>OX638205.1:8333981-9533981 GCA_951805265.1 Schizotus pectinicornis | reverse complement strand
CCAAGTGAAAGGCTTGTTTAGTTCGTTCGTAAACACCTTAGGGCAGACGTAATTAATTAAAATTCTAATAATAGTTCGATAAACTAGTAGTTATTAATAAAATTTGTTATATCTTTAGCAGGCACGATTATTGAACTCAATTTCAATTCGTAACAAACATTTAATTGTTTACCCCTAATGCTACCTTTGTAATAATAATTGTTCCATTCAACCGCTACTAAATAATACATTTGAAGATTAACTTGGAATTTGAGGCCAGAGTGATTTTGACGAAATCACCATATTGATTGGACTGTAATATTATGTCTGTATTAAGTGTACAAAGCTAACCTTAGTAATGTTATTAGGTGGTGTTTTTATATAATGTTGGTTACTTGTCCTATTTTATCTACTTATCTTTTAATATGCATGAATTATTATGCACCCCTATTAACCCACATTTTAACATTTAACATTAAAACGTAACCCTTTAATCACGCAATGCATCATCAGAATAGAAGGTGTTAAACAGTATATTACAATTGTTCCAATGAGTAAGTGTTAAATATTCTTAATATCCTTAAAATTCTGACTATTTTATGAGCATTTCAACTCTGAATCGTCCATAGAAGAGTGTTTTACTATAATAATACCTAATTATAATATAAGCAATCCAGGTGTTTTATTTATGCGGCGGTGTTGAAACCTTGACGGCAACACACGCCATCTGCACGAATAATGGGCGATTCTCATTTTGTATACTAGAAAACATGATGGGCAAAACTAGAGGCTCCTAGGAAAATGGGTTCAAGTGGTCAAAGAGTCGATATTTTACAACAATCATAACCCAGATCTAAGTATTCGCCTTGAATCCGCACATAAATCCTTACTTCAATGTTATCCAACCCTAACATTAGAACCCGTAAATCCATAAATCAAGTAAACAAAATTTAATGATTTTGTTCTCTTGATCTATGATGCAATTAATTAAATGCAAAAAAATTATCGATCCTTCAAAGAACAATTTGAAACAGTTATACTTTGTCAATTGCATGTTGGTAATTGGAGGAAGTTTTTCAATGATAACACACTGAACACTGTTGTTAGGTCAATGAAACCGTTATTTTTTAGTTTCTATTTATTCCGCCATCAGTTATTTGCAATTGCACAAAGTTGAGTTAAAAAATTTCTTTGGAAGCTTTCTTTTCTCTTAATACTCGCTAAGTGGTGATAATAATGAGGTAAATGTAGATACCTATTATTAGTTAAATGATTGATCCACGCCCACGTGGAAGTTTTTGGAAAGCTTTCCGCGGTCCTTTCTTTAGTTGGTTCTATCGATTTGAAGACAACACGTAACAATAACGCTCCCAAGGGGCACATCGAATGTGCCACGTGTTTTTACAACTATGACCTGTTTTCCCAAAACTACGTTAGACAACTAAGAAAATGACGGCATTTGTTCTTTCTAATTATGGAAACTTCATTCAAGAAGTTTTGCTCTATTAAAAGCGCAAGGTCGAATCGATTTCCAATTTCATTACCACGTCGACACGTCGCCAATTTCCGAAAACTTACATTCCCTTCTTGATGTTGCTGTTGAAATCTGTCAGAACTTCTTCATTTTGAATCCCCGCCACGCTTCCGACGAGACAAGCCGCCGCTTTGGCGGCGGCCTCGCACCTCGACTTGTGCACATTCTTCGCCAAATTCCGATTCAAAACTCTCGGCTGACTGGCATAAGCGTACAACTTCTTCTCTTCGTTCTTGGGCTCCTCCACTTTGATCCCGATCAAACTGGCGATTTCGGGCGGCGGTTCCAAAAACTGCCCCTTCTTCACCGTAGTGACGAACGGTTTCCTTGACGAATCCAACTTCCTGCTGCTCTGGTGGTGCTTCTCCTCCTTTTGCAATTTCCGCAGTTTTGCATCGAGAGTTTTCGTGAATCTGGCGTCGATGTGTTGCTCTTGAGGTTTCGCTTTCGTGGCGCTGTTGGTGTGATTGAGATTTCCGTGCGAGATGCTGAAGTTCTTCTTGAGATTGTTGTTTTCCACAGAGTTGTTGATGTAACCGTTGGATTTGGCGAAAGGTTTCTGTTTCGCTTCTTCCAAGTTGGTGTCGATACGTCTCGTTGGAAACACGATGCCGTTGGGTTTTTGTTTCAAGTTGTCTCGTCCAAACGGTTTGAGGATCGCCTCTCCTATTATCGTAATTGGTAAATTGTCCTGGTTGAGAACCTTGAAGGCCACGTCATCGTCGATCTCCTCCGATGACATCGAAATTACGGGAGGCATAGCAAACTCCGTCATTAGGGAAATTACAGAAATTCAAAAGTAGCACGCGTCAATTTTTTCGGTAACAATCGAAATTTCTTGGACGTTACAACAACCACGTGGCGATTTTTCCATTTTTTTTCTATATCGCACTTAAGGTGATGGAATCTACTACTAAACAAAACTAGTCTCTAATCAGTCGTCTTTTCCTATCAACTACTTCGTCAGCCTTCTTCTGTTGCTAGTTAATTATTGCATGCTAAAATAAGTTTCTGTCGATTCTTTAAACTTTTGTTGGTTCACCGGCTTCGTGCAACACAGAATTTATCACATTATTTCGTAAGGACGGAATTGAGAGCCTCGCGGCGCCGGCTGCGATGTTTCTTGGCCGGTCTTCGACAACTGACCGGTGGCTATTCGGGGACGACGTCGCGACGCCCAGCGCATGACCGGTGTGTTACCTGGCGGAAGAGCGTCGTCGACGGTGGACGATTCATGGTGCTGAATAATAATAAGTTCGTTGCGTATTGATTTCCCTCGAGGTGAGAAATTGACAAATTAGCAATGGCCTCTTTTATCACCATAAGGTACTTGAGTGCGACCAAACCTAGGTCAATCATAATTTCTACCATCACTAGGTCAAAAACTTTGTTATATGAGTTTTGTTTTTTAGCAAATTAGGAGTTGACGTTATCTCTGCCATTCATTCTTTATACCATGGAATAAGAGTGTGTAACAATGCCCATTTGTAAAGAATTAAAAGGAACACTAATCGATATGTACCTAGGTTTTAAATAGATAATCAGATCCCATGTTGATTAATTTATTAAGAGCTCTCTAGCGTGACTTTGTGGTTTGAATAAAATTTTCAAGTAACATGAAAACAGTTGATCTATCTGAGGTAAATCCACGATACATATAATTGACGATTTTACAACAAAATCTCAAAATATTACATTATTTCCCTTTGGCTACTTAACGTATAGGCCACCAGTAATACACGTAAAATACACGCAAAAAGATGCAATAATTATTGCAGTGCAGAAAAGATTAACAAACTAATAGTGTATAAATACTTCGCACAATTATTTATATCAACGTTGAATAGGTGAGGCCACCATTTATAAACTTTTACTACAATTTTTGTAATTTCCGGGCCTTCGCCACCCAGCACGTGGAAGTTGCGTAATTTAACCAAACTCCTAATACTGATGATTGAACAAAGTTTATTATCGTAAAAGATAATCAATGTTGGGGGCACAACAGTTCATCCGATCCAGGTCAATAGGAAAACACCTGTACAAGTTGTGTTAAACAATAATTCCAGTAGCAAATCATTTATCACTTGACCATTTTTTTCAGTTCTCCTGCCTTGAAACGTTTTAAATCAAACGGTTTGATTAATGATATCGACAATGTTTTTAACTAAAAGTTAAATCCACTAACATTAACATTTTTAGCTGATAAATAAAAATTGATTAATTTATGCGAGCACTCCCAACCGTTTAATCTTCATTAGTTCTGTCGCTGTAATGAAAACGAAAGGAGATTGCGACCAATCACCAGATAAAAATCTAATAGCCCCTAATTAATTTCCCAAATTAAATTTGTCGTCTATAAATATTTCGGTGTGTCAATTTTCCTTAATTTGAGAAATAACAAGAAATTTCACCTTCGCCGCCAATCCCAGACATCGATAACGTCGTCGACATTAATAACTTCTCGAATTTATTACCGAGAACAGAAGGGTCTTGTCCGGCCGGTTCGCCTTACTGTTTTATTGGAATTTGACGTGACGTCCGACGTAATAGAAAGTCAAAAGGGGGTACGTTACCCTTGACCGTGAGCGCGGACCCGACGATGGTAGAGCCCGATGACCGACAGATATGCTAATGAAGTACTGCGGACTTTTTCAACGTCACGACACCACAGGAACGACGATGAATAATCCTCGGGGATTGTTAAAAGAAATAGCACGAGAGAGGCTTTATGCAGATAGCATCCGGTGGCTGAAACATATTAAGGGGTTCAACGGATCGCAAACGACCTTGTTCGTGTCTAGCGCCATAATGTTATATGTGAGACGAACTTAAGTAAGGGGTGGGCGACAGCTTTAACAACTGTTTTGTGATTATTTATTTGCATAATATGGCGATATTCTTAAGGGTGTTACTAAGAATTTCGAACACTGAAGCCGGAAAATTTTATCTTTGCGTAGTCCACTCGTTTTACCAACTTGTTCCAACACTTTTCAATTTCTAACAAGTTTTATTAAAAAGTTTCAAGAACTCTACCCACTTTTAATAAATCACAGTAATTACGTAGGTACTTACCTAATATAGTGAAAACTTTTTTAGTTGGTTATTTTCCCGGCGCATCCACCAAAAGTGAGAGTTTTGAGATCGACTGAAAACGCGCATTGTTGCTACGTTCTGATCCATTTAACTTTTTTAAGTCAATAGTTACTCCTCGTCACGCTATAATTGAAAATAAAACGACTAAACTATTCTACTTCTTTGCTTGTATTGTCTCAATGCGTTGCGTAAATAAAGAGTTAATGGTTCCTCAAACGAGTATCTACAACATTACTTTGGGTATAAGTTCTTACCACTTTAGACGTAGTTGATGATTAATGCTGATCCGTATTTCTAGTTACAAACTGCAGTTGAGTTGGCAAAATGCAACGCAATCAAATTAAGCCGTTGAAGGTGCAGGAAACGAATCAATTTTCTTTTAGGATTATCTTCAGGATTATCCAAGTTTTGGGGATGTTACCCGTTAAAGGAATCTCAACAGGCAACGTTTGTAACGTATTTTCTTTACGTAAGATTAGTTTGTAAGTAGCCGAAAATTATAAAGAAATAGATGAAATTTAATAACATAATGATGACGACTTATGGACATCCCCAGAAATATTAATAAAAAATTAAATTTAGTGCTAATTATCCATGTTACCTTGTCAACATGTAATTATAACCAAAAATTGCTTTCAGTGGCTATTATGGTATTGTAAAACAGATAAAGCTTTTTGGGGGGTTGAAAGATAATAAAAAATCCGCAATTTTTATCAATAAATCTGGATTATATCCAGTAAATTTTACGGACGGGTCGGTGTCGGACAAGGGGTCCGGAGCTGATATCGTTGGCGGGTCTTCAAGGATCGTGGCAGGCTGGCTATACGGTTTTCCAAACCAAAATTTTTGCAATCACAGCATGTGCGGTGGAGAATTTAGAAAGGGCCTACGCGAATAGGCGCATCTGCATCTTCTCGGATAGTCAGGCTGATATATCAGGAGATATATCGTTTTTAATTTTTCTAATTTCTTTTTTGGCAATATTTTTTATTATAATTTTCAGAATTTTTATTAAATTTTTGAAAGTGCCTCCTGGTCCCGAAATAAAAATCTATTTTGAGGTGTCAAAAATCTGAGAGATTTGAATAAGATTTTTGGCCCTTCAATTATTTTTGCATGTGCCACTTGGCTTGATCTAGAAATAGAAATCCATTTTATGGTGCATAAAAACAAGCGAATTTAAAATGTATTTTGGGTGCTTTTAAGGTAATTATGCTTGATTTTGGGTAATTTTCAACCATTATTTTGTGTGCCAAATTTCCTGGTTTAGAAATAAAAATCTATTTTGGGATGTCTAAAAACAAAAGGTTTTGTAAGGTTTTAGGATTTTCTTTTAAGGTAATTATGCTTGATTTTGGGTGATTTTTAAACCATTTTTGATGATATATAGATATTGGAGTACTTTTGGGGTGCATAGAAATTAGTAATTTTTGAAAGATTTTATTCCATCTTTGATTGTATTTTCATGACAAAAAAATATTGTATTTTTGGTTCAATAAATAATAGTTGGTTATTTGTGGCTCATTGTTAAACCCAAAATTAATTAGCAATAAGTTTTTGTGTACGTAAATAAGAACAAAGAGCTTAACGAGTTTTTAAAAACAACTTGAGTTTTGCTCTCTAAAAACTTCTATAGAGGTTGACACTGATTGATGTTAGTTTAAATGACTACTACTCAAATCCATGCTACGCTAGGACTAGGGCAAACATTAAAAACAGAAGCCACAGAAAACGATGCAATTGTTAAGTATCTTTAAATTAACCAAACTTCTTTAAATTCTACCTCTAAATAAAATTAGTTTTTTAGTGATCGAAACAAATTTTGAAGTGTGCCTACTCAATACCCACTAAAAAGTTTTTTCTTGTGTTGGCGAAAGGACTTCTTCACCAGATCTCTTGCAGTAGTAAAGTATCTAACTATCTACCTATCGTGTGATGTAGAAGAAATGTCACATCCAAAATAATCTTACAATTATTTTTTACAGCTAGATTAAAACATTAATTGGGAATTGAACGATTTCAATATCTAATCCTTGTTAAAGTGGTAACATAATTTTTTTGAAGATTCCTGTAATCTAAATTAATAGATCGCCGCTAACATAAAAACCACCTAAAGTTGGTGCCTCACGAAATGCGTGACTAAAGTCCACTGGCCGTCTATTTCGACGTGCCTGAATTCGCGTGTATTTTGTCCAGCGGCGGCTTGGACACCAACCCCTAATTACCATGACCTTCACAGCTTGAACCCGCTGGACGTCCATTCACCTTTTCACGTTTTTATCGATTCGAAGATGAGACTGGAAATTTTTATTGAGCCTGACATCATTATCGACGTGAATAAATTATGCTGCGTTAGCCACCGGAATTTCGATCTACAGAAGTTGCCATTTTGAAATGGTAGATAGCCACTAGCAATTGGTAATTGAAGTTACAAGAGTTGCGTGAGTTGATTAACTTTTATTAGCGAGTTAATGGAAGTGGGTAAATTATGGAAATTTTTGGTATAAAAACCCGAAATTGTTTTCCATCAAATTCATGATTCGACGAATTTTGCCAAAATTTTGATTAGAATCTTTATTAAATTTTATTAATAGCGTTAGAAGGTCACTGCTGCAAATTCCTTAAAGAACCGCCCCAACTAGTTTGAAACAAAAAATTCGAACTATTAAATTTAATATAAATAATATTAATATTGTTAAAAACATTATTCATATTATTATTGTGAAAAACGTAGTCATTATGAGAGTTGGATCAAATTCTGCGTTTGAACCTGAAACGACGCAATAATTGGGGCGAGAATCGGCCAAACCTGCAATTCGCCCGGCGCCTCCGCCAAAAGTGTAACACTCACTTTCCTCGCATCATCTTCCTGTTGCTGTACAAGGCTCTAGGCGAACTCGAGAACGTGTAAGCCACATTATCGACTTCCACCTTCTCCTGTTCCACAGTAATTTCCTTTTCAATGTTGATTTCCAGTAGCGCATTGGGATGTATGGTGGGTCTTCTGGAGATCGCTCTTTCCGTCAATGCCATTATTTATCTCGATTTGAATCAGAACCAAGTCACCGCACTAGCATCACAAAAACTTTCCGGCCAGCCACGTCAAAGTCACCATAAAAGCTCGCTTGATTTCTTTGAATACAATACATGGTATTGTTGGTTGAATTATTCACACTTTGGTGGTTGGAATCTCGTTTTCGGGCGTCGCAAACGTAGCCATGACGACACCCCGTTAAGTGCATACTTCAATGTCAATGTTTGGAAGTAATAACAGTGGAAAAGGTTAACACACTCGGGTTATTGCTCCGCATGGAAGGTTAATTCACGAAATTCCGTTAATAAAGGTTCGATTAATTTTTTCTTACAATTACCGAAGGGGTTAATTCCTGAATTGTAACCACACGCGGACCAGAAATTAGTTTTTAATGCGATCTGTTGTTTGATCGATAGTTAACTACACGATAACTCGTGACAGAGACATAGTTTTGAAACATTCCAATTTTTAATAACATCAACTAGTTTTACAACATAGGAGTAAAACTGTAACTACTTACAACAAGTCATGTGTATTAAATATGATGCTTTTACAATTTCTACAACATTATGGAAAGTTTCATGAGCTAGACGATTGAAACTTAGTAATTCTTGGACAAAGGTCATAATATTCACCACTATAGGCGAAGGCGTAAAACTTCTTTCCTGGGATTATGACCTTTCTTTAGTTATTCGAAAACATTTTTGTAAGCCTCCTTCACCAAAGAAATAAAAACATACATATTTTTAATTAATTTTCGAAGAGCCCGGCAAATTTAAAAAGGTTTTTTTTTAATTTTGATGGATTTTTTAATTAATTAAATCTATTTTCAAAAATCTAAATCAATCATTATATTGTCACGACATTCAAATATTTTTTCCCAAAATTTCATTACAATTGGTCAAGAAATAACGTCATAGATTGTACTTAACTATTGTCTAACGATTTGCTGTTAATGCCGTTAATGCGTACGCAAGTGACGTCATCACGGGAAAACGAGAGAGTTCAAGAATATAGAGTTGTGAAAAAGAAGTGGCTTTTGGACCGACTGGTCCCAGGTTCGCTTCTTCACTCGAGCGGTGCCTTTTTTGCGAATAAGAAGTTTGACACAAGGTCTGTTCAGAGCCTTTATTTTTTTTTCAAAAATTTTTCAATCCTTCTGCTTACCCTAAGACACTGAATTGACGTCATATAGATGAACGGCATTTTAACAAACAGCAAATCGTTTGATAGCAGTTTAAGACCAGCCGATGTTTTTGGTCATTTTACAGATTGTGAAAACTCCCGTAAGGGCATAACATTTTTTAACTTTAACCCTTCAGTTCCATGTCAATTAAATAGCAAGTATGAAAACCACTGGCGTGAAAAGTAATTAAAATATATTGTTAAAATAACAAAGGCATGTATATAATAGTAAAACTAAAAATGTAAAGTAATTTTTCGACAATTATTCCCAAGATTCTATCTACATTTTCTCATAAGTTTCTTCATAAGGACAAGTCGTGCATTTGCGGTGATACGTATCTTCTTCTTCGTTGTAAGTTTCAGCTCCAAATTCGTGAGTATGAGAAGCCGCAGTTGTCCTGTCATACAGGCTGCTCCTCATACTCATTCTCAATTCCTTTAATTGCTTGTGGTACTTTTTAGTTTTAGCAACAACTTTTTTCTCTTCACGCCGTTCTCGTTCTTCTTCGAGCTTTTCTTCGCTTCCCCAGACTTCTAGAGCCCGCTCCTCCACCTGAACTCAACAATTAATTTTTGAAAGTTATAGAATTGATTTTAAGATACCTGCACTTGTAGATATAGTTTCATATCGCCCCACCTAACGTTATGGGGATTCTTACGAGTGATATACTTTAATGGAGGTTCTCGTTTTTCAAGATCGCAATCTTTGAGTAAGTAAGTGTTCAAAGCCTCACTTTTGGTCACAAGTTTGTGCTTTTCTGGATCTCTAAAAAATGAAACAATATAAAGTGTTTGTATTAAAAATATAACAAGTACTGACTTGCATTCGTCGCAACACCTCAAATTGAAATTATCAAACAGCCAGGAGACAGCAAAAGGTTTTTGGCATTGCTCGCATTTTGGGCGGTCTGGTTCAAAGATTGGAGCTTCCTCGGCTATTACAGTCTCCTGAAAATCAAGCACAGCTCGGTTATTTGGTTAAAATCAGTAATAAGGAGGCTAACCGGCACTTCTTTTTCAGGTTCTTCTTCCAATAAAAAACCGCCTCCAGTGTCCTTGTATCTTGTTGCTCCGATTTTGATTGTAGTTTTATCTATAGAGACGGCAACTCTGGAGCATAAATTACAAAATTAGTATTGATACCGCGAGGAATATCGAGAGTATACCCTTTTGCATAAGGGTGTGAAACTAAGCGGCTTTGCTTGATCGCCAGGGCTCGTTGACGGTTCCTCTCAATTCGATCAGTAACTGACTTTGGAAATTCCTCAGTGGTTTTGTTGTCTTCCGACATTTCTTACTCTTTCCTTTAAAAATTGACGATTGAAATTTGAAAAACTTGATTTTCTTAGGTTAGGTTATTGACGTTAGTGAGTTACCACTAGCACGGAGCGAAAATCCCCTAATACGTTTCAATAAATATTAAATAAGAAGTTAAAGTTTTGCTAGAAGTGCATTATTAACGTTAAATAAAAACTTAAAATAACTAGCAACATCACTATCGATTGAATCTAATTGTTTGAAAATGATACAAACATTAACAAATCAATTTGGGGAATTCTGCGCAGGGTCAAATTTCCCAATGTCAGTTTCGCGGGTGACGTTTAGTGCCGGGCTTTTTGATTTCGCCCCAGCTTCTAATTAAGATTCTTCATCGTTTTAAAATGTTTTTACAAATATTTAACAACGTAGTGGCCAAATGAACCATAATTCTTAAAATCTCGTTTCAACTCCCAACATTCGACACGTTTTCGCTATTCTAACCTCCAAGAACTGTCATAACCTCCAAATTACTCTTACAAAACCAGCGAAATGTCGCTATTAAAACATTTAGCGTTCGCCAGCGAACATCTGGACAAGTTGAGGCAAGTGCTGCCCAAAGGGTTTACGCTGTCAACCACCCAGAAGGTGAGTTGAGAAAATTAACATTTTCTTGGTTTAAATATCTATTAGAGAGGCGCCTCTAACTGAATGTTTACTTTTGTAAGGTGATAGTGGTCTCAGTGACTGCTAGTATTGCTGTAGTTGGCGTTTTGGCTCGGTATTTGCGGAGAAAGAAGAAGGTTCTCGATCCTGCCAAGTTCAAGAGAATCTACATGAAGCGGCCCAGGATTTCAGGGATGAGAAGCCCAAATGGTGGTAAGCCAAATATATTAAGTTACATTAGTGGCGATAGTCGCAAAAATATTTTTTATGGGACCTACAAACTTGGACGCATTGCATGATGAAGCTTCAAAAATCTGAATCTTTCTTGTTACTAATGTTAAAATTGAAGAGGGTTGAGTCAGTAATAATTGTATCAAGCTTTGTGCTAGTTTAGTTGTTTAACTTTATGTATTTTTTAAAATTGGTTAGTGTGGCGCCATTTGTTATGATTCCGGTCCGAGCACTAGGTGGCGCCACAGGTATTTAGTATAATTGGTTGCCTATTCATGCAATGAGTTTCATGTTTGTAAAATTAGTTGCATAACCAAATTACAGTTTTAACCATTCGCATCTATGCGCTTCATAAATTGCTATTAGTTTAATAAACATTTATTCAGTTTAGTAATAAACATGTCGATGTTAAATCAATAATCAAAACTTTAGCGAGGTTTTGAAATTAACAAAATTTCTGTGTTATAAGCCCCGTGGTTGTTGGAGACATTAACCACTAATGAAACCCGGGTCTTGATATTATTTGCAGACTATTTTAATTTGGTTCAGGCGCGACGAGGGCAACTTTGTCATCAGTTTCCGTTTTAATTGAGTTTCTGTTGAATCGTTGATTGAGGGGATGGAGGTCCCGCTAACTTCCTCGAGTTCGCTGGAGCATGATCCTGCCAATTATTCCGGTAGCTGGCCATTTTATTGCATCTTATTATTCTTAACATTAGTTTTATCGACGAAGATATCTTAACGAGAGAAAACTAGCTAATAACTTCTGGCTTTTCCACATCTCACAATCTATTACTATAATTATGTATCTCAACGAAAATTTCCTTATGAAAAGTTATCAGAATCAACACTTTCTTCGTTTTAGACTTAGAAAGTATTTTTGCAAAAACCATCACCGTTAGGTAAAATTAGTTTTTGTCGTAAGTTGCGACTGTCAGAGTTCTCTGACTTGAGTGCTTGTTTTGCCGTTCTTTTTTAAGTAAGCGGTGAAAGTCGTGTTACATTGCTGACTTCACCAGACATCGTGGTACCTACTCATTATGTATAATAACTAAATAAGTTGATTTCACGGAAAATATATACTTGACTTCTAGCGATAGGTGGCATTAACAAAAGAAGACTGATATAACTCAAACTATCATGATTACAAATTGGTCCTTCGAAACCGCATTACCCGCGAGCAGCTAGAATAGGAGTCTGCAGGAAGAGAAGAATTCGAAGAAGCGTATTGATATGCATTAGGTAAAGGGGTCAAAAGAGAAGCAAACCAGTCAGTCCAATGAAGATGAAACAGACAACAACGAAAAAAATAGGAAGAGAACAACGATAAACGAGAAGCAGACACCATTCGAGAAAGCAAGAAACGAGAAGAATAGAATCGACGTCAGTAAAACTACCAGAAATAAAATTATCTTAAGTTTGCTGGAAACTATGTTGAGTCGTTCCCGTTCAAGAAGTCACTTTTCGTTATCAGCTTGCTTTTGTTAATTTCAGTTATCGCTAGGTACCCACGACTTAGAAATTGATATAAAATAATTGCTAACAGTGTATAAGTTTTCTATCGAACCACTTATCGTTGATTGTTGTTCTCCAAAGTCCCGTTCTATTTGGTAACTAAACGCGGCAATAATAAAGCCCGATAAAACACCCAACGAAATTCAGTCAAGGTTAATTACTTTCAAGGCCGTTTAAATCGGCAAGGCCGCATACTGCGCCGCAATATTATTAGGTAATTACGACCCCTTATGTCGCTTTTAGCAGGGAATAAAATTAACCCAATCTCGTTTAATAAGCGTTAGGTGCGTTGATTTAATGGATGTTTCCGGGAATTTCCGTACGAGGTAAAGAAGAAATTGGGGTAATCTGGAGTTGGGGGGTCATTTGAATTAGAAAATGAATTTAGTGTTGTGGCTATAGTGGGACGTGTCCGTGGAGGCCTTGAGAGTCGCCGCTGAAACTGGGTTAATTAATTAAGAGATCATAAGGAATTCCAGTTAATCCCATCGCGTTCTGTGTGTTGCCCAATTGATTAAGAGTAGCAGCAGATAACATGCAATAATCCATCATCGCTTGCGTCATTTCTGGAATAACTTAGCGGGTTCACTGCACAGGTACAATGAATGAATAGGGTTTTGGAATTACTTAGTGAATTTGTTTACTGTTGTAATACTTGTAATGAATTAAGTAATAGAGAAAAGGCGTTGTGAAAGAAGTTCTTAGTTCGTTTAGAGACTGTTTAGAGTTTAGAGGTTTCAATCGAAGAAAGTCTAATATCTTGAAGTGGCAGGTAAATTTTAAAACTTCATACTTCATCATAAATATTTACAATTTTTTGAACAACATGTAGAAAATGCATCTACTCGCAAAATTAAAATTTCCGATCCATCATTCTCCATTTTGACAATAAGGTAAGGTATTCTAAAGTCGTGGTAACGAATATTTTTACTTTCTTCGTGCCTAAAGCAGTTCAGCTGCAAAAGACAATTTCTTATGAGACTTCAAAAGAAAGAGTTGCAGATCATGGAAAATGTAGAGCCACATATAGAAAAAAAATTACACTTTCAAAGACATTAATGATGATCCCCCATCCGCAAGAATTTACTTTTGGTTTAAACTGAAAATGGCAACTTTTTTGTTTTTCAAATATATTTGTTTGCTTTGGTTGGTCAAAAATGTGTAGTAAAAGGTATGTACACTAATCGGCAATAAATAGGACGCAATTCGTGAAGCAAAATTGGCGGCTTGAAGTTGTGTAAAACGGGCTGTGGGAGTGTAGGAATTGTGCCAGCGCCATGGTAATAAACGGTCTATTTTGTTTTCAGCTTATAAACTGTTCAAAGTTGTTGTAAACCATCGATACTTGAATTTCACTAAGAAGAAATAGTGTGCCTTATTTATTGCCGCTTAGTGTACCAAGGGTCAGAAGGGTCTACTGAATTTAACAGACTTTAAAAAAAGAACAATAGTTGTTAGGTAACTTTTCTAAGGTCATTGGTCATTTAATAAAGTAATAACAACTAAGCACTATGCACCTACAGAACCCTTGACGGTCCTTGTCATAGTGTGTCCTTGTTCACAACAAGGATCTTTCTAGTAGAGGTAGGTACCGTCTTAATCAAATAACTAAAGAGCTTAAACAGTTTCCACATGAACAAGCCAAGTTTTTGAAGAATGAAAAGTTGAAAACCGACCTAATTTTATAAAAAGTGATATAGTGGCAGATTTGTAAGATTTGAATGCCGGAAACGATCAAAGATTTATTTTGCAACTTTTTTTACTCCTATATGTATTATGTATTATGATGTGATAGTTGTAAGACATGTAATTACGTATGTTTTATAGCACCGACCTTGTCCGCTTGCTCTACAAATCATATATTTGGCAATTATTGGTCAAACGAAAAGCTAAGGTTCGAAATGTGAATTTTCAAGAATTTTACCTTTGAGCCTTACATCTACATTCTTAATTTTTCCGTGACTCACCCTTAAGGTTTTTTTTGAAGAAATGTTACAATTTTTTTCTACCATTTTATTAGGTACTGTCAAGTTATAGTATAGTTCGTTCAAAAATAGTTGAATTTTTAACATTTCTTCCTGACCGGTTGACGCTTTCCCGTTATTTCGGCCGGCAACAATTGCAATCTCGAATCTGGAGATGTCATGATTTACGACCGACCCTGTAGGTGACCGTCTGCTCTGCCAAGTTTGGTCTCGGATTACTTATTTTTTGGTTCGGTTTCGGATTTATTGCACGAGCCATCATGATTTCTTCGTTCCAGACGTCATAAGTCAAGCCAGTAGCGGTCGAAGAAGTGCCGCCTACAGCAACATCTACGGCGATCGTCTGCCGAGACAGGGGTCCATCATCAACAGCGAGAGGGCGTCGGTGGCGTCGGGCAGCTTGACGAGCGGCGGACTGGTAGCCCCCGACGGTGGTACGGCCACCAACACCCCACTCACCCCCCAACAGATCGGCGTAATGGGTGAGTTCAATTTTTAGTGATCTTTGCGCCGTAAGGAGAACCAATAACGGAAACTGGGGCAATTGCAGGAAAGAATTCTTGCGGCGCCGTCTCACATATCTGCATGTGTATTGTGTAGTTGGTTGACAGGCAGACGTGTTGGACTCGGCGGGCAGGGCGGCAAGGATTTATTTATTTTTGAACTGATTTTTGACTAAACTTTTACGAGAGGACTCGACTACGCTGGAAATTGTCTTTTTTTGGGTCACCTTTTTATGACCCAAGCAACATATCGAGTTGCGGAATTAGATTTTCTTGATCATTAATCAGCTCGCCAATTTTCATGCTAATTTACCAAATCTATTCTCTAATCCTTCCTGTATTTCTCTGCATATCTACATTCTACATATAACCTTGATTCGCCTTTGGTTCAGACGAACAAAATTTGTTCTCGGTGTCAAGCTACTGAATGATTAATAGTAGCAATAATTGTATTTATTAAGTTAGTAAGAACGCAGTATTCTCTTATCAATTTGAGCTTTTGGCGAAATCGAGTTTCTTCCGCCGAGATGCTGATCGATTGAACACTTTACGAGCAAGTCGCTCCCGGCGCCTCCGCCAATTGCGTTCAGCTCCGGCGCAATCCCGTCCCATCTCGAAATATGACGTTGTTTATTTATTTGTTTATTCCTTGAGTAAACGCTATTCACCAACTTTACTGCGCAATGATTGGTGAGATATTAATCTCGGACAAAAATTGATTAATGGCAACGCTATTACGGCCACTTCAACCGTAGAAAATGGGCAATTAACTGTCAAAACACTGCAAGCTAGCCGAAGGCGACCATAACGCGACTACTAACTAATGATTTACCATTCCGGGACTTCATCGAATCACCTGGTAATAACAGCGATTGTCGGCGATGTGTATAAAAAAGCCTCCGAAATTTTCCAATTTGACAACGTAACGATTCGAAATAGCCACGCAGCAATTTTCGTTTCTCTTTCGATATTTTGCATAAACAAACTCGGTTAAGTGGAAGAGCAGCGAAATTATTTATAACTTTTATCTCAACGCGTCGAGATGTAGGTACCGGTTCTGGAAGCTTTTGTACAGGGTTAGCCAAAAGTGATGGGGCTTCTCATCTACCTGAACTGGACTTTAAAATATTGACGACCACAAATACCCTGAGTGCTTAATTTTTTTGCTAAAGAATCTATATTTCTGTTTGTCAGACACAGAAAATTATTCTTTGTAAGGGAATGTGTAAAAACTTTTTTTCTAAAATATAAGATTGGCGTTGGTCGTTTCCAAAAAGCGATTCACGCTCACTGGAGATCTTTGGATCGTCCAAAATCTTCCCTATCTAGGTGGGCTAAGTGGTGCTAGTATTTTGTGTGTTGAGGTACATTCTAGGTGGCAATTATATTGAAGGAAGAATGCTATTACGCTGTAGGCTGAACGTTTTCTGCAAATAGTTACGGCCAGTATGTGATTGACTTACAAACTTACTAGCAAACCCGTTAGTTATACAGACTGACGTAATGATTGCAGTGGCGGCACCAATGAAGATGTGCTCTTTGCTCGAGCCAGGAAATTGTTTAGAATGATTTTCTAGATCAATAAAATATTTTTTTATTTCAATAAGAAATCCGGATCGTTCCAAAATCATCGAAAGCTTTCTAAATTAGTCATAATTTCACAGTTTGCGTGTACGACATGATGTTAAGGAGCTAAAAAAATCTTGTGTTCTGAATCAAGTGTCGCAAAAAAATACATAGGGATTATCTGTCTGAATATAGTTAATCGTAGTCTTTTTAGAACAAATATACCATTCTCATAAATTTATTTGTTAATTTTTACGAATTTTTATAATATTATCTTTACGTGGCTCTTGCATCATAATGTGCCGACTTTCACAATTTGCAAAATTTGCTCAATAGTTCTTGGGAGAACTGCTTAAAAAGTCAAAGTAAGTAAAGTCCACGCCTTTGTAAATTATGAGGAACATGCGTGTTATTTTCAATTTAGGAATTATGCAGTAAAAATGTTTGATGTACCTACAAGAAAAATGTATAAGTTGTGAATTAGGTGCCCTACTCAAATAGTTCTTAACTGTCTTGAAGGAGCTAATCATAGTCTCTTTAGAAAAGAATGATGATTTTCTTAAATTTATTTGTTGATTTTTTATGAAACTTTACAATATTTGCAAAATTTTATCAATTTTTGTAAGGAAAACTCTTCAGGAAAACAAAATAAGTAAAATTTACGTCTTTATAACGTGACACTATTTCCTTTTTAGAAATTTATGTCGAAGCCAAATTTTTTGTTATCCCAAAGCTTGTGTGCTACAAAGGAAGCCTACGTTTGGAGATACATAATTGTCGCACTCAAATCATTCCTAGCTGCTTGGAAAGCGCCAATCATAGTCTCTTTAGAAAAAAATAGCATTTTTTTATTTTTATTTGTTAATACTTTATGAATTAACTAATTTTGATTTCACTCGGTTTCTCCACCATTTTTAAAACTTTTCTATATCTTTCTAAAATTTATTCTAAATATCTTGAAACTTTTTAATATGGTACAATAAGTAAGTAAATTTCGAGCCTTTGTTGGTAATTATTATTATCTATTTGTACATTCTTATCCCAAAATAAAAAAAAAAATTAATTGGTGCTTAAAATATTAAAAAAATTGGGCTAGTTCTGACAATAATGATAGAAGATTTACACCACAATTTGGAAATGGAATACCTGCCCGATCCCACTGGTAAGTTACGCCACTGACTAGACTAGCTACTTTGTTCCTGTCACAACTAATTAATTTCAAAGTTCAAAGTTGCCACGCATTAGATACTGAATGAACTTCGATAATAATAAATTGTCATACTAACTTTAGGAAATAATTAATTAGAATTTTTTTTAAAGGTTGGAGCGAAAGTAGTTTTTTATGTAGCTGCATCGATAAGTTGACCACCACAAGGAGGGCATTGGATCATCTTTAAAAATAACTTTTTTTTAAATTAAAAGATTGCATAATGGCGGTGAACACAATTGAAAAGTGCACAATGCAATAGCGCCCACGCGACAATAAAAATTGCAATAAATTTAAATTAAGTCGTGCTAATATGGTTAATGGAAATTTTACCTTACTAGCAGTGTACGGAATCATACCCACTTCTTGTATTTTTCCTCTCTATGGGCAAAAAATCGAAAATTTTGCATCGGCGTTCCACGTTGATGTCTGAAATTCCCAGGAAGGATTTTTCTTTTCGCATTCTTGATAACGAGTAATTTTGATTAATGGCATGTTGCAGTTGCATGCTGCACGACGGCGTCTGGGAGCTTTCTCGAACGTAATTCGTTGCGGGTCGTCTAATTTTTTAATTTCATAACAATTTAGGGTCGACAGGAAATTATCAATTATTGAAGCGGGCTCAAAACTGAACTGATAATACCGGACCAGGGTCGTAGTTTCGTGGGACCAGTTGAATTACAACTCACTTAACATACAATGCGCGAATTTATGGTCCAATTTATAGAGAAGAGGACAAAAATGTTCGGCGTCACCTCCAAAAATTAGTGGCGTTAAGTGCTTTTTGCTTTACGAATTAAGGCCGTGATTTTGTTGTCAACACAGGTTTGTACATCGCTATTAATACAATTTGTAATCCAAGGTTGCAAAAAATTCATTTTTGCTGCACCCACACGACCGTGTTCAGATAATTTTATTCATGTTAAACATTATCGTTTTAACTGTACCGCTATATTTGGAACCTTGGTCATTAGAAGCAATTGAAATGTTTGCTAAATCACCATAATTTCAACTGCATTTTGACAATTACGTCGTGTTATTGCGTCAAAGCCGCAGATTATAATTTTTAATCTAATTGAAAGCGTTTGTTCGGAAGCCGGCCCAACAAAGTTCGGTATTCTCGTGTATCCTCCGAGTTTACTAACGGTTAGTTAACGCAGTGGTTATTAAACAATGGTGATGGCGAGAGCAGGTGTAATAAAACCATGCAAGAACGCTGGCCGGCCTATTAAAGCCTCACTTCATGTGGAAACCAAATTAAGCACGAGATGTTTCTTTATTATTCCTCCTCACTCACCAAAATACTGACTTGATGCCCATCTTCCTTTTTGATCATACCTAGCTGGCCGTAAAAAAAATTCTAAACCAATTTGCGCAGAGCGCTACTCTTGTAAACAGCGCAATTAGGAAGCCACAATGTGCAGGCAATGTGGAGAATAGGGCTGGGACTTTTTTGAATTTTGGTATTCGAATAGTCATTTGAATATTTATTTGAATATTCGAATTATTCGAATAGTTATTCGAATATTCGAATTATTCAAATTATTCGAATTATTCGAATTATTCGAATTATTCGAATTATTCGAATTATTCGAATATTCGAATATTCGAATGACTATTCGAATGACTATTCGAATTATTCGAATATTCGAATGACTACAAAATGAATGAATACAAAAGTATTATGTAGTAAAGTCTTTTTTTGACAGGTAACTAAAAAAAAACACAATGAAAAATTATGTAGTAATTACTCATTATGTTTCATTGTGTTTTGTTTAGTTACGTGTCAGAAAAAGTATTTATTTAATTCATCTGCGCGGGCTAAATAAAATGCTGCTATTGGCTACCTTCCTTATATTACTTGTTTCGCACGCCTTTGCGAAAACAGAGATTTTTAAACTTTTTCTCTTGAGGATTATTGTTATTATTCTTCTCCCGCATCATTTCTTTTATAGGTATTAAGTGACAACGCAATAAATATAAAGCAAAGTTCAAAAGTTTAAATTACTTACAGTTCGACGTGCAATTGTTCATTAATTTATTAGTAATACGTATATATAATTCTATAATTCGAATAGTCATTTGAATATTCTGATTATTTGAATAGTTATTCGAATACATAGTTTATTCGAATAATAATATTCAAATAGTTATTCGAATAGTTATTCGAATATTCGAATAGTTATTAGAATAATTCGAATATTCGAATAGTTATTCGAATAATTCGAATATTCGAATAGTTATTCGAATAATTCGAATATTCGAATAGTTATTCGAATAATTCGAATATTGATAGATTGAATTTGCTCGTAATCGAATTTTACGTGTTCGTCAATTCGAATATTCGAATAATTCGAATATTATTCCCAGCCCTAGTGGAGAATCAATATTTGGGAATCTTGTTGTTTTTTAATTGTAAATTATTTTAAATGTCTCCTTGGGCGGATCCAGTTTTTGCGTAATTTGCGACATTGACGAACCAAAAACCACCCCTTCAATCTAGAGGTTAAAAATAGCAAGTTGTACGTGCTTGGAAATAGCTCAACAATTAAAAGTTGCTCTTTTGATTCTTCTCAAATCCCACCTAATTTTTTCCCAAATTTAAACATTTTTAAGTTCTTTTAATAGTGACAACTTACTTCAAACCTCATGCTTTATTCACGCAAACTTTGAGAGAGAGTGAAGGCGCAAATTTTGTTTATTTTGCCTTTTTAAGTGCTTGTTCAAAGATATCTCGAAACAATTCCGCAAAGTGTAGAAAGTCGAGAAATGGTGGAGGAGCCGGGTGAAAATTATGATATAAAAATTTATGAAAAATTAACAAATAAAGTTAGAGAAAAGGTGATTTTTGTCTTAAAAAGATTATGATTGGCTCTTCCCAGCAAGCTAAGAACTGTTGTAGTGCGACTGATAGTTCAGTACTTGTGATTGTTTATGTAGCTCGTTCTTTATAAGAAGTTTTGAAAAAATTGCCTACTTGAATAGTTTTTGAAGAAATTTTGCAAAATGTAAAAAGTTAGAAAGCCAGATGAAAATTACCATAAAAAGTCAACAAATAAAATGAGGAAAATGGTTATTTTTCCGAGGAAGACTATTATTCTCTATGCAGCAGGAAACTATTGACTGTGATACCTAATTCAGAAATTATGATTGTTTGTAGTATCTCCATATTTTATCTGCACACAAACTTTTGAGAAAGTCGAGGAGAAAGTTTTAGTACACGCGAGTATGTTTCTACTAGAAAAAAAAAATTCAAACGTTTTTAGCAAATTGTATAAAGGCTACCAAATGATGTAAAGAAAACGTTATAAAAATTTAGTACAAATAGCAACGAAAATGATGAACTTTTTTCTAAAGAGTCATTTATATAAAGAGTCAAAACAACACGAAAGGTGAGCTCACCAAGCAATCTGAACCATTTCAAAACCGTTAGAAGTGGTCTTAGTGGCAATAATGTGCCAATATGACTAAATTAAATAACAATCGCTGTTAACAATTCCGAATGAGAAGGGGAACCTAGAAACTTTACTATTTATGGAATTAAACTATACATGTTGCCACAATCCACCTTCTTGCTGTAAGCGTTAAGCAGGTTGTTGCGTGTAATTACCCAAACTTGCCCATACAAATCCTGGGAACAACCGAACAATGTCGCAACTTTGTTCCAGAATCCCCGATTCTCGTTCAGTCGGCTGTTCCATTTTCTGTGTGCCGCCTCCGAGTCTCGCCTGCCGTTTCTGGGGCGACGGTTTGATGTCCTTTTATGTAGGTCTTGTTCCTGTTTTATATCCCCGAACTGGCAGTCCTTTGAGAGTTTTCGACTTTTACAACCCAGCCCATGTTTCACATTATTTCTCTTATGATGTAACACTGGCATTTCGCGTTGTCTCTTTTTCCTAGAATTTGCAAGAAATGCTGGTGCTAGCAAAAAAGTGAACGGGACCAATTAGAATTTATAATGGCCATACAGGTTCTGGCACGGGACCCGGTGAGGTAACTCCAATGGAATCGGATTAACCCAATTTTTCAGCAGCATTCATCAGGCTGAAGAATTATGCCTCGCCTGGCGGATTAGATAATTCACTTTCCACTTTTACGAGGTTTTTTGCGAAACTCGATATTTTTAGTGTTGGTGCAATCGATTCGACGTCTTCGTTTCGACCGAAACCCGTTAAAGCTCAAAGCAGTCGCTAATAACTTTTGCGCTATTACCGGAAAGTTTTGTAATTTCGTTAAGGGTCTCGAGAGCACCAACCTGGTTCCTGGTTTAGTTGGAGTATCAAGACTTAACGCAATTACCTGCAGGTTTGTTTGGAAGATTACGCCGTATTTCAGTCAGCGTGTTATCATACCCCCAATTCATTAGAGCACCGCATTCAAATATTTGCTCATTAATATTAATTATTGTCCTCGTAAATGGGTCGCTAGTTTAACTGCAAGTTTACATGCAAACGTCGCGTCCGCCTCTTATCACAATTCGCCTCTAGTCCTCTAGTCCTCTAGACTCCGGCTAATAGCGGCGCTTTAAAGCCAGACATGAAAAAGGAAAAAGAAAAATGGCGCTCTATCCCCAGACCATGACGTATTTTGGGCAAAAACCGTGACGCGTTCCCGTTTCAACACATCGAATTAATTGACGGCTTGCGTCGCGACGTAAACAAGTCGCAGATGTTGGAAACGCTGATCGTTTGACCCTTGTCGGAGAGAAAACGCCAAACTTCCAGTTTCCACGCTTTTCGGCGCTGGCGCCCCAAAAAAAAATTCAGAATGTGTCCGTGACCTCTAACTCGCTAATTGCGTTGAAGGGGACTCGTGGTCCTCGTGAATTTGCGGATACATATTTTGAAGTTTAGGGGAAGATCGATGTTGCAGCAGCTGTTGATCCCGGATTGACGTCCGGACCAGACGCTTTCACTGATGTCCGCGTGGTCGACATTCCTGTATCGATCTAACCGGAGCTTCGGCGGAAAGGGATGCGGGGAACGGGGTCGACTCACGCACCCTCGTCGGCGTCGAGGCGGCGGCGACGGCGAGTCTGCCACAGCCGCCGCCGCCTCTCCTCCACATCCTCGCACTCGAGTACCTCATTAGGTATTGATGACGCAGAAACTGGGGATTATCCTACAGCAACGCCGATATGAAGACTTCTGCGACGAAAGACGGAAGGTGGAAGAGGTTGGGGATCAATTTATGGATCGTTGATCTTTTGCGCTATAGCGTTAGAGTCCCATGTTGAAGTTGGAGCGAGAGGGGATCCAACAATGTTTCTGAGCGTGAAGTCGTTTCTTGGATCCGAATTTAGTTATTGTCAAAGGGTGGAATCGATCTTGCGGAAACGTATACAGTGCTTTGGGCATTAAGCTGCTTTGTAACATCAGATTTAGTTATTGAATCGAGTGATAATGTTGTGTTCCTGTTTAGGAGCGACCTCTATTCTACGCAACTGGCGCAGGACAACTTTTTAGAGACGACCAACTGTTAATCTTCAAGTTTGTCGAACACGACACCGCTTTGTCGTCTCTCTATCGAAATAGCGCGCCATAAGCTACGACTGTCAATATTTGATATCGATTCGTTAAAAACGTTGGCCATTTGGCATTCCGGCGACGATACCGTCAGAGCCATTCAAGTCACGTATCTCCAAGGCCCTCACTTCCACCGCAACGACGGCGAAATTCGTGTTTCCAGGCGAAATCCATCTCTTGCTCCACATACCGACGCAATAAAGACAACACTTTTCAATCCTGACGTTAACATGACGAATCGAATTAAACGTCACGAAACCAGGAGCTCCCAGTAAACTCTTCGCGCTATCGCCTCTCCGACATCCATCAACCGCACGGATTTAATTTCGAAGTACTTCCCCCAATTCTTTTGATTCTTTTGATTCCCAATGGCGCGAAACGCAATTAATTTCTATGCCGATCATGGAAGTTGGACGACGGGCACGTTTCTTGCATTCTTTGCTCGAGAAAGGCGCTATCGTCGACGTGTTTGCTGAATGTTGAGCAAACAACGCGGGGGACGTTGTCGCATCGCAGAGGAAGTTCGTAGAGACAACAGGGGTCATCCTGCTGGGTGATGGTGCTCGTTTCTTCCTCCCACGGCCGAATGTGTGTGTGTATGATGCTCTCGAGGAAGTCGTCGTAAAGTAAGAGGGGAAGAAGTGGTGGGTCGAGCTGGTCATCGCCATTTAGGGAGAAGGGCGTCAACTGGCAGACGGATGCTGCGACATCTGCAACGACCTCGCGAGGTCCAAGTTCAAACACTCAATTGCTACGGTCGCACCCGGCGACACGACTGCAGAATCGATAATTTGCAACTCCGCCAGCGGAAAAGCTCTTGGTTGCAGGGCACCAGACGCTATTAACAGATTTACTACTTGCTTGAAGGAGGATACGGTCATTGGTGAAGGCAAACGTGATGGTGTCTAATAGAGACACAGAAGTCACTGAATCGTTAAGAGTTATAGCGGTAGCGCATTGACTCCTGGTGGTCGAGTTGAAGATTGTTACATTTTTCGCGGACCGTGGATGCGGAGAAAATTGTATCCCATTCTCGATAAATCGAACTATCTATTTGCATTCAATAGATTTGTATCTGTCACCTGCCTGCAAGGTTCAAATATACTAAAAATAATAAATTTGGCCTTCGCTAGCTTCCTACTCGCAAATGACGAAGATGTCACGTTGCCAACCCCAGTCACCTAGATTGATGCAAAGCTGAAGAGACGTTATGGCCGGACTTTTTGTTGCGTTCATTGATGTTAACACGTCGATCTAGACCACGAATCTGACCTGCTGGCAATTGCATGGAGACGGTGCAGAACAGCAATGAAACGACGATAAATTTTAGTACCTACACGTCCACTGGTAAATATTTATTTCTCCGGTAAATAAACCATGCGAGTGAGTTCAGCAGGTTACGTGGCGACACGCATCAAGAGTACAAAGAAGTCAGTTGTTTCTATCCACTTTGTAAATTATTCACGAGTTCCGTTGGGAATTTAGAACCACTGACTGTCCAAGAGCGTCAGGGTTTCAAAAACATTTCCGTATTGTCGGATTCTCCCTAAAATTTCTCTCTCACACATCGTGTTTCACCATTCCTGTAACGTAAAGGTGCAATTACGTTTCTGGAGTATTGATTTGGGTGTCTCTGCAGTTGCACCGGCGATTGCGTTTTTACCCTCGTGCCAGCACCCTGGACTTCCGTCCAGCGTTATCACCGGGCGCCATCGAAAGTTTCTAATGTATAGGCGCGCCTTAATTAGAATTGAAATAAGACAGCGAAGTTGCGAAAGTATTAAAAGTGTTGAGGCTTAAATTGGGCGTCCTAGGTCGGTGTCGGCCAATTTAGACGGGTCGGGGGTCGAGGTTCTTTAAATAAAGGTCACAAGCTTGTCAAAAGTAGGAAGATTGAACTGAAGTCCCATTCTCAATTTCATCCAGCAGGTATCCCGGTTATGCTTCAGGTGCATTCCGCGATGAAGTGTAGTGTAATAATGTGATGCATGGTGGAATTTAAAGTGGTCGTTCGAAAAGTTTGTTACGAGGAACTTTCCGAAAATGGATTTGATGAAGAAAATAAAAAAATAAAAATTCAGTAAGAAAGAGAAAAGATGGAAAATATTATTGTTACTGTTAAATCAAGGATTTTATTTCCGACAAATCTCAATAACGACACTATTGCAATCCAAAATATTTTGAATATACACTTTATAGTCTAGCTTTTGAATGTAAAAAAATAAATTGAGGAAAATAAGACGTAAAAATGTAACTTGGAAATTTGGCCATTTTTAGAAATTTTTTATGCAGTAACCATAAAGACATTATGAAAGCAAACTATTTGAAGCACTTTTCCCATGTTACCTTTTTCTTGTATTTTTCTCACCACATCCAGGAGAGACGATTTGTACGAAACAAAATTACCGCAAAATTGCCTTGTCGACTGATTGACCTTAAAAGTGAAATCCGTAGACAATACCTGGATTTTCTTTATCTTAACCAAAATTTTTCTTTAACTAAATTATAGAGTAAATTAAGTGATTCAATAGTAATGGAGGTGACGAAAGCAATATCGAGGACGATAATAGTGAGGAATGATTTGGAAAGTGATCTGCAAGAACGAGGCCCCTTTTTTATTTTGATTCATGGCATTTTCGTGTTTGTTTTCTAGATAAGTGTCTATTATTAATGTTTTTGTTTTGCGCGTAGGTACTTATTATTGATGTCTTTGTGCTTGTGAATGTATTACTCAGGATGATTTGCATGTTTAGTAGGTAGTTAATAGATAAATAACAATTACCTTATGGTGACGGAAGATAAACCCCATAGGCACTTAAAGCGGCAACTTTAGACTGCTTTTGGCAACTCAAAATTTATTTACTTTTCTGCAATTATTCATTTTCTTTTTTCGCGTCCTCAATGGCAACATATTATTAAAAGTGGTATTCAATGTTATGACGTTCTAAATCGACAACCTGTCGTTTTAAAAATATAATATTAAGATTTTAATTTAATTCTTTGCATGTGAATCTAGTCGCCACTGGCTAATCAGATGAAGTCATCTTTATTGGTTCGAATGCGGTCTCTAAGCAGGCGATAAAATTTTCAGATCTCTTTCTATTGTTGACAAGCTGTACGCGTGGCAAGTTATGACGTCAATCTTTGAAGCTGTCCGGCTTTTGTGCTGAATATACAAAGTGTCCCAGAAAGGTTTGGGCACAGGCTAACCACAGGTTCCTTAGATCAAAATAAGTCGATTGGACATAATTCACCTATGTTTGAAAATGCCTCCTTCAGACAGTATCAAGGTATCAAAGATGGACAAAAAACGGTTTTTTAATAACTTTAAAATTGCGTCAACCGATTCTACTGATATTTACTACATAAGTATAAAATACAAAAGACACATCTTGATATAAATTTTTGTGACCTTGATACTGCAGAAGACAGCTAACAGTAATCACCCTTCTGTTAAATAAGTCATATTTTTTTAAAGCTTAGCTGAAGCGCTTCCATTTTTTTAAATAATCTCAATCTTTGCCTTTTGTAAAATTTTGATATCCTCAACCGTTTCGACGGAAAAATAATTAATTAATTAACGCTGTAAATGCTTCTAAGTTAAGTAAGATCTTGAAGACACTTGCTTGTTCATGCTTTCTGCAACTATTAAACACGTGAGAGGCTTCAGGTTTATTTCTATGGAAACTCCTAAAATACAAAAATCGAGGTCCGGGAGTTGATGAAAAATCCGCGGCATAGCTGAACCTCAATTTGAAAATTTATTTTCGCGGGGTTCCGAAGGAAGTCTCCATTTCTCAATATCGATACGATTTTGTTGTTGCTGCTCGAGACCGTTCCGGGGAAATTAGTTCTAATGTCACGAGGGGTCGCGTTTCGCAAATATCACTCTGCCTAATTGATTAAAATTGAAATTGTAATTAATTTAATCGCATTACTTACTGGAAGAAGCTTCAGCCGACTTATTTCGAGGAGGGTGAATTCATGTAGAAAGAAAATGTTTTTTTTGCATTTTGTGCATCCTCCCTGATGCAGCATTCATTACAAATTATTCTTGCATGCTTTTCAGACAATTTTATGCCTCTTAATTGCAGACCTTTAGTACTTGAACAGTATAAGCAGTAAAGTCGTAATTACTCTTTATAGGTGATCGTTAACTATTATTAGCTCGAACTCTATGGAAGGGGGTATGTATAACGGCAAATTGAAACTATAGATTTGTGCTGCTCTTACGATTTTCTCGCCGCTATATTTAACTTCCTATTACGCCAAATCGATTCCTCTGGCTCTGGCTGACTGATCTTTGAAGGAAGATTTCTCGTGTTGCGAGGCTTGTTCAAATTTCATTGTGTGTCAAATTTATCCGGTCTATGAAAATAGATTCTCAACAGTAAAGTTTTCAGCAGGAAGTTATGGGTGAGTTACCCATATTTTGTGGGCAATCCGCAACAGAAATAATTCCAGAAGGTTGGCAGGGATGACCGTATTGCCTTACTCATGAACGTGTCAAAACTCCTGAAACAATTGAAGTCGAGCTCGAACTGCCATCTTGAAAAAAGTGTGAACCGTAATTGTTTTTTGCATTTATTACGTAAATGCTCAATTTTATGAAGAAAATTGGGGTTACAATAATTATAGATTATTAAATTCTCTATAACAAACATTTAATACATTTTTCGATCAGGATAATAATCTGACAATGAATGGGTCAATGGGTGGCGAATGTGGGACGACAAAGATCCGCATTGTTGTGGTATCTTGAGACAAATGAAGGAAAAGGAGGAAAATTTGATAAAATAAAACAACGAAGGAGTTATTTTTGATTGAAATTTTTTTCCAACTCACGTGATTAATAACGTAACTTTTTCGTAACTCTCCAGATGTTGGGGTCATTTTCGAGGATGTGTGGATAATACTCACATGGCAGTATTAAGGGACTTAGTACGTACGAATACGTTGGGTAATTTCATCCTCGAAGATGACCCCAGACCCAGTACCAGCAAAGTTGCGAAAAAAATAAGAGCTAAGCTTTTTTAATGGAAACAATGGGGTACTTGCCTAAAAAAAATATTGCACTTTTTATTCTCTAGATGCATGCAATTAACTAAAAGAAGCTTAAATATTTTTATTCGCAATCATATAGGTAATATGTCCATTCCTAACCTCATCATTTCTGAGAATCCATTCCTGACCTTACTTTCCCTCCTTAGGAATGGGCACATTTTTAACCTGCTGTGAGTATGAAAATCGCTCGGTAGATGGTGCAGAGTGAAATTTTAGAAATTAATTTTGATTTATTTGCCAAAAATGAATGATTGCGAATAAAATAGTATACAAACCTCGGTGGAAATTTTCTTCTGTCTCGAGCATTAGCTCACCTCGGCCCTACGGGCCTCGGTAAGCTATCTTAGCTCTCGACAGAAAAGAAACATTTTCCACCTCGGTGTGTAATCTACTATTTTCCCATTTTTTTAAATTTCATATTATCGTAAATATTTGCAATTTTTGTTGACACATTGATCCTCCGTATCCAAGACTCAAACTCATATTCAATGGACTCTTGTTTTTGGCTACTATGCTGCGCTGCTACCAGAGTGCGCGACACCTGTACAGCGGATTGGCATTCGATTTATAAATAGAACGCAAGCAATCTGAGTAAAGCGCCATCATACGATTTCTTTTAGAACTACGCCGTATAGGGGACGGCTACGTCACAAATCTCCCACTTCAAAAATAAAAAAATTAATCCTGGTCGTAATATTGACTCTAGAACTAAATAAAAAAATACAGATTTAATGAAATCGCCTACATTTTCTAAATATTATATTTCCCAAACATGAGGCATTTTCCTAATTCCTTTAAAAAAAAATTTTTGCTTTTTTTCTAAATCTAAAAGATTATCCACCATAAGAAGTACATTAAAAAACACATACATACCAACCGATCCATTTTCACAAAAGTTTTAGAAACTATGGCTGGCGGTGGAATTTATAAAAGCCGCAAAAGTCCGCGTGTGCATGCTGATGGTGTCATTATTTCTGGGAAGTTTTCAGGTGTCGATGCATCATAATCTGTGACATTTAGCCAAAATATTCGCCAAACGCTACTGTTGCAATGATGTCACCGTGAAAAAAGATTTGTCTTCGTCGTGTTTTATTGTCAAGTCGGCCACCGTAATGGCAAAAATTGCTTGATTGTCGGGGCCCTCATTGATGCGTCCTTGGCACACTCGGGAATAACGTCCAATTGCCGGACTCGACCTTTTATCGTCAATCGCCAATTTTCAAATTTGCGTTTACATTCAGAACGCTCGCCATTAGCCCGAATAGGGCGTTTCCGTTTTCTGTTGACGTCAATAAAACGCGGAAGTACTTGATACGCTTTAAGTATATTTTAAAATATCTACAGTTACACGAAATGTACATTTAGAACAAGAATTATTCTTTTTTACATGTGTCAGTCCAATGATAATCACGCCATCTGCAGTAGGTATTCAATCGAAATTACTATTATGCCTAATCAACGAACATCGAAGTGCTTATTATCCTGAACGGCTGTTCAGGAACACGATTGTTTTTTTTGATTTTGTTTTTTTCAACATTTGAATATTGATATGGATACTGGGGAAGCTTGAGAGAAAGCCGGCAGCGTAAATACTTATATCACATGAATATCTATGAATTAAACACGTCATCTCGTTCCCGGTTCCTGAAAAGCCTAAAAGAAATTTTGTACTCAAAAACGGAATTGATTTCGGCGCACACAAACGCCCCGAACACTCACACTTTGTACACCCGTCCTCAACAATACTGAACTAGCCTGAATTGATGATAGCAAAAATATATTCCGTCGTCTCGGCGTCGCCATCTTAACAAACATGGACGTTGCTTTAAAAATATCACCATCACTGTGGAGGTGCCGTACCTAAGTCCACTTATTTACAGTATGTACACTCTTGATGACTACTGGAAATTGATACATATTACCGGTAAAATGATATAACAGAAGCCAAAAAGTCCACTTCCGCTCTGACGCGCACTCTAAAGCAAGCCTCAATCAGAACAAGTCCTAAACGCTGCGACCGCCATCTGTTTACGTCACTCGCAGCACCACCGCAACCACGAACAGCGCAACTAGACCGGTAACGGGACGCGACGCAGAACTGTGGTCTTTCGTGTTTTTCTTCAACGAAAGAGCATCGCTATCGTCGGACATCATGTTGCTGCTGTTCTCGTGTTTTTTGCTCGAAGAACTCTCTTCCTTCTTCTTGGTGATGGAGTTGTCGTCGGCGATGTGCGGTGGAACGATTGGAGAGGCGTCCTGCGTTGTCGAAGTGGTTTTGGTCGTGGTGGTTGACGTGGTGGTAGTTGTTGTCGTGGTGGTGGTAGGAACGTGGCTGTTGTTATGAATGTAGTAGACTGGACCGAACTCTGGATAGACGTCCAAAATGGAATGTTCGCGTTTGCTGTCGGACAGAATCCTCTCTTTGCGCTCCTTGTCAGCATAGAGGGCCACAACTAGAGCGGTGTAGGGAACGTCGGATTCTGTATCGTTTCCCAGGAGAGTTACGTTGACTGCTGTACCTTCCTCCAGGTATTTTTCGATAGTTCTGGTGTCGACTCTTTCTCCTGAATCCGGCAAAGCCCATTCGCCAGCAAGATTGGTGCCGTTGTTCAAGTGCACCGTGAAGGGTAATCCGGTTAAGAGGCCGTGACCCTTTCCCCAAAACAGCGAGTAATTATAGGTGTAGCTGATGACAGTGTCGACTCTCTGCAAGCTACTTTCGGTGTTCTTGAGGATGGCTTGACCCAAAATCACGGGTTTCCTGGAATGTCGGCTCCTCAATCGGTCGAATTTGATCGATTTGAGTTCGTAACTGATCGGTTCGGTTTCCACTAAAATCTCGCCGTCTTCGAACTGCAGCTCTTGGTTGTTCTGATCGACGACGTCGTAGACTCCCAGATTTTCAGAAGGGTTAAGTTTGCCGACGTGGTAAGTCAAAGAACCGCGCTTGTTGTGGTTCTTGGCGGTGCGTCTCGCTACGAAAGTTCTCAGAGTGTCTTCGCCGCAACTGACTGCTCCTTGGGGAAGAAGGTTGTATTGGTTGCGATAGACCCAACTCAACCTGGAACTGCCTTCGATGTTGATCAGCACTTCGAACTTGACGTACTCGGCGACCTTCTTGTACATCGAGACGATGCAAGCGAGCTTCTTCGGTCGCAACTGTCCCGATACCCAAATGCTGTTGGCCTTTGCCCGACAAACGTACACGGGTTTACTTGAAATCGTGTTGCCGGCGTCTTGGGAATCGTTGGGATCTGCAAAAATTCGGCGTTACGTTGGAATTTTGTTGTGGAGTTGATAGTCGAAGAACTCACCTTCCATTATTTGGTATGCGGCCACTACGGCGTTTTCGAGCATGGTTTCGTTGAGGCCGTTGGAGGAAACCCATTGCAAAGTGGTGGAGGTGACGACTTGTTCCAGATTAGGTCCCAAGATGTGGACGGAGGTGTCGCTTTTTGCCGGGACTGCGATGGAGAGAGCCAGGAGGATTAGAGGATATATCCTCGTCATTTCGACCTGAAACAATTAAAAAAATGGCGTTGAAATTGCGACGGGATTAATTTCCGGGACACTTCTACCGCTGACCCTTGTTTCGTTCCAATGATAAATAAAGGTCGGGTGGAAATTTGCGCCGTTGCTATCGAGGGATGGCCGACGGATTTTGTTCTGAAGTGGCAATTAATTTGGTTCGGGTCGTTACCGGCCCTAAATGGAGGTTTTAACCACCAACAACTTCAATTAGGTTGAAGTACTATTGAAATTTGGGGAATCCCACAAATATAAAAAAAAAATATTGGTGAATAGTTAGACTGCTCTTAATTGATAGGTCTACCGGGGTGAGTTGCGAGTTTGTCGCGTTGATGGGAGGCTATTATCGACAATGCCGATGCTGTTGTCCCCTGCGAAATTCCTGGGGCTCCGCCCATGTTTGCGCGTCAAATTACCGCAGACTGCAGACGTAAACAGTATCGGACATTGTTGTGACGCTAAAAAAGCGTCCATTGTTCCAGACACCCTTTGAACTTTCGTTGGCGTCGAAACTTCGCCCTCGTCCATCGACTACTTTCGAACTTTTCCCGGATTTACGGCGGCAATTGGGGGCAAATGGACCATAGCTGCCGCGTCGAGGATAATACTGGCGAAATAGCCCCTTACTACGTGAAGGTTAGGCCGGATTATATTGGAAGGGGGTCCGTTAATTTATTGCGGCAAAGTTTTTCGGTAATTATAATCTGTCTTGTCGGAAGATAAACGTTAGCTGAGACTGTGACAGCCTCGAGCTGTGGGTTTGTCTGCTCCGGAGGTTTCTGGTATGCGGTTGTGTGCAATGATGTTCCGGTAATGGGTGTAACGCTTTGTCTATGTCGTATTTGTTTTACGATTATGTCTTCTTGTTCGAGCGATTTGCTGAAGGCGCAGTCCTTCTTCGACTCGATAGCGGAAAGTGAAGCTTCTTATCTGGCATCTAGAATTTTTTCTAATTGTCCGATAGCAACAACTGTTCAACAGCGCCAGGAGAATTGCGAGATTGTGAAAAATTTTCTCTGAAACTTGTCGCCTGCAGCGTTACGGCCCATAACGACGTCATCAAAAAGCAATAGTAGTCGCGGCAGACAATTTGCAAGTTCTTGGTCTGTATCTATGTATTACTTTGAAAGTTGCTGCATTTTTGTTTTGTTTTACTGCTTCGCATTTATTTACATTATTAAATAAACAATGTGTGTTGATGTTTGCCGGTGCAGTAAATCGCGATAGTGACAATCTCAAACAATAATATCCAATTACCCAGCAATTGCATTCCCACGAAAGCGCTATGGTCAATTCCGCCACCGCCTACTTTGACCCCGATTACTTCTCCAATCAATAAACAATGCAATTTCGCAAGGGTCCGCAACTGGTGATAATGGGACCCATTCTCAATACGCAAGGAAAAATCCACATAATCGGGAAATCATTGGAATGACATCAAGTACCAAGCAAGTGTTCTTCTCGATTTGTTTAGTGCAAATAAAAAAAAAGATCATTTTTAACTTTTCTCTAAGTCGAGCACAACTTACTTACACCCCTTTTCGGTTTTGACGAAAAAGCTCCCCGGATGTTCAACGGCTCCTGGAACTGTTGCAGGCTGATGATAAAGTGGGGAATTTACTCTCTGCCGTAGCCGAGGAAAAGTTTTAGAACTGTGTGCGAAAAGGGTTGAACGCAACCGTTGTTACTAATGTTTAAATTTCGTTTTAGCACCGAAGGCGCGATAACAAAATTGTTACGAATACATTGTAAATAATCATTGTAAGTTCCTACGCTGTCGAGTTTGTTTATGTCGATTTGCATAAGTAATAAATAATTTGCTGGCCGACGAACTAAATAAATATTTAATCTCGCACGGATGAGGGGGCGAAACTATTTATGACGACTGTCTCCATTAGATCATATTGGTGCTAAAATAGATGCAAAATTAGCTCAAGAGGTGTAGGGTTAATTCGGACAATTTAAAAATCAGACTAATAATTGCTCATTACGTAACGTAGAAGATGAAACGTATTCGGATCTCATATCGAAAGATTAATTAACATGTTGATAACGACCGTTTTTTTTTCAAACGCAGAGTTTGCGCTCGGCCGCCTTTGTGGCTGTCATGGAGATACAGTTCGATTTTTTCCAAATGATGAGCGATGATGATTAACGCGGCCGCCATTAACGCACGCGTTAGATTTGGAGCGCGTTTTTGCTACTTTTCGGAGCAGCTGTTGATGAAAACTGCTTTTCATCGAGGTGTTACCATCAAAAAGCGCCTCTCGGGCTCGGAAGGACGAGCAAGAAAAGAAAGACCAACGAAATAGTAAAACATCCATCAATACAGGTGACGATGGCTTCCCCAGTAGAAAAGCCGGAATAAAATTTGATGTTTTCGTCATCCTGTCACGACCTTCTAGTCAAGCAGAACCAACTACCAGAGACAAATTCCAATCTAGTTGTGTCTAGAGATGACACGTTGATAAAACAGGAGTTAGAATGCAACAAGAAAGGACCGAAGTTAAAATAAAAACAAATGAATAGAAAACATAAGAAAGAGAAGGGGGAGATCCTAGAAAGAATACCAGTTAAAAATCAAAATAAAAGGGAGAGATACAGGAACAAGGAAGGACGCAGGTCCAAAGTCAAAAAAACATGGTCTCGTAAAACAAAAAAAGAAGACGGGACGGCCACAAGAAAGGAAGGGTATAAGTTTAAAGTCAAAATAAAAGCATAGACCATCAGAACAAAAGAAGAAAAAGGAAGGGACACAAAAAATAGGAATAATGACACAAGTTTAAAATCAAAATAAAAGCAGAGGAATGGTAAGGAAGAAGAAGGAATCACAAGGTAGTACAGAGGCTTGGAGCCAAAATAAAACGGAGTTGAGGCGCAAATGGTGGTGAATGAGGGACGTCCTTTGCTTTGGTTGATGTCAACTTGACGGATGATGAGTGATCTTGTCGGCTCGTCGACTGGTAATTCCACGTCAGTTTGCGTGTCGGGGAAGATATCGAAAAATCAAGTCTCTTGGTTTTCTCTTTCGATTGGCGGCGTGATTAATCGAGATCAATTGATCACTAACCGAATGTGAAATCGCGAAGGCGGCTCGTGCTCTGGACACCTATCATTAAATCAAGTCGATCAAGGTTCAAATCAAGTATAGTGTACATTACGAACTGACCTATGTCACGTCTAGTTATTCATGACGGGTTAAGTTTCTCATCCGTCGCATGACTGTAGAATAATAAGATACCGTGGGGAAATATGCGGCAAATAGATGGTAGCTCAACCCCTGCAAAGTAGCAAGTCCGGCATTTTTTGGTTGAAAAAGCCGAAGTTCTGTAATCCTGGGGGTTCTTGTCTGGCGCGGGTATCAGCGACTGTAAATAAGTTTGTTTGCGCTGGGCGTTTTTGCAGAATTCCGAGATAAACCTGATTTATAACAATCTTCCGCTTGTTACGTCTGGGAATTGCCGTATCTCCGCAACAATTTTTATCGACCCCTGAACCCGATATCCCGAGGGTAGAATGAATAAATGAAACAATTAATTGCGTATGTTTACAAGTTGGCATATTTGACGGCGACGCTTTCTGGGGATCTCTTCCCAAATTCGGCACGTGACCCGGTCCTGTCCTGAGGGCATCGACACGTGTTTTCTGCGAGTCACGCCGTTATCTGGTGAATCATGGTCGCCGCCGCTTTTTCTTTTCTCTAAATTAAGTGGATTTCCGGCCGAGAAACGGCGCTATCTCTGCAGCGATCGATCGGGGGCGCTTCCTGCATACCTGCAGGTAGTCGTCAAAAGCTCTCATTACGAACGGTGCAACAAAGTACCGCGGTTTTTCAATTACGGAACGGTATATTTAGATTGCGGCCGCTTTATGGGTCAAAGTGGAGCTTTTCCAAAGGGGGATTAGCATTTAGTCACCTTTCCAGTTGCGGGGCGCGGTCTTTGAAACGCGCATAACAATTCGGTTTGTTTCTGTCGTAATTGGAGCTGAAACTGAAGAGTAATCTGCTTGAGTAATGAGCGGTTTCGGGCAGGTTTTTGATAGCGTTTTCCCAGAACGCGGACGGGTAATTAACATGCGACGTCAAATTTAACAACTTGAACGGGGCTCTAGGACTGGGCCTTGTTACCAGACGTCGCAGGCTAAATGCCCAATTACATCAAAAAACCAAGCAATCCGATTCTTGCCTAATCTAATCTTAACTAATCAGAAGATGAATCTATAGATAGATTCTCTTCGGCGATTTTGTTAACTTATTTTTGTCTTCCTCCTCGATTCAAATTACGAGCCGCCTTCGTAACTTTATTTCGAACCTCGGCATCGAATGAGCGGGTGGCTTCAATTAGGAGCACCCTCGCAATTCACGAGTTCTTATTGCGAACACCCACCGAAGAGATGGATATCAATTGTGTTAAGGTATTTTAAGTCGGATCGGCCAGACGATTTTTTTTTGGTCGCCTACAACCTCATTGCCTATCCCGTACCCGTCGTGGGTACGGTAAATAATGTTCTCATTGTAAAAAGTACAGTGTAGCCTACTTGTCACGTGAGTTTTATAGGCGATTCCTTGGAACGATCCACAATTCCAAACACCTCTCTAGACTTGTCAGGTTCATATCAATCGGTAAAATTCGAGTTTCAGCTTTGCTTCTTCTCATCAGTTGAGATTTTTCAATAATTCCCGCAGCATGCAAATGCGACGTCTCTGTAGTCAATCAAATTCCCATTTGATGCATTTATAGCAATCTAGTCAATTGTGTCAATTTAAAATCGATGCGACGACGCCGTTGCAGCTTTTTCTTCTCATCTAGAACTGATTACTTATGCATTCACACCAGCGCACCCACATTCTGTTGTATATACTCTTGTAATTACCCAACGTGACTGGCGTTCCTCGTTACCAGACAGAAGACATTGACGATGACGATAAATCATAGTCGCCGTCATGGCTCCGCACCATCGAGAAGCTCATTATCAAATCTTAAAACATAAAAGAGATCGTTGACGTGCAGTCGAGCAGCTACCGTCCAGATCCGGCGATAGCCTTGCCCAGCAAGCCGCCAAGGGTTTCTAAAACCTGCACATTTCAGACTTGGTAATTTTCGCCAAGAAAGAGAGGAGTGTTGGTCCTCCGAGCCGGAGTTTCTTGAATCTTCACCTCTCTTGGATTAATCCTCTTTCTAAAGAGTGTGGTAAAACTTTAGATGTAGTGAAAGTATAGTTGGCCCTTCGGGCTAGTTTTTAGAATTTTCTATTTCTTAACAATAGCGGCTACATAGAATTTGGAGACTCTTGCCAATTTTCTTTCAAAAAAGTTTGGAGGGTAGTAAAGCAACTACTATTCGGATTTAGTGGACTATCCGAGCCAAAGTTTCCATAATTTTGCATCTCTTAGGGCCACTTGGAGTTCTTTGAAGATAGAGCGTATGCAACAGCTACCATCCAGATTTCGCAATATAACTTTGTTGGTCTGAAGTTTCTAGATCTGGAATCTTCACCCTTCTCAGATTCAACAACAAAGGCCAAAAAACTTGCGAGACTTTTTGACCAATCTTCCATACATAATAATAAAGCAGCTACACGGCCTACATTTGGTGGCAGCATTTTCGGCCTTCAGAGAGTTTTTAAAATTTCCACTTCTTAGGCAAACGCGGTTGTAAAGAATTTTGAGACTCCTATTATCGGTTATATAAGCCCATTAAATCAAATTTGCATTGTATCCACTAAGAATTTTCACAATAGCTGTTCTATTAATAGTTCGAGTAGCTATTGAATGTGGACATTCTTTGGCCGGGGTTGTCCGAAGTCTTCGGGCCGGCCCCCGTTGTTCCGGGCGTCCGGATTTCTCCGGCCGTGATTCCGGGTCACCCTCCCCCATATTTTAATTAAATAATCCTATTATCGTGACGAGCCCGTCGCTTCGTCCACCACCTCCTGTTTGCCTATACTCCGGCAGTTCGGTTATTATTCCGCCATCCGCCGCATTTGTGCAGAATTTCGACCCGTTGCCATGCCAACACCCCCGCAGTTGCAACCGTAAACACACGTGGCCCCCGGAGCTTTTTACCCCGGTGCAGCGAGCTTTTATCTGATCGCCTTTAATTACGATCGACCTTAAGACGGTGGGCGATAAGGGCGAATCGGAGGAACGACGAGACAACTTGAGGGTTGTTGAAGCGGAATGGTTGCGCGCTACTTGGCCGGATTTATGATTTTTATTCCGTCATTTTATTGCGCAATTGAGATCGGCTCGTTTGGAGGGGAAAAGGACCGCCGAATTGCGCAATCATCCGCAATTTCGACGATACAAAGCAAGATGGCTAGTTTGTAACATCCCCTTTGTGGCTGACGTCATCAGCACTTTCTTGGCACTAAAATAGTTTACATTCGTGCCATCACCAAAAACCGGAAAGATTTATTTGATTGAGAGGGCGGAAAATAAAATCTGTAGGGTTGCCAACACCGTCGCGACTGCTGACGATACCTACTTATCTCTATGGTTATCTGCCCCTTGCAGATAATTTACCACGTGACTTTCTAACGGTACTGCAAGGAACCTCACTGCAATGGTGTAAATCGAGCATTAGGTTCGGTTGCAGAGCGCTAATGGGTCACTTTCGTTAAGTTTTTATTGAATGCTTTTTAATTACAATAATTGTTAAAGGAGCAATTGGGGATAATATTTTTTTGCTTCTGACACTCGTGGCACTTCATGCAGTACAGATAATTCGGTATGGGCTTTTTATGAATTAGATTATAGTCCACTAGTTTTTTTTCAAAAACTTGGCTATAGCTCATTATGTGGCGCTCACTGCTACGCGTGGCTAGTGGCTACGTCACGAATCGTCCAAGGCTACGGAAAGCTATGCAAAATGCGCCACAATTGACAATGCGATTCAATTTGGTCTTCACTTGAGTGAACGACATAATATCAGTCGTTCAACTCGTTTCATAACTGGCAAGTGTGCATCCTCTCTTTCATGGTTTCACATTACGCAACCTGACATTGTGGATAAATATTCAACATGGTGTTGCGTCACGTGCCTGCAAGGTTTTTCGTTTATATTTTCTGTCGTTTTGGTCAAGAAAAATGGTGGTTATCGCAGTCCCTGTCGTTGCTTGAAGGCAATAGAAATGTGAAAGATCTCACGTGGCGAGGAAAACGCCCGGTCTAAATTAATTGTTCGTGTTGGCGATACAGTTTGGTGGGCTCGGAACAAAAGGGTCGCGGCACGAATTTGAATAAATACCGGCCATTTTTCCTGCATAATTCATCAAGTGGGAATATTGATAGAGAGAGGTGTTTGTTTTCTTTATGACCGATGACCAGGAAAAAAAACGTTTTTTTAATTCAATTGAGAGCGTAATTGTGAACCTCTTGTAATAAATAAATCTATTGTTGGGAGAGGACAAATTTAATTTAACGCCGGATCAGATCGACACGTAGCTAACGGTTGTTCAACCAGAACCAAGTAGTGTAGTTGTGGCGCAATCTTGAGGCCAGGCCGGCCCTTTCCTTGTTGCTTCCTCTTGAATAATGGCAGAGACCGGGCCCGATTGAATTTCAGTTCCACACCCAAATTCGATACAAGTACCAGAATTTGTACGACGAGAAAGACGATTGAACCGGTGACGGAATGTTGCCACAAATTTGATCAAAGAACTCCTTTCGTTGTTTTTGGCCGCTGAATCGAATCTTGAATGAATCGAGTTTCGAACGTGTAATTTGCATTGCTAATTCGCTTTTGGATGGAGTCAGGTGGCGATTTATTAAAAGCTGATCGCAAACAGGTATTTTTTCCATTAACGTCCTATTGACGCAACCTTCAATTATATTTGAACAGCTGGAAGCCGAACTAATCCGATTTAGGAGCAACATAAAAACGCCGCCTGATATTGACAGAAAAACGTTATTTGACCAAGAAGACCAGTGAGGTTAGATCCCAGATTGATAAAAATTCAAAAAACAATGACAGAAAAGACAAGTTGAGTCGATAAAAGACCAAAAACAATGGCGCAAAATTGGGAAACGTCCCCAGCAGAAATAAAACTAGACATCCTTCTTGGTGGGCAAAAGGAGCGATTTCAGTTTGTTGTGGAAGCGTCACTGACTGCGCAACGAAGTGCTGTCGTCCTCTTTCCGCTTCCGCTTAAATCTAGTTAGCCCAGATAGCGCCCATCAATGGGGCTAAATTGGTAACACAAAAGTGGCTGCCAATGACGGTCGCTTCCTTCAGCCCACGGACTGAAACTCATGAAGGCTTCATTGTTCAGCATTACAAAGCGTGTCCGCCACTTTGCGACTGAAAACGTCGTATCTTCGCGAAAATGGCCGCTTCATTACCGCAAGTTTTTACAGAAGTCCTCCACATCTTTCAGGACTGTGACCCTAAAAAAGTGTCATTTTTGCAAATTGTAACGAAGATTTTGATCAACTCGACGGAATTCTTCGGCGCACGCGTAAGCGCCGTGGAAGTTTTACCTTTAAAGCTAACAGTTTTTATTGCAAAAACTGGTCCACCTAGTCCTATTTCGGATAATGATGTAAGCGTATGAGGCGACAATGATACAATCGGAACGAAAATTCGCAGAAAATTGCGTCCACGTTTGCAGGATTGGAAGTCTTGTATAATTGTTGATTGATAAAAACGGGGTCAAGTTAAAGGCCATCGCAACGAATTGGAGCGATAGAAACAGGACAATTGCGCAACACGAAGTGCAACAAAAATTCAAACCAACAATTGAGTTGCGTTAATCCAAATGTTGAAGAGTCGTCGATTCTTCGTGTAGAACTTCCCTGGCGTTCTTTTTGACGGAAAGGTCCCCGTGCGTAAATCCAAATGTCGAGGAGTCATCGGATCTCTTCCAAAGGCCTTTCTCCGCGTCGTGGGTTAGTAATAAAAATATGGAAAGGTCTTCACTCACTGCAATGAATCTCGGCGATGTCCATCTTTTATTGTCATGTGACTTTCCTTTCTCGTCTCGCCACGTCTATAAAGCTCTTGAGGTACAGCGGTGGAAAGGCATAAATTCCCCCTTGACTCGGGAGGAATTGAAACCGAAACCATTGTCGGAGTAGCCTCGATCAAGCCATCAATCACCCGGAATCGATAAGGGGTGCCCGTATCGGGTTGCGGGCCACCCCACCGCGACAGCCCCCGCGCCACACTTGAAATCGGCCCGCTTCCGTTCCGCGGCGACAGATGCCTTTTTCCAGAACCGTACAGTTAGTCACGCGAACGCGAGAAAAACTGAAATAAGAACGGTCATACCGCTATTGTGCCATCAGGTTCAAGTTCATTGTCCATAGAAGGCAGAAGAGAGCGCCTTCGTGTAACTTTGATGCGGCTGAACGGGCGCGTTGTCCTTGTCCGTGAACTTGGGCCGGCCGATCCGAAGTTCAATCGATCCTTCCGCTTCCGGATCGCCATTTCAGTTCCGCAATTTTCAAATTTCCAGGGAAACTCTTAGTCGGGTCGCAATTTTCAGTGTAGATGCGGCTACAAGGGTCGCAAGGGTCGAAATTTTGAGTGCCGCTGGGTGGCAAATCTCATGCAGCAGGTATTGGGTTCGCGCCGCTATCGATCTTGCCACCCCCGAATGCAATCAGCCGAAATACACCTCCATTCAGTTTTATGCCCGGCGAGGGGTTGTGATGCCCCCCGTAAATACGCAACACAGGTAGTGACGGGTCGCCGAATCGTTCCCGATTCTCATTAGATGCGGCTTTGATGACGACGCGCCACTATTTATACCGACGGGGGCAGCGCGGTGGCATTTAAATGGCCGAAGGGAAGTTGGCGGCTCTAATGGTTTCGCTAATGAGTAATCGAGACCGAAACAGCGTCAAATCTCAATGCCACCGGAAATCGAGGGCAGCACCGATGGCACGCACTTGTTCGTTAAAAAATTGCGTCGGTGACTCCATGTTTTATTTTAAACAATCGAAGAAATTGACTCCAGCAGCGCACATCATTCACTCCTCACTATGGAGAATTCTAGTTTTTAAAGTTATTGTTCGATCAAGGTTGTTACCATCACGACTTGACTGGTGCGATTCCACCCGATTATGGGAACTGGTTATGGGTCCGTTCCCGCCAAAATTTTTGTTTTGAGTTACATCACCGTTTTCGCTGCGTGGTTGCAATTAAAACGGGACGGAAACGCGGGGGAGATATGAAATAATAAGCGGGACCGGGTTGCATCGCCTCGAGACGCCAAATTTCATAAGCGCGGAAAGCACCCCTCGCTTCTGAATAAATAAATCGTGGGGGCGAGCTTGTGTATGATAAGGCTGAAAGGGCGACTGGCAATATTCAAACAGCGATAAATTATTAAATTGTCGTGCGAGCAGCGGATTAAGGACGAAATCGTGGAAATGTTCAGGTCAAACATTATTCGGTTCGTTAGTCTCACGAGTGGTTAAGCTGGTGGGAAATACGATATGACTGTCGTAATAAGTCTTCGTTCACCTCTTAAAACGATTGAAGTGGTTGTTGGTGGCGTGGAGGCAATCCCCAAGAACTCTCGGCGTAAGTGGAACGTTCAAGTATCAGATACTATCAATAATAATATTTATGGCTGAAACATAATACGTTTCATTGTCGAATCAACTTCCCCTAAACTTGAATTTTCTAAAAGAAAAAATAATAACATCCAGAATAATTAAAACCCACAAATTAATTAAATATGGTAAATTAAGAAAAATGAGCACCTAGATCATCAATCTGGGAGGCAGTTTTGTTGTATTTTAAATTTTTTAAACCCAACATGGGTGATTGTATTTATCTTTGGGTGTGGAGGTCTAGGGGGGTTTTGGGCCGGAACAGTTAAGGCAAAAACCGGACCAAGATGAATTGAAGCCGCTAGGTCACGAGATTGCCCAATTAAAAAGGAGTTTGATTAATGACGGTTCGTTCGCACTGGCGATTTGGGATACGCAACGCGTGATGCCGTCATCCGAAGAGCTCGAGGAGATCCTGCCAATGCCCCCCGAGGATTGAGAGGCGTTGCACTGTTGAATTTTTTTTCCATCGACACCCACTGAACGTGTTTCAGCATCCTCTCACCCTAATCTAAGTCGAGAAAGGCTGTTATCATGTCCCAGTCACCTCTTGAGACCCTTCTAATCTGCGATGCGAGATCTTTTTGACGTTTCCTCATCAGAGCAATTTCTATTTGAACGTTTGGTGTTGATGCCACCAAGGTTTTCGAGGCGGCTTCAAAGACGTTGAGATTCGTTTTAATTATCGCCCTGCGAGCTTGAGAAGTAATTTTAATTCGGCCCGTGTTTGCCTAGGGAAAATGAAGCCAAAGCACAAAACTATCGATTCAGTTCACCGACAAAAGACTAATTTATTCAGAATCCGAACCGAGTTGATCCAACACAGACGTCGATTTATCGTGCCCTTTAGCACCGAAGACAGCTGTAACGCTTTATTAACGTGAATGCAACGTTAAATTACGTAATTGTTTGCTCATTCCACATGTGAATTGTCTATGACTCGCAGGTATTAACTTTTCAAATTTCAACAGCAACGTTGTTGCGTGATACCAAAAACCTTTCCCTTTTGAACTGGATGAGCGCGGTAATAATCTCCTGGTCGTCAGATCGTATCGGTGGCCCCCAATTGATATTATCGGCCCGTCCAGACGTAATTACCGCCGAAATTCGCGTGTTTTACGACGAAAACGTGCGAGGAGTACAAAGGGGCCATTATCACTCCCGAAAATTGGGCTCTTAATCGACGGCGATCAGATCCTCGGCGTGGCCGGTATGCCAACACGCATTCTTCCGACGCGGTTCTTTTTTTCGATTCTGTTACACCCTTAACGGTCATTCCAGCGAAGGCCAGCCGGTTTTGGGTACCTGCCGAAACGCGAATTTGAATCGCGTGCCTCCTCGGACGCAGAATTCACCGTCTTCGACGGAGCTCCGGCCGAAGTAAAGGGAGCTTCACAACTCGAGGCGCCAATTTCAATCGCGTGTCAACCCGTGGCAAATTGCACCAATCGAAAGATGGCGAAGAAAAAAAAGTTGTTTTTCTCTTTACTTGAAAGTTAACAATTGGCCCGGAAAAAAATTAATAAAATTTTGATGTCACGAGCTTTTTCAATCGATAGTTCAAGCAAGGCTGATTAGATGCCGTGCAGCATCCTTCTCTCACTGCTGACAGTTGATTCCTGATTCGATTCCGTTTCTTTTGCGCCTTCTTCATTCCTTTGTAATTTTTAGCGACCAACATTCGCAAACACAAGCAGTGAGCAGAAGAAACTCCATAAGAAAAAGTAAGGTTATGTCGCGCGGCATTCGCGTCTTGTCACTATCAATGTAGGTAAAGCAGGACCCTTTATGTAATTGGTGCCAAGAAATATTCAGTTTTGGATGTCATCGCAAAAATTTGTTTTTCAAATACGTCAAATTCAGACGAGACCTTTCTAGAAATAGAAACAAAATGTTATGCTAGCGCTTTATTCAGAGTCTTTGATGAAGCTCTCTGTTGAAGTTGGAAGTAGCTCTCTAGTGCATCAGTTCCAGTAGTGTTAAGAGACCATGGGTGGGGAATGCGTAAAAAGGCGATTTCCGTTCAAAATTAAATCCTTTTGTCGGACACAATGCCTCTACGATCTATTCAAATCTGGGTGATAAACAACCTCTATTGTCGTAACACAGGGTTCGTTAAATAACTTCGAACTTCTCGAGGGGCGAGAAAGCGCGATAACTTATCCCTTCCGCCAATCGGGGAACGGGCAGTGTTGGCGATAATCGCCAGAGGAAGACCTAGAATGCAGCAGATGCTTCGGACAGGTGTAATGACCCTTTTATGCACCACCTAGAAAATATATGGGTTTCCAAACGAAACAATGGCGGTGTTGTTATCTATTTAGTTATCTTCTCTGCAATTATCTCGGATCGAGGCGTGTTCTTTTCTATTAACGCCTGGAAACTGGTCGAAGACAGCAACGTTTCACACTTAAGGGCTTGTCGGCCATCTGCTCCATTAATTTCCCTAAACCGGTAACCAAATAAGGACCAAAATTGGGGCTTATTAAAGACCTGGTCGTAACTCAGGGCAATAATTTCGAAGCGTCTCCTCCCACGTCCCGGAATACTTGAATTCCCACCGCAGTCACGCCGATATTCGGGGTACTCGAAGCATAACTTGAAGCAATCGAAGAGTCGTCTAATGGAAATGTTTACATTTCTGGAATGCCTCCATTAATATGCACGTATCGAGGCGAGCACTAAGCAGAAACATTTACATAGCGGTGTTTTTATGATGCATAATTGCACGTAATTACTCGACTTCTCTCAATTAGTGTCGTCGGATTTCTGGGCTTCTCGTTATCATAAGGGGCTGAAACTTTGGGACAACCAAAGAGGAAGACTAGAAACTCCTCACAAAAAGTGCAAATACGAGTACACTTAGAGAGATAGGAATAAGAGTTGAGGGGTTCCTAGAAGACAAGAATTTGATTTGGTTTGAACGAAAATTTTCGGTAAATCTGCCAAACCTTCAGTGATCAGCTCTGATTGTTATGAATTGCTGTGAGACGCGTATAAATGTAAAAGGCGCAATGTGGGCGAGAGGTTCTGGAGGACACGAAGAGTTTAATTTTCTTAAAGTGCAAAAGTTAGGACGAAATTTTGAGGAAGAGTAGAACTTCAAGTCCTCAGCCTTTACCTCTGACTGCTAGAGTTTCTTTTGAAGGGCTACACCCAGACATATAGACGTGATTCGTGAAGGGTGAACGTGACCCAAGAGTTTAATTTTCTTAAGGTGGAAATTTTGGGAGATTCTTTTGGAGAACCTCAAATTTTCACATTTTTGTTGGCGAGGTACAGTCGGTTGCAAAAGAAGCCGGACGGACCCTCCGCTCCTTTGACTTCGTTTGAGGGGATCATTTGCAACTGACTGTACGTGGGCAAGTAGGTGAATGGGGGACCTGCAGTATGGAAATTTGGCGGTGCCACCGGAAGCCGCGCCTCTCTTTGCATATTACCGAGACCTGCGTTATCTGGCGACAATTTTGTCGGGAATGAGCGCCAAAAAAGCGGGCTTGATGGTATTTTAATGGTGCTGCTCGCACGATCTGGATAATTTGCCGATGTCGTGTCGGTATTTTTGAGTCCGGATCTATTCTCTAACTGTACTGGATGGTTGAAAATAATAATCTGCCATTAACGTCGACAATCCAGCAAATAAACAACGCAGGTTCCAATTATAATTGCGGCGTATCGCTCCTCAACGTCGGCCAATTTATTGAGAAGTAGAAGGAAGCTGGATAATCACCGAACGGAAACGGCTTATAACGTTGAAAGTTTTTTCAAATGTGCGGTAATTGGCAAAAATTCAAGACACAAACGCGATTTATCTGCTTAAGCGTAATTAACACTTCGGATTGTTCCTTCTTTGTCGAAGAGTTCGAAATTTACGAGGATCAGTAATTTCCTCTTAGCATTATTAATTGCTTCCTGCTTCTCTCCTATTAATGGATTCGTAATGTCCATTGTGTCTTACACACTTACTTAAAACAACTTTGTATTCCCGGAGAACAACTGAGGTGTAATACTGTGGTTGGATGAATCATCTCAACTCCTTCAATTTTTTTCTCTCCTCCCATCATCGTCGACTGAAGTCTCGTCAGACGGAGCTTTCAATTTTAATGACTCTCATTTCTTCAGGAAGCTCCGTTATGGTCCGGGATTTTTTCGGTTTCTTCCTCGACTGTCTTCACCTTGTGTGAAAAAATCGCCACGGCAATTTATCGACGTAACGAACCGTGGTGGTATTGGGGCTTTGTCAAGGGTGGAATTTCGCCTAATGACGATAATCAGCGACGGCCTTGGAGCTGCTCAACGATTTTTTTGTCCAGTCTAGAGTTATTGTGCAATTCCGGAACTGACCCGGAAAAATGCCGACCGTTTCCGGCCATTTTCAGGGGAAGTTCAGTGCCGCGCGTGCTTTCGAATAACTTTAACGGTCGGAAGAGGCAGGTGTTCGATTCATCCCGCCCGATTCTTTCACTTCCTCGTATGTACACCCAGATTCAATAGAATTGAGACACTTGAATAACTGGTTGTCTACCTTTATTTTGTAACCCAAGAAATTAGACAACACTGTAAAGATAGTAAGGCCGTAGGCACGGAGTGACAGAGCTGACGGAGGGTAAACTACACATTTCACCAGCTGGCAGCATCAGACAGAACCCTTCGCTGTCTATGCGACCCTCAATAAACTTTATGGTCCAGCTCATTAACAAATAGTTACTTGTGCTTTCAGAAAGGTTTACCTGCGTATTCGGGTGAATGCACTTTGGGTAACTACTGTGCTGCATTTAAGAAATAAATTCTCAAGACTCGGGTCGTAAATAATTATTGTCTGTTAATTATCCTTTTCTTACCAATTTAAAATAGTAAATGGTAAATGTTTTGAACAAAAATGGTTCCTTTACTATGTCGAGTTCTCTATTCTGTATTATTTTATCAGTCATTTGCTTTTGGTTATCGGCTTTAGCCATTGGAAGAATTTATATAGAATGAGGAATCATAAGCATTTCAAAAACCATATAGAAAACATAAAGAATTTAATAATAAGATGAAGTTTAACATCAAAAATAGATGCAACACTCCGAAGAAACAGAAAAACGGTTCCTCGTTTTAACAGGCTAAAATGACTCAGGATGTATAAAAAAAATTTTGTTTACTTAATAGTAATTTACAATAGTGCTTTTTGGCTTGTGAAATGACCACGAGCGCAACGCGCGCGCGAGTGGTCATTTAAAAATCCGACAAGCACGAATCTTTGAAAGCCGGAAATTTCCGGAATCTGCAAAGTCTCGAGCTGAATTTGACATGACAACTTAAACTAAAACTGCAATTTAAAAAAACTCACACAATTATGAATCTTTGACTTTTTGACGTACGTCAAAAAGTCTTCTTTTCAGCAACGGTTTCTCTTTGTTGCTAATTCCGAGTCACTATTTAGTAGTTTATTTGTTGCTATAACTCGAGCGTTTTTCGTGTTTACGTTACGGGTGTTAACGTGCTAGAAGCAAAGCACTTATCTTGTAATGTAACGCAATTAAAAGTTGCAGCGGAAACAAAGCCTTAAGGTCGACACGTTTGCATGGTAGTTGCAACAAACCCGATTCACTATCTGCGTGTCGTTGATTCCTTATAAAGACTTTGTCAAGTAAAGATTTTCTTCCGGATATGGGAACACTGGCGCCTCTTCTATAAATTAGTCGGAAACGAGTCACTTTTTCCGTGAATCAAAACGTGTTCCCTTTAAATTGAGTAACGTGATGACGAAACCGGGAGAGAGACGTCTTCCGAGCAATTTTCTCCTTCCCAGATTATTGCTGCAGTGACTCATCGTTACTTTTCTTTGAAGCAAAAATAATGGTCGAGAATAGAGATTTGTATGAGTAATCGGTAGTAGCAACAATAACAACGTGAACGCGTCCTTGTCGCTTTGTGATTAAGGAAAATATGCACATATGCACCTATATGACCAAGAAATTGTTTCAAACGTGTCAACAAATTAATCTGCAAAATTTATTTTCTGGGGGGTTTGACTGGGCTGTTGAAGCGCAACCAAAACTCCAATTTCAAAAAAAAAAATCGAAAATTAAATTAATGGAAAGAAATAAAATCAGCCACAAATCGATTTTTCCAAAAGTGTTAATAGGGTTGGTAGAGCGTGTCGGGCGGTGTCACCGAAATTGTAGCCACATAAATGCAGTTCCGGTTGGCGGCAGCGCGGACTTCATCAACGTGCAATTTCCACCCCTCTAAACGGGAACAAAATTGAACGGTGACGTCCAATTATTGCGGGTCCATTGAAAACCGCCCCCGAAACGCCGGCGAATGTGTCGCATAATCGCGATTTAAATGTCGGTTAATTGAGATTTATCGCGCTTACGACCGTGACGTTTAATTGAAACGCGTGTGTTGTTACGTGCTGTCAGGTGTGAACACACCTTATTGTTTCGATATCGTTTGAAGTTCTATGTAGAAGGGCACTCGATCACGACCTAAAACGTTAAAAATTCTACTTTGCACGTCCGACTGTGCCTGATTCGTTATTGATAATCAATCGGTTGCGGGAGTTTTGGAGCTGAAGGGTCATTGATTGTGGAAACGAAGAGTTTCAACCTTGGGGAAGCTTCCGTGAATTTTTGGTAAATTAGCGGGTGACTCGCTAATGAGACGCGTGGGTTTCTGGAATCGCCTCGAATTTATTAGCAACGGCTCGTCCAGTAGCGCGGGTGTTTTTGGCGCCAAAAAACGACGATATGTCAAAATACCTTTAAATTCTCTCCTTTATTAGCGATAACCTTACCTTCGGTATTTTATTTAATGAAAAAAACGTGAAATATCCTAAGAAATCCAATGGGTCACCACGTAATATCGCGCAACAACACACTCGAGCACTACGCTGCCACTGCTGTGCCTAATTTGGTTTTAGGGCTTGCGCGCTCTACGTTTGAACTTTCAACGGCTAATGGCGTATCTCGACGCGTTTTGCCGGTTTTACGGGCAAAAGTCGAAGTGGGGCCCGGTGCAGCGGCGCGATTGGCCCGGAACTACGTCACTATTCACTAGTCCGGGGTCCGGGTCGATTGTTACGTCGGTTTCTCTATTCTGTTCTATTCATTTGGGCCCCCGATGGCGGTTCACCCTACCTGTCGTTTGAGCGAAACACAAAACAAACATGTGGCGATGCAGGGATATGGGTCGTGATTTCGGTAGCATCTGCCGCAGGGGTGGATTCGGCCAGCTTTGCCAAATTTTCTGTTCATACGTGCTGAATAGGGCCTGGTTTTCTCAAAGGGACCGATCTCGGCTCAATTCTACTTTACGCGCTTTTTTCGACCATCTTCATTGAGTGCGTTATTGGCATCTGAAGCAAAGAACAAGATATGAAGATTGAACCTAAAACCAGCTAGATAGAACGTGCCTCGATCCTTACTAAGATTAGCAATTTTATGAGTAAAGATTTCTAAATGATCAATGCCTACGAATATAATGCAATAAATTAAACATTAAGATCGGAATATTGTGCGGCTCTATCTTTAACTTTAATTATCTCGAAAAATAATCACTTTATTGTTGTGAAGTCAGAGTACATTATTTTTGTAAATATTGTCTAAAAATTGAATAATCATAGTAAAAAAGGTATTTTACCAGTGGCGTAGAATTTTGCGGGGGAGAACTATCCCTACGTCTGTGCCGTACGTCACTGGTAATAAAGTCAAACTTTACTTTACCGTAGTTTAACGTGTTCTTCCGGACTCAAACTTTCCGCCGAATATGATAAAGAAGTATTAAACAGTAGTAGGAGATGAGGGCTTCTGTCCCAGCTCCTGCTTCTACTAGATCCTTGTATATTGTGTTGCCTACCAGTTTGCTCAACTTACTATTTATCATCTTCTAAACAACTTTAAACAAAGCTGTTTAGAACAAGTTGAGCAAACTGGTAGGCAACACAATATACAAGGATCTAGCAAGAGCAGGAGCTGGGACAAAAGCCCTTATCTCCTTCTACTAAGAGTATCAAAATAATGGTCAAAAATAATTTTAAAATGTTGAAATAAAACACTCTGTATCTCAGTAAAAAGGCACATTTTATCTAGCTGTTTTAGGTTAAATCTTTACATGTTATTAAAAGGATTCTCTAATTAGCAGTTTGCTTATGTATCATTATTAATGAAACACCTTGTATACAATGAGATAGTAACCTGCATTGCAAATTGCATCTTCATTGACTGCGTTATTGGAATCTACGTACTCTACTCTTCTACATCCTTTAGTTTTCATCAACTTTTAATATTATTTGATTTCTACAATAATTGTATTTACTCTTCTCAGTCCTACTTGAATTTGTTGGTAGTTGAAATTTCTTACTTTTCGATTTTGTGCTCTTTTTCGTACTTCTTCCTTGACTTCATTATCTTACTATTTCTTCCGGTCCTGACCCTGAAATTTTTTTATTTACTCTATTTTCTCTCTACACTTGGAACATTTACGACATGCTTTTTGTTCTGTGTCAATTTACTTTTTTCTCTTTATATCATTTTATTTTCGCTTCTTTAGATTTCTTCTTTAAATTATTCTTGTATTTTATTTTCTTTCAGTTATCTATTTCCTCATTCTTTCGTTATTATCACTTTTTAATTAGAAGATACGTTATTCAATGTATCTTATTTCTATTTTGTTTATTTTTTTAAAGAGGAAAGAAGAAAAGACTTTTGAAGCAGTAGAAGTGGGGACGTTGATCCTGATTTTCATAGTATCTTTTACAAGAGTGGATGAAGGTGGATTTTGAGGTTCTAGGTGCTCTTGGCAAAATTTTTGTTGAATACCGAATATCTCTAAATTCTGGTTTCTAGATGTTTTCTCAAAGGCGAGTCGTTTTCTTGTTTGCTTTTATTTCCATTTACATACTTTTTTTCGTATTTCTTCCTCTAGTTTATTATTCAGTGGATCTCTTCCCTTACTGAACATTTTCTAATTACTCTATTTTACGTCTACTCTTAATACTATTTTGTGTTCTGCATTTTTTTTCTTCTCACTGCTAGCTTCTTAGTAAACTTTTCTTTCGTTATATCTTGAAGTCGTTGACAACTGAAATTCTTTAAGATTTTATTATCAGCTTACTTCACGTCTTTCTTAATTTTTTCTTCTTTTCTAGAGTTCCCAGCTCCATTTCTATTCTGCGTAAACTTTTTCTTTTCCTTTATTGACTTCATTACTATCTTCTTCCCTTGTTAAGCATCATCAATTACTTTGTTTTCCTTAACTCTTGATCTACTTGCTATTTTTGGTACCCCCGTAGCTCCTTTTTTATTTTTCTGTTGATGTTTTGAATTTGTTGACAGTTCCAAGTGTTTTTGTACCTACTTCTTCTTTCACTTTATTATACTTTTCTTTTCTTGCAGAAAACCTTCTAATCACTCTATTTTCTCTCTACTCTGAATACCACTTTCTATTTGCGCTTTTTTGTTATTCTTCACACTGATATTTTCTTAGTGACCTTTTCTTTCTTTTTATATCTTCAATTCGTTGGCGACTCTCTTCTTTCTTTTTTCAGCTGTTTGGTGTAACCACATTTTGTATTCAACTCACATTTACGTTACGTTTTTGCAGTTATATTCACCTTCACATTATTTTCCGTTTAAAAGAAGACACAGGAAAAAATAAGATATTGAAGTTTAAAGAATAAAAAGTTTTAATAAGAAAAAGGGACAAAAAGGAAAAGAAATTGGTAATTGTTTACAATGCCCACTTCTCGCTTTTTGCGGTGTTTTTTTTGGAAACCATCGTGAAACATCATTATAATGCCATTTTAAGTAATGAAATGTTGTGCAAATCATAAATAATTTTATAAAAAATTTATAGATAAAGGAAAATAAGAGTAAAAATAGAAGTAGTTTGCACAAAAAAAGATATTGATTTTCGTAATATATAAATGTCGTGCTCACTTAGTGAAATTGTGCATTTCATAAAAAGAATGCGCACTTCATGAAAAGGATGAGGGCAAGGAAAATTCTTTTCATGAAATGGATATCCTTTTCATGAAGTGGACATTCTTTTCATGAAATGCACAATTTCACTAAGTGAACACGACATATACATGGTGACGAATGCGTTCTTGAGTTAGTTTTTTGAAAATCGAAGAGTGGGTAAAGTAAACAATGACTAAGAAATTTAAGAATTAGGCGTGATGTGTTAAATAACTCGGAAGCAAATGAAGAAAATGGTAACAATACTCTAAAAGTTAATGGAATTAAAAAGAACAGAAGAAAAAAATGCAGAGATGATCTCACAATTTTCTGCCACTCCTGTGATTGCAGTTACTACTTAATGAGGCCGCTGGCCTGAATTATGCAAACATAAACATTCATTTTTATCCACTTGGAGAGGTGCAACAGCCCACTGAAGTAAATGCGCCTTAAAAGGCGCTCTCTTTGCGGCTTATGCAGATTGTAAGTAAACAATTTCTTGATAAGTCGAATAGAAACCGAGAGTAATGTAAATTTAAATGTAACTGTCAACTTACAAACAGCAGTTTCTAATATCATGATAAGTGGTAGTGAAACCGACCATCGCGGCGGAGGAATTTCAAAAATGTTTATAATTTACAAGTAGTGTTATCAAGAGATCAAAGACCACGGCGAGAATGGGGTTTTTGTAAAAACAAGTTTGCCCAATATTCCCCCTTATCTTCTATCTCACGGGTCAGTTGGCATGATTCAATTTCTCTGCGATTTATGGCACGTAGTTCAAAATTTCACATGGGTGAACTGTCAAGGTGCCAAGGTGGTTCAGCCACAAAACAAGAATTTGTGAATAGCTATTGCAGCAAAAACCGTGACTCACATTCTGCAACAACACCGCGACCAAGTTCGACAATCTTTCAAATTACACAAATGACGTCATTGTTTGAGAAGAACTGCGTTTGTGCAGGGTTTCCCGGGAATTTTGTAAAATTTTCCCGAATATTACCGCAATTTCTAATTGGACCGGCAACGTGCTGTTTGTTGTGCTTTATCTTAATGGCGACCTTTTGACCTCATTCCAAATAATTGATTCAAAAATATCCCGTGACGGAGGTTGTTGTGGCTGATGGGACATTTAACCTGGAAAGGGCACGTCTTCCGACCACTCAATGGCCAGTCCCATTCTTATTCGGCCACCGTACGCGCCCGACATGTGTCCACTAATAATAATGATGCGTACGGAGCGATGCATATAAATTTCTGCCAGCGTTATTAGGAAGAGAGCAATTGCACGGAAAGTAACCGGCTACGTAATGGTGATTGCTCCTGATGGCGATGGAAACAGCCAAGTACCCGACTAATCGCTTATCGGATGATCCTGATACCGGGATGGGGTGCTAACACCACCAGATGCGAGCTCTCAACGGGGCTTATCTCGCAGTACCTAAGTAAATCTTGCACCTAATCTCTGCTTATCTGAAGAAACGATTGCGAGCAAGGAGATGCTAACAGTTTAATTACAGCGGCGAAGAAACAAGTGTACCACATAGATATATGTAAATTAAGGGATAGAAAGATCAAATTTAGTTGATAAAGCTCGGAAATACGTCACTCCATTATTGCTTCTGGTCATTGACAGAAGAATTGTTTTTATTATGGTTGATAAGGACGGAACTTTTTTTGTTGCAATCGGGAAGGTCGCAAAAATTGAGCCATTATCAAGGTTCCTTCTGAGAATCTGTGGTGACCTCCAGAAATATTCTGGGATTTTTCAAAAGTTGTCAAGTTCCAGAAACTGTCTGGCCATCGAAGTTTGTTACAATTTTTTCAACTACACTTTCCTTGATGTCAATCATTGGTTGACTCATTGTGGTCAGAGAATTTTGCACTGACAATTGACCTTCTAAATATAGACGAAGAGGTAGAAAAATCCCGGCCTACTGCCATTTACTGGTGCAGCTACTGACTATTTATCTACCACAATTACCGCTATTGTCATACAGAATTGGACCGCCAATTGACATTTCTTTAGCGCCATGACTAACCTACTCCGTATCCCATTATTATTAGGCATTCTTTCTTGATAACGACAATGAGTAAAAATGAGAGCTTCCTGCGGTCTCTGCTGCCTGCCATTCAACCCCTAACTCCGCCAGAGGGCAATTCGATTTTTTGTCAAAAGCCGTCTCGTTAACTTTGCTCTTCGCTTCATCCATTTCCTTTGACTGGCGGCGTTTCACAAAAAATCCATTGCCCTCTCAATAAATCCCGACTACACCCTCAATATTGTATTTACGTGCTTTTTTTGTTCAAAATTAACGTTTGAAATTTTCCAGCAATGGAAGCCCTGGAGACCTGCATCAATTACTGGGAGGACGCGTTGGCGCTGTACAGGTCCGGGGATGGCGGAGGCACTTTGGCGATGTTGGGACCGGAAGAGGCGCATTTCTGCCGGGATCTCCAGCATTTACTCGAAGCCGCCATAGAATTGCAGGACAAGTCCGAAATGCTTTTCCTGGATCAAAGATCGGTGCTGTTCAGACCGGAAAGTGGAACTCATCAATCGGAGAACGGCTTAGATGCCGACTTGTCAGGCGGCGAGAGCTTCGCCTCCGCGCAAGATGTGGTGAGCAGCAGCATCCTCGTTTGGCTAGATTTTAACATTCAAACGCGTGGGAAGCGGGCTGCTGGAGCATTGTCAAGGGTGCATAAGGAGTGAAGAGCTCTCAAACGCGCCGCCGGACCAAACTCAACCACTGATTTTCCCGCAAAGCATTAAATTAAACATGCGAAAATGCGCAAGGACGAAGAGTAAAATAACAATTAATTTGAAAGCGTCCGGTTGCACAACAACAATTGACCGACCCCTTAACGTTAATTCAAATTTTCCTAACTAGTTAATAAAAATTTGAATTTTGAGTAATAGCAACCATTTAAACCAAGTTAAAACAGTCTCTTTAACTCTTTTCAATTACAGTAGACTTAGGTTATAACGTCTTCACATATAGCGAACCTTTGTATATAACGAAACAAATTTTAAGTCCTGCCTTACCGATGTCCGTATAAAATAATGTAAAATTTTATTGGTTATACCGAACTTCGGATATAATAATACTCATAATTGAGGTTCTTGAGGTTCATTGCAACCGAGGTCTGCTGTAGTTAATATCCATCTGGTTAATGCTAAGCTGTTGCAGGTGGCCGACTTGAGGGAGTTCGAGGAGTTCTCCGACTACTTCCCGGACTTGGAGGCGTTCCCGCTGTACCAGTCCGCCTTGCGCCACCTGGAGAACGGCGGTATCCCCTGTCGCACCCTCCGGACCGAGCTGGTGAAATGCGGCTCTGACGGCGAGTACTTGGGCAAGCTCCACTGTTTGCGTCTGGCTTTCCAGCACATCCTCCGGGACCGGACGAATTACATTTGGTTCGCCGATGCCGGCCGTCAAATCTTGGCGGACCTCCTCCTCTACGCCGACAGAGATCCCAAAGATTTCCTCGTCGGTTACGAGGAAATGCTCAAATACATTCAAGAGCCCAACAATTGGCGCGAACTCGAAGAGGAACTGAGCGTTAAAGGGGTGAAAGCCTTAACTTTTTACGATGTCGTTATGGACTACATTTTGATGGACGCTTTCGACGATTTGGACTCGCCACCGTCGTCGGTGACGGCTGTGGTTCAGAACCGATGGTTGTCGAATGGGTTCAAGGAAACGGCGTTAACGACGGCTGTTTGGTCGGTTTTAAAGGCGAAACGGCGATTGTTGAAGTTTCCGACCGGCTTCATGGCACATTTCTATTCGATTTCCGAGCAACTGTCGCCGTTGTTGGCGTGGGGGTTTCTGGGACCGGACGAAATGTTGAGGGATACCTGTGCCTATTTCAAGGAGCAAGTCATGGGGTTTTTGATAGACATTTTCAATTTTCAAAAGTGCAGGTATACCAACGTTGAGGAACTGGCGGTCGACGTTATCGCAATACTCAAGATTAGGATAGAAAATATTAGCCAAAGATTGACTGCTCAATCATAGTTGTTATACTAGTGGACGTGTAAGATGTCGCTGTGAGGGTGAAGACCACTCGTGTGGTTGCAAGAAGGCTTGGAAAAGCCATTTCACCACGTATTATTATTGTAAATGCTATGTCTGTTACAATGACTGTCACATCTTTGTAGTCTGTCGGCTACCACTGTGGTTCTTGGTAGCACCGCAACAACTTCTACTAGGTTATTCTTTACTGTCTAATAATATTTAAGTCTAAGCTAAGAGCATAGCAGCAACCTACACATTCCGAGTTATTGTAATCAGACAAGCGCTAAAAACGATATGTAGCTGTATTATTTCTAAAGTATATATACAATAATCCTGGTAAAATGTTTTATTGATTCTCCTTATAACACAACAGCCACCTTATATTTTAAGATGAAGGTATGAAGTTTGTTGCAAAGGTCAACACTCTGTTCAGCTGTTGGGTCAATTTATTAAATGACGTTATCGCAATATCCCTGTCTACTCGCAAAATCATTTCTAATGAGTCTGTACGCCAATATCGTGGAGTATAATGTAACTAAGAGTGTAGTAAAAGAACCTCCAAGGAGCGGAAATCTATAGATATTTTAACAGATAGTCAGGCAGCAATTAAAGCTCTAAAAGCCTACAGCTTTGAGTCTAAAACTGCCTGGGAATGCAAACAATCCCTGAAACAACTGGCAAGAGGCAAAAAACTCACCCTCATGTGAATGCCAGAGAATTGAAGGAAACAAAACAGCCGACGAGTTAGCCAAACGAGGCATTCAGGCCCCACCCATAGGACCGGAGCCGTTCTGTCGGCTGAGCAAAAGCCACAGGAAGGCTGAAGTCCATAGGTGGAAAAGAAATGCTAAAATAGCATACTGGAAACAAGTTCCAGGACAAAGACAGGCGAAAAAGTTAATTTGCCAAAGGCCACAAAGATTTTCGACCTGACAAGGAACGAAATGGGACTCATCATTACCCATCTCTTCAATGAACACTGCCCACTGAGGTACCACCTCAAGAAAATGGGAAAGACGGACAGTGAGATATGCAGATTATGTGGATCGGAAGAAGAAACGTCCAAACACATACTATGTCACTGTGACGCCTTAGCAAGCCGTAGACTAGCTCACTTTGGCAACGTGAGTCTATCGCCGAACGAAGTGAAGGAAAAGTCTCCCAAGATCATTGCAAACTTTGAAAAGAGTTTATGGCTTTGGGATGAAAATTAGAGGCAAGGTTTGAATAAAAGATCTCATTGGCCGCAGTTCGGAAAGGCTAGAAAGCCAAACGACTCCTCTGTAATCTGTAACTAAGCGTGTAACGACTACAGAACTACACTACACATACGTCATCAAAAAGCTGCGCGAATAATTTCTACCAGTGGCGTAATATGCAACATTACCAGTGAAGGAATAGACGATTTAGCGAATGTACAACACTAGCTTGTTGTTATGGCGCGCGAACTTCCCCCAGTTCTAATATTTGACTGGTACAGAATTATTTTGCTCAAGTGTGCATGATGACATATGCGTAGTTCTCTAAATGGTTTAACTTTACACGAAATTGATTCAATATTAACGCAGAAAATTAAAAACGAAGTCAACATACAGTGTGTCTAGGATAATAATACATAATACCATTGTATTTGTATTACAATACAATGATAATACTATACATGGCCTAAGTGAAGTCTCCATGCTTACTTTGGTATCCTGGACACGCTGTATAAAGAAAGTTTATTTGTTAAAAACCTTTGTACAATTCTTAAAATGCAACAATTTCCAGTCATGATAGTTGAATGTTGACAGCACTTAACGAGTCTCTAATCCACGAAGGGTAATTTTTATTTGGATACATTTCCAACATAAAGTCTTTAACAAATTGAGGAAAAGTTCCTTTTCTTACACTCTCTCTGATGTCTCTCATTAAACACATTTGAAACATGACATTATGTTCTGTGAGTAGGGTGCAAGCAACTGGTAAAGAGGTAGCAATTCCACTTAAATAGGCTCTAGAGTAATTCTTGCAGGTGTTGCAAGGACAATCACTGTCTATTGGACTAAAATCCTTTTTGAAGATTTCTTTTTTCAAGTTGATCTGACCTTTCCGCGTCAAGGCGCAACCAAATCTCTGCAAAAATACCATCAATGTCTTAAAACACTACCTGTCCAAAGTGTTGGTGGCAGAAGCTGGTCCAAAATACACTTTAGACTAGAACTCCGCCCAATAGATTAAGAACTTACAGCTGTTCTCGTGGGAAAAACACAATCAAACATGTCGACTCCCAGGGCTGAGCATACTACTAAATCTTCCGCAAATCCGACCCCCATTAAGTACCGCGGTTTATCTTTAGGTAATATGTTGGTGGATAGATGGACCATTTTCCAAAAATCGTCTTTACTTTCGCCCCCACTGCGATTAATTCTTATTAGTGAAAAAAAATTGCAGGACTACCGTTTACCTTAGACCCCCGATCGCAAATCCTCGTACGTCCCGCTTTATGTGGTCGTAAGCGCTGCGTTCCCGCAAATCTGCATACAGAGTCCCTTGCACAATAGGAAAAATGTTTTGCACGTCGGCTTTTCGATGAGCCTTCAAACATCTATCTAACCATCTCGTCGTTCTAAAATTTTTAGATAAAAAAGCGAAATTATTGCCAACAACTTCACCTGTCTACAGATTCATCAATTCTTGCTTTATCTGGATTTGTAGTTTGGACAACATCGTCTAGTTGCATGATGATATCGGCTCCGATCGCGTTCTGAATTTCAATTGAATGTTCGGGAGTTAGCATCACTTCAGCTTTCTGATCGTTCAATGATTGAAATTTGACTCCTTTTTCGGTAATTTCTGCCAGTTTCAAGAGCGACACCATTTGAAAACCGCCCGAATCGGTCAGCAAGCAACCGTTCCAGTTCATGAATTTGTGCAGACCTCCGGCTTTTTCCAAAATCGCCGGACCCTTCAAAATAACCACTATAATAAGAGTTAGGGCAGATTACAACAGTACCGGTTTGGTGCCTAGATGGTAAGTGTTTGCGAGCATTATCTGCAGACCCATTTCCTCTAGCTGTTCAGGTAGCATCCCCTTCAATGTTCCCTGGAAGAAAACGGGGTAAATCTAGGCGTTTTCATTCACAAGAGGGGCTAGTTACTTGGGTGCCCACCGGCATAAAAACTGGAGTGTCGACAGGGCCGTGGTTCAAAATCATTTTGCTCACACGCGCCTTAGAAGTGTGGCACTCCGATAACACGGTGAAAATAAGGGGGCTCTTTGTTGACGACATTTTACCCACCAAAACACCCTCCCTAAAAGTGAGGTTACAACGGCTAAAACGTCAGATTCATACTTCATAGATTGCATATGGGAAGTCAAAACCGCTAAAACCCATTAGAGCAAAATAGTCGAGAACTATAATAAAACTTTATTTAATTATGTAATAACGTCATGTTTCAATTTATAAAAAGAATAATAATAATATAATCGTAAGATCTATTCTAATCGTAAAATTCTAGATCCTTTTTTTAATAGCTGTGAAGGGTTTTTATTGATCTGGACTCTGGATGTCTGGAGGTTCGAACTAATGAAATGACAATTATCAATGATGACATCTAAACGTCAAAATAGTCGAAGTCGTCTTGTCAGAATCCAGTGTCAAATTGCGTTAAAAATGGCCAAATTACCGTTGTAGCGCGTCGATATAAACTCAATTTGAGCACCGGGGGCACCGCTGCAGCTTCGCAGGCCGCCACAATGCTTTCCGCAGTAATTGTGCGAAATTTCCGCATTGACCTGACTTCTAACCTCAAAATTTTTAGGAAATCGTAACAGTTGTGATATTGTCATGTGTCTCGAGGATTCACACGTTTTACGTGCCAGGTATGGCCCCGGCCGACTTCAAGAAGAGCGATCCCATCGAGGTGAAGGCCGTGAAAATGACTAGCATCCACACACAGTTGCCATACGAGTATTATTCGCTGCCTTTCTGTTTACCGAAAGGCGGTCTGAACGCGATACACTATAAATCTGAGAATTTAGGCGAAGTTCTAAGAGGCGACCGCATCGTCAACACGCCCTACGACGTGAAAATAGCTGAGAATACGCCGTGCACTTTGCTCTGCAATTCGCCCCAAAATCCAATCAACTGGAGCTTGGGAGAGTCGCAGATAGTAGTCGACCGCATACAACACGAGTATTTCGTACATCTGTGAGTACAAATTGCAATATTGTTATTGGTTTTTTATTTTATTTATTTTTTTGTTAAAATTGTAGCTTAGTTGACAATCTACCGGCGGCGACCCCCGTTCTGAATCCTGAAACCAACGAAATTCAATACGAACATGGATATAGATTAGGCAATACTGTGGGTGATAGAAATTACATCAATAACCACCTCAAATTGACTCTTCTTTACCACAACCCTACACCGTAAGTGATGGCAATCTAGTTACGCAGTAGTACCCACAGAGTTAAATAAATAAAGAATTACAGTAAAGGCGGCACTTTTTATATATTTTTGTAATGATGAAGCTTGTTCTGAAATTCAATTTAATTTGATAGCACTCTAGATTTTACAACAATTTTTAGAGACGTCTACCGAGTGGTAGGGTTTCATGTGGAAGCCAAATCTGTGCTTATGGACGACTTGAAGTTTGTTGGAAAAACTTGCACTTTTCCGAACAAGCCGCGGCCTCAACTGGTGGATGGAGCGACAGGAACGAAACTGTTCTTCACATACGAAGTCGAATGGGAGATGTCGAAAATTAGTTGGGCGTCTCGATGGGACACTTATCTGACGATGAGCGACGCCCAAATTCATTGGTTTTCAATAATCAATTCAATTGTAGTAATCTTCTTTTTATCAGGTAAAAGTTCTTAAATAACACTGACTATCTTTTTAATGTAATCCGAAAATGGTGTTTACACATAATCATGTTCACATTCGAGTTACCAATGCTGTAACCATAACTTTACAACTAGCGGGCCGCAAAATGTAATTTACACCTCTACGGTATTTTATGAAAGGCGGTAAAGTGTACTTTACAGCCCTCTAGTGGACCGCAAAATGTAATTTACCCCTCTACAGTATTTTATGAAAGGCTGTAAAGTGCACTTTACAGCCCTCTATGATACCCTGAAAATAGATTATTACATGGTAATTACACTGGTTTGCGGGTGTAAAGTTTTACTTTTGGTTTTCGATGCGTACAGCCGTTTGCAGCCAAGTTGAGTGGTTGAAGAATGCAGAAGGCCTAAGAATTTAACGTTCACCTGTACATCCGGATTATTTGAAAATGAAACACTTGAATCGCTAGTTTAACTAATTTGGCAACGTTGTAGACTGCATAGGTCATTTAGTGCTGAAGTTCAGGTCGGTTCGGTAAAGCTCGGTGTCTTTAATCTTACCATACTTGCTATGCAGTCTACAATGTTGCCAAATAAGTCAAACCAGCGATTCAAATGTTTTATTTTCAAATAATCCGGGTGTACATTGGGATACGTGCACTCCCCTCCCCCCCCGCTCAACTAAGCTACAACGGATTATAAATGAATGCTGCTTATGTTGAGTATTTATTACTTATTGTCGTTGGGTATTGTGCAGGAATCTTGACCATGATCATGGTGAGGACTTTGAGAAAGGACATAGCGAAATATAACGCGGACGAAAGTTTTGACGAAACAATCGAAGAAACCGGCTGGAAGCTGGTCCATGGTGACGTATTCAGACCTCCGAAAAATTCCCGGTTATTCGCAGCAGTTGTGGGTTCTGGCATTCAAATCTTCCTGATGGCTTTAATCACGTTATGTAATTAGTTTTTTTTTGGTTTTGTATAAAATTTCTATGTAATTGTTTTGTAGTTTTTGCGATGCTGGGAATGTTGTCGCCGGCTTCTCGAGGTGCTTTGGCGACGGCCGCAATTTTCCTCTACATGTTCATGGGTTTGGTTGCCGGCTACTTTTCGGCTCGACTCTACAAAACAATGAAAGGACGCGAATGGAAACGGGCGGCTTTCCTGACGGCCGTTCTGTATCCCGCCATCATAGCGTGCACTTGTTTTTTCCTGAATTTCTTTATATGGGGAAAAGCTAGTAGCGGTGCCGTACCGTTCTCGACTATGATCTCGTTGTTGTTGATGTGGGTTTTTATTTCGTTACCATTGAACTATTTAGGTTATTATTTCGGGTACCGGAAGCAACCGTACCAGCATCCAGTGAGAACTAATCAGATTCCGCGACAGGTTCCAGACCAACACTGGTACATGAATCCCTTGTTGTGGTAAGTCGTAGTGTTGAAAGGCAATTTGTGATTAATTTTGGAATTTTGCAGCACTTTGATGGCCGGAATATTGCCGTTTGGAGCGGTTTTCATCGAGTTATTCTTCATATTTACGGCGATATGGGAAAATCAATTCTACTACTTGTTCGGGTTCCTCTTCTTGGTGTTCATAATTCTAATCATTTCCTGCTCACAAATTTCGATTGTGATGGTGTACTTCCAGCTGTGTGGAGAGGTAATGTCCAACAATTGTTTATTACAGTTAAGAATTTCACTAGTCGGATTCTTAACTAAAATGAGCTATAATAGTAGGCCTTGTGTTTTTAAAAAATGACAATTTTTCTGCCCCCCGATTTTTCTTAAAATATTACCAACATTGAAGTAGAACTCTGTTATACCGACATCAAAATCGGAGAAGGTTGCAGCAATTACTAATTTCTTAATGTCGACGAAAGTTTTCTATTTGATAGAGTAAGTTGCAGAGTCGGATCTCAAGAAAAAGTAGATTTACCTTTGGATTGCAGACAAAAGATCAAATTTTGTCATTTGCGTGTTAAAATAGTAAAATACAAAATACAGAGTCATCCAAAATGATTGAACGTGGCGTCAGCGTACTATTTTGCAATATTCAAGAAAATTTACTTTTATTTGTTTTTATTGAACATGCTTTTGACGGTTGTCAACTGTTAGTGTTGTCCAAGATGTTGCTCGTTCATGAGGTCGTATTTTAACCCCTGTAACTGAACAAAAATAAAGTGTTCCTGATTTTTAACAACTGACTATCTACAGGGTTTTCTTTACAAAGCGCCTCGAGTTGTAACTGCGTTATTTATCGGTCCAATTTGATTTAAAATAAATAACTTTCAAAAATTATTTATAAATAGTGGCCTTTATTGTGATTTTTTTAAATATTAACTTTAATGTCAAAAGATGTTTAACTTTTTTTTCAAATAGAAACGTATTTTTTTAATACTTTTATTTTATTTATTCAAATTTGATAATAAATAATGGAGTTACTGATTGAGACGTTTTTAAGAAGCACCTGTATATATATTTTTTACGCACAACTCCATAGAAACTGTTAGTCTATGATTGTGTCGTGTAAACAATGTGGCGGGCTGTAAACGGTCAGGCGGGTAAGGTAAGGGTAAATTCTTTACGGCACGTTTCTGATATCACGGAGATAGATGGTAACCAACGCTTAGTTTCTGCCAAACATCATTTAATTTCGGCGTGTTATTATTAAAAACAATCAATTTTCCAAACGACTGATTTTGACATACGGGGTAACCAGAATGGCTAGATGTGCTGCTTACTACCCGGTATCCATACCCAAGTTTTGCTTTGTCAAATTTTATTTACTCTGGAGCGTACTAATATCGGTGTGGCGACCTAAATGACCAAAATTTTTAAATAAATTTGGTGCTACTCATCCAATGATATGCATCATGTGCCCCGTGTTTCGGTATCGTTTTTTTGCGTTGATAAACATTTATTTTTGAGCGAGCAAATCACCTTAGGCACCACTGACAGTTGTCAACTGACAAATATGTACTTAAAAAAACAAATAAAAGAAGGCAAATTTTCTTCAACATGGCGACTCGCCATTGGCGAGACGGTATATTGACATCACGTTCAATCATTCTCGATGACTGTAGTTGTGCTTTACGTAAAATGGTGTACTTCAGGTCGAAAGAAAATAATTGGACGCGGGCGAAAAACTTTACTTTCTGTCTTTTGTGCGTCAATAACTCGACCGGTCTTGTTGTTAGTTGGTTTCTGAGTTTGAAATGTTTCCAGGACTACCACTGGTGGTGGCGGAGTTTCGTGGTGTCGGGCGGTTCGGCCCTGTACATTCTTGGCTACTCTCTGTTCTACTTCGCGACCAAGCTGGAAATCACCGAATTCATCCCCACTCTTCTGTACATCGGATATACGGGATTAATGGTACTGACCTTTTGGTTGTTGACCGGAACCATCGGGTTCTTCGCTGCTTACGCTTTCGTTCGAAAAATTTATTCTGCCGTCAAAATAGACTAGTTGTCTCGATTCTGTATCTGACATGCCAAATCCGGATTTTTTACTGTTGTTACCTATAACTGAGGCTTGTTACTTTAAACCGAGCCAATATATTATACGAAAGCCCAACACAGCACCTGCCTGCCATTTTATTCACGAGGCGGCAATGATTGTTTTGTGATGTCCATAGTTTTAGTTGTGTACTTTATTAGTTGCTAGGATAGAAATCCGCTATTTATTTATGCAAAATGTTTAAGTACAATTGGTTACGAAAATGCTTGAGTTAGATAAGTATAACAGAAGGGGCACTGGGGGCTTCTACTAAACTAAATTTAGTACTTGATCAATTGTCAATAACAACTAAGTTTAGGGTTAGTAAAGGTGCTCTGTGCGCTGATCGAGAGTTTTGATACTTTTCTACTTTTACTTGTTTACATCCACTTCATTGTCATTGGTACGGTAAATTATTAACGCAAGCAAGTAATTCCTCACTGTACTACTGTCAATATTAACTGTACATAAAAATAAATAATTTTGTGTAAAAATGACTCTATTATCACGAATTGTGCATACATTAACTATTAATCTGTTTTAACTTTGGTGTTTTTGCGGCGATTGTACAAGTTCCTTGCAGTACTCAGCGACATCAACACCGGAATCATAACAGGCAAAAAGAGTGGAATGTAGACAGCGTATCTGAAAGAACGCTCATTAACAAACAATTGCCAGAAAATATTTTTAATTCTTACTTTTGATCATCTGGGAAATACAGCAACGCCAGCAGCGACGGATTTGTGAAGGCCCGCTCGGCGTCCGCAAACGCTTCTTTAGCTGCCCCCAATGCTTCTATGGGCGCCTTTATATCCAAATAGTGCTCAGCGCGGCGTAAGCTGGATACAGAGCGATGAACCAAAAACGCAACTTCATCACTGATCACAATGCTGTTAATTTCCGACAGCAACTGTGCCAACGACTTCAAAGTTCTCTTAGTCGAAATTATAAACTCCTCAGCCTTTCTCCTTCTAAATTTTGACCTGGCTTGTTCGTCAAATTGCTCCATCTCCAACATTTTCATTAATTGATTTGCAAAAACCGAAGTTATCGTTTGGACGTTAGGTCGGAATTCCCGAGCTTTGCAAGATTTCGCGTCCGGATTTATTATGTAAATTCCCCCCCATCGCGGACTGACAAACGCGTTAGTCTCAGATTTCTCGTTTTCTTTGCTATAAATGAACAGAGGAACATCACAATGTGAAACGTACAAAACTAAATTGAGACAAGGTCGCAGTGAAACCTGAGACGAAAGTTTTTTCTCCAATGGAGTGATGACGTGCGGCAATTGATCTTCATCTAGCGCGTAGTGATCAAGGACTTTTCTCGGAGCCGCCCCTAACTCTACTAAATACAACCACTGCGATTTTACTCGAAAATAGATGATGTTCCGGAATTTGTCCACAAAAGGACTTAAACCATCCCTGAACTCCTCGCCGTCTAGGTCAAGTTTCAAGTTGCTGGGGTCGGGATTGACTATGGTTACTAGAATATCGTAACTGAGGCTCAGGGGAATTCCGAATTGTTTGCTGGTTTTGTTGGGAAGCTCGTATTTGGACATGAGGTCTAACGGTAACGGGGCTCTGTAAACTCTTGTGGTGTACCACCAAATCGGAATTCCAATCACAACGAGGACTATGAAGTAGGAGAAGATGCAGTAAATGCGGTACGTAAATTCCAGGTCATCTGAAAAGAAATTGAGAGTAAGCACTGGCGGATAGTACGAAAGCTCTGAATGGCCAATGTAAGATAAATTATATCTGGAAATTTCCACGTAGCTATCTGGAAATTTTCAGATTCTACTTGGATGTTTTCAGGTATAGTCGGGTCAATAAATGCTCAAAAGGGGAGTCTAGAGTGAAATGTCGAAAATACAATTTTTAACTTGAGGGCTGTGTTTGAACTAGTTAGGAGGTAAACATGCTAAGAGTCCTGAAACCTAAGAGGTAAGGAAGCTACAAGGGAACCCAAAGAAGATACCGATTTTGTTTTTTTTTTGCTTATATCTCATAAACGATTAACTCTAGCAAAAAAGTAGCTATGTACAGTGGCGAGCATAAAATTAGGAAGAGAAATCGGCGATTTTGAAGTTGTGTAAGACGGCTTGTTAGGAGTAAATATGTTAACGAAACCTGCCGGTCTGCCGTATTGGACTCCAGAAAATTCTTATCGCCCAATGGTGCTACGGGTAATAAATATTTATTCCGTTTGAAGTCTATACCTACCCCAAAGGTCACCCACTTCCCTCGCCCGGCAGCGAATCACCCGGAAATGGGTGAGTTGCAATGCCCATCCTACCGAATGAAGTTGGTTCACACTGAGAAGAAACATCGTGCATTATTTTTTGCTCACCACTGTACCAAATTGAAGGTGATAAAGTTTTCCGCAGGAATCTTCCTGTCCATTTTTTTTTCATCTATTATAATTTTTGAGGTATACGCTCATGATATTTACATCTTTAAAAAAAAGTTGTCTTTGTAGGTATAAAAAAAGCATTGAATCTTAAAAGTCAAATGTTGGTAGCGATGACCTCATTGTTACATTTTCTGTTGATACTGATAAGGTTGAGGCAGCCCGCCTCCTCAAATCATCCACAATGCTATCGTTGCTAATGTACTTTTTCCTACATAAGATGTGAAGTATGATTAAAGGCATTTCACATCACATAAGTGAGCCATTGTTGTCCTTCTTTTTTAGGCTGACTTCTATTAGAACCGAGTTTCTTTCTTCAGACACTTTTGCAAGATCTTCACCCAATTCAAGAATGTCTTTATTACAGATAAATCACAGCAAATGAAGGGACGTTGGTAATGACTGTGTTAGGCTTCAGAGAGACATCTCTCAGTTAGTCACCTGGGGCCCGGATAATAAATAATCTTTGCCTGAATGTCTCCAAGTGTAAAGTGGTGTCTTTTACCAGAAGAAGGACTCCGTTCTTTTGGAACTATCATGTTGGGGGAGAACCATTAGTCTGATCGTCATCAGTAGAAGATCTTGGCGTTCTGTTTGACAGTGAGTTTAGTTTTATCAGTCACATGTCTGCTACTGTTGCACATTGTTTGAAGATGTTTGGGTTTGTTGTTAGGACTTGCAGGAGTTTTCATAATGCTAATCTGTCTTATATTACTCATTTGTCAGAAGTCGTCTGGAGTATTGTGTCCTCGTTTGGTGGCCGCACTGTGTCTCCCATAGGTTGCTTTTGGAACGTGTACAGAGGAGATTTCTAAAATATCTTGCGTTTAAATGTGATGGATTTTATCCTGTAAGGAAAGTTGATATGGTTTGTTGTTGGAACGATTCGGAGAGCGCAGTCTGGAGACTCGTTGTAGCTGCATAGCGTTGACGTTCCTATACCCATACCGTCTATTAAGTAGTAATCAAATCAATTCTATGGAGCGGCTGGCCTAGTTGACTTTCCAAGTTTCAAGGATCGGTTTGAGGCATTGTCGCACCTTTCGAATCCCTCCCGCAAATTCCAATACCATGTTGAGATCTCCGGTTTACGCTATGTACAAAATTTATAATGACGTTGATCACCTTGTCGATATTTTTAATTGCAAGTTCAGTGAGTTGATTGCTGTGGCAGTCAGCTCCTCTTCTTAACTCGCAACCTTTTGTTATTGTTTTAACCTTTCTATATTTGTATGCGCTGATAGTGTTTGTCCTTATTGATTTTGTTATATCTGCTTGTTAACTTGTTTCTTACTTTTGTGGCGGTACACTAGTATGGGCGCGTGGCGAGGCTGATTGTGTTCCCTCAATAGCTTGGCGGTCAGAGCAATTCACCGGCAATTGGAAGACCCAGGTTCAAATCCTGGTTGGGGAATAACACTTTTATCTTCGCTAGCCACATGCCATACCTGCACACGATCCCTTCACTTTTATAAGTATTTTTATTTTCTTAGTTTCCTGTAACTGGGTTGTAGCCTGTAGGAAATAAATCCTTATTATTATTATATTATTATTATTATGACCAACATGAAGTCAAGAAATAAAGATGTGGCAGGCAGATGTCTCAGGCGGATATGCTTCTGATAGGCATGGAGTAAAAATTATTATATCAGTCAGACAAGGATATGAAATATACTTTTGATACGCATGGGGCGAAAACTATAATAGATAAAAAAAGAACATTCTGATGGTAAATTATGTCAGCTTCAATTTGGTAAGTACACCCGGCCAATTAAGTAATGCACAGGGGGTGCACACATAATCTACGTTTATCACGTTATCATCCAGTATAACGTAGAAAAAGTTGACAATTTGTGATTCCCTGTGCTTTTCTAATGTCCCCTACAAGTTTTTCTATGTTACACTTGATGATAACGTGAGAAAAGTAAATTATTTACGCACCCCCTGTGCATTACTTAATTGCCGAGTGTACATAACCACTTTCGCTAGAGCTAACCATTTTTAAGATATAAGCAAAAAACCAAAATCAGTATGCTTCTTGGGTCCCCTTGCAGCTTCCTTACCTCCTAGGTTTCAGGACTGTTAGCATGTTTACCTTCTAACTAGTCCTCAAGTCAAAAATTGTATTTTCGACATTTCCCTCTTAGACTCCCCTTTTGAGCATTCATTACCTGAAAAAATATCCAAGTAAGATATGAAAATTTCCAGATAGCCATGTGGAGATTTCCAGATATAATTTATTTCACATTGGCCTTTCAGAGCTTTTGTAGTATAGTTCTGCAATGTTACCAGAAGCCGAGAGATCCTCCTTCTTTTCATCCTTTTTCTCCTCATGAGAGGAATAGGCTAGAAATTAAATGTCTTGGGGTAACTTCTAATAAACTACCCTTATAATTACCTAAAGTTGTTGGGGGCTTCTCTGTTGTTTCGTCATCAGAGCCATCGCTTCCCATTTTACTTACTTCCAGTAATTAGTAAAGCAGCAAAAAATTATTCACCCAGCCCAGATTTTGAGGTTATGTCAAATTAACGTCAGATCCGTAGATAACAACTGAAACGTGACAGATCGATATACGGTTGACTGAACACAGTGGCGTATCAGTTACATTTTCATAGGGGGGCACAAAATAGATAACGCCCGTTTGTATTTGATGACGTAATAGGTTCAAGGTTTGATTAAATCAGAAGTAGGGAAATTATTGATCTCTCCAGGTTAACTTATCAATTTATTTTTGTTAATTGTTTATTAATTGAACATTAGTACAATATAAGTTTTGGTGAAGCACACACAGCCATTCACTGTACTAAATACAATAATATAAATAATACTCATAAAAAAAAGTAAAAAAAATCAAAGGAATGAACAAATTTGAACATACTACAACACATGTCCAAACACAAAATCAGTCTAATCCACTTCCTCCATGCGAGAAGCGTCTTCGGAGTCGGCAGCATCAGCGGCTGGTGCATCGCCTCCCTGGGCGTCTTCAGTGACCATAGCTTCCTCTTCATCAATTCCCAAACCTAACTTGATCATCCTATAAATTCTAGAAGCGTGAACTTGGGGTTCATCAAGAGCGAAACCGGAACTGAGCAAAGCGGTTTCAAAGAGCAAAATAACTAAATCTTTAACGGCCTTGTCGTTCTTGTCAGCGTCGGATTTTTGGCGCAAATTTTCAATGATCGAATGGTCGGGGTTGATTTCCAAATGTTTCTTGGCCGCCATGTAACCCATGGTGGAGGTGTCGCGTAAAGCTTGAGCTTTCATGATGCGTTCCATATTTGCGGTCCAGCCATATTGAGAAGTGACAATGCAACAGGGAGATTCAACTAAACGGTTCGAAACCACAACCTTCTCGACTTTGTTATCGAGGATGCTCTTCATGACCTTGCAAAGACCTTCGAATTTGGCCTTGTCCTCCTCGCGCTTCTTCTTCTCTTCCTCGTCCTCGGGCAACTCCAAACCTTCCTTGGTGACGGACACGAGGGTCTTTCCGTCGTATTCTTTCATTTGCTGGACAACGTATTCGTCAATGGGCTCGGTCATGTAGACAACTTCGAAACCGCGCTTCTTAACGCGCTCCACGAATGAAGAATTGGCAACTTGATCCTTGCTCTCGCCGGTAATGTAATAGATATGCTTCTGGTTGGGCTTCATGCGGCTAACGTAATCTTTAAGAGAGCAAACTTCATCTCCGCTGGCTGAGGTATTGTAGCGCAGCAATTCCGACAATTTAGTTCTGTTTTGGGAGTCTTCGTGGATACCTAGTTTCAAGTTCTTCGAGAATTGTTCGTAGAACTTCTTGTAACCCTCCTTGTCTTCGGAAAGTTCCTCAAACAATTCCATGCATTTCTTGACCAAGTTCTTGCGGATAACTTTGAGAATCTTGTTTTGTTGCAACATCTCACGGGAAATGTTCAGGGGTAAATCTTCGGAATCGACAACGCCCTTGATGAAGTTCAAGTACTCGGGGATGAGTTCCTCGCAGTTGTCCATGATGAAAACGCGGCGTACGTACAACTTGATGTTGTTCTTCCTCTTCTTGTTTTCAAAGAGATCAAAAGGAACACGACGAGGCACGAAAAGGAGAGCCCTGAACTCCAACTGACCTTCAACGCTGAAGTGCTTAACGGCTAAATGGTCCTCCCAGTCGTTGGTCAAGGACTTGTAGAACTCGCCGTATTCTTCCTGGCTGATGTCGTCGGCGTTTCTCGTCCAAATCGGCTTGGTTTTGTTCAGTTCCTCATCTTCGGTGTACTTCTCCTTGATGGTCTTCTTCTTTTTCTTATCTTCTTTCTTGTCTTCCTCCTCATCTTCGCCAACATCTTCAATCTTTGGCTTATCCTTATCCTCACCTTCTTCCTCCTTCTTTTCTTCTTCGGCTTCGTCGTCACTCAGCTCCTTTTCGCGCTCCTTCTCCACAAGCAATTTGATTGGGTAGCCGATGAATTGGGAGTGTTTCTTGACAATGTCCTTGATTTTGTGCTCCTCCAAAAATTCGGTTTGGTCTTCTTTAATGTGAAGGATGATTTTGGTACCGCGGCCCAAAGGTTCGCCTTGGTCGACGCGAACGGTGAAGCTGCCTCCAGCTGAAGATTCCCAGATGTATTGTTCATCATCATTGTGCTTGGAAATGACTGTCACTTTATCAGCAACTAAGTACGCGGAGTAGAAACCCACGCCGAATTGACCAATCATGCTAATATCAGCGCCTGCCTGGAGGGCTTCCATGAAGGCTTTAGTGCCTGATTTGGCGATGGTGCCCAAATTGTTAACTAAATCAGCTTTGGTCATGCCAATACCGGTATCGATGAGGGTGAGAGTGCCATCGGACTTGTTGGGGATAATTTTGATGTACAGATCTTTCCCGTTGTCGAGCTTTGAGGGGTTGGTGAGGGACTCGTAGCGGATCTTGTCCAGGGCATCTGAAGAATTCGAGACCAATTCTCTAAGGAAAATTTCCTTGTTCGAGTAGAAGGTGTTGATGATCAAGCTCATCAACTGGGCGATCTCGGCTTGGAAAGCGAAGGTTTCCACCTCGCCATTTTGGTTATCTTCAGGCATCTGCAACGAAAAGCCGTTAGGAAAATGTCCGCTGAAAAAACCGGCTTTTGTTTTTTTTTTCCGCTGTCAAATTGCTAAATTTCGCCGGAATTAGCTGGAAAAGACTACGTACCTTGATTGATTACTGGCAAATAGTCGGAAAACTCTTGAAAAATTCACGGAAAACTGAGAACTTTTCCAAAATTCACTCGAGCTCTGCACTGCACGCGTAAAATTTCAATTCTGACCGACGCCGCTTGTTCCGGCGTTTATATAGCCGCGTCGATTCTCGAATGTTCTAGAAGAATCTAGAAGCTTTTCGAAGCTTCCAGGCCCGCGATAAACAAGGACAGAATATGGGTTATTTCCGCCAAACTGCGCGGCATTTTTGAAAGAGATGCCTCTTTTATCGATTTTCATGGAAAATTTTTAGAAATTTTTACTATAAATTATAACTTAGGTTAACATTTTGAAGCCCTTATAAGATAATTTAGTGTAGGCAAAGTTTGCGCCCGAATAATGGGAAAAAGGCAATTTTTGAAAATTTCTGCTTTAGTTCGCCAATTATGAATTAAATAATGTTTGTTCTTAGTAAAATGAGTCATAACGTAATTTCTACAACAGTTTTCTTGTCTTCAAGGTGCTGAGAACAGCAGACTAGTAAAATTAAATTAATTAATCCACGTGCTTACAGAAAAAAAAAAGTAAAACTAAAGAGTTATGCAGAATTCTTTAAAACGTCTAATTTAAGAAAATAGTAGTTTAGTTTCCTCATTTTAAAATTCATCAATCAAATGAAGAATTTATTTAAATCTTCAAAAAATGTCATAGCACGTGGGCTTTAATTTTCTTCTCTCTGATTTCATTTCTTAGCCTAAAATAGTCTCGTTTTAGCTGCACTTTTCTAAAAGTAAAGTAGAAATTAGAAAACGTGAGGTGTAGAATATTCCAGTTCTAGAACTTTTCTTTCTAGAAAATGTTCTACCGGTTCTACGTTATCCTCAAAACCGCATGAAACTATTAATCAGCGTAAAGGCGTAAACAAAGATCTGGGGACTTTTGAGCTGTAATGTTGGGTAAGCTAGTGGGGTCAGTGGCGTGCAATTGAACTGTTGCATTTATTGCGACTGGATCCTTACTCATAATCTCATAATTCAGAATCTGAGGATGAGGGGTGTCGTTCAGACAAAGAAAGGGTTGAATTAGGAAAACGAGTCGGATTGACCATCTTCTTCTACTTTTCTAAGTACCAAGAGAAAATAAAGTAGTAGTAATGCAGTTAAAATAATTAATAAGACGTCACTTATTAGGATCTTTCTCGAGATCTATACATCGATAGCGTAGTACAAATAATATCCATCCTACACTTTTAAAATTTAAATTTCTTCTACAGATGATGTACTAGCTAAAGAAAACCCAATGCATCTGTTCCATTATTTCCATATGTTTAACATAAATATGAATTTCAATGCCTGTGTTGGTTTTATGTAAAAAATAAACAAGTTTGAAGCTTAACAAATAGACATTACTTTTAAACTTGGCTGTACATACATACAACGTAGGCACACTATTTTTGATTTCTTATTTTTTAGTCAGCCGTCTTCTTAATTAAGTGTTTAGTAATAAGTTTTATTTATGTATAGAATTAATTTCAATGGATTTATCAACTTTGAAAAGTCAATTCTCACATTAATACACAACAAACCAGATGTCTAGTGATTTTTAATTAGTAGCAATGAGTATTATTTCTCCTAATAATAATATACGGTCAACAGAAAAATTTGGTAAAATGGGGTACTTGCCTAAAAAAAATATTGCACTTTTTATTCTCTAGATGCATGCAAATAACTAAAAAAGATTTAAATATTTTTTTTCCCATTTTTTTATTCCATATTTTCGTAGATATTTGCAATTTTTGTCATTGGTGACGTCATCGGACCCCGTATCTAAAACTCACACCTATATTGAATAGACTCTTGTTTTTGGCTACTATGCTGCGCTGCTAGCAGAGGGCGTTACATTTTTACATTGGATCGGCATTCGATGTATATGGAATCTGAGTAAAGCGCCATCATACGATTTCTTTGAGAACTACGTCGAGCTGGGGTCGCTTACTTTATTACTCTGCTTCGTGGGCTGCCCACTAGGTAGGAAACGGTTCCCACGGTTACCGCGCGTGCGCGCTGCGGGCGACATCTACCGTCACAACAGCAAACACGGCTTCAAGGGCCCTCTATACAGTGTTTTGTTAGAATATTTTCATTTTTAATTTTTTAATAGAGTTAAGTTTGAAATTGAACAGAAACAACCGTTTTTAATGCTAAATCTAGCTTCTAATTAGTTTCATATATTGCTCGAACGTCACAGAGCGATTTGAACATGATTTTATTTTCTTCAGTAATATGTGCGTAGTTCATAACGGAATTGTACTTGATTGGAAATTAGAGCTTAGAAAAGTACTTATAGTAGTATCTTTAATCAACGGTAGTATGCAAGTAAGTACTTAATATTGTTTTTATGAACTGCGATAAGCAGGTTTCTGTAATGGGGTACTTGCCTAAACTTGCACTTTTTATTCTCTAGATGCATGCAAATAACTAAAAAAGGCTTAAATATTTTTTTTCCCATTTTTTTATTTTATATTTTTGTAGATATTTGCAATTTTTGTGTTTGGTGACGTCATCGGCCCCCGTGTCTAAGACTCACACCTATATTGAATAGACTCTTGTTTTTGGCTACTATGCTGCGCTGCTAGCAGAGGGCGCCACATTTTTACATTGGATCGGCATTCGATGTATATGGAATCTGAGTAAAGCGCCATCATACGATTTCTTTGAGAACTACGTCAAGCTGGGGTCGCTTACGTCACAAATCTCCCACTCCAAACATTAAAAAACTAATTCTGGGCGTAATATTGACCCTAGAACCAAATAAAAAAATACGGGTCTAATGAAATCGCCTACATTTTCTAAATATTATATTTCCCAAACATGAGGCAAGTACCCCATTAGCGCGCGAGCGAAAGCAAGCGCGTTAAATTGTCTCGATTATTAATCGCTTTTGTTAACACACTTGTTTGTTAAATCACTATTTATAGTCTCGATCAAATCGTTACCACTAAAATTTTAAATAAAAGTTTGAATTTACTTATTTATACGATCAATATAATAATTAGATAATAAATGAATTAATCGTAAACCCAAAGCGTAAAACCAGACTTCAAACCGCCATCTTTGACAAAATTCTTAGTTTTCTTATAACTGCTTCTCTCATCAACTACCACCTAAGCTATTTAAAAATCAAAAAGTTCTATCTTTTATTCTTCAATAGAGATAGCAAAAATGCCAAACAGCTTATTATTAGCAAACGATCAAATTTAGTAATTTAGCGATAGTTATTTAACTCTTTACAATAAAAAAATCTACTGAGCTTCAGCACTAAACTTTCTTCTTTAAAACTTGACTAACATTTTACAAAGACGTCATTTATTAAAGCAAAAACTTCGGACTCCCCTATTCTACGCCACTGTCTCTGTCTTGCAACAGAGATTTTAGATTTTTGTTGGCAGTTCTGTGAATCTAACGTTTTGTTTTATGTGTCAATTTTGAACTTTTTTTAAAATTAGTCAATTAGCAATTTCTCACTTTTAATCGAAATAAATCGAAAAATGACTGCAGCGGCCCAGAAGAGCAAATCGGCCATCACCCTGAAGGGTTCCGCGGAAATCGTGTGTGATTACCTAAGTAAGTCCGAAATTTTGCCGGTTGTGAGGTTATGTATGAAAATTTTAGGTTACGGAATCAATTCGATCCTCTACCAACGAGGACTCTACCCCCCCGAAGACTTTAAAGCTGCCGAAAATTACGGCCTAACAATCCTCATGTCAACCAATAATAAAATCAAGGAGTTTCTATCAAACACTTTGTCACAACTAAAAGGTAACTAACTGCAGCTCTGTTTTAATCAAAATTTACCCAAAACTTGCAGAATGGTTGATTGAAAGAACCGTAACGAAAATAGCTTTGGTTGTAACCGACGTAAAAACGCTGGAAGTTATGGAGCGGTGGGATTTCAAGGTGGAGTACGAGGGAGAGTCGCAGGATTCTAATCAAACTTCGGAAAAGCCTTTGAGGCTAATTCAAAACGAAATTCGGGACGTTTTAAAACAAATTACGTCGGCCGTCACGTATTTGCCGCTTCTAGACTGTTTGTGCAGTTTTGATATTCAAATTTATACCAAGAATGATGTTTCATTGCCAAGTGAATGGGCAGAAGCTCAAGCGGCTCATGTTAAGAACGCGCAATCGGTGAAGATGCGCTCGTTTTCCACCAACATTCACAAAATGGAGACTGAAGTTACTTACAAAAATGACCAATGATCAGATTATAAGTTTGATTTGTTATTTAATTGTTTTTTGATAAGGAGCTATTGTAGGATTTAACGTATTTAAAGAAATCTTGAAAAAAATGCTTGTGTACTTGTACATGTTTTATTAGGCGGATTATTGTCAGAATATATTTTTATACTTAGAGTAGTTTTCTCACTATGCAATCAATTCAACATCAATACTGCTTAAAAAATGGACGATTTGCGAAAATAAATTTACATATATGCTTCTTCACAATATAAATATAATCTTTTTAGGTTTATAAAAGAAATAACATCACTATCTTTTCTCAAGCATATAAAACTTAACTACAACTACGATAAATGGCATAATCATCGAGATTTCTTACGGCTACATCCTATAATGTTAACTAGTAGCGCCATTCATCGTTATCACAATATGCGAGTATCTTTAACAACATTGAGATTTTACAATAACATTTCTGTTGTTACACATCGATTGCTACAAGTTGTGCGTTGGTTCTGGATACCAATAAATATTTTGAGTATTTACACCCTCTTTAGTCTAATGCAGGTTCTTTGGTATAGTTGCGTTTTCTGTTCCTGTTCAGAATCCTGCAACAATCACACGTTAAGTTGAAAATTCAAACCGAACGTGTGAGGCAATGGTGAAAAAGCGTCACACACCCCTAAACTACGATAATAGAGCATGCTTTCACAAACGAGGCTTACCAGCGGGACAATACATTTACGAATTGTCATCAAGCTCGCCTGAAACAAAAATTAATGTGGTATACAAGTTTTTAGTAGTACAGAAATACATGGTACTAGTGAGCGTAGTTCAGAGGTATGCTCGGTGATGTTAATGAATGACTACGAGAGTGAAGGTAGACGCATGCAGCGAGTTTAGTAAGACATCTAAAACTCACAACAAATCTAGAGAGTCTATTAAATTTCTTAGAGTGATTAGTACAGTTATTGAAAGATTGGTTAATAACATAAGAGCAGGCAAAACTGTTTACATACCTATAATTACTAAATTCAGCTCCTGCTAATTCCCAATTATTTCGGCCTGATTCGGGTCGAACAAGAAAAGCCACACGTGTATTCATAATTTATTAATAAGTTTTACAACTATTTTCAGAATTTGTAGTAAAGATTTTGTTGTGAGTATAGATGTAATAAATAAATAATATCTACATGACTTTATACAAAAAAATTAAGTAAAATATCGGTCCCTGATATTTATAGGTACATCGCTTTTCACCTGAAATCGACCTCGAGGCACCAACAACTCGATGTCAGGTCAAAAGTGTTTATTAGTGATCAAATGACTGTCGACTAAAACAACATGTACGATTTTTAACAGTCTTATGGATTAGGATAGTTTACAAATGTACAGTTCATGTGGAGTTTTATGTGTATATATGTACAACGGTAACAATGGTATTTTTTTTACATCGATCGGTTTCTCGAAACGTCCACCACTGAACTTGTAAGCGAAAGGAATTCCCTAGCAATTGTCGTATTTCGTAAAGATGCCTAGTTTACAAGTGAATAAAGAGGTTTGGTGATACCTACTGGATTGGTCAGACCTTTTTTCCTCGCACTGTTTCCCGCTGAAGCCATTTGGACACCTGCAACAATCATTCATAATCAGAAAAACAACCAACCGACAGCCGCTGACCCACTATTCTAGTTACAGCTACTAATCTCAGCGTTCGCACGCGACCCTCCCAGATCTAAAAGACTTCCCGAAAATAGTCCATCAATTAATCCCCAATACCCTCTCGCTACTAATCGTCCTCCTTATCGTCCGGCCAATTTATCATAAAGTAACAGTGACCCTCGAGCGCTGGAAATAAATTTTAAATAGTCAAGAAATGCTTTCGAGATCAGCCCTTGAGAGTACTTCTCCCAAATGGACACACTGCCGAGAGTAGATCTCGACAGAAGCAACGTATCGCGACAAGTTATTATCACTTGGCCAGGTCGGGCAAGAGTCAACACGTCCTTAATTTGAGCGTAATTTAAATCTAAAAGTAACAGATACTTACTCACACCATAACTCGCCCAAACTCTCCTCGTAATAGCACGTGCCGCCGTGGAAGCAGAACTCCTTCTTATACTTCTCTTCGCAAGGCGTCCCTGCAACAATCCCAAGTTTATAACGCCCTACCAACCTCGACCAGTTAAAGAAAAGGAGAGGACGGGAAGCAATATTTCTCAAACTAATTTGCTGCCACCATCAGAGTAGGTATCCACCATCAGGTTTTCCTTTTCAACACTATATTGGCAAGCTCGACTATCCGCTCAATTAAGACGAGTGTTTGTACGAGAGAACGCTGTCAAAGTGCCAATGTATTGTGTAATAACAACGGTGGCGCTTGCTGTTTTGAATCAGTTCGGTGACATATCGCCAAAGGTTCACGTGATTGTGGAACCAAATGATTGTTTAAAAATAGAGATAAGTACCATGATCATATTTCTCACCGGCTTTGCTGGTCGACAGTGTCGACACATGAAGCACTTTCGAAGCTCTGCTGCCGTCCGCCCCTTGGGCTATGCACTCGTACAACCCCAAATCGGCTTCGGAGGGATTACGTATCACTAGCGTACTCTTTTTCCTAAAAATCACAAGTGTTATAAATCGGTTTGGATTCTCGTCAAGAAATACGCGATGATGAGTGGCTGGCGAGCGGTTAGTAACGCGTTAAAGCTCGTGCTCGCCAAGTCGTGATTGACTGGAATTCATTCCAAAGCAGGAACTTACCTGTCCCTTCCATCACTACTCGAGCAACAAAAATAAAAATGCCAATTAACAATCCGATTAACGTGTAATGAAGCGGGCGCCAGGCCAAACGGTGTTGAAACTATTTGGACTGGCACCTCTGGAGGTGGAGAGATTCGGGAGTTAAGGGACAGGTTGGGGGTTCATGTACCTACTTTTTATAGGTAATCCGCACGTTCAAGTTCGAGTGCAGGGAAATGTTGTCATGCTTCCAGATGAAGAAGGGGATGGGAAACCCTTTCACCTTGCAGACTAGTTTCAGTCGTTTTTTGTTCTGGAGCGGTCGCTCCAGCCTCTCCACCTTCACTGGCTTGGGCTCTGCAACAATTCATAAACGTAACGGAATTGAAACACAGTCAATTAAAACTAAATTCTAAATTCAGCAAGGTCATTATAGACTTAAGAACTGACAGTTTGAAAATGCATATTTAAAGTAGGTGTCGCATCAAGATTTAGCGGGTCCAGCACGTCAACTAATAATTTAACACATTTTTCCGTTGGCGTTGAATACATTCTTATTAATTTTTTTCTACCTATTTAATTAATGATTATCTAGAGATAATTAGATATCCAAGAACACTACACAAAATTATAGATAAGATACGAAGAGTTTGAGAAGAAATTATTCTCCCGGCGCATCCACCATTTCGCATCTCAAATTATTTCCTGGGATTATATTAGTTTCTTCACTAACAAGAAACTTACTAATATTTTAAGATTTGTAGACTAAACTATATACTAAAGTTAGATAGATGCAGGCAAGGTGAAGTAAAACTTTAGATTACGTAATTAAATTTTAGCATCAAAATTCGTCTAGCTACAGATGAAAGTGTAGTCTCGAAACTCTTAATGTAATAGCCTAATTACGTCATGTTGAGGGACGATTGGTAGATGCTTATGGCCAACTTTTCGCGGCCGAACAATTATTGTTTTGAAGATGCAGTGATTTGGAAATGAGAAGACCAGGTTGACAAAATCTTGGAAGCAGGATTGAGCAAAATTGAGATGAAATAGATTTCGTTGCCAAAGCTTGAATTAATTGTATGTGTAAACTGTTTAAATGGGATAAATGTTTCCGGTGTCCAAATGTTTCTTTTAGAATTGGCTTCGATATACTTTAGAGGTGATTCACTGACGTAACATGTAAATTTTCAATATTTTAGTTATCAAAATAGCGTGTCCTAATAAAAACCGAGCGGTGACTAGTTCCTGGAAAGTTAGGCTTTTGGTTTTCACGGATTTTTGTATCTAATGCAATACCATTTCGACTATTTAATTCATTAGATCGAATATTTTTATTTAACCAGCAACATTAAAATAAGTCGATATAGTAATACAAAATAGATAAATTTTTGTTATAGATTCTGTTCATTTTGGATGTCAGTATAACCATCTTGGCTATAATTGCTTTGATGATGATCAACAAACTGCACAATGGCAGTCAGAACTAAATTTGACCACTTTTCCTTGTCTTTCCGATGCTTCTTCTTCTTGTACTTAATATACACCTGGTCTCTGGCATCTGCTTTCATTCCTTATGATGTGGCCAGGAAGTTTCTTTTTCTTTACACTGTTCAATATTATTCTTCTTTTTACCAGAAATAGTCTCAATACTTGCTTCAAGGCTTATTTAGGGTATTTTTCAACATGTAATAATATACAAGGTGTTTCATAATTCAATGCCAATATTGAAGGGGGTTAATCTGTATATGATTTCAAGATAAAAGGTTTTTGTAAAAGATTTGTTTTTGCGTATTTTCTTTGTTTTTTTTAAGTAACTCTGAAACTACATTAGATATTTTTATTAAGCTTGGTGAGTGTAAACTAAATGCAGAGACACATCTTTTGTGAAAAAATGAATTTTTAGTTTTAATCAATGGCGTTTCAATTAATGTCATCTTGACTATTTTAAACGAAAAAATTATAGTCTACTGCTTTTTCCAAAAACAAAAATTATTTTATTATTTTGTGATGTATGGACATGATGTGTGTATATATATACATGTACATATTTCCTTTATTATTCTTCTCTGATTTTTTAATTTTTATTTTCAAAACTATATTCGTCTTATTCTTAATAATTTTTTCTTGTCTTGATATCTATAATACTTTCTTTCAGTCTTAACTGATGAGTTGTCATTTATTCAATAGTTTTATAGAAACCCTGGAAGACTAAATTTTAAGATTCTTCCATCGCGACTATAAAACCTTTTTCTCTGCTTTACTATCTTACTAGTTTTGTCTTTAGCACGTTTCTAATAATATAAATTGAAGTAGATGCAGCATTTTTCCATTCTTGCTGGACCAAAAAGTTTTTTGTTTCCGTCACGGTCAAAACCACATTCTCTATTGTCATTTTTCAGAAAGAAATTGAGTCTTTATTATGGTTTTTAATAAAGGATAAAGGAGATACTTTACCATCCTAAAAACTACTTTTAGGAGTATCTATGTATATCAATAACTTGTTTTTATATTCAGTTTTAGGATACTTTTTATACTTTTGACTTAGTTCTGTTAACCATACAATGGTTTTGTAGAAGTTTGGAAAACCAAATTGTAAGATTTTGCACTCAAGACCACGATATCCTTTTTCTTTTTCTTGTATCTGCTTCCTCTTCTCCACAAATCATTTTCTTATGAACTCACTGTAATGGATGAAAGTGTTTTCATTCCCCGTGGTATGGCAATGGAACTCCTTGATTCTTACCGAGACCATAGCTTCATTATCTGGTCCTGGTCGATCTTTCATAGAGAACCAAATGACTTGGTGTTTCAGCACAGTTAATATACAGGGTTAGTCAACTGTGTGATCTACCGGCCACAATGGTTGACTGTATATTATGTTAAAATCCATTCTACTCTTTGGCTTATATTAACTTCTTCTTGCATTGAGCCCCATGATGCTTTTCTTGCTTGCTCACGCCTTCTCTTTGTTTCCGAGTGTTCTATCGTATAATAATTAACTGAAATTCATTTAGAAAAATTGCAAAAATTTTAGAGAGCTAAATTCATTAATTTTTAATCACGATCACAAAATCCTTCTTTTTCCCTTGTTACTTATTTTCTCTTCATTCTAGAAAAATCTGTCTTATAATCTACCTAAACCTCATCGTGGGCCAAGAAGCTTCTTTATTTTCACAACAGGCATCAGTTCATCTTTTATTTTTGATTTCCTAATAAAATCACAGATATCTTTCAGAATCTTAAGGTACATGCTCAACAATATTAAACTAACTTTTGGCGGCGCATCCCTTTTGATTTGTTATCGTTCTAGTAATGGCCATTAAATGTTTCTGTTGAGGTTTTAGAAATTACAAGGTGCTTCTTTCTCCAATGCTATCTTTCCTGTATTTGTTTACAGTTGGTTGAACTTTATCCTCCAATGTTCCAGAAAAAAGCTCCACATATCTGACGCGGTCTATTCAGGACACCTCACCCAGCTACCTACATTATTATTCTTCAATGCTCATTCTCATTGGTTTAATTTAAAAATCTCTTATACTTACTCTCATGAAGTCATGAGAGTAAGTATGTTTGCTCTTGATTTTATAAAACTTTTCTATAATCAATAAAAGGATAAAAACTAATTAATATATTCACTAATTTTTTCTCTTCAACTTCTATGCCATATATTAATCAGTTTTGATCTTTTTATTGATTGTACGAAAGTTTTATAAAAGATTCTTATTAGAAGATTGCTTGTTGCAGTACTTTTTATTTTTTAATAATAAATGGATTATTCCTTATTGTGTAACGGAGACTCTGAATCATCTAGTTGTCACAGTAACCAAAACTTTTTTGTATCTTTTTTTAAAATTCTTTAATTTGATTGTTCCATCAGCATTACTACGTACCAAAACCGAAGAATAATCTTGATGACAATTGTCAAACAGTTATTTGGAAGTTAACTTATTATGTTGGTAGCAATTATTAACTGTTCTGTAAAGATTCAATTTTTTAAAAGTTTTTTTCACCCTTTTGTTGGTAGATATGGAAGGAGTAGGTTTCCGGATTTCTTGAGGATTCTGGTTGAGGGTGGTCATGTTTGGGTGGCGTGGGACAGGTCGGTTCTGGGATCGGGAAAAAATGCGTGAAATTCGCGTTATGAATCTCGGGGGCCGGCTGTTCGTCCTTGCGACCAAACATCTTTGTTTTCGCTTTCTGGTCCAGATCGCAGGTCGCCTCGAATGTCAGAAAGTAACGATGCGTAACTGTTAAAAATGTTTGTTTATAATTCGGTAAGTTGGCGTAAAATTCGTCGTTTTTTGCGTTCAGAGATCGGGCACCGTGAGTCTGCGCTGGCGCCTCGGCCGGCGGCTTTCAGCTCAGCGTTTCAGCGGTCGACTCATGAAACACCTGAAAAGTCCTTGGCGGTCTATTAATACTGGTCCTTACTCCATTTCTCGGCGCAAATGCACCGCGATTACCTGTGCTAACGAAAATACCCGGTTGCCAATCGAAAATCCCGCATTATCCCCCTAAAGCCGTCGTCGGCCCATCGCTTATTTTTTCCGCGTTCGCAATTCAAAGAGCGCCGAGTCCAAAATTTATGCGTTGCACATTTCCAAATCGCTTTGTTTTCCTGCACGGCCCGCTCCTAATGTATGTAAATGACAAAATTTTCCAAATTCCTCGCGAATAACTGTAAATTGTCTGGCCTTGCGTCTAGTTGGCGAATTGGAACGTGATCGTCATAAATAAATCATGACCATAAAGGTTCCCGGCCGCGCGTACACCGGCGAAAAACTGCGAAAAAGAAGCCCAAAAATCGGCCGTGGCGGGATTAAAATACGGACCGGGGATGGCGAAGAAGACGCTGTGGTCCGGACATATTTGGCCAGAACTATTAACGGATTCCGCGGCATTGTTTCAAATTTAATATTCAGCACGCGTTCAGCCTCTGTGAGTGCATTCCGAGAAGCTGGGGCCGAATTCCCGGCCCGGAATCGTTCACATTTTCGGAAAATGCAGACTGGCAAAAAATCGTGCTAAATGTGGGCCCGATCACTAAATTTCGTGTTCGACAATGAAGGAATGCCGGCGCGCGTTAATTGACACCACGTCCCCACGACGCGATCCCCAAGACGACCGCGAACCCCACGCAAAATTAGCGGAAACGCACCTAGAAGCCCATACGTCCAACGGTGATAGTCAACTAACTATCGGCGAAATTTTGGTACTTTTAGAATGTTACCAGTTGATAAGAAATTGTAAATTGTAAGAAATTTGATCGCAGCTCTTATAAACTATTTTTTAACCCTCGACTAACGAATATTATTAGAATTCCAAATTTTGCACAAATTATGATATTTTTTCAAGCAAATTCAAAAATTTTAGCAAAACACGTAAAGCAATTTTCTTTATATTTTTTTTTCTTGTTGATGTAGGGCAAACAGGTCTGAGATTAATCGGGTCGTCATCCTTAAGGATTCACCCTGTACATAGATAATTGCACTATAACAATTTTTTCCATATCTACATAGTGCTGTCCTCTTTACATCCCTGTGTTAATTCTCTAGCCTCTTAGAGGCTTTTGTATAAAAAATTAATATCGGACCGGGTAAATGTTTCAAAAAATCCTGATAATTTATTTATTTTTGGGATGCTTAGTAAAATTTTTTTTTCAGCACTTACTACTCATAATATTAATTATTCAACTTAGACCAAACCAAAAGTTTAGATTGCCACACCTCTTAAGAAATGTACAAGATTATGATAGTCAACAACAAATCTCTTACAATCTTACAAACCTTACAAATCTTACAAACCGATAAAAATTCTATGTTTTGTTTGTAACTCTTAAAAATCAGATGTGCTGCTGCTTTTAAATAGTTTTGGAACTAGAACTGATAGACCCAAATCCGGTAAATGGCAAGAAATGCTGCCTCCTCATGCTTAAATTCATCTTCTGTCAAGAAGAAATAGATATCTAATAAAACCAAATCTTCTGAATAGAAAGAATTTCTCTATTTAAAAGATGTTGAGTAGAGTCTTTAATTGCTAATTCGATAGCAATTAAAAGCTCTACTGGCAAATTAAAGCTTCTGGAGCCTATCCTTGATCGAAGACTATCATGCAGTAGGATTCTAATTTGCCATTTTTTTCAAAACGTTTATACAACCCATGGGCCATGAGCCGTAGAATAAGAGAGCGGTTACACTACTAAGACAAATCCAAAGCTTTACAAGTTTCTAGCATTGACCTCTTGAGAGGGGAATCTATTTTCAATTAGAGTTCCAAGAAATAGTTTTACAATTGTTTCTGAAGACAAGAGCTACTTTTTCTTGGGTCGCCTATGTTGCCATTAATCGGTTATGACTAGACCATATCATGGATAAAATTCTTATTTCCTGCCTTCAGTAGGTATCAATTGGAGGTATTCCATTCTTCCACCAAAAAGACCATTTTCAATATTTTCTCTGTTCTATGTTGAATGCAGCCGACCACTTTTAGATCATTAATAAGGAATTGTTTCAATTATCTAAACGAGGCGGATAAGTGCAGGTCTTCCATCACGAAAATTATCCATTAGTAGCAGGTCTTCTAAGGATTCGTCAAAATCGTTTCCTCTCAAATACAATTTGAAACTCAATTTCATGAATAGACAGAACAGAACTTTAATACAAAATTACACTACTGAATCATCAAAAATGATGCTGGAAAATTGTTTAGAAGATCATCGTTCGCTGACCAAGTCGCTTCTTTTACACCTTTTTTCAAGAAATTTTCTTATTGTATTTTAAAACAATAATTCACGTTCAATGTTCTCTTTGGTTTTCAATACAATAATAAATGTCATCCTCTTTTCTGTAGATGACTTTAACTAGACCATTTTTAGAGTGGCAAGCCCGTAATGTTACATATCGATATGGAGGTGGAGGTCTTTCATTGCGAGATTTTCTTCAAAATGTTGTGTTTAAGGTTTAATGTAGCTGCTCACGGTTTGGTCACAGCTTTAGAAGAGTAATAATGAATAGAAAGTTTAATCTGAGCTGAACCGTTTGAAGTTTGGCTCAGACGTTCGATCAGTTTTAACGAGTTATGCTTTTGGCTCTGGAGGTTAGAAAACCGGCGTCGATGTAGTGAAAGCTGTGCAGCGATTTCCTGAAAAATTATCCGGTCGGTCGTTAAATATAAATCGCCTGAAAAAATGGCATCCCTTGATCAAAAGTGTCAACGTCAACTAAAGCCCATCCGCTTTCAGCGTAAATCTATTTCAGGCGTCGCAAAACATCCGCAATGACAAAAAACGGGCAATCAGCAGAAGTTTCCCGGTTTCGAGGTCCGCCAATTAAACGTAATTCCAGCTGGTCCAGTCGGCATCGGTGGATTAATTAATTGTGAACGACGCGAACCAGCATCACGCCAAACGAACGGCGTTAATGAATCTATTTTTGCGCCAGTCGAGGATATATTCGAGCTGATGGACACCCAGATGTAGTTTAAGCGGCCGATCTTGAGAGCAGCGCAAGTGTTGAAGTTAATTTCTTCAGCAGAGTGGTTGATATCGTATATCAGGTGTTGAGCTTCAATATCCAAACACTTCTGGTGTGTTTGAAAACATGCTCGCCGCGGGAATTACGATCAATCCCTGAAACCCGAACCGCCTTTAGGACATTCCCTGGCGGCCGCGCCACAAACCGCAAGACAGGTGTTTTCATTGCAACCTAAAATTACCGGCGGACTAAAAAAACCGAAAAATTAGGTTACGTGACATCTGTTGTTTTTTACGTTTTGTTTATTTTCCCCGGTGTGTTTCTAGTAATCTTAACGTCGTAACGCTCCTGCAACCGGCGCAGCATCTATTTCCGACGTTCCACGGAAACAATCGCAAACGGCGTCCAACCCGCTTTTTATTTAATCATCGTTTTCGGCAATTACGTCGAACGCGCGGCCATGATGGATTTTCGCGGTATTAATTGATCAGAGGGACCCAGGTGTAGCGGGCCCGTCGTTATTTGCGGGAGATAGCGTCGAGTGGTGTTGGCACGACGCCTGACGTCGCGACGATGTGATTCACTTGGCGCTGGGCCACCAAGACCAGACACCGCCACCGCTGTCCATATGAGACACTCCCTCTAATCTCGCACACGGTCTGAGAGGACACATCACGGTGTGACTCCTCGTGTGTACCTGGGCGCGGCGCTGCTCACGAGACACCAAACCAACGCACATGCTGTCAAAATAGAAAACACGTTAATATCGTTACGCAACTGGTGCACCGGATAGGACATCGACAGCACCAACGGAAACGCACCCACGCAACGTCATTAGGTGCGGCCCGAAATTGCGAAAAACAACTTTTTGCGTCTCGAGTCCTGTGGGAAGGAGATCGATCGGGAACGGCTGGCCGCGGCTACCAGAAGAAACGGCCAACTTTCAAGAAAGCAACCCTTTCGGTTCACCATTCGCTTCATCGAGCCTCTTCAAGAAGTAAAGAGTTGCAAGTTGCATGACAAAAGTTTCTTCAACTGGCTTCAGTGGTTGTCAGACACATTCTTAATGTTTTGAGGTAATCAACACTTGATGTGAAATAGTTTTTCTTTTCGCCTATCTACTATAAAAGTTAGATAACTTGAAGTGATAGTTCACTAACCTTAATTAACATTTAGAACTCGTTTATTATTTTAAAAATTATAATACCACGTGTATTTTCTGATTCTGAAACACACATTTGTTTCAAGATTTTATTTCAGCAGTTTCTGCGAATAATGAGTCTTACAATAGTAATGAGAGATGTGAGAAGTTGGACCATTAATTTAATAATGAAAACAAATTCTTTCGAATGATTGTTGTTTTATAAATTATGATATTGTTATGCCGGTGTCTTTTAAAAAACAATCGCAATTTGTTCAACTTTATTTATTTTTTCCCTACATAATACAACTAGAAGTGTGTGAACTCAAGTGTAGTTCCAAGTGAACAAATGGCGGAGGCGCCGGGCGAAACGTGTTAACATGCAACTGATACTTCAAAGAATAATTAATAATTTTTTTCTAACTTTTAACTAAATTAAATTTACAAAAATAAAGTTACCTACAAAATTTCCAAAAATTGAGACCACTTTGAGTCGATATTTACATGTACATACCTATGTGGGTAATTTTCAAGAAAAATTTACTTCGTTAAATTGAATGGATTTCTATTAAAAATAAATTGTTATAATTAGAGATTAGCAAGACTTTTGTCTAGTGCAACATTATACGAGTGGGCGTCTCGTAAAAGTTAATTTATCTCCAAGATATAAAGTTGCTTGTTGTCTGCCAAAATGGCTAATTTCCTAGGAAACAAACAAATTTTTTGGCATAATGGCCATGAACGCAAGTATTCAACCTTATTATTATATCACCTTTCCATTGATAAACTAGAATAGATTTCTTATCTCTCAATTCATTCTACTCGCTCTTTTATGAGTACCCAGTAAAGTTTTGATAAGGCTTATATGTTAAGGTAAATGAGATTAGTTTTATTAGATATTTACATTATTGAATAGCATTGCTTCGTATCATTAAAAAGTTGCAATGTAATTTTTTTAAGCCAGGTTTAAAAGTTAAAAGAAATAGATTTTTGATATTATCTAATTATGAGGCTTAATTTGGATTCTCTTGAAACTGTTTAAAAATAGAATTACTTATTATTGGTTCTTTCAACTGTTACAAAACACAGAACGACAGGAGGAGTTCTGCTACCAAATCTTGCATAATCCTTAGCAAATAATAATAATTGTTGTCTATTTTTTATTTTTTCATCATTTTGGATCTGTAGTGCTTCCCCCGTCACTTTGTTAAATTCAAATTGCTGTTTCATTCTCAACGGGACATTTAGGTAAATTCCAGATGATCCATAAATTAGGAGATTAAGTATAGAAAAATAAGATAACACCCCAGACATTCTATAAGAAGGTCTATAAGGTCTGCAGGATTCTGTAATCCAGCCAATTTTGCGGTAAATTTGTTCGGACAATTAACTCTCCTGAATCTGACGACGAAATGTAATAATACTACAAAAACGAGAAAAGATGAGAAAAGTTTTTCAGATAGTTTGCTTTAATATTATCTGTATGGTTATCGCATAGAAAATTCCTAAAAATAGCCAAATTTTTGTGTTATATTTTTACGCCCTATTTTGCTTTAGGTACCTATTTTTGTTTCCATCCAAAACTTACTTAACCACTAGTTTAAAACACGTGCTTGAATATTTTTGATTTCAATGCCGGCGTTATTGAGATTTGTCCGAAATAAAATCATTAAAGTATTTCTTGATTTAACAGTAAAAATAGCATTAAAACCAATTCTTTGAAACATTTTCCCCATCATGTTTTCTCTCTTTCTTGCTGTATTTTTTTCCTTCGAATTCACATAATTGTGCTTATTCTGTTGCACTATTTCATATTTTCTGTGTATTCTGGTGTTCTCTGATACTTCTACCACAAGAATTTAATTCTTTTAGGATTGGGTCTATTCCTGAAATTATATCATCGCATTCTACCATCACTTTTGTAATTCTGTGAAAAGCAGCTATAACTTCACCTTCTGCAACGGTTCGTTCTTGAAGTCAGTTTTAGTCAGATATTGCTATTATGAAGTAAGTATTGTTCTGGTAAAATATCTTTACTTGCGAAGTGAGTCTGTTCTACAAAACGTATAGGTCAAGTTTCTCTTCAATTTTTTATTTATATCATTTTAGCACCCAAATCAACAAACTTTATGTTCTACATCTACATTCTCCCATCTTACACTTATCTTTTTCGCTTTGTGTATTGGTGTTTTTTTCTTTGATAACAATCTTACTAAATTTGTTGACTACTTTTATGCCTTCTTTCCATTACTTAGAGAGCATTAGAGTTCATTCATCATTTAGTTTAATACATCGTTAAAGTATTTACCTAAAAAAATACCTAACATTTATCTCTGGCTGAAACTACCTCAACTACTTGATCTGAAATCAAAGTTAACTATTTTGAAGGATTAAAAGATTATTAACTCTTATAAATTTATGCTGCGCATGGTGATAAATTACTATATAAGATATGCTGGGCATTCATACCTGGCAAAATAAAATTATATAAATAGAATTATTTCATAAATTTTCAAAACGTAGGCATACCGCTTTCATTGCCAAGGATTGAAAAAAATTGTGTAAACTGTTTAACATGGAATGAATGTTTCCGCTGCAGGAATGTTTCAAGAAACGATAATTCCTGCGTTTTACTGATCCACTAACATAGAAGTGTAAAATTTTTATTTCTAAGTGGGCAACGTTCAATGTCGAAGAAATAACTACGCCCCTATATTACTGGAACCATAAATCACCTAAAACACCAATTTTTTTTAAATTACAATTTAATATTGTGTTTAGTTCTTCGCAACTTAGATTTCAATTTTTCTTTAATTAATTTTAGTGTTTTTAAGCAGTTTTTACAATATGAGTAGCACCAGTCTTCTGAATCTTTCTTGATGGCAATTTTTGATATTTCCAGAGTCTCAATGTCCTAGCAGTAATCTTCTAAGAACCAATTTTCAATTTGTTTCACTTTTCATGAGACTTTCTTCTTTGAAATCATATGTCAATGTTGAAATCCAATAATATACGAGCATAATTCAGCTTTGCAATCATGTGTGATTAATCACACTGAGGCAATTTTCTCAAAGCATTGTCCATTAACTAAGTTCACTTATCGCTTTTGGTCTATTGAGCCAAAAGCTCCATCCTCTGCTTCTATACATTTTAAAAGTAATTTTGGCAAATTTTATATTTTCCGGCTTGCCACGTTCCTCTATCATTTGGTCGGTCGTTCAAGGAATGATTCACGTATTGTGGCGATAATTCTTGAGGACGCTGCCCCTGATTTCTGCACAGATTGGTTCCTAAATTAATTCCAAGCGCTTTTAGCAGTCAGTTACCGAGATTTACCGGCAATTTGGTTGACTGCACGACACCTTTTCGCAATATGTTGAAATTTTTCCCGATCGTAAAATTTTGTGGTGTTCATCTGCGGTGTTGACAGCAGAATATTTTCGTGAGATTTCCGTCATAAATCGGCCGCTATAAAACGTTGCCCGTAAATCGCGCCCCGCAGAATCTGTCGGTGTCGGCTGATTTTGCGAGACTCGGAATTTGTCGTTGTTATGTAATAAATTAGTATTTTTAACCCGGCACGTTTCGGCGTTTCCTGTAGGAAGCGCCGGGAAATTTATCGATCCCGGCACCGCTATCGACCGGCCCCAGGATGTTTGCGGCCGAATTCGAGAAAATCAAAAATAATATTTAGGCCGAAAGTCTTGGAAATGAGCGAAAACCGGCGCGCGTCTAAAATAACGCAATTGGGTGACGCACCGTACGTCGTTCACATCCATTCACTTCCAAACTGAAACAAGTCATTTGCCGTGCAGTACGTCACACTACAACAAACAGTCGCTTTCAGGAACCACTTAGCCACCGTTTATTTTACACTCCCCTTAATTTATTTTTGTTACAGCGCCACGCCAACACGACGATTTTCGCAACCGGCCCGAATTAAACAATTGCATCAGCGCATGAAATGTTTGTCGTATAAACAAAATGTAAACAAGTAAAAATAATTGTGGTCGCAGCGGGCGGCGAAAGGGCCCCCCGGTAGCGTTATCGCCGGCGTCAAACAAAGAAGTTGTTTTAAGGTGACGGAAGAAAAATATTTCCGTCAACACCTGGAGGGCCATTGATCGCGCCGCCCAAGATTTCCCCGGCTCGGATTATGAAACATTATTTTCCCGTTTGGAAGCGATGGCGAGGGGTACCGACGGCTGCAGCAACGCCACTATTTTTAGATCTCTGGAAATATCACAAGACACGGCACATCGTGCCTAGTCAACGTGGTGTTAGATCCGTTTTACCTAACGAAATAATCGGCGCTATTGCCCCCGAATTAACGACCTCTAAGAGCGGACTCGTAAAACACTGGATGACTTGTTGAACGCGCCACCCCTCCTGAAGATGCTACCCCGGCACTTAGCGGCTCCTCGTGAACGCTTCCAGATGTGCGCCACCGCCACCCGACACTTTTATTTTTCACACGTAAATATACAAGGTGCTTACGATAACATTATCGTGAGGGGAAACTTAAGCTCGCCTGTAAATGAGCGCGAGCGTTGCTGGCTCTGCCAAGAGAAACACCCCGAAACCGGGACACGGCAAAAATTAGTAACGTGCCAATCCCCAAGGATGACGATCGCGATAATTGTTCAAGCTCCACAATTGTTACTCGGGCAAATGGCACGACTCGCGTTTCAACAGAAACTTTCCTCGACAGCTCCGATGTAATATTTTTGAAATTCCTCCGAAACTAATTCCGAAAGGAAAATTGTTATATCTGTCCTGGCAACAGCGTTATAGAAAAATTGCGTAAATATTTTCGTTATAGTAAATTTCGAGTACTTAAATAATTCAATCGGAAAATTTCGACCGATGACACGATATCAGCGAGACCTTGAAATCTCCGTTCTTTCAAGATGTTTTATTAACTCATATATTCTGTCCGCTGAATCTCTGTAGGTGTTTCGGGATTTCGCGACAACAAGAAGTTCAGGTGACTCGATATTTCAGGAAGAATTTAAGATTACTGTTACTGTTTATAAAACCCGCTGACAGTTTCATTTGGAAAAGGTGCAAATAAAATTATCACAGGCACGCTGAGAAAGTTATTTATTGGGGTGGCATAATATATTTATCTAAACGCCAGGCAGGCGTTGAACCGACCAAAGTTTCAACCAGCTGAATCTGGTTATTCCTTTCAGCGAAAAACGATGGAGAGGTAATTTCTCACAATATTTTTTACGACAAACAAAGGAATTTGATTGGCGTTTTGGTTAAGTTAAGGTTTAAATACTTTAGTGTTTTACGGGAAACATGGTGCACAAGAAGAGAAAGTGTAAAGTCCTTCAGACAACAACGCCATTAGCAGATAAAATGTCCATTAATTGATTAGAATAAGTTGTTATCATTTAACAACAACACTAAAGTTTTTTTCTATTGGCTCTAGTTTATAATGAATCTTAGGTAAGTAAGCAAATTCTGTCCTAAGGTTCTTATTTAAGATGACAATAGTTATAGGAAAAGTAGAGGAAGACGGAAATACAACAAAGTTAGAAAGCAACTGTTTAAAATTATCAACATAAGAATTATTGAAAATTAATTGATTTCTTACTTAGGTACTTACTTATAAAGTTCCGATTGAACAACTCCTTGAACAATCAAAATTGAATCCAATCAGTTCTTTGACTCTCCATTACCGAAGTCGGCACTTACTCAATCTTGTATTCGTAAAGAAAAAATTATTCCCGATGTTGAAATAAAGAAGAATAAAAATTCCCAAAAATGTTTTAAAGAAGATAATAAGAAAACAAAATAATTCTTTTCCGGAATAAAAATAAAGTAGTAATCTAAAAGGTATAAGATTTTTATCTGAAAGTTCTAAATACCTGATTCTAGATGTTAAATGAAAAGAAATCAACATATGAACCAAAATCAAACTAATTCGCTTCCTCTTATAGTAATGATACCAAAAGTAACAAAAAGGTTCTCAAAAATCAGATTTTTTACAGAAGATTTCTTAGACTTTTGGGAAATCAAAGTTTTTTTTTTATCAATTGCTGTTTTATTTCTAGATCACAGCTATTTTAAATATAAATATCTTGTAGGTATGTATCAAAAACTTTAAACTCTAGAGGGAACTAAATTACTAATTACAGAAGTAAGTAGATAACTCATATTTAAAATGATTGGAAAAGCAGAAGACTCTTAAATACATGGACTAGTGGAATATGATACTAAGAGACAGAACTAGAAGACGACCTCTTGAAAGTACTTTTCTGAGAAATTAATTAACCTCTTTTTTATAAAAACAGTAAAAATTAAATTTATTGTATGGTAATAATTCGCTTCTCATTAGTCGCCTTGAACGAAATAAAAATATTACCAGGAAGATTAAATATTTTGTATCTATGACTATTGGCGAAGAATAAACCATATTCTTGCGAAGATTCTTACAATATTGTCTCCGCATAGTGGAGAAGAAGAGTATGTATATAGAGACAATATTGATAGCTCAAAAAGAAAGGTCATCAAAACATAATTTCTCTTGGTTCTATAATCATCTCGTGGAAATTCAAACCAAATAAAATATAAAAAAGTTAAATTTGACGTTTTACTAAGCTGTCTTAATACCTGATCTCAGATGATGAAAGTTAAGAATTAACCTTGTTATTTTAATGAAAACGTACTTATTAGTTTTCCATTAAGGTAATGAAAAGACCAAATTTTCTCACAAACGATTTTGATAGGTACTTAACCATTCAATCCTATTTATCGTTTTTCTAATGATGAGATAAGAGTTAAGCAAAAATGTAGGTCAAGTTCAATCATAGTAAGTAATTGAATTAATGAATACAAAAGTAAATTGAACAAAGTGGAAAGACTTTTCGTCTAAGGTATAAACAAAACTGTCATAATTTTACAACTATAAAATTTATTTGAAAAACAAGAAACAAATGTAGTGTTAATTTTGATATCGCAATACTTTTCAATTCACTGTAGATAAATAACGATTTGAAAAACTTGAAGACAATGAAATTAAAAGATTAAACAAAAATAATTTTATAATTGTCAAAATGATGTAGGACCCTGTAGGTAGTTTCAACAAATACTCTTCACTCTTAATGACATTCTTTGCAGTAACAAAGCGACCAACCTCTTAAAAGTTTTAATTGAAAAAAAATAAATTGAATAATTACTATCAAATAAAGTAAATGATCCCTATTTCAAAGCAAAGTAAAAATTAAAGTAATTTTTAATTATCAGTCGAGGTTATAGTCTACTAAACGTCACAAAATCGAGACTATTAGAACAAATTGTTGTTGACAGAACTGGTACCAGCATATTTCCAAAAATGATAAGATCGAATTTGCACCAGAGATTTAAGTAGGTGTTTCTGAAATTTGGTTTGATATCTGCGGAGACGTAGATTAGAATGAATTCCTGGTAAAAATTCACCAGGTAGATAAAAAAATGAATTATAGAGCAGCGAGGTTCGAAATTACTCGCTGTAAAACAATAATAAAGTCAATAACGAGATGAAACGTCAGTGGATTCGTTCTAGTGTTGGATTTTCCGTCAATGTTACAGTTAGCGTTAATGAGGGAAGCGGCGAATTATTTGGAACTGAACCGTCTTAAACACTGTTATTATGTGAGTGAGGTTCGCTTACAGTAGTGATAATTGTAAGTTGATAGCGTGTTTAAATTGCTGCAAACAGAGGTTGTGGCAACATCTTTAACGATACATTTATTGACTCACACTGAATGCAGGTGGGTGGACGGGATTGAATAGATCAGAAATCCGTCACTTTTCGCAGCCATCGCCTTGCCTAAAAAGGATGTAGTTAGCAAAGGTGGCGCCTGCCGGTTAACAATGGGTTAAACTTTTTAAATTATTAATATATTGATGTCATCGCGTCTGGATTTCGAAATGATTTACAAGCAGCGGTGGCCGGAATTAAGATCTCTTCGGAAAATTGGAAATCGGGCGGTGACCCATAAATCTCGGCGGTGGTGATCTCTCATTCAAAAGAGGCGGTCGTATTTTATGACTCGCTTCACTTGTCGATAAAAACGCGGAATAATGCTACAGCTCGCTTGAAATGTAAATAAATAAAGCTGCGGCCTTTGTCGCAATTTCCATCAATTGATCTCGCTGAAGCCGAGCGGTTTTCAGGAGATCGAAATAAACACTGGCCAGAGCGGCGGGTGTAATGTACTGGATCAGCCTTCGAAACACATGTTTCGGTACATAGAGAAGTGCAATTATTAGATATCTGCCAAGGAATGCAAATGCAATCATAACGTTATAGGTGACGGCAGTCGGTCGCGATCAAAAGCTCCGTGCCGGCGCTCAGGGAAATTCGCGCTGAAAAATCGTCCGATGGCAATAACGAATGTTTTGAAGACCGGCATGTAAACAGAAATGGTCCGTCCCACCGAAATTGTCTCAAACATCTGGAGAGAGCAGCCAGCCAGCGTTATTTAGTCTGAGCTATAAATACAACTATCAATTAATTTAATGATGTTCAAAAGTCACAGGAACTTTTAAAAATGAGGTTATTTCACCAGAACATTCAACTTATTTCGGCTCATTTTCAGATATATTTTACTCGTGAAATGACTAAGCTCGAGCCTGGGACCGTAATTGCGGAGGAGAGGTCGATCCCGCAACGCGCTCTACTATATTTAAATTTCACTCAAATTTGCGGGATTCTCGAGCTTTCACGACAAAACTTTCCGTCCACGAACCAAAAAACTGCACCGGACGATGCCCACCCCCGAACCCGAGAGATCAAAGCAAAAACAGCCAGTAATTTAAAATTAAAACCAAATTGTCGCAGGATAATGAAACTTTTTAGAAAATTAAAAACTGAAGGTAAGGTGCAACATATCTTACTTGCAATGTTATGAGAAATTTATAATTTAGGTAAACTTATTGCGGGTCAACGGGTCCAACATTTTAATAAATTGCTACAAAGCAAGAAAATGTTAACAGTAAGTATTGATCGAAATTGCGCACACGTGTCTAATTGTGTACTCAAAGCTTATGAATAATATGAACTAAAATACTTAGTTAAAGTCCTTGCAATCGTCACGACACAATTTTCGTGTTTAATACTGCAGCTGCAACTGTTGCACTCATATCGTTGCAGGCTATAACAGAATTTGGAACGACTGGCATCTTTTTCTATTAAATTTACAATTTTAGACCAAATTTCTCATAAATTTCAAAAATCTTCCTGTAAAATGTAACATTTTCATAAATGTAACGAAGGACTTAAAGAGAATAATAATAATCATCAATTTTGAAGGACAAAAAAATATCTTTTTATATGAGAGGTTGAAAGTAAATCCATATAAGCTTTCCATAACCACTCAAAGATTGGTTTTTAGTTCTTTAGTAAAATTTTTTTATTTGAGAAAATTTTCTTGAAACAATGTAAGTACCTACAGGTTTCTTAAGATTATCCTTATCAATTTTGAAGTATAATTCCCTTTGTAAATTTCTTTGTAATCCTAAAACATAATAGTGGTAATCTCTTGTCACTATCAAAACTTATAACAGGTGCAACTTCTTTCATTAATTTCTTAACTTGTTGGTGCAGTACTATAATACTATAAAACGAATGCTAGTACCAAAAAAACTTTGTTTAAATATTGCTTTTTAAGATATTCAACGGTTTGCTCTCAATTTCTACTTGCAACAAAGTTTTTCACTCTAATGCATAATCTTTTCCAAGCGTCTCTCATTTCTATATTGTCCTCTTGTAAGTCTTGATATCCTTCACCGCAAGGAGCTACTTCTTGTATATTTTTCTTTTCTTTGATGACACCTTCCTTCGAATATTTAGTACCCTTATATTAATAGTATCAAATATTGTGTTTTGGATTCTTTTATGAGCTGAATTATTCTTCGTTAAGTTTCAAACTGTTTTAAGTTATCTAAAATAAAAATAAATAAAATAAAAAAATAAAATAAGAAAATAAAATAAAAAATAAAATAAAAAAATAAAGCTTTATCTACAATTTATTGTGGCTATAAATAACTTTTGTAAGATTTGTTATAAATAAATTCTTTTAGACTCAGTATCTTCTGCAAGACTTGGAATTATTTTTGAACATTTTTCAGTCCCGCAGAATTCCTGAAATACTTTTTGGTTTTGCTACGGAAAAATGGTCACAGATTATTTCAGCAAGTTTTGTTCCAGAAATCTTGCAGATCTTGATGTTTAGTTAACTTCGAGGTTAACTTAGTAACTCTACCTTAGTATAATAATTTTAATTTGGCATATTGTTGAAGAATTTTTTTCTAAAACGTTAAGAACGCAATCTGGGGTTCAAAACACTTTACCATACCTTATTCAGACCTATTCCTCCCAACAAAAAAGAATTTCCTGTAATGGGATGTGAAGAAAAAGCTAGTTTGTAGAACAGGAAAAAAAATTATTCCTAAGAGCTTTAGAGAAGTAAACAAAAATGTGTTAAATAGTATAATAGTCTGATCTTCAAAATGTGGTCCTCGGAGTATAAAATTTATCAATGTTCCTAAAACACTCCGTATTCGCAATCTTTTGCGTTCCCCAATTGCAAATAAATTGTTTTTCTTCAATAGAGATTTTGGTAGTTAAGAAAATCCTACTATTGATATAGTTTTCTATCCATTGATGACGTTAATAACTCGTAGCACCCCTTATCCATACGGCTAAATTCCTACCGTCCATCATCGTCTAAATTGGAGGCAATCACCATAAGTTCCGTTTATGAAAATAATTCCCACAAGCCATTTATCTTCCATCTCGTCCACCTGAAGTAACACGCGTTTATATTCTTAGATTTAAGCTTCATCGACTGCTTACGTAAATATAGCCGCGTAAATATAAAGCGGAATTTTTCCAGCTTAGCAGGATAAGGTATTTGCGGAAGTAAAGTCCGTAAGAACGTCGAAAAGGGATCGTTGGCAGCGCCGAGCCCGAAACGCTTTCAGGCGGGGCAGCGTCTGTGCCGCGTTGAAGTCTCTGGCGGTGAGGCTGGAAGAATCCGGGGTGGCGGCCGCCGTAAATGCCGATTGACCTTTATAAGATGAAAACAATAATAAAGCGCGTGTTTAATTCAGATCACGGAGAATCCGTAACCATATTAAAAGTCGCAATGGAATGTTACAGCGAGTTGAAAAGCCGCGAGTATGTACCGTTCGTCCGAGAAGGACGGCGCGAACTGCCACCATCGACTCGGCGGCAGGACCAGATGGAGGTCTCATGCGAATTCGTATGTTGTGCTCTTCACTGTTGACGATGGTGATGCCAGTTTTTGCCGAGCATTACCTAAAACTACAAACTCGCTCTCTTGTATTGCAAATCTATCAAACTCGACCGGCGCGACCTCAATATCGACATTGTCTCTCATGAATAAGAATTAATTGGCGGCAGAAAAGCGCCGCGGCCACCAGCGGGCCCGTCAAACCAACTTTCAAGTTCCTCCCAGTCGTTTCGTTCGCGGGTCCTAAAACCCCAAATAACGTTTTTTCGAAAAACAAGAGTAATTGCTACGGTTCAAGAGACAGGACAATCTAAGCTCAACTGACGCCCCAATTGGAGTTTTCTAATTAAAAATTAAAATCTGAAGTTTTATAGGAGAAAAACGAAGACTATAAAAAGAAATCTAATAGTTTTTAGATGTTCTCTTGATTTCATCATTGAAATTTGACAAAAACATTTTTTATTTGCAATAATTGATTATTACAGAGTTCTTCTCGTTACTCCGTTATTGAACCAACACCAACTTTGAGACACTGCTCGATTCTTTATAAAGTAGTAATTTACAATTAGAGTCTAAAAAATAACTACACGGAAGTAATTAAAAGATTTTCACGGAATCAATGGTTGAGTGATAAAGTCCTGCTTTTAGCGAGGCGACCAGTGCAGGCTAATTTTATCCATGTGAATTTATTTGTCACGAAATTGAAACGATTTGTTAATGTGAGGGACAGTTGTTGCTCAATTCTTGGCTCTGGGTGGGTGAGATGGGCCGGAGAAGCAAGTAATTCCGATAGGATTGTCAGAAAAGTACTGTGTTGGCGATTTTCACATTTTAGGATTATTATTATTATTGTCCCAAATTGGAGTCGTGCCACACGAAAATAAGGCGAACAACAGCAGAGTTGATAACTACTTATTTGTTATTTTAAAGATAAAGAAATGCAGTCGATGTTTGATGATCACATTTAATAATAATTATACCCGAGCTTTCATCAGGTAAATCATCAGGTCCATCCCACACCGTGGAATGCCTTTCAAGACAGCCAGTACAGAAGTGTGTAAAAGTAAAAAGGACAATGACATAAGAATTATCGACAAGAATATCTTGCATTCCTGAATCCCGCTAAGACGTATTACCTGAATATTTCTTATTTTTAAAATTTAGTATTCTTGCTGAAAAACTATTTGAATTTTATTTCTTCTAAATTTGATCCCTCCTGAAAACTTTACCTAAATATTTTTAATTTTTAAAATTTGGTATTCCTGCTGAAAACTGCCTGAATATTTTTTCTAAACTTGGTATTTCTAAATTTTTTTAGTTTTTTTGGTATGAATGCTAAAAAATTTAATTGTTGCTTATTTTTCTAGGCAAACCTGGCGAATCTCAGATGATGGGGGTTTTTCGAGATGAGGCCGGTGAAAATTTGGGCGCCGTGGCTCCGGCTGTGCCGGTTTACGATTGGCCGGTGACCTTTTTTCGCTAGACTCATTAAACTAGTGTTTACGCTACCTTTTAGTAGCACGCGATTTTTCCGCGTCCGTCTCGATCCCAGTCGTTAAAACCGTTAAAATAGTAAACATTGCACGGTAGATTTCGCGATGTTTTTCACGACGGGAAGGAATAAGGCCGTCACGGGGCACTTCCGCGGCTTTTACGACTTTTTTAAGAGGCGCTTTACAACCAACAAGGCGCTTTACATTTCGCTTTTGACGACTGAAGCGGCGGTGGCCCGTTCCCGAATCTGTTTATGCCCGTATCTGGATGGATGATCTCCTGATCGAGTCGATACTGCGGGATTGAGATCTGACGTCGAAAATATTTTCTACGGTTTCGTAATTGCGACACTCTCGGTGCTTTCTCACAGTCCCATACGGAGAGATCGCTTTATTTGGCCGGTTAAATGCGCGCAACATTTTCAATAGAAACGCGTCGATAGGAGGGATATTCGCTATTGAACTCCATAAAGTATCGGAAAGGTATTCGACTATTGTGAGGATATGTATGCACTTTGTTCGTGGTAATTTATCGCCTCTTATATCGAGTCTTCAAGGAGAATAGCGCTAAAGTAATAAATGTGCGTTTGCATGTTTATCTAATTTATCGCCGTGGTGCGCCAAAATGATGCGCTCAGTTTCGCTTCATAAAAACCATCTATTGGCCACTTGACAAATTTCCAATCATTTCGCAAAATTTACCATCGAATTATGCCAACCATCCCGTTATCGACGACGAACCGCACATATGCCGGCCAAGGCAGGCGTCAGTAGCCAGTGAAAGTTTCAGAACTGAAAATTCAGTCCAGCAAGCTCTTTCAGCCGCCAAACGTCTTGGAATCGCAACAAAAGTTCGACAAAGCCAAATCAATTTTATCAACATTTTTCAAGAAATTTTTAAAGGAGGTGAACATTTTCTTCGGATCATTAGTGTATTCAGAACATTATTATTTTATAGTTTTAAAGCTCATGATGTTTATTTAATAATAGGATTCTTGTTACGCTCAAATTTCCACCATCAGTCAAGCCCTCTGAATTAGTTTGAAAATACTATTATGGGGATATCAGTTAACGATATTACACGTTGCAATTAAATATAGAATAACGAACAACAAAAACGTGTATGTACAATAACTCTCGATACTACATAAAGTAGGTGCTACATAATTTAAAAAATTTGATAGGATTCAAGATAACTTTTTGAATCTTGATCGTAATTAAGCTGATAATAAAAACAAGTCTAACGTAATCTGGACGAAATTCCAATTGAATGAAACGACAAAATTAATTGATCTTCACGAATCATTTTCCATTGAATAAAAATTGTAACTTCACTTAAAGAAAAAAATATGAAAAAATATAAATAATGTTTAATTGATCCGTTGATTAAATTTTAACATGGAAGTTTTCTACAGTGATATTCTTGGTTTTTGCATTTAATAACCTTGTAGTATCGAATCAATCCCCCATAATGTTATTTGTATAAAGAACTTGTAGACTTTTGAAAATTTCTCTTCTTTCAAATGTACAAAAATCTAGCCAGATATTAACAAAAGCTTTTCTAACATAAATTCTTTAAATTAAAAATAAAATTCCAGACCTTTTTTGAAGACTTTTTTTAGAGATGGATTTTGAAAAATAACTCAATGTTCAATATGTACGTAGACGTAAGAATGTTGATCAAAATTTTAGTTTTGCTTCAAATCCAAAATTTAACTTTCATCTCGAATCATGTTCAGGATCACCCTCAATTTTTAAATTCAAATTAGGAATAGTTTAAATGCTACTGACTGCAAATAATTAATTATCTACTCAACAGTTGTCAACAGACATTTTGCTTTTCTAATATTCAAAAAAAATAATGTCCATTTTGTAATTTCTATTAAAAGACAATAAGTGGCAAATTATCAAAGTTCTTAAATCTTCGTGATTGAAAAATTAAAATATTCTAGTGTAACTTCTCAAATAGAGAGTTTGTTGATCATAATGTAGAAAACTTTTTTCTAATAAGAGTCTTATCACAAAATTTTTAAAAATTTAATAAAATTAGTTTAAACCAAATATTGGTTACCGCCTTAAGGTCACAATCGTCCAAACCCCCATTAACTTGATGGATTCGAATCAGTAGTAGAAATAGAATTGTTTGTTAAGTAGTGCCAATTTATAAAAGAAATTCTTAAATTTTATAATGCAACTGTTTGACGCTAAAGAAGAATAACGTTGATACTGCAACTTTGACGAAATAAGTTTAAAAATAGGAATTTGAATTTTCTAAATTTGGAACCTTTATTTTTGCTTATCTGTAGTTCGCCGTAGACGATTTTTAATCATTGCTTTAAAATTTTGTTTACAATGAAAAAAATTTAAAATTTTAGTATAAACCACCATCGTAGACATGATCTTTATCAAAAATAGCGTAGTGTCAATAGCGGCTTGCAAAATTTTTATTTGAAGCACTTCTCTCATCAAAAGCACGAACCGCCACTGCTTTCAGCACTTCAATACCGTAAGACTAAATACTTTCCACAACATTACTGTTCATTACTTACTTACTATGTGAGTGAACTGACATTGTTTGTAAGTCAAACTTATGAATAAAATCTTCAATTGTCTTTTAAAATTTTAACCATTTCTTCGTCGTCTTTTGGCAATGTAATTCTACGTCAGAATTTGTTAAAAATTACAGTCGCTTTTCAGGTGACAACCAGTTTAGCGATGGAATTGATTCTTGACTTTAGAGATAAATTCTAACAAAATATGAAATGTTGATGATTTCAGAGCGTCAAAAATTACCATTTATTTATACTTCTTAATTAATTAACGAACAAAATTAATTTTTAATAGTGTTACACTTTGTTTTCAACTTCAGTTCACATAATTAACTCTTTGTAGACCGGAAGATTACATTTATTGCGAGATTCCCCAAATATCTGGTACATGCACATTCTTAATTAGAAAAACAAGGCCCAAGGCGTCCAAATTACGAATCTCCTATTAATATCTATTACCGCTCGGAAGACCCGATCTCACAAGATGCGACAGGTGCGCTATTCATAAAATTTAAATAATATACCTATAGGGTGTTGCCAACTAAGTCACTCCACGCAGCAGACACACTAACAGCCGAGCCGGTCAGGAGTTATCAAAGCCAGTCTCAATCAACCTCAACATGTCGCGTCAACCCTCAACAAATAACGTTGTAGTTGCAGGAAAACGTTTGAGTCGCTTCAATTTTGTCAATCAAAAATTTTGGTTATGCCTCAAAGTTACACCTAAGAGGAGCACCTTATAGAAGAAGCATAAATATTATACTTCTTCGTCTCTTTGATAACACACAAAATATATTGTATTTTTTCTATCATCATTTATTAGAAAAGGCATATTGCCTTACCTTTGACAATGTACAATGTTTGAATTTTTTTTTTTAACTTTTACTTATAACCATTAGTTTTAAAAGTTTTTTTGCTAGACCCCAGATTCTTTTTACTGTTGTGATTGAATTCAAAAATATTATTGTTCTTCTTTTCTTATTCTTAAAACTTTTTCAAAACGTCCAAAATTTTTAATTAAAAAAAGATTATCTATGATTGTTGAATTAATGAAGAGTTGGTTTTCTTGTGACTCCTTCATGTCTGCTTTTATTTTCCAAAAACTTTCTATGCACTCTCTCCATCTTCCTCACCCACGCTTTGGGAAAGTTTCTTTCTGATTAAGTACCTAAGCTTTTGGTGGCGCCGTCTTTGATGAGGAATTGAGGTGCTCTTTATTGGGGGTCGGTGGTTGGGGTGGCGGGACCGCAGGAGCAGAACCGCCTGGGCTGCTTTGGGTGGTTCTTCGTTGGGAGCCCTCGGCTGCACGGTGACGGGCACTTTCGCTACCGTCTGCAGCTACCGGACGACCCGCCGCAGAGACCGGCGGTGAATTAACGCATACAATGGTGCGTGACGTCACGGCGAAAGAAACGGCGCGTTTTGGCGTCGGCCGCCCGACATACATATAATTCGATCTACCGCGGTTAACACCGCAGGCCTCTTCCGATCGGCGATCGGTTGCGGTTTCCATTTCACATGTAAACCGATGCAGCAGGACCACCGCGACACGGCTGTAAACTCCACTAATCAAATTAGACCGCCGCCGCAAACTTCCAAACACCAAACGGCCTAAAACCATTCCGGCCAACGGTCCAACGTTCGACAGAATAAATTTTCTTTTTGGCAATTTACCTGATCGTTATTGACGATAATTCCGACGAACCTGACACTTTAACAGTGTCAACCGTAAACCGCCCCACACGTTATCGTTTTTATTTTAGCCAGAGGATTAATAATTAATAGGCGACGACGGCCGGCCCGTTTATCTCCCGAACTTGGTCCCATTGAGTTACGCAAGGGAGTAGGTGGGAGTGTCGTCGCGCTTCCAGATCAAATAGTTATAACCACCGTTTGTTAATCAACTGGCTAGTCGACCAATTAAGCGGTAATTGGACAAGTTACGTTTTGTGCGAAACTTGTGACTAACTCGCTCGATTCAACCGTGAAATCTGTGACTTATCCCCAGTTGTTCGATTCGTCCTTTGTCCCAACTAGGATTATTAATAATCGAACAATGCCGGATCGGCGGCATCTTCCTGTGATCTCATCCCGACAACATAGGCCAACAGGTGGACGGCTGGTATAACTTCGGTCTTGGCCAAGTGTTGTCATTGTTTATGTGCACTTGGTTAGAAATAAAAACGAGAAATATGGAGAAAAAACACATTCCTCCGGAGGTCGCGCCTATTTTTAGGCGCCGAAAAAGTTCAACTACCATCAACCAGATTTTGGCCTCTCCACCAAATAGCCAACCCTCCGGAACTGTCAACAACCCCAAATAACGTTTCCTGCAATTCGTCAAAAGAATTTGAAACAACTACGGCGAAGTCTTCAAGAAACAAAGACCACCGCAAATTAGTGGGCTGCAGTGATACTGCACAGACAACGAACAATCAGTTAACCTAATTAAACTTTTGGCGACGCAGTAATTAATTATTAGCGTTATGCAACTGAAGTTAAATAAAGGTAACCTTGGTGACAACGACTTGCAAGAATTTCTATTTAAAGGAGGGGTAAACAAATAGGACCAACCATTTCAGAAATTTTTTCTTGAAAGAGAGGCGTGGTGATGGAGTTTCAAAATTTATCACTAGTTAAACCTCTAACGATCCAAGACAACCCTCCTGAAAACTGTAAAAATAATCCTAGTTGCAGAATTGCCTAAAAGAGTTTGAAACAGCTTCTTGGACGTAGAAGTATTCAAGGATCAAAGACAACCCACAGACTAGTGAGTGTACATCATCTATAGATCTGAACTCACTACAAATGCTTGAATCATTAGCGTTATGCAACTGCAACTAAATGGAGGTAACCTTGTTGGCAACGACTTGGAAGAATTTTTACATAAAAGAGGTGCAGATAAGTAGAACTTCCAGAAACCATTTCCAAAATTTTTTTTTGAATTTCAAACCTCTCAGATTCTTCCCTTAATACTTGGCTAGTTATTCCTCATGTGGTTGGTTCGTGAAAAAAATGTTCAAGAGCAGCAGAGAAGTTTTTAACGTTATCTCTCAATACGTGACTAGCTGTCCCTCTTGTGGTCCGCTTCTGAGAAGAATTTTTTATAAAAGAAGAGTGAATGAGTAGGACACCCGCCAATCATTTCAGAAAATTTTTCTTGATAGAAGGGTGTGGTGATGGAGTTTCAAAATTTATCACTATTTAAACCTCTAACGACCCAATTAGACAATCCTGCTGAAAACTGTAAAAATAATCCCAGTTGCAGAACTGCCCAAAAGAGTTTGAAACAGCTTCTTGGACGTGGAAATCTTAAAGGATTAAAGACAACCCACAGACTAGTGAGTGTACATCATCCATTATAGATCTGAACTAACTACAAATGCTTTTAGTGAATCATTAACGTTATGCAACTGAAGTTAAATAGAGGTAACCTTGTTGACAACGACTTAAAAGAATTTCTATAAGAAGGAGGTGGAGATAAGTAGAGCTTCCAGAAACCATTTCTAAAAATTTTTCATGAGTGTCAAACCTCTCAGATTCTTTCATTAATACTTGGCTAGCTATCCCTCATGCGGTTGGTCCGTGAGGAAAGTGTTCAAGTGTAGCATAGAAGTTTCTCAGCTCAATACGTGACTAGGTATTTCCTAGGACCCTGCAAAGCTGGATCTCAATACTTTTAGAGCTGTTTTTCGTTCGTGACGAAAGTTTTTCGAGAGTAGCAGCAGTGGCGGGCGCGTTGTTAAAGCAACAACGTAATCTTCTTGTCACTTTAGAAAAATAAACCGAACGGCGGGATTATCTCGACGTCTCTCGTCTGATCATTGTATCTTCAGTAACACGTGTGGTGGTTTGGCGATTAATAAGTGGTTTGGTTGTGAAAGCGTCACGCACCCTAAAATCGGTCTCGGTTAAGAAGATGCCAGCAAAAAGTAAAGGTTAGCACAGTCACCAAGTCTAAGTTTAGAGTGGAAGTGAGTCAGGCCGAATTGTGTTCAAGATTTTGTGTGGCACTTATCGACTGGGAACAGTTAAAACTTGTGAATAGCCCTAAACCCCGGAAAACCACGAACCCAGTTCGATCCGCAAGTGTTGTTGAATCGTAAATTGCTAAATTAGGCTAAACAGTAAATATTATGAGCATAAAACACCATAATTGCTTTCGAAATGAAAATTTTTCTATAAATCCAGGGTTATTTTTAGGCCCCGATTTACATCGCAACCAGAAATATTACGTTATGTAACTTAGGCCGTTCACTTTTCGAATCGATCAACCCCTGGCGTGAAGCTGGGAATAACAAGAAAAAGCCGAATTGAAAATAGCAACCTAGACGTTGATTTACAGTTTCGCCATTAATTGTGCTCCAATAAAACACGGCCGGTTCTTTCTCTGACAGCCAGGACATGGAATTGTCCTGTTTTTTCAGTCGCAGCTGGATGAAAATTTCAACTGAACCATCTGCGTAGTACAGTGGCTTGTTACAAACGACAACGCCATGCAGTCTGCCATGGAGCGGCGTTCTTGTCTCAGTTCAGCCTAGTTACAGCCAACGATGACCCTAGTCATTGGCAATTAAGACTAATTACGCGGTCGAGGGGCGAAACGGTTCGAATTTCGCCCCGAACCCGCCGATCGCCCTAATGAATATTTGTGGCCCGACAATTGAGGGATGCTGGTGACCATCGAGAGTTTCCACAACTCGCAGAAGTCAGTATGGAGGTGACCTTACAAGGTCCTTTGCTCGAAACTGCTTTCCGAGGCACATTTGGTTTAAGTTCTATAAAAGAATAAAGATCAAGTATATCATATATGGGAAGAATCACTGTAAATGGAAAACCGGGTAAGTCGTGGACATGGCCAGTATTCAGCGAGTGCGTACAAACAGCCGCCTGAACATCCACACGGCATCCGTCGTCGGAATTTCGATTTTTCAGCGGCGCACCAAGGTCTGAATGGGTGTCCAGGGGGTGGACGCCGTCACCGTGGCGGCGATGTGTGTCACTCGAAGTTGTAGTGGAGTAGAGAGCAACGAGGAGCGCCAGTTGGCAGCCGAGCCAGACACCCCGAAATAGCAACACATTATAGTCGCAATACCAAACAGTCTGCTTGGGTTTGGCCCGCCGTGATGGCCATAGCTCTGCAAGAGGAGCGGACACACTCCACTTGGCTATATTTACTTCACAAACCATGGACATGCCGGGGAAAACGGGGCATTCCGGGAAAACGAACAGGAATTACGTAACGAGACGGCAGGGACGAAGAGAAAGCGGCTCGTCGCAGGAGACGAGCCGTTCGAACGACTTTTTGAAAACGCTCCGGAGAAGCTCTAATGTCAGAAAAATTTTGTTTACATCTAATATAGGCGAGCGCCGAATAGGTTCGCTAACACTATTTTCATAATTCAGGAATTTTGACATAGAAAGGAAAACATTTGTTTGGCCTGGATCCTTGGTGGTCGTCGAACTATACTATTTCAAAGGATGACACTTGAAAACGAAATCGCCAAATCTACGATAAATCTACGCACATTTTTTTAATAATTTAGAGGCATCACTTGCTCCCTAGATATTTTGGGCCTTGCTTTAGCCAAGCTTTCCTTTTGATTTTAGCCAAGCAGATAACTTTTGTAAATCCTTCATTAAGGTCAAGAATGTTAATTGTAAACCCGTAAATTTATTAATAATTAGACCAATAATTGACGCGGTTAGAAAATTAACTGAAAAACAGTTAGATTATTTACATACCGCACATTCTATTGAATGTGAGGTACTGAAACATAATTCAATTTGCATCGCTCCCAGTTCCGAGATTACCTTGTTCTAGTCAACTAATCTTTTGAAGCAAAAATAGTTAATTTAAAAAAAATTGTTATTTTAGAAGCAAATGGTAAAATTTTGAATAGAGAAAAAATTATTTGGTGAGAAAATCAATTCTACGAAATCTTATGAAGTAGTTTAGTCTACCTAGTTCAATTTATTAAATTACTGAGCTTTAGCAACAAATACATAGATAATAGTTTCCAGATAAAAATAGAATTTAAAATTATCTAATATTGTTCTATAGTTTTCATTATTTTAAATGTTATAGTTTTAAAGGAAAATGGTTTAAACAATAATATAGTCATAGTAATATAATCTTGTTATTGTGACTATAAATTAGGTGAAAGAATAAAATTTTATCACAGAATTCATTATGATTCAGAGCTCTATCAATCACCATAAGTACGGTCGAAAGAATGATCCATATTACGTATTGTTATTATTATTATTACAACATATAAATAAACAAATCACCAGAAGCCATTTGAGTTATGTTAATAACTTGATAACAAACTTCTGCGAAATAATTGAAGATACATCTTATTTTATAACTAAAAATTTGATTGCATCCCACAAGTTTGATTGTTTTAAATATTCAATTAATAGCATAGAGATACTTATTGCAAAAATAGAAATCTATGAAAACAAAGCAGATAATAATGTCTTTATGTTGGTCCTGGGGGGTCACGTGACGCTTTATGATTTCCATAATAGTATCGTTTGTTCCAGAAATCGAAGATTAGTAAGGCTTAGGTTCAATTAGTCACAAGAAAAATTAAGCAAAAAATGCTAAACTTCAGTTTTTTTTCTAAACCTTATAGGACAAGTTTTACACAATTATAAGCTAACTCTAACAATAGTTTTCTAAACGTAAAGCACTATATATTTATTCGTTTTAAAAATAAATAAGAACAACGAAACCGTAATAATCTTTTAGAATTGCATCTTCATATCTCTGATTCCTTGTAAAATTAAAATTATCCAACTAATTGGCAATAAGACGTGTTTTTGCTCCGTATGTTTATAAACGAAACCGATTCTCAGAGTTAGCTTAATAAACTTGGCAGCAAATGGCGATCTTTTGCAGTCATAGTTTGTTGATAAAAAAATAATTAATTAGTACGAGGGCTGTTTAATAGCTGAGGTGGCCAACAGTGAAAATAACAATGATTCGGAGTTTTCTTTCAACATAATTTCTTTGCAGTTTAAAAAATTAAAAAAAGTACAATTATAGAAGCTTTAAAATGTTCAATGTCAATTAGGGCAAGCAAAGCATTCATCGTGCTCACATTTAATTTATTTTCAAATTTTCGCATGAGGTGATAAGTATGTATACGATTTAGTTGGGATGCTTTGTGGTTGGCGAAAATGGTTTCGCTGTTTTGGGTTAATCATTTCTTTAAATTCTATCATCTTTGTACTTACTTCGTTGGTCCACAACACGTGCAACCAAAGTTGAATTTGGTGCTTTTAAAATATAATGCAAATTACTCATATAGTCTATCTTGCCTTATCTAGCCCTCGTATATTTCTATAGGTATTTTTCAAAGTTTAATAAAAATTAATTTTAACTTACGGTAAGAAGAGCTGACAAACTTTCACAAAAAATTCGAATATTTACCCTCCCTAAACGACAACGTCGTCACTGCACAAATCATTCGCCCAAGACAAAAAGTGTTATTGTTTTAGACAAAATGCGTGCGTTCACAGAAGCAAAAAATCAGCAACTGATGCTTTGCCTTTACGTGGCTTTCAAATTTTGGATCATTCCCCTTATATTAAGTTTCTTACAAAAACAATCCTATGTGGACTTTATAGAATTTTTAAAATAGCTACGGTATTGCCTATTGTTGATATAAATAATACTTTGAAAATTTGAATCTTGAAAGTGACGGTATTAAATGACACGTATGTATATGTATAAATAAGTGTATAAAAATATTTTTAAATTGCCATTTTGTAGTTGGGACCTTTCAAAGACAGACATTTGGTCTAGATCTAGCCCCGTGAGACTTCTTTCTGTTTCCTAATTGCAAAGAAATAACGTTAGAGTGTTACAGCTTTGCAGAAACGAATTTTTAACCATCTGGCTTCAAAAGAATAGTTATTTTATCAGAAAAAAAAGTGTTTTGGAAAGTCCTATCCTGTAGAGAAGAGTAAAGTTTGTTCTGAGGTGTGGGTAAATGTGTTTGGCAGCACCCGGTAGAAGTGGGCTTGGCGTGGAGGTCGGAGCCGGAGGCCGTTCGCCCCGACGGTAGGTGACGTGAGGCGGGTTGGGGGTTGTGGCGACGCCGCCGTCGCGCACATGGCGCGTCACTCATCGCACCTATCATCCGCGTGTTTGTGTGCGTGTGGGTGAGTGAGTCGGTAGAGCACGAAGCTCGGCCTTGCGCCTCTAGCCTAGCCCAGCTGCCTGCGAGATCAGCGATGTGTGTCCGCATTATGTGCAAATCCGATAATTGGGATCATCATCCTAGTTGGACAGCACGTATCACACCGGCGGTCGCGCTATACGGGGGCCGACGAAAAAGCTCGGACGAACCCTCGAAGAATGTGACGCCGGGATGAGTCTTGTGGCGGCGCGATTTGCATATAATTGCCAGGTTAAGCTGATTATTTCGTATATGTAAAAGTGTGTCGTTAGAAATGTGTGTCATTAGTTCCAGTATTTTATACGCACTTTACGTGATTATGTGACCTAGGCATTGAAGCGCGAATACCGCACCATTATTGTCTGGATGGCGGCATTGTTGACATTTTGTCTTACAGTATAGTCGAATTGATTCGTTTTGATACTTCCGTCGGTGGTTACGTCGAATTTTGTCACTTGTCGGTTAACGCGGTGGAAAATTGAAACGGGCCCAAAAAAATCGCGTTGATGGATATGATATAAAAGTGCATCAACCTCTACTCAAATAGCAGGAGGGGTCCTCCGATAGATATATTCAACTAAGCCCGATATGACGTGCCAAATAAATCGGGTGCCAAAACTGCCAGTAATATATCTCAGCGGTCGAAAAACATTTAGGAAACGTCCAGAGGTTCTAAATAATTCGCTGAGTAATTTCACGAGAGACTCCCGAAATTTCGCGGGGTAAACACGCAACGGTGTTGTGTTAATCCCGGTACTTTTTAGAATAGCAGCCGTCGCGACGACTCCGACAGATTTTCTCCAAAGGCGATTTTGGCTCGGGAATGAGTGTGTAGGTTCGAGTAAAAGTGACACTCAAACCCAATTCATTTGGGAAAGATCAAGGGTACCGGGAGTAAGTGCCAAAACCGTCGCAATTACACCAATGAAAAATTGGAGGGTATTTAGAGGAAACAAACGATCACGGCCGCACTCATCCAATTATCCGTAATACATCCACCGGGATGGGTTCGATCCGTAATTGTTGCTGGATTCTTGACAGTTGACAAGCGATTGTCGTCTAATAGTTTGCATACACACACCTACGTGCCGCGATCCCGCGAAAGCATTTCAGGCATTTATGTAGATCATATGTACCTAATGTTTTTTGTTTTGAGATGATAGAACGGCGTCACCGGTATGTGGCGACTATTATTTGTTTCACAGTTAATTAAGTCGCTAATGTGATCACGGGAATAAGAAAAATCCATTTCGACGATGGCCCGTCTACGTCACGGAGATGTAAGCACGTAAACTGTCGAACTGCTGGACCATGTAAATAAAACGCTGCAATGGGTTTTAGTACGAATCCGGCGGTTTACTCGAACGCCGCCGCCGCCATTTTGGGTCAATTAAAAAATTTCGGAAATCTCGGACTTACTGAAGTTGGAGCTGGTGACCCTGGTGATGCTGTGCGGCGTTTTCCTCCTGCGAGGCTCAGGAACGCCGGCCACGGAGAAATTGTGGGCGCCGTGGCCGTTGAGGAACAAGATGTACTCCTTGGACTTTTCGATTTTGGCTTTGACTAGGGAATGCGGCCTGTTGGGCAGGCCGTCGTATCCGCAGTGGTTCGTCGTGTCGTTGGAAAACTTGAGGCTGACGTGTTCGTTTTCTTGGACTGGGAATGCGGAAGTTTTGATCGTCTGCTGGACTTTGAAGAGGACGGTGTAGTCCCTGCGGTTCTTTCTCATGCTTTCCGCCGTGGCGATGACGACGGTGTCGGCGACGTACGCCTTCCAGGACACGTCCAGTTCCTGGCACAAGTGCTGCCGCCTCTTCCTCGTCCTCTGGTCGCTCGACCTCTGGGAACGGAAGATGGGTCTGGTGGGATAGAAGGATTGGACGTCGGTCGATGGAATTTGAGCGAGATTCTCGCTGGGTTGCGTGGTCGATGGGGGTAAGACGATTGTGTCTATTCGGCCCGTTGCCGGCTTCTCGTATCGTTGAGCTTGCACCCTCAGCTGTCGGTGGTGGCGGATCCGGTGGCGGTCGACGCTAAACAGCCTATCGAAGAACTCGTCCGAATTTAAACTACTTGAGGTATGAGAATTTCTTTTACTAATGTCCGTCATGGCTAAGTTATCTATGCGGAAACCTGAACAACTTAAAACTGCTAAAATCACTAGGAATATAAAACATACACATTTTTCGTACGATACTTTATACATGTCTAGCGCGCGAGTATGGATTCCTCTTTCAAGTTGATGTTACGGCCCTGTGCTGGTGATCTCCAGGTGCCGAATCTTCACTATGATCACCTGGTGAAGGTGACACTTCATCGTCCCAGCTCCGACAGCTGGTGGAAATTCTACAGATCGTCATCCCTGACTCATACCATCATCACCAACAACAAACACCGGTGCTAGATCCCATTCTGCGGAAACTCTCACACACACCACTTGGACGTCGATGACAACACTTCCAACACCTAGCGCGCCGCTTTTCCGCACTACGCACACAAAACACTCTTCGCACTGGTTAATCCGGCAAATGGTGGCGGCGACGGCCGGAAAAGTGCACGACGGACAAACTACAGGAGACAGACGACGGACACCGAGCTGTTTCGAGGGCGATGTTGACGGCTGAGAAGTTCAAGCTGTACTGAAGTCGTCGTCCCCCACCAAATCATCTGCCGGCGGACGCCTGAACTGCTGCTTAGACGCTGATGCTTCGGACGTCGTCTGCAGGACGGGGCGCACTCCTTTCCTCCTTTCCTTTATGCTTTCTTTACGGTTTTCACAGCGGACGCACCATCCCCGAGGGCGCGCTCCTCCACGCCGCCGCTACACCTCGAGACACGTCGAAAATTTTATCGCAACCGTGACCGCTTAATCCACGCAACCGTTTTACTACTATTCATCGTCGCTTGGCGTCAACCGATATCAGCTCAATAATCTACGAAAAACAACTTGAAATGACAATTTCGCTGCTATTCCACCACGACAGCCGGAAAAATTATACCTTCAAACCCAAAGAAATCAAAGCAATCATCTGATTTCTTCCAAACACCACCATTTTTTGATTAGCTAGAAGAACTTTTAATTAAGAAGCTACTTATTCGCAATTTTTAGAAGCAGAAATTGCAGCAAGTTTAAACTGAAATTTGACGAAGCTATCGATGTTGCTGTCTCTGTAGCAGACAAGTGTAAACTTGCTAACTAATGTCGAGCATTATGTGTTTTTGATTTTAGATTATCATCTGAGATAATGAAAATCAAAGCATTGAGTTGCTAAATTAGAGAGAACTAATTGTAGACATCTAACCTAGTAGAAGGTTTGATAAAATAAACTAATAAGATGAGAACAAAAATGTTAAGCTTTTTTTGGAAACAAAATTTAAAACTAAAGAAATTGTCAACGACTTTTATCATCATAGAATCCAACGTTTCAAAAATTTTCAATTTTTTTTCAAATTTAATTCCACTATAGTTTTCTTTTATTTTTGGAATTTATTTTCATTAGTGCTAAAATTAGTTACCAGTCGGCCAATCAATCATTTACAAATTTACAATCAACCTCTAAGATTTTTTACCTAAATTAGTTCAATCTCTTTTGACGTCAGTTCAAGGCAGATCGTTATTAAAAATTTATCAAATGCTTAGCAATGTCAAAAAAATTTAATTTTTTTAGAAATTTAAAATAATTGTTGAGAATTTTTGACTAAATTTGTTGCTGTGCCTATAAAGAGTCTCGTGTGAAAGACAAAGAACGCTACACCGATTTTACGTTTCACAAACGCTACTGTTGAGAATAGTTCGTCAAATCAAAAAAAAAGTCTAAATAAATTGTGAAGGACCGTACTTCTGTTAACTACAAGTTGGAACAATTTTTTCCTAAAATTCTAAAACGGAGTTATAATGTCTGTGAGCTGTAGGTGACGTGGGTAGAGCAAGTTGGGCTATATAACTAATAATGACTTCTAGTCCTTAAAACATTTTGAATTATAAAATTTAAATTTGAAATTACTGTTTAGTCCAAGAGTACCGTTATCTTAACATGTAAGGAGTGTTAGCAAAATTGGGGGTTTAATATAAAGGTCTTTCAAAGAGCAAAGATGTCAAGGACCCAGAGAAAAAATTTAACTGGCCGACTAGGTGATTCCAGAGGGACCACTGATATTAACTTGTCGCACAATCGCCCAATCTACGCTACTCTTCCTTCTTTGAAACGCCTCTACCTACAAAAAATTGCTTAATAGATGGTCACTCTGCTACAAAATTTCCTCAAATGCATTTATTTTAGGACTGATCTACTATGCTCTTCTTGTAGACAATTTTTCTACAGCACAGTCCCTCATAATCTTTCATTTGACGAAAATCTTAAGCAAATATTTTTTTTCCCAAAAAGTAATGGTGGTCAATAAAAGGATCAAAATCAGGAAAACATGGTGCAAAAAATCCCACAAAGCTACTTAGTGTTTTGAAAATTGTGGAACTCCAGTTAACTTTGAGGACGCTCCTTTTGTAACGAGTAAGTCCCCTAAAATGTCGCATTTGTGGGTTTTGGCCCATCCCGCCGCGGTCCGACCTCCGCTGGAATTCCCTTATCGCAGGTAATTGTCGATTTTTCCTTTGATCGGCGCCTTGTTTATCTTACGGCGGTGCATCGTACAAAGTATAATAATCTTATTGTGTATTTATTAGTTTATCACTGCACAGTTGGCATTTGAGCGAATTCCTCGCCGCCAGCGCGCGGAATCATCTCAACTGGCTTTTGGGTGTCGTTGAAAATTTCCGTGTGATCGGGGAGACCGACCGGGGAGTAGTTATTTGTTGCAGATCGGGCCTTTTGTCCTTCCGTCGCGGTTCACCCCAACAGTCGCCGAAAACGCAAGTCACTCCATGACAGTGAAGCAACGGCTTTACAATTTCCGTTCGAACGTCTGAACTTCCGGCACGCCGAAATTGCGGCACCCGATTCCGAAAATATTAATTAACGAGAGCCACCTTTATACGAAATTAAGTTGCTTACCGGCGATAAGATAACGTGGCGCCACGATTGTTGCTAAAGGCGGAAAAATTTGGGAAATCCCCGGGAACGGCGCCGATTTCGGTCCCCCAAAAACCGACCGGGAATCGAAGAAATCGAAAATAAGTTTTCCTTATGGTGAAAATAGATTCAGATGTTGTCGATGATGATGCCGATTTAAATGGACGCCGGTGTTTACTTTGGAGGCGTGAAAGACGTTAAACGTGCCCGATACTTCGAAAAGGTAGTCGAGAAGTATTCTGGCAACTGTAGGGAAGCGAAGCCGTGCATTACCTATTCACCTGCAACTGTACGTGTTGATGCCTCTAAATTTAACGGGTTTGCCATAAAAGCGGCGGTTGCGAAAATGTTGACTAACTAAACTCGAATTGGGCGTTAATGGCCCCACTTAGGTACTGAACCGCAACTCGCCCAGTCTGCTTTCAATAAAAGCGGAATCGATATGAAATAGCCACGAATGTAAACAGTATTTTGTTAGACCACCTCTCGTGAGAACTTACAAAGAAATTTCTAGCTTTTCTCGATTTGGCCAAATTTGTCCCACTGTATACCTACGACTACACTTGTTTTATAAAATAGAAATAAAATTAGCGACACCTACTATTTAGTTCTAAAGAACAAAATTCGGCTCGAATGTCGATTGTTTTTTCTACTGTGTTTTAACCCCGTTAGAGAATTCTTGGATTTGGAGTAGCGAAGACCTTCAGACTCAATTCGTTCGAATTATTTTTCAAAATTTTAAATCCTACAGCCATTAAACCTAATCACATTACAAATTTTCTGTTTTTTCTACTAATTACTTCTGTTTGTGTAAATAAATTAATTGTGTAGTCTAAACATCATCAAATCAATCAAGTCAATATTAAATTACTCGATCATCTCAATAAATTAATATTTCAATAGTTGCAACAAATGTATTTGTAGCACTTGAGTTCAAGTTTCGAGGACTTTCATTTGTATCATATTTCTTCTAGTAGATATTTCAATCAATTATATTTCTTATTTGAAACACTTCAGTTGGTATTTCGAGTACTCAAATCAGTTGCTGATCGAAATATTTTAAGTATTTTAGCTAAAATTTTACTTGCTCTGCGTGACATTTTAAGGTTAAAAAAATAAAATTTTGTAGAATTTTTTAAGATGCATGAGTGGAAGATTAAGATTTGTAAAATATGAAAGTCAATTGGAGTCATCTCTGGCAAACGTGTGAGCTAGTGGGTAGGATTAGAATCTTACATGTTCCAATCTATTGATTCTAAAATTGTTTCTTATAATCTCGACAAATTAATCCAAAATTTAACTAGAAAGATCATATCTCCGTGAATAATAAAAGTATTTTCCAACAAAATCTTATAAATAGGTACGTTCAAGCAGGAGATAATAATCCATGTCCATAAATATATTCTAATATTCCTCTTGTTAGGGAAATATAATATTTAGAAAATGTAGACAATTTCATTAGACCCGTATTTTTTTATTTGGTTCTAGGGTCAATATTACGACCAGAATTATTTTTTTAATTTTTGGAGTGTGAGATTTGTGACGTAGCCGTCCTCTGCACGGCGTAGTTCTAAAAAAAATCGTATGATAGCGCTGTACTCAGATTGCTTGCGTTCTATTTATAAATGGAATGCCAATCCGCTGTACACATGTCGCGCACTCTGGTAGCAGCGCAGCATAGTAGCCAAAAACAAGAGTCCATTCAATATAGGTGTGAGTCTTGGATACGCGGGACCTTTGCGTCATCGAAAACCAAAATTGCAAATATTTACAAAAATATGAAATAAAAAAATGGGAAAACAAATATTTAAGCATTTTTTAGTTATTTGCATGCATTTAGAAAATAAAAAGTGCAATATTTTTTATAGGCAAGTACCTCATTGTGGACAGAATTATTGTTATAATTATTGATAGTGTAAAACGACTTTAATACGCTTACGGAGATTACAGAATTCAACTTAAAGACCACTATATTGGCTGGAAAGGCATTGAGATGATTTACATTGTTTAAACATTTATTATTCAAACTTATCATCTTTTGTAATCAGCTAGATACATTTTTACGGATCGTCGGTTAAAATTTTTTTGAGGAATGAGGTTTCATGTCAAACTTGTTTGGTATATATCTTTAGTGGTAATCCGTAACGATCACTAATCTGCGTATTGTTAAAGAATTTGGGGCCAAGAAAATGCTTATTGTGTCCTCTATGTAACATTTTATAGTGAAAGTAAAAAATGAAGTAGCGGAATACAAAATGATCGTCAATGAAAGATATACAAAAGTTTATTCGTTAATTTTTTTAAAAAGTTTAATCAAAAAAGTGTAAAAAAAAACAAACTCATAGACTAAAATATCCCACATATTTTGGTTGATTGAATCACCTGGAAGAAAATTATGTCTACATAAAGGAAAAAAACAAAAAGATGTTGTAGAAAATATATACGTTGTTCCACCAGCACCACACTTTTTTTATTCTTCTTCTGAGAGATTGTTTCACAAAATTAAATTTTTCTCCAGTAAATTTTTGGTAAATTGGCAGTAATTGGCATTTAAAAAAAAACATTTCTTAGTTTTAAAAGTTTTACAGATGAATTCAAAATTTATAAATGTTAGTATTTCTTAAGAAAATTTTTTCTGATAACAAAAATAATATACAAAATATTTATTTGCATTTTTTTTTTGACTTCAGAATCTTGTGCAGCCATTAATAAAATCTTTTAAAATAATATTTTTTATTAAAACTTGAGCACAATTTGATTCATTTTTTTCATCATTAAAATAATGTACCTATCATGTTGGATGTGATGAAGAAAATGTAAAAATACTAAAAGAAAATGAAAAGATTAGAAAAATGCTTCAGATAGTTTGGTTCAATATTATCTTTATGGTAACTGCAAAAATAATTCCTAAAAATGGTCAAATTTTTGTGTTATATTTTTGCGTCTTATTTTCCTCAATTTATTTTTTATTTAAAAACTAACTTAATCACTAGACAACCATGTTTGAAATGTATGTTCAAAATATAAAATATATAAAAATAATGTTAAAGTAAATTATTTAAAGTATTTTTCCCATCTTTTTCCTTTTTCGATGTATTTTTATATTGTCTTCATTACATCTAATTTGCATGAAGAAATTGTTACGTAACAAACTATTCGAAAGCCACTTAAGATTTAATTGCCGTTGACTTTAAACTTACCCTTTGGAAACTAAACTGACTAAAATTAAAATTTAGAGACTGACTCTAGTTTGAAATAAGCGTACTTAGGTATATCTGTATAGTGTATACGAAACGATGCTGATAATAGGCCCAAACTCTGAGAATCCTTTGTTGCATTTTTATTTAGGGGTGGTTGTTGGTAGCCACAAAACACAGAAATATCCACTGACAGGTCGGTAAATTTGATACACCATTTGAAACATAAAAAGCAAAACTTTCTCTTCTTACCTCGTCTGTTACATTTTGAGTGAACGAAAACTTAGTACTAAATTTTTATTTTTTTTTCGCTTTCCTTTTAACACTTAAAGCTCTCATACAGACTAGACAGGAGCAGCTACTTTAGTTAGCTTTTCTCCGAATTTGTCATTATTGCGGGAAAAATTGACGGAAGATGCTCCTGACCGGTTATCCCCGATAGGAGTCAAAAACGACAGAAAAACCGCCAGACAAAAACAAACATCGCGACTAATAAAGTCATCGCTGAAACGATATCGGCTCGCCGCGGTGTCAATAAAATTCAAAGAGAATGGTTGGATTAATTGGAATAAATATTTCCATAGAGTGTGCGGTAACAATAATAAACAGTCCAAAATAGAGCCTCTCGATCTTTCCAAACAGCCGCTTGCTAATCGGCGAGATATGGTGCAGAAAAAAATTGCAACAGGTGACGTCTCCCGGGAACCATTACGTGCCCTTCCTGGATATCCCCCTTGCTCCTCCTGATTTATCTATCGCAATTCCATCTTTCATGTAGCGCCGTCGATAATATAAAGGGCATTAAGAGTGCTTTTAAACGGACGCGTTAAATAAATGTCATAATAACGATGACAAATGGGCGGCACATGAAAATCGGCGTAAAAATGCGGTAATGGAACGCTAAAATTGCCCCCTGTCCGGACTCGTAAACAAAATGTGAGTGCTGACTGAAAGCTAGTGGTTATTTCTGAGGAATTGACGCTAAGAGCGGGCAATTATTCAACAACCACTGATGGAAACCGACGGAATCACCCGCGAACAGCTCAGATCAATCAGAATTACGACGAAGCTATTATCTAGCTTTTCTCTCCACTAAAACTCGTCGTTTCTTCCAGTCCTGCGATTTTCATTGCATCAACTCTTCATCAATTATTGGATCTTCCTACACCCCTTGGTCCATCAGCAGCCGTTCTGCCAATTTTGACGTATTTATCTCTTTTATCCTTCATTGCTTCAGAACCCCATCGCCATCAAATTACAATGTTTGTTAATCTTGTTACCAGGACAAAGAGAGAAATCGGATCAACGACTTCTGGTCGAAATCCTAAAGCTTGATCCGAATTTTTAATGGGTCTTCAACTAGTTCTGCTATGGATAATAAGAACTTTTAAATTAGTAGGTTCTAATGTAGCGTCCCTTATCTCAGGGAGGGTTGTTTATTCTGCAGACTTTTTATCGCCGGTGACGTGGTGTGAGTGTTCATCAACTGCCGTAACGAATGATGGCCCTAGCATAAAAGTCGACGGGCCGGTCCCGATAAAAACGGCAAAACTTTCGGGGTTATAAAATTTTTTCTTTCGTTCTTGAGGTTCAGTGCCTTCTCCATGTCTTATCGTCCGATCAAACGACAACGAGTCTGGAGAGCTTCGATAAAACGATAGTAAGACAGACATCCAGTATTCCACGTTCAGTCCTCGTAAATTGATAGTGGTCGTGGGCGCCGTAATAGTTTAGCGGTGGCGCCGGCGACGCCGCCAGTTCCAGCTAGACGCCTGGCGTCGCCTCGTACCAACACGAAAAGTTAGCGCGCTCTCTCCCCGCCGAATTACCACCCAATTTCCCAGACTCGCAATGGAACGGGAACAACTGCGAAGCGTTCACCTATCCCGACCGACTGGAAACGCGATTCCCAAATTGTTGCTGGGCCCGATATAGCGACGTAGTTTTCCACTTTTATCAAATTTATTGATTGCACATTTAAACTCATAACACAGATTTTTTTGTTGTTGTTTTACTGACTTTAATAAATCACACAAGTTAAAGTGTGAACAGTGGAGTTTTTCTTACAAACTTTGACTAAAAGAAAAGGGAACTTTCAGGACTGTTTTTGTGAATCTTTCTTCAAGCGTGATTTATGAATTAAAAGTTTTCGTGTGGGTGGGGCTCAAAACTCTTGTTTTTATTTTAACTCAAATAAATTATTCCCTAAACTCCCACAGGCAATTTAATCGAAATTATTAAGAAATTTGGAGATAGTCAGCATATGAAGAGTGGTGTAGACGTCACGAAACAAAAAAGAATTTTCTGAAGTCGCCGGGGCAATGTTTGGACCGCTGAAGAGATGATCTACAGTTTGGAGACCACTAGATAACAAAAGAGCAATTGATTTTCGGCAACAGACATGATTAATACGTTTGACGTTCATTTGTTAATTGCTAAATTTTTTCACTAGATGCCAAATCATGTCTTTTTCAGATACAGATGTAAATCTTAGACCAAATTTAATACGCTAAAACTCTATTTAAGTTGGTTGTTTAATGATAATTGAATTTATGCCTCACCAATAAAGAGTAATAAAAAAAGTCGCGTGGGGCCAGATCTGTACAGTAGAAGAGATGATTCGCCGTGTGGAGACCCTATTAAAACAATAAATTGCTCTTCGATAATCTCCTGGTGTGATTAATGGGTTTGACGTTTATTTGCAACGTGCTTCATTTTTGTACAGAAATTTTAGTAGATTATGTCATCTAAGGTCTTCTTCAGCATTGTGCGAAAAATCTATGTTATGACTTTATTTCTGGTCGTAGGATGAAGTTATTTGCTGAATTCCGCCATAATTCAAGTGGCGTTAATTGATATTTTGTTGAGACGGGTAATTGGTGCTGGGGCGGTGTCGAGTCGTCGCTGGCGCGGCCGTCGGTTGGGGATGGTGGCGGCGCGGTCGGGCGTCTTGCGCACCCCCGCGACAATCTCGACCTGACGCGGTCCTTCCGGCGGCGGGTCAACGACACGCCGTTTCGAATAGATAAACAATTTTATATATTCGCATTTTGCCCGAATGTAAAGCGCGTTATCCGTACGGTCTCTGTTCAGCCACCGTTAAATTCAGACGTGACAAATAGTTTTCGGTGATGGCGGAATAAATTTCAGCGAATTGTTATAATTTATGTCGGACACAATGCGGCGGCGGCGGCTCGTTGCCGACTTTTTTCCATCTGCGGCGGCCTTAATTGCGACGCCGCAAACTTACCGTGAAATGGTATTTATTTTAGTTTTTTCTGGCCGTTTAGCGAGCAATTTGAGAGATGAAAGACGAACTTTGGCTGACGCGACGGGGGCCAATTCAATGCGCACTTTGCGCCGCAAATTTGAATTAATTCCGATGCACAAAAGAGGCTCGCGAAGGAGACAGAAGCCAACTTGCGGCCTTTTAAAATACAAATTCGGAGAGAAAGAAGGCAAACAAGTTGCTATCGACTGGGCAAACCTCCAATAAGATCCATGCCATTGAAGAAGTTTTGAACTCAATCCACCCGGAATATGTCAATCAAATTTGATAAAAACTAGGGTTAAAAAAAGCTTCCTAGACATCAATCACCCTTTGAAGGTAAACGTCTTCGGTAGATTTTTTTATTAATAATTCCTAAACTGGTGAGAAAAGGTAATAACATTTGACAATCTGAGAAAACGCAAGATTAAAAAACCGATGGTGTGAAAATATGTTTACTCACAACTAGACAATAACTGTTCTTTGTTTACACCTTAGTTATGACAGTGCCGTAATCACGACTTTACAACTGGCGAGCAGTAAAACTGACAAAAAGCCTGGCGGGCTGTAAAATAGACAAGTTCGCTCATGATAACCAGCAACAAAAGTAAGCAATGTTTTAGTATTTAAATTGCAATTTATATTGTATTCAACAATAATTAATTTTTTAATACTAAAAATAAAGTTGGAAATGTTGTGAAACCTTCTATAGAAATAGTAAATAAAGATTTTTTTATTTGAAGATTAAAATAATTTTGTTTGACGACTATATCTTCCGGTGAGGATCTTTCTTCAGCAACAACATTCTTTTCATCATAGAGAACACAAAGAACTCCATGGAACTAATTATAGTAAACATTAAAAATTAGAAATAGTACATTAAAGAACAAATAACATAAGTCACATTTTACGAGTCTAAGTTTAAAAAATGAGCGGCGCAGCAGTGAGTTCTGTAAGAAACGAGTGCCATAATTACTTGTGAATTATTTTAATTTGACGTTTTAACATGGTTTTAATGATATTTAAAATTACAACTACTAAGCTGAAGAAAGCAAATAGCATTAGCGCTATTACGAAACCCAAAAAACTATTACAGCACCGTTTGAGGTGCCGTAATAGCCTTGTTATAGAACCAAAGTAGAAAAAATTATTTTATTACAGTACTTCACACATTTGCCAATAAATGTACCTTACCTATCTTTTTCAGATTTTAATTCACGTGTTCGAGTATTAAATATCTCGTAGGGAAAAGTCCTTTGTGATTAAATAAAGTTCCAAAATTCTTGATATGCGTAGCTCGTCTCTCAAAATGTTTTTGATTGGTTTATAGAACCATTATTCTTTTGACCTGCAAAGTTATTTCTCGAACTTGATTCTTGCATGTTGGCGGCTGTAAGAGTTTTACTTTAGTCCTCCACTTGAACTTCGTCACTTCTTAGGCATTGGGTAACAATGCACAGTAGTAATATCTTAATCAACGATTGTAGTGTTACGGTATCTCTTGACAGAGATCTGCACGATGTTCGATTCTAATTTTGAAAATATTGATGAATTTTTAATTAAAAAACTTTAAAATATCAATAGAACGACTTTTCGGTAATTGTTTACAATGTCCACTTTTTGCCTTTTGTGCTGTTTTTTTTGGAAACCATCGTAAAACATCATTAGAATGCCATTTTGAGCAATGAAATGTTGTGCATATGATAAATAATTTTCTGCAAAATTTATAGGGGAAAAAAAAAAGATGTGCTTGGGCAAGGAAAATGAGTGAAAATAAAAGTAATTTGCACAAGAAAAGATATTGATTTTCGTAATGTATACATGGTGACAAATGCGTTGGTGTAATTAGTTTTTTGAAAATCGAAGAGTGGGTAAAGTAAACAATGACCGACTTTTCTAGTATCAAAGCTCTCACTAAAAGTTTGGGAATTTTGTTGAATTTTTGCCGTTAGTATTGGCGCAAACAATTTTTCGTCGTCTGTTGCCCTTTGACCCTTGCCCCTTTTAAGGGTGATTTTCAAAAAGCCTACAGATTATTTGACTCTCAAATATGAAAAAGTCAATAACTAGTCAGTGTCGTCCTCCGACGTGCATAAAAACGACCGTCGGCAGTTTCGACGGTCTGGTCGATGATTTGTGTTGGCCGGCGGGGAAATGGGAGAAAAATCAGCCGGTAGACGCCGTCGTCGACAAAGGGGGAGTGAGAAAACACTCGATGTTTTTTCTCACGGATTTCGCCTCTCTGTACAAATAAATATTTCGGGATTCCTCGGCCCCGGATCATATAAACTCTTTTATCCTACTGTGTTCACTAATAGGTCGGGCAAATATTATCTCTGGACTTAGAACGTGACACGTTATTAATGCTTTTAGGAAACAAACGCCATTCTAATATGCCACGTAATTGACGTGAGAATCTTCTTAATCGCTCGACTCTCCAAGTTTGACCGCTCGAAATGCCACCATTGCCATTTCCACACCCGACGAAAGGATTGGGACTAACGAGGGGGTAAAATCAATGCCAATAAAGAATTATTTCAAATTTTCACTAATTAAACACAGGTACAAGAAAAACAAACAATTTGTCTTTATAATTTGCATTTCCGGCGATGAGGGTGGGTGTTTAGCTAAACCGTCTAAACGGCTCATCTTGAATAGTGGCCACTGTTGTTGGCTGAACCCGTTGTGGGCTGTTGACAGGTGTTGGGGCGAAAAGTTCCGTTTTTTTGATTAAGGGATTTGGTCTTTTGTCGGTGAAATTATCTTGTATGTTCAATTGGTCGAACAACAATGGTTGTCGGCGTGAAGATGACAATGCAGCATCCGCACGATAATCTCCCGAGTGACGGTAACAACACGATTCTGTACGAATTGTCGTTTTTTGAAAATCTCACGGCTTTTCGGTCGATGGTGGACAGCGAAAGAATAATAAACACATTCTTCTTGTTACGCTCCTTCGTGTGAGGTTTTACGCGTGATATTTGAAAATTGCTGCTCGATAGGCTACCATCTGGGAAGTAGAGTAAATATTTCCCAATTCCGCGAATAAAGTGACGCAGTAGATTTTTTTCTGACGAAGGCACCATTATTTATTATTAATTAAGAAAAAATCAAGGATTTTCTGAACGGGTTTACCCCAGAAAAATTTTCCCATCGTTATGATTGTGTTTCTTGCCAAAAAATTTCGGGAACCTTTTCAACAAATTCCAACAAAGCACCTCGAGATTAATTAACTCTCTTCTACTTCATCTGAAAAAAAAATCTGGAGCAAAAGAAACGCGCAAGTATTATGTTTCTAATACATAATACTATTTCTATTGAGTGATCATAAGTATGTACGGCCGACAGCAGAAATAATGTCTACTAACACTTTTAAAATTTAAATTTCTTGTACAGATAATGTACTAAATAAACGAAACTTAATGCATTTGTTTCATTATTTCATATTCTTGGCACAAATATAAATTTTAATTTGTGTGTCGGTTTTATGTGAAAAATAAACGAGTTTAACAGGTGGACATTATTTTTGCTGTCGGCTGTACATATAATATAAAACTCGGGCGTGTCTTCAAACTCAAATTATTGACCGAAGAATAATAGTTTACCCACAAATTTTACAAGATTCTAACACCATAACTTTATTCTCTTAAGATTTTGTGGCTTTTTTTGTCAATTTTTTAAATCTACTTTAACATAATTGCTATTAGCATGCATCTTGTCAGGAACATAAAACAAATGTTACTTTAATGACTTAGTAGGAATTTGAATCGGAGTTAGAGAACAATGAACTGATGCATTATTATATTTTAGCTATTAATTAAAAATAACTAAATAACTATAGCATGATCTATGTATATTTCTATGTTTTCCATCTTAAAGTTGCTATTTCAAAAGGTTAGGTATACCTAGATTAGCAAAAGAGAACTATGAGGTCAAAGCCAAAAACTATCGATATTCCTCTTTTCTACTTACATCTATAGTTAATATCGCTAATTAGGCGTTGAGCAGGCAACCAAATATACACACTTGTATTCACTTTGAACACTTGTTTGACGGTGTCTTTTATTAAAATAAGCATATCCAAAAATCTAAATTGTTGATACTATTCAACAAAAATGAGTTAAATGTATTAATATTTTAAGTTTGTCAGATAAACCCTTTATTTTAAATCTTTAACATAAAAATAGAAAGTACAAATCTTTGAACAAAGGTACTAATAGGCCAATTGTTTAATTAGCTTAGTGCCTAGTAACCATAGCAATTAACAATAACTTAGTAGGTTTTCCAAAAATAATAGCCATCCGCAATATCAAAAATTTGATATCAAATATCAATATTCAAAATATATTGATATGTATCGATAGATCAACATGTCGATAAATATCGATACTTACATAAAAACTTTGATAGGTATATCGTTAAATGGAAATATAAAAAAAATTAAATATCGCTAGAACGCAGCGAATTTATTTGGTGGAAAATGGTAAATAATATATTAATGGTTAGCTAAAAAAAAATATTTTGACACATATTTTCTTAAATATAAAGTTTAAAATTGTAGGCCTATCCTAGACCAAGAAAGTTTTTATTAATAAAAGAAGGTGACTAAACAATAAATTAATATTAAACTAAACAATGGATGAAGCAGCCTTTTGGCTAGAAATGAAGTCCTTATAGGAAATTTGATCCAGACACTCATTTGGAGAAGATGCAAGAATTAAAAAGAATTTAAGAGCTATACAGGTGTCCAAAAAAATCTGCACTACCTTAAAGATGCATTATCTAGAATTGTAGCAGAATGCTGGAAAATAGTTTAAGAATTCTGTCATTTAGTTTTCAAGTTATGGCTCAATTAAAGTTTAAATTTAGGAGTACACACGGTTATTTTAAAACAAAAGAAATATTTTGGAGTATAGTTCATTCCTTCGAAGAGTTTGAAGTTGAAAATGTCGGAGAATTCTTTCGTCCAAGGTTTAAAATCATAAAATAAGATCTCTAATACAACAATGAGGAAAATATGACAGCATTATCAATGCACCTAATAATGGTAACAAATAGTTTCTAGCCAATCAATATTGCACGATTTTTCTGAGTGAGTAGGTATAAGTGAAAGTTCAATTTTGAATAACAGTGTTGTCTTTTTCGTAATTTTAAATTGCTTATAGTTTCTAAATTGAGAGAGAAATTTTCTTTAACAATTTTCCAGTGCTCTACCTACACTAATCCTAGATAACGCACCTTCAAGATGGTGCGAATCTTTTGGGACAGCCTGTATAAAGGCATATAAGTTCATCACCTTTTTTTATTACATTTTTGCAGCTCGTCAGATAACAAATTTTTGTAAAAAGCATTCACTAGGTTTAACATCAAACTGCTGCATACCCTTAAAAGTGTTTTTACTATTTTCTACATACCTATTTACATATGTGACATTTTTAAAAATAAGTTTGCAGAAGAGTCACACCTTTAAAAAACTTACTTATAGTACTTAAGTATGTTTATAGACGATTATCTGCTATGAAATGATTTTTGATTATCCATACGTATCTAGTAAACTTAATTTTAAGAGAGTTCTGCTATCGAGAATAAAACTGTTTATTCATAGTTACATAATTACATAAAGATTTCTATATAAAATACAAAATACATGTTCAGTTATAAATTTATCATACCTACAACTGAGAAGGCAATATTTTGAGTACGTTCCGTGCGTACCTAATAATACAGTGGGCACTTCCTTGAAACTGGCTTTTCCCAAAGCCAGCAAAAGAGTGAAAATCTCCATCAGAAAACCCCAAAATCCGTCTGCACTACATCACAGTTATTCTGTTTGTCGCTCATATTCAACTCCACCAAAGTATCAACACTATTCAACCCTACCCCTTTCAGTATCTTCTGGGCGGCCAAACTGGTAAAATTGAACGTTAAATCGTTCAAACTGGGAAATTCCTGGTCCTTAGTTTCTTTGTAGCAAATGTTAGGTTCAGATCCTAGAATGTTCTTTTCGAGTTTCTTAGAAGCGTCGAACCCTAGTGACGTTTTCGATCCCATTTCGTTCTTGATGTAAATATTACCAATAGAGGAAATAGCGTCAGCGCTCTTGGTTGGACTGGGAGGGGTGCTGTTGTAAAGGGCGCTTTTGGATCGGTCATGTAGCGGTAGTGTTACTGGAGAGTCCGGGTTTGAATTCGAAGCAAATTGGTTGTGGGAACTTGGAGGAACATTTTTGATTAAATTATGGAAACTCAACCCGTCCTTGTTGGGAAGTTGCAACGATAATTTCCTGCTGTTGTTCATGGTTTTATTTTTTTGTTCCATTTCGCCGTTAGGAGGAAGTACGTCACGGGAATTGTTCAGATTCGTGTTCTTCGTTGGTCTTTGAGCGTTTTCGTAAGGGTTTTGATCGGTATCGTTGATTATGACGAAATTTGGGTTCCTGTCGTCGCCTTGACCATTTTCGAATGTTATAACCGAGCGTACTGGGGAATTCTGGACGAAAATCTTAGTGCTACTTCCAGTTTCACCGTTAATAGTTGTCGTTGTGGTTGGTTTATTGTTCAATTTTGACTGGTTAGTGGTCACTTGTAACGTGAATGAGTTGCTTTGAGGTATGGCCGTTCTGTTATGGTCGCGCTTATTGGGCGTTTTCTTCATATTCGCCGATTCCATGGCGTTGATCACAGTTTTGTGCGATTCCAGGCTCGAAGGGCCGCTGTTGAAGGAACTTTCGGTTTTGCTGCTGCTCTTATGGGATTCTATACTGGACGGACCGCTGTTATCCAGACTTGCTGACGCGTTCGATTCCAGTGGTGGTTTAATGTCACTATGATTAATTTGACTAGCTTTCGGGCTATCACAAGCTCTATTTACAACAGACGATTCTTTTGGCGCTTCCGACTTTGGCGACTCCTTCGCCAAACTACTCCTGCTGGTTTTTCGGGAACTCTCCCGACTCTTGCTCGCTTTTCCGGAATTTCGCGGTAACGTGCAAGGAACGTAAGGAGCTTTTCGGGATATGGGCGAGTTCTCCCGGGATATTGCACAAGAAGGCACGTCGGAGTATTGGCGATAGTGTCTACGAGGAAGCGTTGCGGACCTTGACGGCTTAATTTCGCAGTTCTCCAAATAGGTCGAAATCGAAGAGATTTCCTGCAATCAATTCTAAAATTACTCGCCAAAAAGTTGCAAATTTTACCTTGTCATTAGTTGCGGTTTGCGTTCCAATACTGTGCAGATGCACCGCCTTGGAATTAAACCATTCATTGGGGGGAAATTGGGCACTAAATGAGGTGATTTGGCATTGGGCCCGTCGAGACTTCCGGAACAATCTTGACAACAAAGATTCCTTTTCTGGAACAATTCCTGTTAACATCCAGAAAAAGTAACAAAATCCTTACTTGGTGTTGGAAGATTGCTGGAGGTTTCCGTGCTGCTACTAGTGGTGTCGTAATGTTTGGCTATGGTTCTGGTCGAAGCTGACCGCCTCAACCTTCTACTGGACCTCCACAGCCGAAAGGAGCCTCGTCTATCCGGACTTCTCGGGACGGAAAACGAGGAACTCCTGTGTTTATTGCTTCTAGGGTACAGAATCTTATCGCTGGAGTTACCACCGCAGATTACGTCGGCCAAATTTGTTTGTATCAGTTGGTGCGTGACGTCACCGTCGCGGATAGTGGCCATGTCGCCATGCACCATAACCAGAGCTTCTTCGGTAGACATGAGCATGGTCTTGCCGGAAACCGGATCGGCTTCGTTGTCCTCGATGCGTCGTCTGCCTCGAGAGTGACTCCTTGACCTTCGTCGTCTATTAAAAAAATAAGAACAAAATAAAAAATAATAGAAATTTTAAAAAACTTACTCTGGAGTCACTATAAAGTATCCATTGGAGGTGTGGTAAAGCTTCCGTTCTGTGGTCAGCTGAGCCAGGGTGTCGTACAGTGCCTGGTCGCTGGGGGGCGAGACGTGGGGAAAAGTTAGTATTAAAGCTTCGCGGATGGTTTCGATGCCGGCGGGCCGACCCTGGCGAGATAACCGCAGGACAACGGCGCAAACGGCTTCCGGTAACGGCGTCCATTGGGTTTGGCAGACTGGAGTTCCAAAACAATTTTCTACGTCCTCTGGAAAGTTGTGATATGGTAATTGGAGAGGCGTTTGCGATACTGACTGAAACTGTGGAGTAACGACCCATAATAGCAAATTGCAGGTGGTCGGACTCAACAGTTGTGTCGTCGGTGCAATATGTGAAGACGTAGCGGAATGTACCACACAGAAACTTAGAATTAATCAAAACATGCAGCAGCTGCATGCGGCATAACTAATTTCTGATTAAATTGACTTGGATTCTAATTAAGTGATTGGAAGAGGTGTTTGAATCAATTCTACAAAACACTAAATCCAATTTGTGTCCATCATTTGACAGGATGGTGACTGCTCAAGCTAAGATGTTGACACATCCCGGAAACAGCTGTAATTATGTTTAAAATTTAATCGCAAATTAATCAGCTACAAGTCGGATGGACTCAAATTCCTAGATAGCATGCAACTTTATAGTTTTGCGTTTCTTGGTACCCGTGGATATCAGGCTTTGAACTCACAGGTCCTTTCTTGCTTTCATGAAGAAATTTAGAGCGTTTTTGCAAACACCTTGAAGCCAAGAGACTCCAAAGGGTTCACAAAAAGAGTATTTTTTAAAATGACTTTATTGGTCCAAATAGAACTAATCGATCCAGAACTGCGATCCCTGACAAAGCGTTTCGACCGTGTCGCTTCCAAAGCGACCAAAAAAAAACGATAGCCTCTCAAAACTCTCTGTTTAACCGATAGAAATGCAAGTCGACTCGGTCGACACTGAAGCTTTTTGGTCGGTTTGGAAGCGACGCGGTCAAAACGATTTGTCAGGGATTCCAGTGCTGGATGCTTTTTCAAATATGTTATTATACCACCAAATTTTTCTTAAAAAGTTGATAGCTTTAATTCCTTTTTTTCACCATCTTGCCTATCTTCCACCTTTCCATCTTTGTGTTTTTTGCAACTCCTAGAAATATTCTTGTGGTGCCACTGATTTTGAAGATTTTCCAAAATGAGCAAGTAATTTTGTGGAGGAGAAAGTGCTAACTAACAAATTTGCTAGAAGTTTCTCCTTCTATTTTAAAATCTGCTGCCAGTTGCTTAGTCTGATCAACGGTGTGGAGTACTACATGGTCCAGTAAAAGGACCTTTTAGCAATAAAACTTTCAGTTTGCTTTAAAGCATTTCATAAGAAATTAATTTATGTTGCACCCAATTTGCTGCCCATTTGGAGCGCGTATCGAAATGTATGCAACAAATTGCCGACTGCAGGTGAATAACCGCGAATGTGAGAAGTGTCAATTTTGATTACGCAAAGTACACAAACGTTAATTTTGGTCCATTCTTGCTTGTGCTACTTTTAATTGTGATGTTTGCCTCACAGTCCCAACGAAGCAGAAACTGTTGTCATGAATGGTTACCTAAGGCCACGATTTGGTACCCCGGTGGCGGTTGAAGGACCCTCCTGGCCCAGGCGTTCTTCAAGATGTCGATGGCGCAGGGTTCGGATCCGACCAGCAAAGCTCCCGGACTGATGTAGCCGTGATAAATTAGGCTCTTAGTGGCGCTGTTGAGACCCGTGTTCCACCAGCACACAGAATTGGAGGAAAGCAGACCCTAGAAAGCAATTGGAACCGTAAATAACCATGCAGATGATGAAAGTAAACGAGTGTTGGAAAATGGCCAGAAACAAGTGCAATTATTTACGTTAATGGCCTCAACTTTTTCTTCAATTTGCAAACCGCGCGGATAATGGAATGAATCCTAGATTCTGGTTATCTATCGGCCAGTCTTCCGTGTCCATTGGCAAGTTAAATGTTTGGTAATTTATCAGTGGACCGTGTAAATGACCCTGTCCTTACAATGCTTTCAATTTCCAACAATGTTCTATGCAAATCGTCACGTCGACAGCTCCGGTTAGTGCTGTCCGATGGTCATTTTTTCCTTGACACAGAAAATTGATTTAGGTTCGTCGACGGGTCACGCCCGGCACGTTAGAAAACGCAATTGATTTAAATTTTGACAATGCAGTAATAAGATTCATTACCCATCAACTTCGAAGCTCACCACACCCTCCACTTAATAATTACTGGATGATTCTCAAATTCGCTAATTGCTATACTTGAAAAAAAAAGATTGGTTGTTATTGAGAAACCGCCGTTTCGAAGGCTTTTCCAGTCAAATTACTCGCATAAATTGTACTTGGTCACCCATTTATTAAAACAATGATAGGTTTTTGGGATAAGCCCCGAAATGTCCATCCTTGGCGCTCCTAAATTACAGGTCACGTGTTTCTACTCCAAAGACCTCCAATATTGACTCGGCAATGGGATGCCAGGTTGAGAGCAATAGCAAACATTGCGTATTGTGCAAGCAATAAATCAATGGATTGCGCGGTGGTCTCGTAGTGGGTGTTTGGAATATGCAGTCTCATTAGTGGTTTATTGTCTGTGCCGGCATTAAATTGTAACATTACCAATAAATCCTATTATGGATTAACTGCGGAATTTCGATGCCTTAGATAGCTATAAAATTCGCTATCTCGTCGAGGCGAAATGGTTCCCACCTCGACACGACCGATAAAGGTTACACGGTGTAATCTGCACAGATTACAAGTGTTTCTGGCCGCATTACAGCCATCATCAGTGATTTATCAACTCTTAGAACCACCCACAGTCAGAAGTGGCTGGGAAAATTTCAACCAAACCTCCAGTCACACCGCTTTCTAGATGCAGGGAGATATCCACAACCTCAAGGGGTGGTTAGCTACCATTCACGACGATTCAAGTAGGTTTTTAGGATATAGCTACAAAGAGTTGAGGTTGAACTGGTACATTTGAACGTCAGGATCTTACCAAGTAGCAAAGGTTCTCAAAATTTTATTTTTGTAGATTGTACATCTATTCATGAAAAGTGTAAGTTATTGCAAACGTAGATTTCTCGAGAAATTCTTAGGTCGAAGGAATAGATAATTGGGTAATTTAGGTCTATGAGGAAAATGTTTCTTTACCCTCGTATCAGTCTTCGAAGTTGCTTGAATAACAACTATGTTTATGTAAGTATTTTAAGAAAACTTGGGCTCGTTTGACGGATATTACACAGTACATAAGTATCAACAAACAATAGGTACTTCTTGATGTTATATTCATAACCTTGAATATTGATTAATTGATTGCTATAACAAGGTAAAAGAGGTCGTATTTATAGCAGTTAAGTATATAATTTTTTTCTAGTTAGCAAACGTCATTTTTTTTTAACTTGATGCAGTGTCACAGGCTCTGCCTTCACCTTTTATTGGTAGCTCTATTAGATTAAATTTTAAATAGTCGTTTGGCTTCTTAGCGTTCCGAACTGCGACCCGTAAGATCCATTGTTCAAACCCTGCTCCCAATTGTTGTCCCAAAAGCATAAACCTTTTCCAAAACTCACAATGTCTTTGAGAGACCTCTTTTTCACTTGGTGATGCGATGAATTCACGCTACCAAAGTGAGGAAGTGAGGCTTGCTAGAACGTCACAGTAAGATAGTATGTGTTCTGAAATTTTCTTATCCGATCCACATAGTGTGCATATCTCATTATCGGTTTTTCTCAGTTTCTTGAGATCTCAGGGGGTAATGTCCAGTAACAGTAGATGACAAGCCTCAGTTTGTACCTCGTCAGTTCGAGAAGTCTTATGGTATTCTTTGATAAAGTTCTTTATCTGTCTTTGTCCTGGTAGTTGCTTCCAGTCTTATGTTATTTAAGCATTTCTTTCTCACTTATGGATTACGACCCTCTAGTGGCTTTTGCTTAGTTTACAGAACGGTTCTGATTCTATAAATAGACTCTCCGTGCCCCTTCACTCGTCAGCTGCTTCGTTTCTCTCTATATCTTGATGCCTTGTCACCCTCACATGAGGGTGAGTCCGTTACTTCTCGCCAGTTGCTTCAAGGATTGTTTGCATTCCCAGCCAGTCCAAGACTTAAAGTTGTAGGCTTCTAGAGCTTTAATGAATGCCTCGCTATCTGTTAAAATATAGATTTTTGAGACTTTGAGGTTTTTTTGTTAGCACTCTCTTGCTGGTCAGAAATCAACAGCAAGAATTTCAGGTTGCATAACTGTAGGGACATTGCCTACACTTGGGCCCATATATTTCTATGCTTGTTCCTGATCGCTTTTGGTTGCTAATTTGGTATTGGTCGCTACACAAAGAAATGTCAGTTCATATACAAAAATTAGTGAATGGGTTAAAATTAAAATAGATACAGCCAGAGGATTCTAATGGAACTAAACAATACTTAGAATAGCGCTTATTCTTTTAAATATTAAACCAAAATTTACTACACAGGTACATAAATTTGCTTCTCTTATTTACTGTTTTTTTCAGTTACAAAATCCTTCTTCTTCATGGGTTAGCACCTCATTTGTACTTTGCTCGTTACGTTACAAAACTACCTCAAGAAGTTTGATCCTTGTCAACTTTCTTATCAGTTCTAGATTTTGAAGATCTCGTTGGTTTCGACTTTTACCTAGATCATGCTTCTGGAAGGAAAAATAAAGAATTCTTTTTCTACATTTTTTATCTTTAAGTTTACACAGCGGTGTAGTATGTACTTTTATACTCATCGTAATGTCTAACCTTAAATAGTTTATCAGCAATTTTATTAGTTCAGCATATTGAATAAGTATAGGTTCTTTCGGACTTTGTGGTTTAGCTCTTGGTACCATACTTTGTCGAGTGCTACTACAACATCCCAAGAAGTTTGCTGAGTGGACTTTTTAATGCCTTTCTCAATTTTGTTCTCAAATATGTTATCTTGGCGGCAGAATTGCAAATTTGATTGATTATTACATATCTTAAATACTAAATTATCAATGAAGAGGTTATCTCTTCGACTGTAGTAGTTCAAACTTTACTTTTTTGACCACAAAACTTATAAATGTTTTCCCAAAATTGATTAAAAAATTATTTTTCTTTGGAATCTTTAGAATTAAAGACAATAGAATTTCTTGTTCGTTTAGATTACGGCACTTTAAAACTACACCAATTTCAATCAAATCTTAAAAGCTTTTAAAAAGATTTGTTCATTTACAACAAAATATTTTTTGGTACAGGCATTAGGTGAGAGCATCAAAATTTCTGTTCACTGTTTCTTTGAGTGCTTGCAAACAATAATAGATTTTTACGCCTTTGCAAATTGAAACGTTATTATTCTCTAAGTGGAGCAATTAAAAGATAATGTAAATTGTCTTCTTATCGCTGTAATTTCAGACAATGTCCATCGCCAATTTCCATAAAGCGTTATTAGTCTGCCAATTACTGCTATCAATCTTTCACTAAGCATGAAATTTGGCAAACGCTCAATAAGAGGTGGGCGTTTTTCAAGATGTTACGTTATAACAAAATTTGCGTCCAACTCAATGTAATCCAAATTACACTTACAATTAAATTATTTAGAAAAATTGAGAGACAGTTAAAGAGGCGACTTCTTACGTCTAAAGGGCCTATAGCCCGAAACCGTTCAGTAGAAACTTAATTGAGATTGTTATTAGGAAGATAATCCGTAACTGAGTTGCTCAATCCAGGAGAGCCAAATGCTGCATGAGATAATTCCGAGAAGGACCTTTAGCATGCGTTACCCAAATTTTGACTCACCTTGTTGTTTGCTCTCGTTGTTGTCCGAGTCAATAGGACTTGATCAAACTTTGACACTTTTTCGCTCAAGTTTCCCGAACCGGTATATCAAGACACACTTGGAGAAACTTCTTGTTTTCGAACAACAAAACTGTTTAACCAACCGCAAATAAGCCGCTCGGCCTTCATGCCGAAGTGGTTAGTGGAAAAGTCGCCTGAAATTGTTTACCTGGAAAAGCAAATATCCGTTTTCGTACATCCAGAAGTCCCCGGGGTCGCCGCGACAGCCCTCCTTGCGGACGACGATGGCGAGGCATTGATGGAGAACGACCCTGCTCTTGTGTCCTTTCCCGGAGTTCATTTTTCAGTTAACATCCTGCAATTAAAATTTTCCCGTGTTAACGAATGCTTTCATTTCGCTTCGATAACCGGCCATGAAAGTCCGCCGATGGACCATTAAGAAATTTTGCTCGCAGCATACGCACACTCGAGACCCAAGAAGACTCTCTCTCGATGGCGACCGCAATGCAATCGACGGAGATTTTCAACATTTTCCCCGTGACCGCAACCCATATTCCGGGATTCGCTCGTTCAAGTCGACAGTCTAATAACTTCCGTAACACGACACCAGAAAATATGACATACGAGCCGTAAACGATCCGGTCTTCGAGGCAAAAAGAAAAAACCGGCGGTTCCCAGTGGTGCAGCGCTGAAAAGCCGGCGGTGATGACGCCCACGCGCCGGTTTCCCATGAAAAAATTAACCGCTTTCTTCGCAACTCGACTCGTTTTTCCACGAGTAACTGTAATAAAACTTAATTACACACGCGCAAGTCCAAGGTGATAGTAACAAGTTTTTCACACGAGTCGCCGCTAAACCGCGATTAGGCTACTCGCAATTAACTAACCGAATTGATTTTTCAAACCGAGAAAATTCTTCGGGCCATCCATTTACACCGCAAAATCAGTTTCGGAGGCGATTAAGGAGTAGATTCGAGCAAATTGCTCGATTATGTCGTTTGCGGGTCGCCATCGACCAACAATGTCGACACTATAATTATCACCATTAGACTTAAGAGTGAAGGTAATAAGTGTGCGAGCTTCACAACATTTAGCAAATAACAACGTTACGCGTACACAAATATTATTGTTGATACAAGGCGTCATTGTTGCGTGAACCAAGTTTTTTGGGCAACTGGTAATTATTTATAGAAACACTACCATCACGGTGTTGTTTGACCAAAAGACTCATTGACCCTTGTGGTTTTTACAAAATTTACGTCGTTATCGGCAAAACAGGCGGTAATTTACTGGCGCAACATTTTGTATACATGTTCGTTAGCCAGGTGCCGGCCACTTTATTGCCAATTGGTACCCAACAATTACCGCGTTATTAGGTAACCTCTCCAGAACGGGTTTCTGACTTGGCAGAAATGCGTCAGGGACCCCGAAAATTTCGGCAAAAATAACATTGCGATAAATGCCAGCTACAATTATTATTGCTCCTTCCATTCGATAAAATCAACAATACAAATAAATAAATCTTAGAGAATAGAGCCATCACAAAACAGCAACTTATTGCGAAATCTTATTGTAAATTTTCAAACTAAGATTGCACTCGATAATAATTTATTGTTATTATGCCATAAGCTCGTGTATGCTTGTTAGGATTTGGCCAGTTCCTTTTCAATGGTCCGGTTGATTGGAGAGATTCGTGCGGTATGTAACCCCAACTTATAATGGCCGGGTTAAACTTTCTTGAATTTATTCGATTGCAACAATCTAATGTAAATCGATGTATGGGTGTTCATCGATTCCCTTCACTTTCAATAAGATTTGCAACCATCATTCGACATTAAAGAAAATGATTTGCAAATTGCCGGATTATTATTTGGAAACTTTTTATTTTTTTACACGTAGCCACCAAATATCCGAAAGTTTCGTATTGTTCCCCATTACCTGCAACAACCCAATTGATTTCAAATTATTTTCCTAATGACTTTTGACACAAATTTTGCCGCGGTTAACAACGTGTCAAAATTTATTCACTTGTGAAACTTGACGAGACTATTTTAACGCACACGGGTCGATTGTTTCGGTTTAGGTGGAAGTTTGAATTAGATAAGTACATAATGCTACCTACGCCTGCGATAGTAGTAATTGTAATTGCTGGTTACATCTAGTACAAGTACTAAACAAAACAATGTGCGAATCAGAATAGAGCCGATAGCAGCAGTTACACTACTGGTCGATAATTATACTTATTACAACCGCAGCGCTAACGTTAAAATGAGTTTACTTTGATAAGTTAATGGGAGCAATTTTCCACATTACTATTGAACATAAGTAGTTTCTGCAGAAGATGATGCCCCTATAAATAATCTTTTAATCGACAAGTTAATTGTCCTTGCTGTCGTCTTCTTCAAGTTACGCAATAATTATCGCAGCTACAAGAGAAAAGCATAATAATTAATGCTGCAATTATTAAAGAAGAAAACCAATGTCATTTATCACATAGCGACCTCAGATTTATAGGCACGAAGTATTCGACAAGGTTTCCAATTAAAAAATTACTTTTCAATATCTTTGCCATAAGCACCACGACTTCCTCACGAAGCTTTCGTATAAGGATACAACATTTGAAAGATTACGGCGAGATTGTGAAAGCTTCATTGATTCTATAGAAATGTCTATGGAGGCTGACGTGAAGATTTGGGTATGAAGGACCGCGATGCGTAAACCAAAATTGAGTGCTTCCATCAATTTCCCTGAAAATTAGAAAGGAATTCAAGGTAGTTATCATTATCACTATCTTCTTGCAAAAGTCTGATGTTTGTGCCTACGTTCTACATGTTTTATTAAAATTTACCACCGTTCTGGTGGGCAGCTGTGGATTTAATTTTAAATCTCGGAAATTAACATGTCACTAAATTTTAAGGCAGTACCTACCTATAAAGTTATGCACTCCTAGACAAAATTAATTATTAATAAATTAGTTCTGTAACATTAATATGATGACAAGCGTAACACTTTATGGCCAAGTACGAAGTACAATCTATTTGCTTGACCATTTTGCTTATTAGTACTTTGCCTCGTACACATTAAATGTGCCGTCTCGTAAGTCCCTATCAAGGAAAACAAAAACCAATGTCAATTGTCATACTAGTGGCCAGCTAGTGACCTCAGATTTATAGACACGGAGTATTCGACAAGGTTTGTCATAAAAAAAAGATACCGCGCGACAATCTGGCGCGATAGAAGTGAAACTTGTGAACAACAATTTATGATAAATATTTTATAACTATTTTTGACAGCAAATTTTTTAAATAACAACTACATCATCAATAATTATTGACTCTAATAACATAACTAATTTAGTTATGTCGGATTTAAATTCCATTTTTTTTTTATTATTATTAGCCTCCGATAACTATCTAGTCACGGCGCTTCAATAAATATGGACAAAAGAAGAAACGTTCATTTTGTAAAATACCATTATGCTTTTCCCCACATTTTGAAATTATTTATATATTTATTCAGTATTATCTTCAGAAATTAAAAATTTCTATGTTAGATGAGTGATTTCAAAATATAGGGCACGGCATATGATGTTTCACATTTGATTTTGTCTTGCAAGAGAAATTATAGTGACAATAGAGTTAGGAAATAAATTAGCATACTATAGTTATGACAGTAATTGCTTTTTACTGATCTATTTATTAAAAGCGGAGATTTAAAGCAAAGGCGTGGTCTAAGAAATCCCAGAATACGCCTACATTAACAATAAAAATATTTATTTAATAGTTCTCGATTCATTGTCAATCAGTAACATGATCTGTTGTGAATAAAATTTCTAGCATTTGACAATCGACGCATTTTGAAACTGTAGAGAAATTCTAATTGCGCGCATGTTGACGTGTTTAATTTCTGAAGCTATGATCGCTGACTTTTAAAGGCGTACAAATAACAATTTTCTTCGATTACCTTAAAAAAAAAAACAATGATAGCATTATGATTATTGGGGAGGGTGGGGCAATAGTGCGTCCGACTTCGATAGCTTGAGTTCTATGATAGCTAAAAACTTGATTTAAGAAGACATATAAACTAGAAAAAAAAATTATAACCGGAAATTAATTTTGAACATACAGGGTGAGCCAAGACAATTATACAGGGGCAAGGGACTTTTTTTAAATAGAATGTTGTGAGTAAAAGAACATTTTTTGGAGTATTTTTCTTGACTATTTTCACTCCAACATTATTACTGACTATTTCTAAACCACTTAGATGTAGCGATTTTTTTTGTTCAAATAATGGCATCTGCAGATGTATGTTAAGAAAATCACTACAGCCACAATTACGAGTTTGAAGAAAAAATTATGTAAGTACTAGTTAGGAAACATGTGTGGGAGGTCTTTAAATCATTTTTACTTTTGAAAAATTATACAGGGTGGCTAAATTTAACTTTTTAATTTAAAATTTTTTAAATTTAATTTTCTTTATTTTTTTAAATGGAACAGCCTGCTTTTTAACGATATGATGTAGAAACTAAAAACAAACATTTTTTTATGGCTATTTGTAATCATTTAAGATTTATCGACCAATAATAATTCATAAAATTCATAAAATTCAAAAATAATCCTAAAAAATTAGATCGTTTTCCAAATAACTCGACAAAAAATTTGAAATGTTTTAAAATTGAGACAAATGACAATTGACGACAAGTAATTGCGATAAATGTGTATTCCTTGTCGATTAATATAAAAAGCAAAAAATGATCAAGATAAAGTGAACTTACTAAGAAAACTTATGTTGTTTTTATAGGCAAAACATCTGGAGCACTTATTACAATTTTCTCTGTTGAGTTATTTAAAGAACACCCTAATTTTTTAGGATTATTCTTAAATTTTGTAATTATTGGACGATAAATCAAAAATGGTTAAAATTAGCCATATGGGTGTACATACAAAAAATGTTTGTTTTTAGTTTCCATATCATATCGTGTTCTATTTGAAAAAATAAAGAAAATTAAATTCAAAAAGCTCTAAATTGATAAATTAAGTTTAGCCACCTTGTATAATTTTTCAAAAGTAAAAACAATTTAATGACATATCACAGATGTTTTCTAACTAGTACTTACATATTTTTTTCTTAAAACTTGTAATTGTGACTGTAGTGATTTTTTTAACATGCATCTGCAGATGCCATGATTTGAACAAAAAAAAAATCGCTACATCCAAGTGGTTTGGAAATAATCAGTAATAATATTGGAGTGAAAAGAGTCTAGAAAAGACTCTAAAAATTCTTCTTTTACACACGACATTCTATATAAAAAAATGTTACTTGCCCCTGTATAATCGTCTTGGCTTACGCTGTATGTTCAAAAATAATTTCCGGTTATAAACTTCTTTTTCTAGTTTATTTGTGTTTTTAAATTAAATTTGTACCCATCATAAAACTCGAGCTATCGAAGTCGGACTCATTATTGCCCCACTCTGTATACAACCGTATTTATCTCATGCCCTATTGGTCCCACATCAACAAGAGGAAAAAATTAGAAAAAAAAATGGCTCATCGGAAAACTAGCAAAAATAGTTTTAATTTTCTTTTTTTTTAGGGGCAGCGCAATCGGGGGCAACAATATAAAATAAATTTTCCTCAAAAATTTCATAAAGTAGGTATATGGAAATGTACTTAAATTGAGAGCTCGTCCAATTTTACATAAGATAGATTGATTAGAAGATTAAAGAAGCTCATGGTCAACTGTTGAGCGAAGATATACCTTTCAAAAATAAAAATAGTCGTATCTTTGATTATTAAAAAGCGTTTAAAAAACTCGATAGTTGTATCAAGCTCTTGAATGTCCTTAATTGAATATATTAGTTCACACATTATTTCATTCTTCTTCTAAAATTCGCAATCATCCTATTAAGTACTTTTTACTTTTACGATTTTTTACTAAATTCAAACAGGAACATATTAGCAATTTTACCATCATCGTAAAAAGATAAAGCAAATACAATAAATGGAAAAGTTGTGTGATTTCAACATCAAAAATTAAAAAAATTACTGCAAAAAATTTGAAATTTCTATCGTCGACATAATTAAAGATATTGACTAAAATGTGATAATGAAGACATGACTAGGTTGATTTTAATTATATACTTTCAATTGTTAGATGTCTTGTCAAAATTTTTTAATTCGTTTGACAAAATATAATTTCTGCAAGATTTGGAATTTTGATAATCTTCTTTATTGCGTTCGTTGTTCTTGTAAAATGCCTTTTCTTTTTATAATACATTTTTGCTAATTTGTCCAAAAAGATTACACAAAAAATTGAAAACAAATTTAATCAAAGCAGTCAGTTATCCATTATCACATTTTGGTTCATATTTTGGTTTGTCCTCAAGTTAGAGACCACAGTTTCTTTGTATTTAGTTCATCTTTTCATCCACTTTACGATGATTGTAAAATTGCAAATTCATTAAAGCAATCGTAAAAATAAAAGGTTCTTACTAAAATTGATTGTGGATTTTAAAAGTGTGCAGTGAGGTGTTGACTACAGTTTTTAATGGAGGCGATTCAAGAGCTATATTAAAATTTTCAACAAAATGTTTATTTATTTTATGTTATCACCTCGCGATTGTGACTCCTCAAAAAGAATTGGGAACTATAAATATTTACGGTGATTTCCCCACGCACGATTTCCTCAATAAAGTTTTCTTCCCCGTTGATCTGAGATAAATCCGGTCTTCATTCTTAAGGAATCACCCTGTTGTAAGTATATTAAAGAGTGTATAACAATGTCAGATTTCGCTAATTAGTAATTTTAATGGGTAAGATACACGAATCGCAGTTTGCCCAACTCGCCAGAGTTGACATCCTGCATCTTCCATTTATCGCCAGACCAACGGCTGACAAAAAAACTTTCCTAATAATAAGAAAGTGATCAAAGCGGCAGTTTTAAAAGTGCAAGCCCTTCCTTAAAAATGATCATCGTAGCAGAACATATCTAGATAAGGAGGCCATGTCGGGAAATAAGTGTAGGTACTTAAATTAACCTAAATAACTGTAATTTTCTTTTTTTACCGCAATTACCAAAACAGTCCTCGTAATTCTCCCGTAATCCTCTTCCGATCCAAACAGACACTTTGTTAATAGAATCACTATCCGAAATTAACAGGTCTATATTTATCTAGACAGATTTGGTACAAAACGTAACAGTAATTACACCGGGTGCCACATTGTTAGAACTTGTGTGTCAATCATGCATGATTAGAACCATTTGAGTCTCAAAGCTCGCAACTGCTTCTTTTAAAAATAGTCGTCAACGTGTTTGAAATCTGCAGAGTAAAAGCATAGAGCCTCTCGATGCAGCAACTTAAACGGTTAATCTCGAGTGCTTAATATTCAATTATTTAATTTAATGGCAGCCATTATTTGGACGATTTACTTGTCGGGTTTCTCGCGCAAGTTTTGGCAATAGTTTTTCTTCCCGTTTCCTTGCGCGAACTTTCTTCCACTTTCCCTCGACTCGACGCTTTTTGTTTTTCTAACGAGCAATGTTCGTAGTAATATGTACTCATCAACCGGTGATTTTTCTCCGGTCCCATCGGAGCCTATTGAATTTTTTTTTGGCTCGGCCGCAATCACCAGAGCGGAAATAATATGTATTAGAGATTAGATGGACATCTGAATACGTGAGAGAGCCGCATAAAACCTAAACATCGCGTCGCCAAATTGGGTATTCCATCGGTAATAAAGCGGTTTCGTCCATTAAAACGCTCCGCGAAGAAATTTAATTGAATTAATTCCGTCATCATCAGTGACACGGTCATTATCGAAGTGAATGTGAGAAGAACTGGTGAAATTATTAGCTATTAATCGGCGGAAGATTGTACAATTGTGCTGTTGCAGAAGCTTCTTTTCAAGAAATTTTAAAAATCCTGGCTCACAATGGTGGTTCTTGTGCAAGTTTTGTTACACCTGTCAAGTAGGGACAATCAACTCGTGACGTACTGCGAGGTTGTGTAGCAGAAATGTACGGTTTCGAGTTTAATTGCCCGACTGCTTGTTGAAATTGTTGGGAAAAAATGCAAAAACTATTGTAATTAGAATAATGTCACAGAGAAAGTCGACACGTCCCAACAAAAGAAAATTTGCCAGTCATGTCAAAGTATCGAGTGGCGTACCTACAGCCAAATTCTAGTCCATCACCTTTTTTCGATCACCTCTAACCCTTGAGCCGCTAATTGCACCTATTTCTGTTCTCTAATTGGCCTCGCGATTGGCGTAATTGACAGCAAATTGCGCGGTGGCGTAATTAGAGGATAATTATCGCTCTCGTTGGATAATTCGACGGCGAGGTGCGAAACTTCGCCAATAGCGCACGGAATATCGGCGAAGATGCAACAATGATGATAAACAATAAAAGTCATTATTCTTAGATAGCATGTTTTTAGAAACCTCGTAAGAAAGTCATAGGTCAGCGCTAGATTTCTCTCCGTATACAGAGTAATTGCCTGAGCATTATGGGAAAAACGAGCGGTTTTTACGGAGGAAAGGGCCGAATTTTCTAATCGCAACGTTACGTGACAGCGGCCAATTTGCATTGTTGAACCTCTGACAGGTCGATCCGTCAAAATTACCACCAATTTCCACATCAACGGGAAATTCGGCGTAAATTGACGCTTGATAGAAAGTAGATCGAGAACTTGGCGAATCTCGGGAAAAAAATTAAACGTTCACGCCTTTGATGTGCGACCGCGATAATGTTACTAACGAGAATTTTAAAAGACTGCTTAGGCGAAAGTCACCTTGAGGTCCTGACGCAGGACGAGACCCGACTTGCATCCAAAGTAGCACCGTCGTCGAAAATGGCTCCACATTTCCAAGTCAGTACCAGCTATCGAAGCCAATTTGTGAAAAAGTTTCGAACGATAACCGCCACTGATTCCGGCCAATTTGACAAATGCGATAGTCAGATTACAAAGTAGAAACTGGCGTTGCGTAAGACTCACCAGAGATATTGAAAATAATTCGTCGCGAATTTAACGAAATTTCCCCAAGACAACAATAATTTGACTCGCGTAAAAGTTACTTAAGTGCCGGTTTTATTGCAGCGAGCGGAAAGTAATCAATAGTTGGGCGATAATATGATGGGACGATTAAATTTCCAACTGAATAAACGCGATTCATATTGGGAAAGAATTTGGTTAACATCTGCTATCTTCCTTTTAAAATTTTTTAAATTAATTAAATATTTGTTAGGGATTTCGCTAAAAGCAGAGTTTAATTGTAGGCAAATTAGGTGATTTCTAAGGCCGCAATTAATTCTCTTGCTAATGAACTCGCCGGAAACTGTAGAAAACTTGAGTAAATTTTCTTAAATTATTACTGAACTCCTTAATTGTGTGTAACTAAGAAAATTCACTGTTTGCTCAGGATTCTTCATTATTTTCAAGAACAAGTTTAATATTTGCTTTAAATTGGTTGGCAGAATCATAAACTTTAGAAAAGCCTTGAACGAAGGCCTCCTTAAAGTCAGCAGTTCCAGTTCGACGTCATGTTTTCACCATAAAAATATTTTCCCTCAACATTAATTACACTCACAAACATTTATAATTTTCAAAACTACAAATAGTATGCTAATTGGGGCTTTTACCAGAGGCAATAACAGACTACCATTAGTTTCCTCTTTTTACCATTCAAGCAATTATTTAGCATTTACTATTTTTAGAAAGAATAGCCAGTCGAATTTTTTACTGGGTATACCTATAACAATCCTAATTTGTCAAAAATGTTTGAGAATGCCAAGAGACCAAAAAAAAAAAGAAAAACTAGAAAGAGGAACTAATATGAGTACAAAGAATGAGAGCAAAATTCCAGTAGCAAAAGAGGAAGGTTAAACAGCAATGTTAACAATAATAATATGTAGACAATTAGTAAACCTTTAAACAATTAGAGTGTAAGTGACTAAAACTACAAAAGTATTCAACTACAATGGAATATTATTTAAAGATTTGCCTATTGTCATCTGTTCTATCAAAAGTAAATTAACTAAAATTAATACTTTTTGCAAATAGACAATTTTGCTGACTTTTACGTAAATTAATTCTTTAACGTTCTTGAATAAGGTTCTCCAAAAACTAAAAGTTGCAAAAACTTAAGAAGAAGCAAAAACTTAAAGATTTTATTTGTATTACCAGTTGGTGCTATTTAATGATACTGAAAGCAACTGTTTGCAGAGGAATTAGTATAAATAATTTGCAACAACACTGTTGGAATTTGCAGGTTTTATATTATCTTTATAATTGCCAATTAGAGTTCTGTTCAAACAACCGCTATAACACTTACATTTTCTTTCAAATTATAGATGTCATTTAACAGGATCTTTTGGAAATGAATGGAGTTTTCGACAAACTTAAGGAGGTGGTTTAAAAAAATTAAATTGATCATTAATTCTCATTAAGTGTTCACTAGAACACCCTGCCCATGTCATGTTCGTCAATCAATTATCTTATTTGGACAGATTGCCAACAAAAATCCAGCTCTAAAAAAAAATAGGCATTCAAGAGCTGAAGTTCAAAACTTTAAAATGAGAGTTAAACGATTTATGTAACTTCTCTTCATTACCAACTTACACTCAACTAAATTCAAAATTTACTGGTGACGGTGTGCATGTGCCATCAACTGATTAACTGATAAGTAGTCAACTTGTTACATCTCAAAAGCACATTGGGCAAACTATGATAGTAAAAAGGATTTTTTGACAACTTACTTGTATAAGTATGTAGTGTTTGTTGTACTAAACCAATTTAAAACTACTACAACGCCTAGGCATCCGTCAACTTCTAAGTACTTTCTATAAAAAGATTTAAGTGTGCAACCATAAAGCATTTTGTTGAAAAATTACGGTTTGAAAGTAGCCGGTTATTTAGTTTTTCTATTTTTGATTGAGGCATTGAAAAGTTAACGACAGCAATATTGTTAGTTTTAACTATTTTAGAAACAATTCCTTTTTAAATTATGTTAGCAACAACTGTTTGGCCTTCACAAATGTATTTTATGAAAATGTCACGTTTTGCAAATATAATAAACATCAGTATAGCGATAACGTTAGGCTACCCCTTCTCAAGCCTTCAAATTCTTCATCACCTTCATCTATAAGATACCGCCAATCTGTTTTGGCAACCACTTCTTTGTACATTTTTTATTTAATTTTGGTTAAACTATCAGATCTTTCAAAGTACTTGTTACTACTTTCCAGTCATCTAGGAGCTGTACTTATTATCTTCAATCAACAGTACATACTTGAATCCCAAAACCGGAAAAGTTTGGAACTGCTCCGTTCCGTAACCTCAAATTATTTTTTTTAAGATTTAATTTTGGAAGTAACGTGAACTAGCCGCTACTCACGTCAAGATTGATGATGTGTGTGATAAACCATTTGAAAATGTTCATAAATGGACGAGTTTATTGCCAAAGATGAGGCCGCTCTTTCAACACTGCATCTTTTGCGGTTTGTGAATAAGGTGTGACCTTTTCGAGTGTATACTCATGCTGAACCACACCCTGTCGAAAAAAGGAGTAAAGATTGCCTTCATATTACTCGGACCTTATCATGTCGTCGTTATTTTGGGATTACCTTTTCTTAAAGCTTCCTCCCCACTAGATTTTAGTTTACCTCAACAGCCTCTAAATTTTTTCAAAAGTTTCTATCTAAGATCCAATCAGACTATTTTACAATGGTGAGGTGGTAAAATTAAATATTATCTTAGATTTAACAGATTTCTGACAGATCTTGTATCTCAACTTATTGTGCCTTATACGGTCAAAGTTACTATTATAATGCAAATTAGATATAATTTCTTTATTGGAAGTAATCGGCTTAAGTTAAAGGTCGACTAAGAAAGTTGATTCTAAAATTCTGTTGAACGTGTGAACCTGCCATGGCTCATTGCAGCGGTGATTCAAAAAGTTACAATCAATTATTAGGTAAAAGACCCAAATTTGCTAAAATTACCGTTTAGTAGGAATGTCAAGTCCCGTACGTTAAGCTTCTGAAAAAATACTTTATAACGGTCGACTTAAAGCATCTGCTAAGTCTGAATTTCATTATGATTTTAAATTTATTCCTAAAATTGTTCAAGAAAAGTGGACAAGATAAAAATTGTTAAGAAGCACGATTCCCGTTCAAATAATGCAATTCGCCCGGCGCCTCCGCCATTTGTGGCGGCGCCTCACAAATAATTTTCTTCATAATTAATTATCTCGTCGACGGCAATAAACTTAAATTTCGTTAAGTTTATTGCATCAACAAATAAATATCCGCTATATCGTAGAGTGAAGAAACAATAATAGAGATGTTACAGATATGAAAAGCTTCTTGCGATTTGCTTCCTCGTCGTTAGAGCCACAGGTAGCCATTATTATTTCGAAAACCCGATGCTTTGTGTAATTTACAACAGTAACCTAAGTGCCCACAACCCAATCCGGTGCATTATAACGGTTATTAATTTCTTGAATGTTTCCATTTGATTTGTGGCTGCACCGGGATAATGGAATAGCTCGCCAGAAATAGCATCTAGCCATTAAACGCACAGTTTACGAGTGTTCATGCGAATTTCACCTGCTTTACCCACAATATCGCCAATAACCCACCCACCACCGATTTCGTGCAATTTCCGACATTTTTATGTAATCCTTATTTACATTTGGAGTGAAGTAGCAGCAGAAAGGTTACGCTTCATTTAAATATTAAACCCGTTAGCAAGAGATAAAGTTGGCAGAAACTAACTTAAGTATCGGTCGGCCATTAAATAATATTCGTCGCTTACTCATTTATTTAAATCTAAATAGTTTAATCGTGTGGTCATCTAGTGCAGGTGACGTAAGGTCACTGTCGGATGAGTCACTTGTTTTGGACCGCGAAGAGTTTTGGCCGAAAACAACGTTGCAAATTAATTGCGGATAATGAAATCGTGCGACTGCACTATGTTTTGTATTGGCACCTACAACATTCTAATCGCTGGATACGTTTGTATCCAATTTAGCGCATGGTAGGAAGTTGTGAATTTGTTGTGGTCGTAAAAGTTTCTATTGGGAACAACATCTTTCGGATAAGGTCGCAATGCAAAAACGCCATCACCCACTCGACGGCGCCTTACCTTCCATACCTAATCGTTGCATGTCCCGGAAATCGCGGGTCTTTAATTGAATGAAATGACGTTAATTAAGATAATTGTGCCAATACCGGCGTATCATTAGACCAAACAAGCGTACGGACGAGGTGTTTATTTATTTGACATTTTGAGGCTAATGTCTGTGAAAATAAAGTTTGATCACGTGGGATCTGGTTGAGATACCTGGATACGTCTTCACGCACAACAACATCATCGTTATGTTTGTTATGAATGTTGTGACTAATTTCGACAGCAAAATCGAGTAATTAACGAGCTTGTTGAATTTGATTAAGTTTACTTGAGCGGAAACGCACAAACTAAATTCTTGTCAAGACCAGCAACATTTTGCGGACAAATTAGGGATTGGAAATTAGGGTAAATTGAAATTTTTTGAATCGTTGCAAAAAATATGACGATTTTAAAAATGACAGGAATTTCGCCAATGGAATGAAGATGGGCGTGCAGTCTGCGTATTTCTCTAATTCAAACCACTTAGTCCAAAAAATTCCTAAGCGTCATTTTTTGCATTTCGAAGAGAAATCGACTCTCTAGCAAAGCGGCAAACAACTTTATAGTCATGCCAACAGTCGGAGCTCCCCAAAAGTTTTACTAAGCTAGATCAGAACTAAAAAACTGAGGATCTTAAGCAAATATGTCTTGGGGAATAAAATACAGTAGAGACCCTTTAATCCGAACCTCCAGTAATCCGAACACGGGGTCGAATTTCTATAATCCGAAAAAAAACCTTTAATCCGAACAGCATGGGTAAATTTCTTAGAATCCAACGGGCAGGCAGCACATAAGTGTGCTTCCTGGAAACTCATTCAAATTTTGATCGCGTATTGATCGCTGAATTCAAATGGTGTTATGACCATTTCAGTTTCAGTTCGAAGTTAGAAACGATAAGGGGGGAGTGGACACTAGAAAACAAATGAAAATCGACGATTATTTGTGGCCATAATTTTGTATAATGCATTTTCAGTTTTTTGTATTATTGTCTTTTTAAACCAACCATAATAAATGGTATAAATTGTTCTAAATTAACCTACTTTAAATTTACACATATAGTTTCACTAATCCGAACAAATCGCTAATCCGAACCACTTCTTGCATTTAACAATTCGGATTAAAGGGTCTCTACTGTAAATCATTGATCACAATCCCCAAGAAAATATCTAGTTGGCCATTTTTACATTTTGAAGAGAAATGAGCCCTAACCGATTTATGGCCGATTTCTTCACGTTTGCGCCAAGTTGCCGATATTTATCTTGGAGATATAGTTATCTGGTAGATAAATACTCATTATCAACAGTTGAAGGGTTTTCAAAACTTTAATTGCAGGTACTTCTGACTCTCGGCTTTTAACTTTTGTGGAGGCCAGCTAACACTTTTATTTATTGATGTCAATAACTTTTACGCCAAAATTTGTGTGAATTCAATTGGAATTGGAAAGCTTTTAGAAATAAACCCAAATTTAAGGAAAACTATTTTTAGGAAAAGAGAGTCTCATTAGCCTTCCATCAACTTTTGACTACTTTTGGCTTGTTTCGGTGCCTAGCAGTAGTTAATGGAACTAGAAGTGTTATCGGACAAATCTACGTTATTTTCACGCCGTAGAAGGCAAAGCGCCGAAGTTCTGCAGGTATGCGGGAACTATTTAGTATTCACCGGGGTTATATGGTGTTGCAGCAAAGTTCGTAGTACACTCCATCCGCCTGTTGGAGCAATTAATTGAGTCACTTCCTGTCTTCCGCATGTCGGCGAAAGGCGATGACACCACAATTTCGGGATGAAACCGAACGAAAGTGATTAGCGCCGTTTCAAGGTGAGGTTTCTCGAGTCGTTCACAATGGAATAATAACCTCTTGAACCGTTGCCCAAATTAAAACCAGATTAGACTCCTTTGTGTAACGCCGTGATACGCGTCCAAGTCCGCCTTCCGGTCGAAGACGTGGAACAATCTCTCTCGCGATCCGGTATTGTTCCTGGGCGACGTTTCGACCGATTTCCAACACCCCCAGGCCAAGAAATTGAATTAATTACGATTAGAAACCGATCGGAGCGGTGCAACGACAAGACAAACATGGTTAGGTGAGGTCGACGGCCTATCTCCGCTACCTCGTCTTCATTGTTGTTGCGAAAAATTATGAACAATAATCAGAAAAAACGTCTAAACTTGATACGTTTATGGTAATCACGACCAGAACCGAAGCTGGCCCAACCTGTCTCAACTGGAAACGCGTTGTGGAATCTTCCCCGACCAGATTTTGATCAATAACTGCACCACCGACACACACGCTTTCGGATTAATCACTGAACGGGAAGACCGGGGGCCGCAGCCACCCCAAACTCGTGACGAAATTACTGATTTCGTTAGGGACAACGTGTACGGTTCTGGCAAAATTTCGTCCGGAGTCTAGAAAAGAAGCGTAAGAAGATCACGAAGTCCCTGATGGGAGCGTTCTAATTATAGTTTTTCATCCGGCTGGGAGCTGCAAATCGATTCGTCTCTGGTGTCTGTCTTTGGAAGGCTTGAGGGTGTTATTTTTCAGTGGACTTCTCTAGTGGCTCGATAATGAGATGTTTTCCTCTAGTCGGAACACGGTTTAGTGCGCGATAAAAGCGCAGCCGACAAATAATGATCGCGGCCCAGTTTCTATTTTTCACACAGCCTTTCCGCGTCTTTAAAAATAATCTCAATTTTTAATCATAACTCAACCCTGATCCAGCCGGATTTAGCCGAGAGCGCCAGCAAAAAAGCAATTAGAGAGTAAACCAAAATCTTGTAAATTTTCTCAACTTGTGCCTAAATAGATAAAGAAAAATGATCAATATTAGCTTCATCTCCCAATTTGGAATCTCTAGGCTGATAAGCTAATAAGAAGACATAATATATAATATGTGTAATAATAATAATACATATGCATGAACATATGGTAACTTTGTTCAAAAATATATAAGTAGCTAATATTAGTACCATATATGCAACTGATGCACTTTTACAAATATGCAGGCAATAAGTGTTTTTTCAATCAAGAAGGCTTAAAAATAGTCTAAGGGTGGGTTTATTCACCTTTCGGTTATGATAATTACCTAGGAGACAATTGTCTCAACAATGCTTGAGTTGGAACTTACGTGAACATTAAAATTACAGAGAGGTGAATAAACCCACCCTTAATCAAATCTTTTAAAAATTTTAAAAATCTTTGAATCACTAATTACTAAAATATTTCTAATATCAGTTATTTTAAAGATATGCTAGTTCTGAGGTTATTCAAAATATAGTACTCATCCCTGGGAACTTCTTTCAAATAAATCAAATTTTCCTACTTTAACTGAGTTGCCTTGACTTCTTCATGTCAGCAAACTTGGTAAATGGTGTAACGCACATGAATCAATCTCTACGTTTTATGTCTTAGCCGTTCAAATCACCTACTTACCGCAAGAACAAACTGGCCATAAAAGTAAAAGTTCGAACACCAGGAAAAAATTTTTGAAACAGTCATTGAAGTAGGTTACGTAATTACACCTTAATATTTTTACTTATCTGACAGGCCGCGATTTTTCAAGAACGACCCATTATCAGCGGCTTGTGCTTTTAACACTTTTCACTCTTGCAGCATTTAACAGGCAACTGCCAACACTATAAGTAGAACTTGATTGTCGCTCTAACTCTTTTTTTTAAATTGTAAATTATCAATTGTTACGCCACTGCCCTCCAGTTACAATTGCCCAAATTTGTTGGTATCTGAAAGATCCGGTATGGTTGGCAATTTTACGACTGCTAATACCAGTAAACTAAAAAATTGCGTGGGTCATCAAACCTGATAAATGATCTGGTAATCTGGTATGCAATATGCAAAAGAGGGGCGTGGGTTGTTGATCCAGCTATTTCGACCGGCTCCGGTTAAAAATAACAAATCTCAACCCCCTCGAATCCATTACAATTGCAAATGACTTCTAATCGCCGCAATCATAAAGTTTTGGCTGCGAGCTTTTATTAGACCTGCCAAATCTCGAGCCGCGATATTTGCACCTCAATTACAGCCTTATAAGGCACGAATTAAAATGAATCAGAGGGCCCCAACAAAATTGTGTCAATGTTAATTGGAGACCTCAAGACCACCTGCACGTGAATATCTGGATTTTCGGACGTATCGTCGGAACAATAGCGTAATCTTGCCGGATTAACCGGAATTGGTCCGGTTAATTTCGCGTGACGAATTGGGGATGAACCCGGCATGCTGGGAACGGGACTCACCTGAATCTTTTGAAGTTGAACGTTTTCACAATTCACCATCAACAACAAATCTAGCACAGAGCACCTGTTACATCCTTGGAGGTGGAAACAAGACTGACTGAAGAACTCGGCGTGGTGGCCGGAGACTTGCGTAGCCAGCGCTCCAAGTGCTCATTGGAATCTGTAAAATTTTTGAGAGAATGTTGTGCAGGTAACCAACCGGTTTCGCCAAGATCCCATTTGCTGCGGCCACTTCGCGATGGTAGCTAAATTAATAATTTCGAAATTTTCATCGAGCCAATATTCGGCAATTCAGGAAGTTTGCAATAAATTTTCTCGTAACATCAACAAAGAAGCGTGCAAGTCTCCCCGTTTCGCGCTTACGCATTTGGAGACAATTCGAGGGGCTAACGCATCTATTTTTTTCTGGGGAATCGCAAACTGTCATTGACCTCCCTCCAAAGGTGATGGTCGCTCATTTGTGCGGTCTTATGGGCACCTACTCTCCCCGGGGCGCTCTCGTCAAGTGTCTTATCGCCAGAAATGATGATTACTTTTTATTTTTAGCAGTGATCTAATGGAGGTTCGATTAAAAGCTCGACTTTAGTGGCAAGACGCGCCAACATTTTTGAATTAACGACGCGCCGATCTGGGTCAGGCTGGGCAATTAATCCAAGACGCAACGGCGGGTCGCGCGGAAATCTAACGGAGGATGGGGCCACTGTGGCCCCATCAAGCCAATATTCAAGTTTTCCAGCGCGACTTTTACCACGACTCAAACAGCCAAAAGAACTAAAAACGGGTCAAATTTTGAAAGACGAGGGAACCCTTCAAGAGCATAACTTTAATGTCAACAAAACGATACACCTGCACTTGGTCTTTAGTTATTTAGGTAAGTGGTGCCTGAAATTAATGACGGAGGCGAGAGAAATACGCAATTGACTTAAGTAAGAAAGACATTTATGTTATATAAATGTATTCACAAGACATTACACATATTAATTTGTTTCTTAACGCTAAACTAAAAAATCTATAACTAGAAATACAAATGATTCTCATTCATAAAAGACATATTGATGAGCGGGTACTTCCACGTGATATGAATTGATCAATATTGCTTCGTAACGTACAAATGGGTGTCGTGATGTCAAATTTTACACAATGAGCGAGACTGGAATGAAAGCACCCCCTCAGTGTCATATGTACAGTAGTATTTTAAGATTGCTTTTCGGTATCTCAATAAATATATTCACTAAAAAACTGTGTAAAAATATATGTACATCGTAATTTTTGGAAAGTTGAATGGTTTCGTTAAAAAAGTCCTTTCTGTGCAGTTCTGTAATTATTATTGCACGATTGATGTAAAATTTGTCATGTGAGGGTGTCTGGAAATGTTGCGGTTAATTCGTTTGGATGCACGGAAAGCGTTTTAACAAAACCACTTCGAAAAAGCCCTATGGATTAGAGAAAAACGCTACGCTATTTTACATAAAAAACCGTGGCTGCCTATACTGGCCTGGAAGAGAGGTTCTCATAAATAATAAATACGAAATTTTAATAACTAGCTTAAAATATTTGGCATCATTTTGTTTCATTATCATTAACATAATTTATAAAATTATCTTTTAGGATCAAGTTGACTGATGACTAACACTATACAATAATTTATTTTGTAGGCATGTTAAGAACACTATAAATATTCTTTCTTTATGTCAAAAATATATTTCCAACACTACAAAGAATAAACCTATGTTATAAATGCACACAATGGATCCATGTACACAGTATTGTAGCTCGGCTGGGGGGGAAAGGGCCTGGGGGCCCGCTCCCGCCAGACAACTGTACAATTGTCAAAGAATACCGTCTTCACGTGTGGGCAAAAATATATATTTTAACGTGAAGCAAGGTTACAAAAGGCAAAATACGGAACGAGCGGTCCCAAATAAATGATCTCTATTCACAAACATTAAAACAACGTATTGATACATGAAGTGATGAGACTCGATCGGCGTGTGTGCTTAGTCGTGGACCAACAATACCTACACTGAGTTCGGCTGACTGACTGTAGCGAAAATATACACAGGAAATTAATCTAAAACTCCTTAAAAAATTATAAACAAAAATCGCACCTAAATTATGGCAGTCGCTTCATCACTAAAATCAACAATTTACAATAAATTAACTAATAAATTAATAAAAATTATATAAAAGCGGTTAGAACGGAATACTAGATTTGTACTTGTGGGAATTTTACACTCGATTTTGAGATCATAGAGGCACTGATAATTTCGCTTCTACCAACTTTTACCTTCACGATTTCGTCCCAAAAATACGGAAAATTTTAAAAATAACGACAAATTAGCTCAAAACTGCACGCTTTGCATGTCGGCCTCGCAGTCCCGATACGGCCCCGTAACTATGCACGGGTACATCGGGAAGAGGGTCGTCAAAGACATGGTAGTTAAGGTCGGCGCCCTAATCATAACTTCGCTGGGACTTCCAGCCATAAAATAGCTCTCCGGATATTCCGTCTTCTTCTCTAACCCCAGCTTGTGAAACTTCATCTTGTCTAAGTATTCGTCCAACCCGTGTTTAGCCTTATTCAAGTTTCTGTGCTGGTAAAACACCAACGAAATTCTCGTCGGATTTTTGCGATTTGGCTTTTTTAGTGCTGTAGTCGCGTGAAGTTCATGTCGGGCGCACTCTAGCAAAACGCTACCGTGCTCCAGGGCAATGGCGACCCCCCCGATACTGGAATCTTTGAAACAATCTGCGTTATCGGTGAAACTTTGTACTTGATTCAGTTTCGATGATAATAAATTCTCTACTGGACTGTCAACTGTCGCGCTATATGAGTAATTGTCATCGAAGGGATTACAAACATTATAATATGGCAAGTTTGTGAAATCGGCGGAATAAGACTGGTTATTGTACGAATGTTTGTTTGGAGGTAACGTCGTTGAGTTGTACGTTTCAAAGAACTTGTTCGGATAATTGTAATGATAGAATCCGTCGAATGTCGGCCTATGGCCATACAAGTCGTTCACTAAATAATTTCTAGAACGAAACGGAAAATAGTTATAGTCCACGCGATTCTTGCCCACACTCGGCTCGTTGGGCGGCGAGTCCAGAACGGTGCTCGACACTTGTCCGTTCTGAATAGGTTCCAGCTCGTCGGGCACTCCAGCCGCTTTCGTCGCCTCATTGCCGTCCTTCCGCTTCCTGCCGCGCTTACAAGGCTGCGCGGGGTGCGGATTCGTTCTCACCTCGGTATGAAACCTGGAAACAACACACAACCTCTGTTATTCATTTCTCAATAAATTTCTTAAAAATTTCAACATTTTGATTGCAGCGGCCAAAAGCACAGCGCGATATTTTGCGATACGCGTTGTTAGGTTATGGGGCTAAAAATTAATTTTTTTAAGTTAGCTGAAAATTGTAAATTATTTTTACGGAAAGTGAAGCTTTTGGCGAATTGGACTTGAGTAGAAGAAACATACTTATCCAACACTTCGATGCTGCCGAGCCGGATCTTCTCGTCTTGGTTCTCCTTGGAGTTGAACTCGTCAGTGTCGTCAGCGACGTAGAGCGGCAGAACGTGCAACTGTTCCTCGTCGGGCTTCTGCAGCTTTTTGTGTTTGGTCAATGTGACGACGACGGTGCAGCCGTTGGGCATGTTCTGAGAGTCCTTGTGGGCGTGAGCGCAAAAGTCCACGCAAGCGGTCACTCCTGAAAACGGTCTTCCGGGTCGCAACCCCAGCCGGCAATCGGAAGCGGCGTGCTCGTGGAAGCACTGATTTTCAAACGACTGCGGAGCCAAACACCGATAGATCGGCGTGAGATGCGAGGCCAACTTCTGCAGTTTGTCCTCGACGATCTGCTCTTCGGCTTGCACGCTTAGGCGGAATTTACGAACGAACTTCGACCGGGTGAACTTGCAACCGTTGTAGTACATGCTCCAGGAACATCCGAAGGAGAAACTGGCGCCGCAGTTGTCCGGATCGAGGCCCTGACAAGCGCAGGTTTTGGGCTCGTTGAAGCCGCAACGGCGCTTGGTTGCCAGGCCGAACTTGGTGAGTTTATCGGCGAGAAGCGAGTAGAGCTCGTCGGCGTTGGTCTGCACCACGCCGTCCCACATGACGATGCAGATGACGATGAAGGCTGAAGGGCAAAAGTGGCCCTGGCGGTGTTTGACGATTATCAAATACTTCTCGTCGCTGCCAGAGCGCCGGATTATCTGCAAATGGCGCCAATTAAGGAAATGCAATAGGTCTCCACTTGTATGGAAATTTGTTTCAAAAGTACAAATAACCTACAATAAGCTACTTATGAACATAGACATCTGCACCTATAAGATCATCCAGAATGACTGAACGTGCCGCTCACCCAGCATCCATTCCCGATTTTTGCTTTAGCTACCCTGACCCGTACTAATGTGAGTGTGGCGTACCACAAACAATACTTAACATTTTTAAAATAAATTTTATTATAATTTAATTTCATTAAGTCAAAAATACTGTTTTTAAATTTGATTTTTATTCCTTTCTTTCTTTTAAATTTCCCCGCGTCTTTACAACATATATTATCATTGTTCTTAGGAAAAAAAATTGCAGCTGATATTTCTTTGATTTTTCGAAAACTAAAACGCTACACTTTCAGCTAATTAATTCGGTTGCAGAGTTGGTGAATTTGCGACCTTACCCATTTGGCGATGGGGCAGCCCTGCGCCGTCTTGCCCTCCTTGCCGGTGTACCGAACCTTCTCTATCCTGATGGCCTTCCCGGTGACTCCCGTTCGGTTCTCCAAATCGTGCCGCAAGTTCTTCAAGTTGTCGGAACACCCTGCAAGAAATCGTGGCAATGAAGCGGCCAACTTCCGCTTTCAAAGTCGATACGTACCCAGATGTGTGTAGTAGCTTCCCGGTTCTGAGGGAAGCTGGTTGTGATTGGAGCAATCGCAATGTGGAATTTCGCTAGCAAATTTGTCTGGACTGTTGTTTTCAGTTTTGTTTTTGGGACTCCTCTGGATCTGCTTGGTCTTATCCGGAGTACGTGGATGGGCGCCACCACCATCGTTTATTTTATTTAAACGATGATGGTGGCTATACCATAAAAAATGACCGGTATTGTTTTGTTCCATTTTCTTCGTTTCCTCCGCCGCAGCTTCTTGCTTACTTAATATCATTGATTTGATTCGAGTGTTCAAATTTACCCTGTCCGCTTGCGAGAATTCGCTGTTGCTTTGTGCCTCGTTGGACTTATCTTGGAAATCGTTATCGAAGGGTTCTGGTTTGATGGCACCGACGTTGTCATGGGGTCGTTCCCACATTCCGTCGTTCTGCCAGAGCTGTTCATGACTAGTTCCGCTGTATTGTCCACTGCCTGGGTATCCACTAGAGCTGTGTGAAACTAGCTGCGGGCTGCTGTTCACTTGCGGATACCCAGGCTGGGCGTTTCCCGAATTCGCCGTGACATAGTTCGGGTTAGATCCCGGACTAAACGTAGCCGAAGACACCGACGTGAAACTCGCGTTGCTTTGCTGATTGAAATTTTGATTGTTCGCCGGATTACTAACGGTACTGTTCACCGAACTCGGTCGCGAAATGTTCCCGGAGTTCTCGGTATTGCCGGAAGGTGTCGTCGCTGGCGACACGAAATTTTGGTTCTGAGGATTATACTCTTGGTACTGTCGATTGGTGGTGTTTTGAGATGGAGGCGCTGGACTAGGCGTGTGAGAATAGTTGGAGTTCGGTCGCGAGGTCAACTGGGTCTGTTGATTGGGGACGCTGGGCGGTCGAGTGTTCGTCAACACCTGAACTGCGCCAGCGTAAAAAGTGTTGGTTTCAAACGTCGGCTGTTGGTAGGTCGCCTGGTAAATGCCATTGGGGTATTGTTGGTACCCATCCAGGGTCGCCTGGGTCGCCGGGATCTGCTGGATAAACTGTCCCTGTGGCCAGGCTACAAAAAAGAAACACGTCAGCGACAATCTAGAGAAAACTGCAACTAAGTACCTTGAGTAGGGTCCGCTTGCCACACCGGGGTTGGAAATCGGTTGGGGTCGGCGTAAAACGGCATGGGAGCCTGCAAAAACAACACAAAATAATTAAATAATGTAGTTTAGTGGTGAATAATGTAGTTTAACATAGCAAATATCAAAGTAGATAAACTGTGACGTGATGTACTTAGTTAGTTAAAGAAAACTAGACAAACTCTTGGAGCGCGGGGTTTCCGTTCGCTTTTGAAACTAGCTGTACTACTGTAGAAAAAAAGTTTCTTACATTTCAAATCAAAATAAAATAGGATCAACCCTCTATACGTTGTTTGTCACTCCCCATGGGGGAGACAAGGAAGAGATAAGAAGCGATCATCTTAACTTTTCTAATCACAGACGGACTTCTATATCAAGTGTTAACGATGTTGGTGCTAATGAGAATCTGACCTAGCCATGAAAAAGTAATAAAAAAACTGGTGTTTTAGTGCGAGGGTGCAAGGCCGCCGGGTTGCGTGTAGCGGTCGGGGTGTATGTTTGGTTGCCTGCCCTCAGGCGCGAGCGCGCCCGCCCGTCAAAGGACAACAAACGGTCCATCTTCCCGAACAAAACCTCGGGGATGTCTCGTCGACGGCCCGACATAAAGGGGGAATTTTGTGTAATCCACCCCGAACCGGGATCAGATACACCACCCCACCGTTGCGGCAGGTCAGTGTTGCCGATTCCCGCCTGCACCCTTGCGACTCGGGGCCAAACGCGCTTTTCATTGAGAAAACGTACCATGGGCGACTGTTGCTGGACGGGAATCGCTTGCTGTTCGGGCTTCAACATGTGAACGGTGGGCACCGTCGGCTGAGGACTGGGCCTGGCCGGGGCTTGATTGGAAATGATGGTGACGTTGCCGTTGGACTCGGAGGAAAGGCCGCTGGGAGGCCCGCTGGAGACGGTGGCGACGGGGCCGCTAGGTTTTCGACCGCGATAACTCTGCAAAAACAGCTGTATCAGGGATTTTCACAAAAAAAATTAGCCAAACTATCGGGTTTCCTTCCATAAAACTGGGACTATGCAATGATAAGTGGGTCAGGCAACCGTAGTAGTTTCTTTACCTGAACTACCTTTCAGCAAGCGGCAGTAATTTAATATTCATCGAGATATTTCCATGGCGATTTTTATCGATCTCTCAACGTGTTTAATAGTTTATTACAAAATCGCTACCGCACCCGAAACAAAATTGATAACAACTACTTAAGTTAAGTCACATCTACTCACATCCATTGGTTGCGTTTGCATCAAAATATTCGGGCCACACGCGTCGCGCTAAATTCAGCGAGTATCTTCGCGAAGAACCAAATAAAACCAAACTCTTTCGTTTCGTTCAGAAACTTTTATTTCAAACTATTTGCGATTAAAAGAAAAGAATGTAACAAGCTCAAAAAATATACACCAAACACGAATAGATCATGCATTGACTAAAATTCTTGTTTCTCTTGGTCGATTTCGTCCCCCTCCTCTTTTAGCTTACGTAACGAGTCAATTCGAGCTTCCGCACTTGGAAGTTGGAGCTTTTTCTCGAACGTCTGTGTTAGTGTTGTGCCGTTGAGGGGCGCGTCGTTGATTGATCGAAACGCGAACGAAAACGGCGGGTACCGACTGGCAACGATACAACCTGGAGCTGTTATCGTTGTTATCACGGTACTACATACACATAAACGACTCGAATTCCATTATTTACGAAGCAATTAGAATGAAATATCACGGAAGAGAACGGAACTCTTGGCATAGGGCACAGCGGCGCAGGACGCGACGCCATTGTTACGCGCCAGCGGCGGCGCTGCGACGCCGATGCAACGGCGATGCAATTTGCTTAGATGCAACCGTTAGGGCTAACCAATTGCGCTCGCCCTTTGACGCTTTTTTCGTTATTATTTCTAGCAACAAACAAGTTGCACAAGAATCTCGAAATGTTGTATCATTTGCCAAAAATCTGTGTCACTCTTTGGGATCTTGTTTGTATCTGGGTTGAACGCGTGTTAAGATTGGTGTGGTAACAAGAGTGTGACAATTTCGCAGAAATCTTCCTCACCAAATTAGGGAAAAGGGCCTCGCGAGTTAATCGTATCGTAGGGTATTTCCGTATTTCGGTTAATTTAAGTATCTACCAGTATACCTTGCATCATACCTATTCCTTTAGTTGGGCAGAAAAACGTAACTTTGCCAAATTTAAGTCAAAGTAAAAGTTTATACCCAGGACCCTGATTGTACATTACTCATTAGTTCATATTTGTCAATCTCGTGCAATGGATTGGTGATGTCACCCGTCACGGAAATTTGGGGCCCTGCGCCAGACACTGGATGAGAAATTAGGAACAAGGCTGGACTCAACAATTTTTTAACCTCTTTATCAAAGTAATTTCAAGGCTACACAGCGCCATTCACACTTTTAAAATTCAAATTTTTTTCTACATATTATTATAATGTAGTTTTTATGTATGTACTACGTAAACAAAATCCAATGCATCTGTTCCATTATTTTATATGCTTGGCATAAATATGAATTTTAATGTTTGTTTTATGTGGAAAATAAACGAGTTTAAAGTTTAACAGTTGGACATTATCTCTGCTGTCGGCTGTACCTAGCAGATACATCTTATTAAAGTACGCACATTCATTTTTTTTTAAATAGTGTAACCCGTCTTAAGAAATTATTCCCATATGCAGTATAAAAATTGTAATACAATTTTGCTCAACTTCTCATCATTTGAAAATTTCTAATTGTTGCAATTTCTAATTATTGGCAATTTTCCACATTTTCTTTTGAAAAAAGGTTAATGACAGTTAGAAATAAATTTATAAATTTTATAGAAAACAATTTCTAAACCAAAGAGTAAAAAATAATTTTTTTTAGTTCTAAATAATTTCTTTCTCTAATGTGTAATGAAAATTAAAAATTGCAAATTTTACGCACACGTTCTGCAAACGGTTAATTAATTATTTTGATTTCTACGCCAAGATTACTAAAAGTAAAAAAATTAAACTTCGACATGTTGACCTAGAAAAATTATCACTACATTACAAGAAAATTCCGGAACACGTAGCTTCAACAGCAATAGTTACAAAATTAAATTTTTCTACTTTGGATCTGTAATAAAACTATTACGACACCCAAAACAGTGCTATTTAAGGTAGCCGTTTGAAAACCTCAAAACGAGGCAATTTTGCGGTAATTTTGTTCGTACAAATTGGCTCTCCTGGATGTAATAAAAACAATGTAAAAATACTACAGGAAAGAGAAAAGATGAGAAAAATACTTCAGATAGTTTGCTTCAAGGTCATCTTTATGGTTACCACATAAAAAAATTGCTAAAATTGACCAAATTTTTGTCTTATCTTTTTACTTCATTAATTTTTTCTTCATCAAAAACTAGCTTAACCATTAGACCAGCATATGTTCAAAATATTATTGATTTCAATAATGTCATTATTTAGCTTTGTCCGAAACAAAATCATTGAAGCATTCCTTGATTTAACAATAAAAATAAGATTGAAGAAAATTATCTGCATTTTTTCAGTTTTTTTCTTTCTGTGGTATTTTTACATTTCTTGCATCATATCCAATTTGTATGAACAAAATATTCCCAAAATGAGCTCGTAACAAACTTTACGAACAGCCACCTGAACACTTGAACCGTTATTACAATTTTATGGCATTCCCAAGAAAGATCTAAGAAGTAACTTTAACTAAATTCGGAACATTTAAATCAATGATAAAATTAAATAACTATTTTCTTGAAAAAAAAACAAGTATCACCATAATAATGACAAAAAAAATCTGTAGTACAATAAACATTTACTTATACCCGACACAATTTTCATTTTTTTAGGATGTTCTGGACATGATTCATCGTCTCTTGGCTAAGACGATCACGTCTTTTTATAAATTACTTTTAGTAGTTTAGTAGTTTTTTAAGCGGCTGTAAGAAAAGTATCAATTTTTTGTTCTTATTTCACTTTGTCTTGGAGATGGTACGCACCTGCTTTTCAGAAACGACGAGCATTTCTGGCGCCCTTTGAATGTAACCTATGAACTTTGCGCGAGCATAAATTCGACCGGGTCATTGAAATGAGCCGATGCAACTCCTGAGCCTTAAGGGTCGCATTTGTTAATTTGGCGTTCCAATTGCAAAAATGTCAAACGAGTTGCTCAATAAGCAATAATAATAATAATTTTGAATGCGCCGCCACTGCCGAAGCAGTGGTGCTGAAATAGTTGCGTTTAGCTTAAAATGTGTTCATTTGGCTTGTTCCACTTATGACGGCTCTGTCGCCGAAATAAAACCAAAAATCGCCTTAGTCGATCCGGAATTGACGAAATTTAACCGCTGAGCTTTTAGCGTTTTTGTGTTTTTTTTAGTTGTTTTTTCAATTAAGTTGGCGACGTGAATTTGGGCTAATAGTCTAGGAGGTGTTAATTTTCAGGCCCGGGCCCCCGGGCATCTCTTTGCGGCGGGTGCCATCAAGTTCAACTATCAAAGCGAAACGCAACCCCTGTAGGTACATTTAGAAGCGCGTATTTATCGTCATTTCGTTGTATGATGTTCGTACCCAGTGTGAGTATTGATTAATGTACGGCGCATGCTCGATGGCTGAACACATTTTCTACAAAATTTACAATTACCGTGTACAGCTCATCACAAAATTATTCTCTCGTACAGCTTTGATAAGGTTTTTAATAACATTTCCCAAGCCAAAGCTCCGGGCTGATTACAGTCGCACTTAAAAATTTGATTAAAAATAAATTGCTAGTCTAGTGCCGAATCGCGTCGGGGTTTTAATGCATAAAATTACCACCTCGGCTCGATTAATTGAAAATATTTTTTCCCCGCCTAATTACTGCTGCATCGCAGATTTCTTGGAAGATCTCGAAAAAAAAAATAAAAAATTGGGACGCTACTGTGTTATGGCAATAGAGGAAACGAAGTAACGCCACGTATCGATCCCCGAGGGCCATGCATTCGTAATAAACATAATAAATCACCAATAATTTCAGTGAGTCATGTGTTTATATCCAGTTATAGGGCTCAAAATTGCAACCTACCCCAGCACCTCGTCCCTTTCCCCTTCCGCGTCTTGACTCTCCACGGAGGTAACTCGCATCGCCGTACAGATTCTAAAACAAAATAAAAACGAAAAATAAATCAAAAGAAAATCATAAAACCAAGTACTAAAAAAAATAACGAAAATCAATCCCACAACCGGCGCCAGCAATATAGGCAACCATTAATACGCGCGTCGAAAATTCCCAAAAGCGGGGGCGTCTTGAACGAACTTACCAAATCGTCGTATACCTGAATTCCTGAAAATCACACAGTTTAAAAATACTCGCGGCCAACCACCCTTAGCGGCAGTTGCGCCACCATCTTTTTTTCGATCACTTTTTTTCCAAAAAAAGTAAACATAAAATTTTTATACCATATTGGGTGTAGAGTAGGAACGAGAACAACCGTCTGTCTGCTTGTATATCCGGTAGCAATAACCAGGTGCGCTTATTTCGAGGGGTGTCCAATGCCGGCAGCAACTTAATAAGAAATTGCGAACGTAACTGTCGTTGTGCCGAATTTAGGAATTTCCGTCGATATCTCCGCTCCGGCTGCCGAATCCAGGAGGATTAGCCGAAATCTGGGGTGGTTCTCGTATCTTTCGACGTTCGACTGCAAGACGTTTGGACAACCCTGACGAAAAACACGTGGTCTATGTATCGCTGACAGCTGGTCTAAACTCCACCCACCACGGATCTTGCCGTTATACTAAATCCAGCAAGACGAGGGATATTCACAATTCACATTAACTACTAACGAGGCACTAAATTTTAGTATTTTTCGAAAAGTTGCCAACAAGCTGGTAAAGAAATTTCGAAGCACCAGACTTTTAACCGAAAAACAACATTTAACATTAATTGGTTCAATATTAATTAAGGTTTGTCGAAAAGATTTAGGGAATAACTTTTTGTTAATAAGGGATTGCTGGATAACTGTTTTCCGAAAAACCGAACCTCACTACGGTTCAGCTCGGATAATGATTATTGCCTGTCTATAGCGACAGGATACCAAATTCTGTATCGAAAAGGTATCATTTGCCTTTTTTGGGTCTGACCTTAATTCTTTGTAGGTGATTTTTTGTCACGACGCTGCAACACGATTTTCAAAGGTTTCCTGAAGGTGACTGAACAGTCTGTGCTCTATGAGTGCGTTTTAACAATTTTAAGTTTTTAATGATCCCAATCGATGTGCATATCTAAATTAATTAACCTTGAGGCTTCCTTGATTCCAGCAACCTACAATAATACTTGTGCCAAAACAATAAACTCCACGATTATATTTAAAAAAATGCTTGCTAATGCGTGAAATCTTCCTTACTCTCTTTAGTTGTGAACTTCCACTAATTACTTGAGTATAATCACGTCGTTCCTCGTGGTAATGAAGATCGGAATACTCTTGAAATGGATCTTGCTCAACGCTAAAGATTTTTTATGTTAATAAAACTGCGCCATTTTGGAGTTTCGTTCTTTCTCAACTGGCATAAATCACACAACTTTCCCAAAAACTCTCATACTTGATTGTCGAACTGCAAATCCCGAAAGTTTTCCTTGCGTTCCTGCCAAACTTCTTTAAAAAAAAAATCGTCGACTCTACACGAGAAGAGACAAAAGAAAACTTCAGTTCGATTGTAGGCCAGGAACTGAAAAGGCATTTTACGTCAATGATCAATGGAGCAATCCTAATCTAACGGCGTAACAAAGTAGAGCCTTTTCGCGTTTGACAGGAGACCGCTACCAAATATAGGTACAGGCCGTTCCCAGAAATCTGAACAATTTTTTTCAACAAATTTTATTAATTTCCATTAATAACAACTGATTGGGGAAGAAACAAAGTTGAAAATTTACAAAACTCTTTTGTCATTTTGCCATCCTCTCATCTTATTGAATCTGCATTAAAGTTGCAAAAACACAACTCTACTTTGACCTGCGTTCAAGAGAGACTTGTGCTAACTTTTTTTTTTAACCTCAGTCTTTCTAGGTCTTTTGGTGTGGAAAAAATGAGATCTTATTATAGAATCTATAAATCTGAAATAAAGTTGTAAAAAAGCTTCAACAAGACCAATGAAACATAGTTGATGTGATATAGTAAAAGTTTTCTAGGTGCATTAAAAAATCATTTTTGTGCAACTAGACATACGTGACACAATCACAGTTATTTACGTCATCAATTACGAATTAAATGCAAACAACAATTGGTAAAAGACAAAACTAGTGGCGTAATCTTTGCTTACTTACTGATGGGCTCAGCGGAAGCCGTATGCCGTTGCTTGACTATTGTGCAAATGTCAATGTAACATACTGATAGGACTTGTTGTGGTTAAGTGCAGAAACAGAAAGTGATTATACGTGAACGCAGAGATCTGTTGATCCAACTGGATAACAAAAAAAAATTATGCGGGCATCAATTTTTTTAAAGCATAATAGTGAATTTTTGTTGAAGAGCGGGGATAAGAAACTAGTCTTTCAACCGAATTAATGTAAAAGTGTTCAGTTCTCAAATTTTAAAAGGACAATAGTGTCAAAATTAGCAAAATATCATCTTAAACTTTCCTGCCAAATATGTCCACACAATAACACTAATGCCCAGTTGCACAAAACTTAACGGTGGTTTAATCGATCGTTAAAAAATCGTTACAATTTTATAGAAGGACTATTCGTTTATTTGCAAGAGTTTGACAGGGTGCAATGTTATAAAGTCTACCAAACATCTACGAATTGCAACAATAGATTAATAGACAATCAAAGTAGTAAAGAAGTTGGAGAAAAGATGACGGAAGATTAAACAACCGTTAAGTTTCGTGCAACTAGGCATAAGATTTTAATTTACATTTTAACCCCTCGAAATTTAATCCTTAAAAATTATTGTTTTCTAAAGATTTGTAAGATAGCACTGTTACCTGCAATAAAAAATTTAGGGCTACGCTGAGACTTGGCTAGTCCAGACTTTTTGGGAAATGGCGTTTCCAAGTGATAAATTTGATAAAAATGAAAATTCCATTAAGATTTGGGGGGTAATTACTCGTTAGCGTCGCGATGCGGAAAAGTTTTGATTTCGGAGGTGTAATTGGGCCCCAGGTGCCCCTCGGAGCCTCGTCGAGGTGCGTGCTCGATATTGATAAACGATATGGGCCACGTGGTTGTTTGGAGGAGCGGCTCTTCGGGCGGCTCTTGAGGGGTTGTTGTTCCAGGTCGGGTCGCGTCCCGCGATGACGTCGCGTTATGCAAACGCGTGGGTGTGCCCGTTAAGGGCAAGGCCCCTGCGATTATTTATAAAAAAGCCGTAACCCTTGTCGCGTGTCCAACACGTGGTCGTTTCTAAGAATAAGCATTGTGGCGCCACGTCAAGGCCCTATTCGAGTAACCCAAATAAAGGACGGCGAACCACCACCGCCGCCCGCCCGCCCGCGTTGCGTGAATCCTTTCGGGGTAAACAGGGTGAGATTTCCCGGAACAAACCACCACCGCAAAGTCATATCCCCGAGCGGCCATCTAAGCGCCGCCGAGTTCGGGTCGACCCACCGTCTGCTGAATGTCTAGCCGGTCCTAACGACCAGCGTGCTGACCGACCGCCTCCGCTTGCCCGGCCGACGGATAGGACCTTTACCTCAGACAACGCGCAGACCAGATACACACACACACTCTCACTCGCACTTCCACCCCCTTCATTTTCACGTCAACTACCGGCTTAATAGATCACTGTCAATCTTTTTGCGGCACGCCGCCCCCCAGGACGCCCCGCGGGCCCGCCACCGCCGCCACCAGCACGACACTGGTCCGATGGCGAAGCGAAATCGAGAAAGCTCGCCGTCACCTTTCCGGGAATTTCTGACTAAACAACGGTTTTTCGAAATGATTGCAGACTTGAGGAGGAAAGTGTGTTGGGTTTAGCGCCAGGTGTGACAATTGGCCACGCGATAATGACGAGCAGTTGCTTGCCTACGGCAAAAAGCTTCTATTGTTATTTTGAACGCTACGCAGCATAAAGCTCAATTTTGCAGGCAGCTAGAACAATTAACAACTAATTAATATATGTCAAATCAATTCACCGTATACTTAATTTTTTTTAATATGTATTTACATAAATAAAGATAGATATCTACCTCCGCTTTTTGACAGTAAATCTAGATTAATGCAACAAAACAGTAGTAGGTAATGGCGAAACTTCGCCAATAAGCAAGAAAAGTTCTAGATTCTGTTAATGGACCGGAATCATAAATATATTTCCGTAACAAAGAAATATGGTTTTTAGAGTCTAGACCATCTCATTGTTGATAATTTAAGAAAATTTTGTCCTTGGCTTTTATAGGAATATAAATTTTCCAAATAAAGAAAGGATTCCAAACAAATTGACCTAGTTTCTATAATGCTTTTGAAAGTTGATAATTTCGTGTTGCAAAATAAAATAACAAACTATTTACGTAAGAAGACCCCATGGCACAGTTAGAATGGGGGTTGATTTACAATGATCTTTTCCACAATCTGCAAAGCCTCCAAATAATAACAGGTAAACAAGCAAGCAACTTTAAATATGCAGGGTATTTCAACGAGAACCGCTGGTGCCTAATTGCGTATTTCCAATAAAGTTGAAAATTTGAAATTTGGCAGAAATAAACTATAATTAATGCACTACAAAATGACATTATCGTTTTTTCTTTTTTTAAATGGTGTAAGTTTTCACTTTCGATCACGATTCCATATCGAAATATTCACTTCATCTCTTTGATTTTCTTCAAGCTCTTGATCACGACTTCCAAGATTGATAACAAGTAATTGAAATATTTTTATATTAAACGATTATTGAATTATATAGATTTTGAAATTTCAGCACTGAAGGCATTCTTGATTGACAGCTTTGTGGCCATTTACCTAGTTTATTTGCGGTTAACCATATTCGATTTTATGATGGTCCCTGTACTGCAAAGATTTTTGAGTAGGTACCGCTGTTAAAACCTAGATTTAAGAGAAAAGAATGAAGATAGCGCTTCCTCGTCGCTCTCAATGGGCAATTATAGGGATGTTTATCCATGATTGCGTGTAGTCAGGATCGAACAGTTTAACGAATTTTCAGGATTTGTTTCGATTATAAGAATCTGTAAACATCAGCCTCGGAGGTGATCTATTTATGAAGCTTAGAACCAGTACTAACGTAATACAAAGTCATCCAAAGTGGTTGATCGTCGATCTTGGCGTTAGCATACTGTCATATTGGTAAACACTTGTTTCCTTTAACCACGCATTTGACGGTTGACAACTGTCCGTGACGCCCAAGGTGTTCGTATTACAACCCCATTTACGCTTATTCTCGCTTTTTTCGAAGCTAAATAACAATCAATAAAAACGTTAAGTACCTAGGTGAGTTCAATTAGTGTTAATACGAGACCAAAACTAATCTTACAGTTTGAGATTATACCAGATACACCATTGAACTTAGTGCGTGTCTGAGTGGATAAAGTTAGGCAAAGCAAAAATTAGGTCTAAGCAGCACATTCAACCATTCCGGATGACCCTGTAAAAGAATCGCTTTTACCTCTTGCTGCATAAATTGCTATTTCTATGTAGAGTTGTTATCTTATTAAATAATAGTTAATCATGCGTTAGGTATTTTTTCTTCGCGTACCAGAATTTTCGAATTTCTTCTCGAAATATCACCAGATCTGAATTCCTTCGAATTATTTTTAATTAAATTTAAATAAAAGATAAATCACAGTACTGGTCACAATACTCCAAACGTATTTCAAATCGTTGTTAGTGCTCTTAAATTAATTTCTTCTAATTTGCCCTTTTACATCTTCCAGGTTATTCGTTTTATAACGGCAGTAAAAACTATAAGCATTACTTTGCAAGTAGCCCCACAACAAATTATCAAAGAGACCAGACTGGTGATATCGAAGTTTATACAGCTGAAAAACTATCAAAAACGATGAAATAAAAGAAAAATTTTTACTTAAAAAAATATTGAAAACGTTATAACTTTTACGAACGATCAAGATTTTATTATCAAACAAGCTTTGATTCAATTTGAATCAAACAAAGTTTTGCCAAATGTTTCTACGTCTGTATTAAGCATAAAAGGAATTGGCATATTACGGTAAAATGGGACAGACTAGGTTAAAGTTATATTTATAAAAAATAATTAAAATTATTTTCAAACCGGAAATTGCATTTGAATGACTGGAAAGTAATTTTTCTTTCCTTGTAAAGTAGATTTTATAATATATAGAACACCTTCACCTGTTCCATAAAAAAATCACTTATTGGTTTTTGCTATCGCTTCGTTCACTTTATTACCCACAAGTCACCATCCTCCATTCTACTTACCTACCTTTGCTATAAGCTACAAATACCTTGCAAAAGTAAGAAATATGTAAAAGTAGAAGTAAATTGTAAATTGACTAAAATTACTTCTTTTACTAAAAATAAACTAATTATTAAGCATTTTATGAAATAACTAATCTATAGAGCGCCTGTAACGTTAAGAATTGGAGAATCAATCAATTTCACTTTATTAACAACACAAACTTGTGGTACGGAAAATCATGTAGATAAGTACTCCAAAATACATATACACGTTGCTTACGACCAATAATATCAATAAGAGTTTAATAAAGACAAACATTGGAAGCCACAATTTCTTTGTACTGTTATGAATTGTAAACATTGATTCTAAAAGATATTGCTAGAACTATTTACCTAATCTAACACAAAAAGAGTTTAAATATTTCGGTAGAGAAGAGCTTTGGCAAAAAGCTCAGATAAATAAATAATTAGCGTAAGTACACATTTTTAAACTAAAAAATTTAGTAGAAATCAAACCAGGTCTTGCATCAATGCTCGTCCTTGATCATGAAAATTTCGCTTATTACTTTGTTATCAGTAAATTTTTTTCCGAAACTTGCGTCAACAATGAAATTTCCTTCCCATTGTGTAACAGCGTATCTCAAACACCTATGTGGTTTACTGTAAAATGCAGACCTAATAATCATGCACGCTCTATCTATACGTAATTTGAGACCGGAAAGTAGAACGTCCTGCCGGTCTTCATCAATAGAAGAATGAATATAAAGAAGAGTATAAAATTCCACTTCCAGGGCTGTTATCAGTATTTTCGTTATTTGAAAAACGCCCAAAAGGTCATTGGCCTTTTGCCAAAAGCTTTTAAGAGCAAATTTTGATTAAAACTGTAAAACCAGCTTTCAAGACTCGTGGCGTCCTTTTGGGGAAAACATGTATTGTGTTTCAGTTGAAATAAAATTTCAAAAAACTTCTTTCGATTAGGATCGCTTTTGCAGCGGTGAGGCCAGAAGATGTGATCGGGAGACTGCGACTGCATGTGCATTCGGAAAATTCGCCAGCAAGACCTCATTGTCGTCGGCGGCCTAAAAATAGCAGTAAATTGATTCGCAGCGCAATTTTTATATCTAGAACATTATATAATTTATGAGAATACTTTTACAGAGGAAGTACCCAGTCGGATGCAAGTTCAACTCTGTTAGATTTAACAATCTATTTCCTAAATTAAACTCGGCTACTTTGAAACGAGAGATTGTTTTGTTGTTTAGCATCATCCAGCCACCAATTGTTTCACTCTCGCTGATAACGACAGCACCGTACAAGTTTCACGCGTAAAACGCGGCCATAGGTGACCGGAAACCTTTCCTCCGCATATGTCGCCGCATCCGCTACCTCCACACATGTACACACAAACGCGCACTCGCCCAAACCTACCCCTGCATCCCCGTGACGTCACGTTTCCGGCGCGCTACTCATCGAATTTATGGCAGTCCATTTTATTCGTGAAGATTTATTATGATAGAGACGGACGGACCGTTCCGCTTTGACGGACCGAAAATCTTCAAGGAACGCGGTGTCGATCGGCTAATTGCAGGTCTGCAAATTAGTTAAGTGACGGAGGGGACGCCGGCACAAGCCACTTTTATTTTCGTGGCCCCTCCAGCTCGCCGACCGCCTATTACGGGACACCCTAGGTAGGCTCGGTGTAGGTGGAGGTCGATTATTAGGGCGAATGCGACGACCTTCGTGCCCCTTTGTCACGGGCCATGTGTCAACGGAGTTAACCAAACAGAACCGCGAAAGCCCGCGCTGCACAGAATTTGGGGTGCATGCCGCAGATTTTTCACCTCGTCCACCTCTTCGCGCTTTGAGCCCCCCGCGTCATCGCGATTATCCGAACTCGCGCGTTTCGCTAACTCCAAATTCAATTTTTTTTTAAAGGCACGAGCAAAATACTGACCCGATTTTAAAAGGGCCTTGTGTATAGTAGCAATTTTGGACAAGCTCCAGATTCCAATTCTGAAGGGCGATGGCTCAAACATAAAATCGAGCTTTTGACAATCAACATGTTGTAGCTTGTAATTTTACCTGAGGCCAAAATTGCAAAACTCGGTTATTGGACATTCTATAGCGTCTAGTTCAGCAATAGAAAAATTTCTCCCAAATCTAGAGACTATTTCTGGTTTCCTCACGTAAAGGTTAATATTTCTTGTAGCTCGTAAGGATCTCTGCAGCAAGTCTTTAATTTACCAAAAAAGCTCCGGGGTGGATGAAAAAGAAACATTTTTTCTCGATGCTAGCTTTTTGCCTTAAAATGGCGGACATGCTTGGGTTTCCGGCAAGTGTTGAGAGTAGGTAAGTTTGGTCACGAGCGGCCATGAGAGAGCTCTGCGACGCAATTAAAAGCTGTCGCCGATTTCGTGAATCGGCGAATTTCGATAATTTGGCGCGAACGGCAGGAAGCCGGCTCGGCGGCGCTAATGGGCGTCGGGACGGCATCCGCGGCGACGTTGCCCCGACCTGCTCTCCGTCACTTCTTAAATTTGGCAACATTTGGCATTTGCTGCGAGTGCCAGTGGATTGATTTTTTCGTCGCGAAGTGCGTGCTATGGCGCGGACGTACGGGGGTTAAGGCAATGGGGGTCGAGGGTGTCGCATGAGTCATCATTGCACTCGTATTCTTATCGATCTGCTGCTGCTACTGCGGTGGTGCTGAAGCTCGGCTCTCTCGTTTTAGGTGGATGTTCCTAGACGCTGTAATGGCCTTTATCGGGGGGACTTTCACTCTCTTTTTACTACTACGGCGAGTCCGGCGACTCCGGAGCTTTCGTGCCGTGAATGAAACGATGGACCGGCCAGGATTTACGTGATGGACGTCGTGTCACTGACGTTGACCAACTTTTTATGAACGAAACGCGTTTGTTTACGTCGACTTCGGGAAAATGAGACGGACTGAATGAAACTCCCGCTCGATGGGAATAACAAAAATAATCGCATTTGCCGCAACAATGCTGGAAACGACAAAATTCTCGGGTGTTACGCAACAAAAATAGCCACGTCGGATGCCCCGAGACGCGTAAACAATAAAAAATATTTACCAAAGAAACAAAACCTATAAACGATGACATCCAGTTATTTGTCGTATTAGGTACGACGAGTTTCATTAAACGTTTATTAGCGCATGTCCTGAGGCTAACGGAAACACTTTGTCCGTTTTTATGGGTTCCGATATTGAATTCTGCCGGAGCCCAAGTGAAGTTGTTGCAAGAAATAAAAAGGCGCCTCCGTACGTATTAAAATTGAAATTCAGATTTTATCGGTGCACTCGCTGAAACGAAGGTGTTTGGGGAAATATAACGATTTTATGGGTTTAAGTTCAAGTTTTACTGCCGGCAGGAGCCGCTTAATACCATCAGGAGCTTTGACACGTATCGATTAGGGATGAGCAAAAATTGTGAGTCACCGCGATCTACGTAAGTTGGCAGGCTCTGTCATCGAGCTTAGGAACGTTAAGCCTTTGCCCTCAATGGATTAAAAAAAGGAACATAGTTAATCGACCCCAGCGGCAGATGTCAGACAAAGTATTTGGACTTAGGTATACATATAGTTTGATTTCCCACCACGTAAACGGGTTCGTAGAAACTAAAAAATCGTTATAAGATTTTCGTAGCGCAACATCCGAGAAATCTGAACCTTCGCCGAACTAATAACAGCGAAAACATTGGGAATTCTTGAAACTCATCCCAAAATGTAATATTATCACCGAAAGCTTTCGCGATCATTAAATAAAATCTCTGCATTGAACTCTCAGAGCTAGTTTTCGGAGTTTGAGAAAACTGATAAAGTTTAACCGGATACAATCAGAAAATAATTGTATTCAAGAAAAATTATTTAGGTTAATAACATAAAAAACGTAAGTATAATTGGTTAAAATGATTTTTTCTGTGCAAGAGTATCGTTTTTGTCCCCAACTTATTTTTTTTCCAATTAGGCCTCAAATTACCTATAAAAAAATTTAAAATAACAAAATTTTGTAATGCATACTTCGGCTGTTTAATTTAACCAGAAAAATAGATTTATTGCAAGATTTAATAAGTGTAGCAAAGAGACACTTTTTCAACTTTTTTCTACAATATTTTGATAAAAAAAATGCATTAAAGAATAAAATGATTGCAGTGAATTGATTTAAAAATATCGAAGTGGAAATGCATTTCTCGGGGTGCTTATTCTCCATTATCCCCCTCTTTCGACCGGTTGACATGTTATTCAGTCTATAATTCCCATTATTTTACCACACGTCGGTTGGATTGTGTTGCTTGTGTAAAAAAAGAGCTGGCCAACGCACAATTTTCAAATTTATTAATTTTTTTCTTTCATTATTTTTTGTGCTGGTTTATAACGCGCTTTCTTCTTCTTGTTTTATATTTCTATTCTCTGCTCATATAACGCATTTACCTCAATGCGTTTCATTTCTTGTCACATCGTTTCTGCTTTTTCTTATTTCATGTTTCAATCTAAAATTTTCTACTGGTCCCCAAATTAGAACGTTGCATTTCAAATTTAGTAATTTAATTTTTTATTAGCCCAGATAGTAGTCCAGAAATAATCATAAATATATATTTCTCTGTTATATTTTTAAAACTTATTTTACGTTACTAGTTTATTCAACTAAAGGCCGGTCTTTCAAATTCCTAATAAGTTTGATTTACCAAACATCTACGTCTAATATTGATATTTAGCAAATAAATTTTATTACGAACTTTATTAGGAGTTGGAAAAGCCGGCCCTAAGTGTTCAATTGTTTGATATTTTCATGTCCAAGTCATGTATTTCCTTTATTTCTTTTTTAACTTCCAGTTTTCTGACACACTGAGTTTAGATCAAAGTTGACTTTATTTCCATATTCATTTCAAGACAAAATTTTTAATAACTACGTTTTAATAATTTGTTATTATGGAATAAATTATAATAGGTATAGTAAATTCCTTAGATATAGTATCTTCCTCAATTTAAAGTTGACTAAATTATTCTTTTCTTTTAACAATGTTGGTTTATATCTATAACAATGCTAAATTTACAAATTAAGTTGCATCAAAATTTCAATTCTAACCCTCATGTTAAAAACTACAAAGACAAAAACTCCAACCTGTAACGAAAACATCAACTGATTGATTTCAAAGGGGCGACTTCTCCAGGGGGTAAGCAATAGTCTCCATGTAAACCCTTTCATGGGAGGTGCGTGCACACTTGATCGAATTAAAGGGGAAAATCAAAATATTGGACTTAACAAGTTGTAGGTACTTTAAAAATATGATTAGCAAAAAAAAGACAAAGAGTCACCTATCAATATGGCAACTTGGATCTCTACAGTCTTATGCTTCTTCTCTGCCGAGCAAACGTTTGCCCTGTTTCTTTTGCAAGTAAATGAAAATAAGAGATTCGTTAATTTTGTTATAAGGTGTAATCTACGGTTGGACATACGCGATTCATTGTCAATGGAATCCCAATTGACATTGTCAGTTTTATGGCATTCTCGTTGAACAACAGTCACATATTTAGCTTCTAGGCAGAGCGGAGTTTCTTTTACTCTAAATCACTCACAATATGAAATATAGGTCAAAGCCTAGACCTAGAGTAAGACTAGCAACCTCTTCGTTAATTGCTGTAAGTTGCATTTTTAAAAAAGCTAGATAACAGATTTATAACTCATTGTTCATGTAAGTTTCGGCTGGATGTGATCTTTATGTCTCCCTCAGTGGGTAAACAACTAAGTTATAATCTGCAATTCACAAGACTCGTTAATGAATTTATAACTCACTGACAATAGAATTCTTGTTTTATTGCGGTCCCTCCAGACAACTAAAAACTATAAACTTCAAGGCAGATTAGTGGACTGACTGAAGAGAAGATTTCTAAATTTAATAATTTTTTACGTTGCGATTCATTTGTTGCAGAAGAGTATCCGAGTATCTGTCGTGCGAGCTTTTTTGGGAATTAAGACACAGTTCCGAATCTTTCTATAACGTTTTCTCTATAGATCTTGATGAATCTAAGATGCGAGGTCTAGGAGGACCATTTCTTTCCCAAAACCAAACCACAACAGTAGTCTCTTCCCGAATAGCCCAAAAGTCGCGCTAAGGACGTTGTCGTCCGCCGCTTGCACAATTTCGAGCCGGTTTCCGCTATGCGTCGCTGTCGCGATGGCGTCACGCCGCTGAGAGCGTTAGGACGTCGGCGAAAGCTCGCACGGCCGCCAGAAAAATCGGGCAGTCGCTCGGAGTGACACTTTTCTTTCAGCAGGAATAAACGAACCCTGATAAAACAACAATTGACTCAGATAAAGAAATCTTGTCGCGTGCCCGGCACACAAGCAAGCAAGCAGCTGCCACCAAACCAACACATTTCGAATAACGTTCGATAGAATAAACACGAGAGCCCATTCATCCCTGCATTCGTACGGCCATCGTATCATCGGGAATCGGTCGCTCTCCTTGCATTTGATCAGAAAAAAGCCGGCGCCGTCGACGACGGGACGACGCGCTTTCAGACCGAAGCGTCGTCGTCATGACGACGCGCGGCGAAAGTGCAGGATCAGAGACCGGTCGCGTCCCGAAATTATTGTTATAATAATAACCCCGGGTTGGCGACGACACGTCACTTTTTTCCTTTATTCCTATGCCGGTCCTGAAAAAACAGCGAGTATTCGGGTAATATTTTATAATCAGTATCATCTAAGTCCCATTGTAAGTGTTCTTTCAATACATCTCGCCATTATGTTCGTAACGGTAGATGTCCAATTTGGTTTACGATAGGGCGAAATAGACGAAATGTCACGGTGGATGAACGGTGTTTGTATGGTCCGCTGTACGCAAACAGCTGGCAAAAGTTTATTCTCCAAACGCAGCTGTTGGATCTAGGCCCATGGCGTACTACCTGGTATATGTATCGCCATATAATACGGCATATGTCGCGTACGTACTAAGTCAAACTGGATCAAATTAATGAAGGATCTCGATCACTTTTTCACTTTCCGGGGTTCGCCGGCACGGATGATGAAAAGCTTCGAAATTGGTAACGGTCGAGCTTTCGGACCACGAAACTAAAACGTCAGATATGCAAAATTCGAAATTAATTGCGAACACGACGAGCTTTTGGCGGCTTTTGCCGCCCCTGGCAACTATTTTCTTTGGCGGGCATTTTGACGGAAATAAAATTGATTTTATGCTCGCACAGAATGGCACTTCTTTTGAATGCCCTTTGCACTCGAGTTTGTCTTTCTCAGGTAAATGGTGGTGGGAACCGTTGCCGGAACCATTGTCTCCTTCGGCACAAACCATGCAAGTGATAAGATTTTATTGGCGGGCCCGAATTTACCTAGCCCGGAATTTGGGACCATTTGGTTGTCAAGGAAATTGACATAAAAGCTCAAAGTGGCAAATTTACTACATACCTACATCACACTGCAGCAATCACGGCGATTCGTTTTTTAAACCAAAAGTACCTAACGTCGATTCTCTAAATACTTACATACAGGGTGAATATAAATTTGCTCTCTTTCTATACAGTATGTTATATTATGGGAATGTTTATAGAGTCTAGACAAAATAGTAAAAAAATTCCCAATCTTCATCTTACTGAGATATGAACAGTTAAAGTTGAAAACTCACTTACTTACATAGGTACTTGTTATTTCAATTTATTAACAAAACACAACTTTTAAAGAGTTACGTTTCTCCTATTGTTTCCAATAGAAAAGGTGCAACATTTATACTTTATTTCCTTTTTATTTTAATTTAGAAGTTCGAGTCTCTCTATAAAGACATTCATTGATAACTTCAACGTTAACATAGGGAAATAATTAATTTTAGGTGTAGATAAACTGATCACTTACTAAATATTTAAGACAGATACATTTTTTTACAATTTTTTCCAAGCTTTACGGACGTCCCCCTGCCACGCACTAAAAAGAAAATTAGCGAATTTATATTCATCCTGTAAATTTACCGTTTTCAAAATTACTTGGTCAATATTTTGGTGGTAATTAGAAATTTCTACTTCTATTCTGGTTTTCGACTGTAGCTTCTCCCGGTCGGAACTCCGGTGTTCAGCTGAAGTCAAAATACCCCGCAAAATCAACTACCCCCAAAGATAAAAAAAAAAAGTAAATCTGAGCTGGCTGTTAAAAAGAAAGTGGCAATTATGCAAAAAGAACTTAACAATCGAATAAGAAGATCATTATAAAGAGGCAATATTGAGGAGAATTTTAAACAAAAATTGCCGGACTTAAGAAAGGTAGCAAATAAATCGAAAAGACGTTGACATTAGAGAAAAGAATTTGAAGATTTTTGATTACAACTTCCAGAAAAATTATATTGTCTTAATAAAACCATTTTTGAAAAATATATCTATTTTTCTTAATTTGACAAAGTTCTTTAAGCAAATAAATAGTAGATTGTTCTATAAGTTAAGAAAAGTGGTTGTTTTCCAGTGAGTGTAAAAGTTTCAATTCACGAGCGAGCGCAGCTCGCGAGTGGATTAAATTTACACGAACAAGGGAAAATCACTTTTCTTGAACATGCTATTTTTTCATGTATTTGACCAAAAGGACTAAAATGTAAAAATGAAGAAAAATTAATTGATTGATCAAGGTGTCATATTTTGCTAACATGGTAGCCAAACAAGACAACGATGTTTTTAGTAAATAAATTTTTCATTCAAAATCGTGAAAAAAAGTGTTGCTAACGATAAAAGTCCCACTTTTCTTTACTATTTTAAATTGAACAATGTACTACATTTCTATCAAATACGCGAAAAAATACTTTTTTGACAAAAAGTAATTGTACCTAATATTTAATTATTAAGAAAAATTATTGCTCCAAGAAAAATTTGAAGCTACAATTTTTTAAGGTCTTGAAAACATTCTTACCCTTCATCGTAGTTGATGCAGAGTAAAAAGTAGTTTGAAGTAAAAAGAAGCACGTAACGGGGCATCATTTATGTAAGAAAGTATTATTTATTTTAATTTTAGTTTACACATTTAATAATGTTGGTAAACAAATAAATTTAAAGTTGACGATATGAAAATACTTTGTTTTAAAATTTTATTCACGCGTACCTCAAACAGGAAAAGAGGCGGGGAAATATTATCTCAACTTTTTTTTATTTAGACTTTCTCATTTTTCGGCTCAAAAATATTAATCACCAGAAGTTTTTGCGATGCAGAAATAAATATTCTTACCTCATTTTAATAGAATGCATAGTTTTCAGAAAAAATCAATTAAAAATTATATGATCTGGGATAAAGAGTTTAGATCAATAGTAGACCAGGGAAAACAAAAGCGTTACTTCAATTTGTTAAGCATCTGATGCCAGCATGGCAGATGCATCAAACAATGTTTCAGTGCGGAAATTTTGGTCCATATTCCCATTTTAGGGCGCCCAGGACACTGTCAGCCATAAAATTTATACAAGTCTGCCAATTTCAATTTGGTACCTAAACAACTCTATTTTCACATGCGAATAAAATGATGTAAAATAGATAAGTACACCCTCCACCCCTTTTGGTATCTAAGCGACTCTATATTTTCAAATTATATCACTTGCGAATAAAATGATGTAAAATAGATAAGTACACTCCCCCACCCCCTATCCTAGCTAAATAAAATTTTAAAACTAGAAACTAATGTTTACTTAGACCACCAAATTCAGAAAATGTCTTCTCAAGATCCTCACCTTAGAGGGTGGTAGCTCCCTTAAAAAGCATTTCACAATCCTGCATTTTTCTTGTTCATTCTTGTTTATTTCAGCACACCCTGTATAAGTTTCAGGTGTGCTTCGGCAAAATTATCACTAAATGGCTTTTCCTACAAAACTACTTAAAATACGTAGATACTTAATTTAATGACATTCATAATAATTTGATTATGCCTTGCCACAATCACCTGATGTGCCGGAAGTAATATGCGACGGAAGTAACGTAACTTAAGTATTCATTACTATTTTTTAAAGTCTAGCAAGCGCGAAATGCACTCTAATAAAAAACAACCTTGTTATTATGGCTTAAAACAGCAGGAAACCGGTTATTGCTAATTTCTTTAACATTGTATTAATTCATTTATCACTTATGAACTTACGTAACGCAAAGTTACTTTTCTTTTACACTTATGATAACAAATAATTGAGTCATCCGATCTACTGTCCCTAGTGGAGAAGAAACCAAAATTTGAGAGCAAAATTGCTTTCTAAAAACATTTTTCAGCAAGTTTGGACGTAACTATTTTTCCTGACAGCGAATATGTTTCATTAAATAACAATTATTATACAACTTAACAGAGAAAAATTTGGCACTTGATGAAATATACTGAAAATTTCTTCATGCTGATTTTAACTTGATTGACCGCAAATTAAAAAATTCAAACAACAAAAAATTTCGTAATTCTAAGATCAAAAATATGGATTGTTGGCTTGAAAATAAGATTCTGCAAAAGTTGCTTGACGCGTTTAAACTATTTATTAGTTTTTGATCTTCGAATAAATAATTTTTTTTTTTAATATTCTCTTACAATCTGTCTAACAAAACAAAGACAATAAGTAATTCGTATGATCTTCGAATAAATAATGATTATAGTTTCTTGAATTGACCACCTGCTTGTGCTTATTGTAGTTGCCGAATTTCCCCCTGACCCGTTTGTCGCATTGAAATTTCCATCGTGCCGGCAATGATTTTTGATAAAGACGCTCGAAGCCAGTATGTCAAGCCTCTGGACCTCGCAGTAGAAGTAGACCAACTAGTTTTGTTTGTCTAGAGCTTTTGCGTTCGACTAGTTTATCCAGCTTTATTCAAATGAGCGCGCTCCATCAACAGATATCAAAGTGATGCTGGGAAAATTTCGAACCGTTAAACTAGCATTATGATGCAACGGCCGCATAATGGTCGTCTCGCCAGGTGCCACCGTCGAGAGACCCATTTTCACACAAAGCCCCCAAATCGGCGGCTATCATCACGAATTATGACTCACCTTTTTCTCCGTCAACTTCTCGCACCTCCTCTGCTTGCAGATCTGATGGCTCTTGTCGTTCCGGCATGGGGCACAATCACCACAATTGTCTTTCCTCTGGCATCCTATGCATTCGCCGCACCGTTTTCGCTTCTTCTTCACTTGTTTATCGACATTGCCGCCACTGATCTCGTCAATGTCCACCGAACTGTTTCCGGTCAGCGAATGGTGCGTTTTGAAGCCGGCCGTGCTGGAAACCGCCGCGACCTGACCGGAATTCTCGGAACCGATCTCCATGTTGCTGGAAGCTCCATCGCTTTCCGCCGAACTCTCCAGGCTGGAGGCCCGCATTTTTCGGCGCTCCTTCTTGCGGAAATCGTTGCGAGTCGGACTCATGGTGTGGATTCCGTTCAACTTTTTGTCCAAACCGTTGTAGATTCCGCCATCGCCCATCGTGGAAATGGGGTTTTGGAATTGCGTGTGATGAAGACCGACGTTTTGGAGTTTTAACCCGGACGGGTCTTGAATTGCGGTCAAATTCGCTGTTAGTTTCAGGTCGGCGTCCGATTTCAGGACTGTCACTACTGTCGGAGACGAAATTAGAGGACTGTTCTGGATGATTGTGCCGTTTTGGCTGGGAAAAATGCTGGCGGAATGTATTGTGGTATTGAGGTTTGCTAGATTAGTCGTTGGATGGGTGTACAGTTGTATATGCCTTTCGTCGAGGAATTGCTGCTGAATGGAAGGAATCTCTCTGGCTTGGATGGGGGCAGGTACCAAGGGGTAACTGCGGGGGTTAACAGCACTTAAGGTGTGAAAGTTTGAGTTCAACGTTGTCAAACCGTGACTTCCTGGACTAGATGATGAGTTTGGTGAGACTGGAGTTAAGTTCGTTAGGGTGGTTAGAGTGGGTTCTGTGGTAGTTGCTGGTTCGTTGAAGGTTTGGAATTGGGATTGGAATGATGGAAGTTTGGAGACGCCATTTTGGGCGAAAGCGTCGGCAAAGGTGTTGACGTGGGTGGTTTGGGTGAATCCTGCAGATGAGTCCGCTGATTTAGACTCCCAGGGCCGGTATTGGGGCTGGGAGGAGATGATTGAGAGACCGTTCTCGCCGCGTTCTAGAAGACGTGCTTCCGTGTAGTAGTCCCAGTTTGATATGTCTAGGAGTCTGGTGTCGCCGAAGAGCCGGTCCGAAGCAACGTTGAACGCGGCGTTGGAGTCCATGTCGGTGGCGAAGGTGGAGAACGGCGGCAGGTTCGAACCTGGAGGACCATCCTGGACCGTCGAACTCGGGGTGGCCGGCGTCGGTGGATAAGAAGCCAAGTTCGTGTACCCCGTGTTCAAATCAGGGTCTTGGCTCAGGGTCTCGCTCATTTTGTCATCGCATTCTGCCCTAACTACGTTTTACACATGAACTTAATTAACTTATTGTCATTATGTTATCCTGAACGTCGCTGAGATGAAGTCTGAGGAATCGGCTCAATTTGTACTCTTCTGAATTTGTACTGTACGTTTTGTTTCGTATAAAAATATTCTTCTTACTTGTACATCATCTTTTATAAAAAATAATGTCTGGAAAAGAAAAACACAATCAAAGCTCGCACCAGCTACCATGCAGGGGTGATTAATGGTAAAATTCTAGTGACTCAGAGACAAGCGACCCGAAAGCTCTGGCAATATCACAACGCAGCCGCGGTGTAACGCATTTCCTAGTTGCTTGTCGGGTCACGGTCGCTGTTCGCGGGTTGTTGGTTGTGAATACAAGGGAAAGTAAAATGGGACCGGGAAAGCGCAGGCGCTGCAATTTAGTCGATCCTGGGACGCGAATCGCGAAATAAAAACAATTTCGCATTTCCCGAATCAAAACCGAAACGCAACCTCCACCGTTCGACTCATCCAAATCACCCAAAAGCTCTGCACACTAAACAACAAACCACCCCCAACTTGACTCGCCAAAAGCGCCGCGATTATTTAAACAATTTCACGACGACAAATTATTAAACTTTCAATTCACGCGCTCTCCCCAAAGATTCCGGCTTTTAAAAAACCTCCCTTCGACCTTCCATCGATTAATTATTCGCCAACTACTCGATGCTTGCATGTGCTTACGAAAAAAGCTCCGTTGGCTACATACTTCACTTAACCCTACAACTACACGTTGTTGCTAAAGTAGTCGAAAAATGTTGCGTGTTAAAAAAATAGTTTAAATCCGCGCAAAAACAAAAATTCGAGCGCAGTATTTACCCATTTTTTTTTCTGTTTAACAGCGGGGGTGCGAAGCTCGGAAAAGGGTCTGCGTTGGAAAGTCCGGGTCGGGAACGACGGGAAGGAAAATTGTCGAATGTGTTGGCACTGACCATGTGTAAATAAAAAAAGGTTCGCACACACACCACCAAGCACGCACGATGTGAAAATACAACTGACGACGCTACGCACCACACTTTGAAGCTTTCATGTCTCGCGCCGCGCTTGGCATCTGTCGTGCTTTCGGGCCAATCACAAGCTCCACTTTCTACCGGTGACACTGGAACTTCCTTGGTGCATGTACGAATGGCACAACGCGATTTTTGCGTAATTAACGTCGCCGGCCATTGGGGGTGAGACGGAAATTCGGCGTTTTTTCGTCGAGAGGAGGAGGGAAACGACGGCAAGTCGAAGAAGGTGAGAGCTTTCGTACCGGAACAAGAAGGAAACTTTGGTTTTTGGTGGTTGAGAGCTTTCGCGTTGGGAATTGAAGGTCGAACTAGGCATGTGACGCTCGCTGGCGGATTAACCAATATGGAACTTGTGCAGAATTTGCACCCTGCAATTCATTTTCTAGCAAAATTTTCGGGTAATTACTGGTAGTTGCCAAAAATAAAAACGATTTCGATTGGCGGCAACATGAGAAAGGCGATTAATTTATAATGAAAGTTAAGAATAACGTTTCAAAATGAAAGGGACAACGATTCTTAGATTGGCCGATCCCTTGCTCTTTCGTCGGCACTTACTAAGAAAAATCAATCCCCTAATATCTTCTTCTAAATATAAAAAAAACATTTTATACTTCGCTAAAACGTAAAATTTTAGCATTAGAAAAGCATTGTTAATTGAACAGAGATAAACATAAACCATGTATTGAACAATGTAGGACTAGAATAGTAGAAGACAGAATAGAGGGTTGATTGAATCCGGAATAGATAGGCAACCAAATATACTTCATACAACTGTGATGGCATCTGAAATGCAAAATTAAATGAAAATTAACAACTGTCTTGATAAGAATTTGTTGGTGTTTTTTTAAGGTTGTTAATCGTCCTGGCTACAGCGCCGGATTAAAAATATTTGCGCCTCGTATCTCAAATTCAACACCCTCATTCTTCCGAAAGGAAAGAAAACAGTGTACAGTCAGTTTCAAAAACATTCTTCACTTCACACTTTTGAAATTTAATTTTCTTCTACAAATGATGTACTAGGTAAACGACACCCAATGCATCTGTTCCATTATTTCATATGCTAGCATAAATATGAATTTTAATGTCTGTGTTAGTTTTATGTAAAACATAAACGAGTTTAAAATTTAATAAAGAGAACATTATTTTTGAACTCGGGTGTACTTATACTTTAGGTTGTCATTTTATAAAGAGTAATAACCATTATAAAATTATTAATTACAGAAATACAGAATTATTTCAATTGTTACTCTACGAGTTTTCGAAATTGACAATTTCTTAATTGCTCCTCTCCTTCTAATTCGAAACTCTTTTTGGAGCTATTTAATCTTTTTGAGAAACTCACATTTACTTGCGACTAACAGGTCAGATTCATGTAGAGGCAGATGTCGCATTTCCTATCACATAAACTAATGTTTGCCTAACTTTGCTGGTTTGCTGGTTAATTATTGAAGTTGGTCGCCTTGGCGCCCCAAAAAATTATGCGTCCGGAATCTATGGACTTTATTATCAGACAAAACGTAAAGCCGTACTCAGAGGGTGGCCAGAGGAGGCTCAGCCTCCCCTGAAAAGAGCACAGCTTTCACTACAAAATTTCCAAAATATCTTTTTGCAAATTCTTTATCTTGATGCGGAAGGTCGCTATTGTAAGTAATATAAAATTTTCTATGGGTTTCGTGGGAGAACAATGAATTCAATAACAAATTTATGTGTTACTGAATAGTTATGCCTCCGTTGCGATAAAACGTATTTTAGTATTGTTATTTTCTATATACTTCTTGTAAACATTTCTACTAAATAATAAAAACTTTCACTAAAAAAATTCAAAAATTGTGTACGCAGAATGCTGTGTGTAACCAGTGACCACTGTACCCCGCATGTGAGACACAGTAGACAGTTTTGCATCCTCAAGCATACATTTTTTTACGAGATTATTAAGACACGATAATGAAAAACACAATCTAAAAATGTTTAAGCACACCATAATCATAAAAAAATGTAAAAATTTAACAATTATGAAAAAGAAAATTGTAAAAAAGTGACCACTGTGCCCCGGTCTCCCCTACACATTTTAATGCGCTTGTTTTACATGTTTTATAACTAATCATCTTATTTTGTCTATTTACTTAACAATGCTTAGGACCACCCCAGCAGTGGCGTAACAATGCAGGCACGGGCCTGTGTTCTTCAGTCAAGGTGGGCCCTTCCAAAAATTTTTTAAATGCTTTCTTTTTAAAAAAATTGATTCAATGAAACGTAATAAAATTATTATCAGTTTTATCGCTCTAAGGAGTACGTATTGGAAAGTTTAATATAACATTTAATTAAAAAACAAAAAAAAATATATAAAACTAAAACAAAAACGAGAAGTAAACAAATACTTATTATGAAGAAACTTTACTACCTTATTATTACATCGAAATTTAAAAAGCTACAAAAAAGAGATAAAACGGCAAAACAAAACAAATTTATTTCAAAAGCTATCTAAGTTATATTAGTAAAAAAATTTCTTTCTTCTCCCTTTAGCTTGTGCAAAAGTTGACAGTAAATTAGAAACATTTACTTTTTGGTCAATTTCATTTCCAATAGAAATAATAGATACCTAAAGCAAACAACCTCTGTTCGCCCATGATGTTTCTAGGAAAGTTTTTGATTATTTTCAACTTTGAAAACAACCTTTTTACTAAAGCTACCGAAACAGAGATGGTAAGAAATATATAATATACAGTTAAAATTTTACTAAAACTATTGCAAGAACAAAAATTTTGAATCAAAATAAATTCCATTCCATAATGTGAAATCTCATTTTTAAAACATTGACTGAATAATAATAATTGAGACGAAATGCTGTCTGAAATATCTTCCGAATATTTTCTGTATAGCTTTTGACCCATTTGATGCAGCTTAGACGCATTACATAAAATATTTGGAGATAGAACATAAAAAGTGGTGCACCTCCTAAAGTTTATTTAATCCAGCGCTTTTGTGCACCGGATTTATATGTACTCATCATTAATACTGAAATTTGCAACAGTTTTAGTTAAAGCGTTTATAAGTGAAAAATATAGCTTATAACATACCTTAAGATTTTTATGATAATTCCAATCAAGAACAAAATACAAAACTCCACTATTTAAAAGTTTCCAACATCCAGCTGGTAGCTTTCATGAATTGCAAATATGTGCACAAAGTTAGCAAAAAGCCAAAAGAGCACTGTTAAAAAACTAAATATGTCGAGATCCTTATCTATGCTTTGACGCTTTATGGCTTAAACGTCCTTACAAAAGGTTACTCTGCGGCGGTTTGGAAATACCAAGAAACCAAAATTTACAGCTTGATAGAAAACAGATGGAGAGTGAGCCATAAAACGATGCCCAAGCCGAAAAGGAACCAAAAGGTCTGAGCGGTCAAAGTCTTTCTTTTCATCCGAAGTGGAAACAAACAGATTTCTGCCCCAAGCTGGCGTTGCCGACCCAACCATGTGTTAGAAATTTTTAAATTTTATAATTTTATGGTGTTTTCGGCTATACATACCTATACCTACCTTTCGAACGAGCTATTTAGCCCTATTGCGTATCCAAGATGTTTGATATAACATCCATATTAGGCCAAACATCTTGGATACGCAATAGGGCTGATTGCATAGTAACAATTTATGTTAAATTTAGTGCTCTTTTTAATGCTCATATTGAACAGTTGGAAAACTCCTTGAAGGATAGGGTCAAATTACTGAAGATTTTCTAGGCACTTGCATGTTCCTAAGAATGCTAGGCGATCTAAATTTTAAAATGCAGTCAAGGTGACCTCTATCTGTTTTTGAGTGACACAGTTGGTCCCCAAAAACATGCATATCTCATAGTTGTCAGAGCTTTACATGTGAAAGTGGTCAAGAGTCTCACTTTTCTCAGCCCAGATCCTATTTCGGATTATACTCCACGCTCCACCCATTTATTCTTTTCTGGCGTTATTTGGATATGTTTGCCGTTTGTTGTTCCACTTTTACCTGAAATTCGTTCATTATCGGATATCACAGAACCTTCTGGTTACTGACACCTCTGACTTGGTGGCCAGCAAATTTTTCTATTTCTGCTATCAAAATCCAGTTTTCATTCAACAACGAAGGGCTAGTAGTTTCCAAATGGTAAATCGCAGATTAATTTAAGAATTTGATGAAGAAAATAGACGTTTGAGTCACAAACGACTTTTTCCAATAAGGCGACAAAGGTTAGACATTAATTAAGGAAAATTTAACATCCACTTTTGCTATTTTATCATAGAAGAAGTAGAAACTAGGTTTTATTAGTATCTCATTTTATTAATAAAAAAACTGTAAAATACAGGAACATACCGGAAAAAATTTAAAAAAAACAAGGCATGATTACATTGCTCTGACGTAAAAGAAACGGACAAAGGCGCCGAGGCAGAGAACAGTGAGCAAGTTCATCGGTTTGAAGTCTCCGGCTCCATCCGCTAACGTAGTTTCTCCACCAGCGGCTCCTGGTCCATCAGAGTGTGCAGGGGGTGCATCTGACCCCTCACCTCGCGTGTCAGCGACTATACAAAGCACCACAACCAACGCACATAGTACGTACAACGAGAAGACTTTAACCATCATGTCTGAGGAAAAATTTTCGTTTAAATCGTTAGAAAACACAAAATTGCACTTACTTGCATGCAGCTGATGTATAAATGTACAATCGTGAAAATTTTTTGTTTACAAATTACCCAGGCGACGTCAGTCAACACAACCGGCCTTCTACGTTTTTCTTACAGCAAAACACCACAACCAACACGATTTTTAGGAACAATTTATTTAATAATTAAAGTAAACAGTTTTAGTGCACCATGTTGTTAATAAAACAATTTAATTGCAGTCGTCAGTTTCGGTTTTGCTCTTTTTCGTTGCCTCAGTTATTTCATCGGCATCATCCAGCGTTCTTTTCGAAGAGGTCCCATCTGTGCCAAAAACCAATTTTTTGAATTCTTCGTACTTTTTCGCGTCTCCGAGCAGCCCCAAGTTTTCGGTAGCGTCCAAATTCGAACTGTCAACTTTCGTTTCCTCGCTGTCCTTCGTTTCTTTTTTGTCATCGTAATAATTGTTTAATTTCGCGTGAGAACTGCTGGAAGTGTCAGTTTTTAAAACCTCTCGCAACACCATCGTCGCATACGACGAAGACGTCAACAAAAATTCCAATACTAAAGCCTTATATTTTCCACCTGAAAATCAGAGTTGGATTAACAATTCTTTTTCGGGTTATTACCACCTTCCAGATCTACGGGCTCTTTGAAACCCTTCAGTTTTTCCAGGTCCGACTGGATGAGATTGTAGTTCGGATCGTTGTAATGTGTTATCTTCCAAGATAAATCCTTAACTTGCCCTAAAAGTTTTCGGTAAGTTCCACTTAAAGTGTACGTCCTGAAGCAAAATTTTAGTTATCGCATGTGAAGAATTTTTTTTAAAGTTAAATACTTACTTCACTTTTTGCTTGGGCATTTCTAAAGTTAACCCGTGTCTCTCCAAGATTTCCTTGTAAATTTCCACTACATTATCGGGATAAGTAATGTCGTAACCAGGAAGTGGCAATACCACGTCATAAATTGTGTAATTGGCGCAATCGTCTTGAGTTAAAGTTTTCACTTTGCATTTAGGTTCTGCAACTATAAGGATCTTGTTAAAAAAAAGTCGTCTGGAGGGCAGTCCGGATGCAGGATTTTGGTGAAGAGGACGAGACAACTTACTTAAATTCCCACTTCTCATACTTAAGACATTCACACGTGAGGAAAACAACCACAACAACCGAAAGGAGTCAGAGCGCACGTGGACCGTATACTCGTCTCAATAGGAAGAGAAATGAGTTTATAGGAAACAAAGTTAATTACAACGGGTCTTCAGAGACACCAAAGAAACAAAACAACGTCCTAACGTAGCTATATCGTGCGAAAAAATAAACTTTTCAGCAATACGTCTAGTGGAGTGTTAGAGGGCGAATCAGTGGCGTCCGTTAGTGACATCTGGAGTAACTATTGCAGAAGTCGCAACAGTGTTCCCAAAAGCACGCGCTTACACTCAGCATAACAGCAAAGAAGAGTAGGGATGTTCCCCTCAATTTCGAGGCTTGCGTAAACATAAATGTGAACGCTTCACTTTCCGTTACGCATTATTATACATTGGACAATTTTACGTTACCACGACCAACAAAAAATTTTGCTCAAAAAAGTTAATTTTAACTACCAGTTTCGTCTTCGTTATCTTCTGGCTGATCCTCCACTTCCAATAAGACCAAGTCGCCTTCTACCGGTTTGAGGCCAAACTTTTCAACCCTTTTCGACGCTACCAAATTCCAGACCAAACTTTGGAACGAGTGGATGTATAAAAGACGCGTGTTTCTCGGGATCTGAAAATTAGATGTAAATTATATAACCAGAATTAACAATAATTTCAAGAATAGAGAATAAATCGAGAATTTTTGCGCCCAACTTACACTTTCCAGGGCATTCACGTACTCGTTTGAGTGTCCCTTGCTAAGTCCGCTGAGCAGCAGATACTCGATGCACCGATTCCGGCCCGACTCGCACTGTTTCAGCGCCTCTTCGGCGTTGCCGGTCTCTTCGTAAATCTTCTTGGCTTTAGTGAGATCGCTAGTGGGGTCGTTGGATTCCGTCACCTTCAAAATTATTTCAACAGCCTGAAATAGCAAAATTTAATAAACCGGCGTGATAATTATTTATTTATAACAAGACCTCTTTCCAATTACCCAATAAGAGTTGAACTCCAACTGCAAAAGTGGGTACCGCTTTGTCGTAGCCGAACCGCTGTAAACCGTAATAGTTGATGAAACCGTTTTCTTTCAAACTCGCCATGGATTTCTCGATCAACTCATCGCTGCCCGTCACGTTTCTTAGCGCTATCCGAAATTGATTTCCGCTGAGTTGGCCCAATTTCAAAGGCTTATCTTTGAAAGTTATGTTGCCTATTTTTATGTTGCGTAAAGAGCGAGTTTTGACGATCAATTTCCAGGGTTCTACTTGGCGAACGGAGAACCATTGCGTGGTTTTGGCTCGCTTGTCTTTTACTCCGGCATAATTGAAGTTAGCTGATCCCATTTTGAGACAATCTCCTACTTTCATTGTTGCTTCAATAGTGTCTAACGCTTCCTTATACAGCAGAAAATGAACGTATTCACCTTTATCCTCGGGCCATTTGAATCTTCTATCCTTAGGCGCTCCGTCGCTTTTCTTGAAACGCATCAATTTTTTTTCGTCGACTGTGACAGTGTTAGCAAAGATCTTCGCTTTAAAGGCATGTCTAATAGTTTCGTGTATTGTAGACCTATCTTCTTTGGTCAAGTTGGTGGCGTCTAACTCCACTGAAACGTCTTCAGTTGATTTTACCATCGATTTGAGAGCATCCCAGGTTTCTTGAGGAATTTGAGAAATGGGGGCTTCGATGATATCTTCGTAGTTTAAGGCTTTTTCCGTTGGTTTGAGGAAATCCGACGGTATGGTAGTATCGGTCAGTTTTGCTACCACACCATCAAGATCAATTTCGTTCACTTGGAAATCTGAAAATCTCGCTTTAATTATTCCAGGAAAACCCTCCAAATCGCTGATAAATTGGGTAATTCCCACGTCCACTTCCTGCAACTGATTTTCGTTTAGGTACTTTTTAGGAGCATATTGACGATTTTGATCGCGTGGCTTTGGGGCGAACTTTTGGCCAAACTGCCGTCGGCTGTTGTTTTTCATGTACTTCTGTTTATTGGGCATGTTTTCGTTATTTGCGCGATTTTAGGAATTAACGATACAACACAAGGGGTTTTTTACATGGGGTTTACTTAAACATAACCTCACTAACTGAACCGGTAGACATTGTTGTCAATTGTCAACTGTCAAATTGACGCAACACGTCTGTTAACCAATGGGGATACATCTGGCTGCGCGGAAAATTTAAATTTTGTTTTCAAATGTTTTAGCTAGAAAATACGAGGCATGTTCCAGTAGTTGATTAACTTCAGTTCAATATACAAAGGGTTGTCGTTAATTTCCTCAAGTGATTCTGGAAAGTATGAGTTTTAGTTGAGGTAAAAGTAAAGAACTTCCGAGAACAACGCACAACGTAAAAGAAACAATTTATTCATAACCTTGTAAACACGACAGATATAAACATACAAATATAAATATGTACACATATCAATATCGCTAACATTTATAATATATTACAGCACTTATATAAAACGTTCGTAGCAAACTCTAATTGTTTGTTTAAAATACTACAAATTTTTGATTTGGAAGGCAAATATGTGGAATTCATTGATGCTGATAATGCTCAACTGAACAAAACCTCAATAGTAACGTGTTTCGAGAATTATACTTTGCCGTATGCGCAAAGGCACAGTTGATTTGTGGTCGTTTTCATCCCGATGAATAGACACTGATGACGCGAAATGACTCTACAGGTACATGAAGAGAATTAAAACCGAAATGTACTTAGCACGATTAGTGCAGGAAATTAAGGCCTGATTAAAAGTAAACCACTATTTTACCAACGCTCCTCTAAAATTCGTTATTTATCTCAGCCTCTAATTTTCAACATTCATATAGGTAAGCATAGGACTTTCTACTACTTTGGTGGATTCTCAAATTTGACTTCTCTGGCGTTACGCCGGAGAGACTTGGTTTTTGTTAGCGCATGAACTTCCGGTATTCGAAGACTTGAGTTTGGCGGATTAAAAGGCGAAGTCGCCGGGAATTGTTTAGCTACCAGAGGCACCCAACATTGGGCTTGCAGCTTTCCGATGGAACCCACTAAAAATTAAGAGTTAGATCGCATCAGTCGAGGTTTAGATAATTACCATCATTGGAGTTTAGCGAGTTTTTTCTTTGCGAGGTTCTATAAGCTTGCGACCTGACTAGACCGGTAGTGCCAGTGTTAACCGCGTCCATAGACATGCTACGATTGTGGGCTTTCGCCCACGTTTCGTCTCTGCGGCTCCTCTTTCTCTCGTCGTCCAGTCCGCTCAGATGCTCGTTTAGAGCATAAAGCTTCTGAGTTATGTCTTTACCTACAAAACAGCAGCACATACAGAGTGTCTCGTTCAGTTTAACTTTCAAGCATCTGTCAAAGTGCAGATATAGCTTGATAGTCAAGAAAATTAGTAACAAAGAACCTTCTAAAAGTTCAGTAAGTTTCGACTGTTAACACCTAATAGGGGCTTCGATAGTTGTTTCAAATTTAAAGAATGGAAGGACAAACCAATACTCTATTTAGTACTTTATACATACTTATAATACCTAGACTCAGATTAAGAATAGAAAGAAGTCTGAGCTAATGAATAGACTGTACTTTAAACTAAGGAGCACATTGTATTCTTATAGTCTACTCTAAAAACATTAATAAACTAAAGTAGGGTCTATTCTTTCTTCATTGAGTGACAAAGAGATCAGTTAAATGAGACTTAAAAATGGGATTTACGTCTTTTTGTCGAGGGCACTTACACCCCCAAAAGGAGCAAACTTAGTTTAATTTTATACTCTAACCTATGATGGAATCCAGCACCACTTTGAGCATGGGTCTGTGCCTCAACACCCTCTCCAGTTTCATCCGCGGCCAGCAGAGATACACGCTGTCCTCCTCAGCCGTGATGGTGACTTGGAAAACGTCATCGGACTGCTCGTGGTTTGACTCCCATTCCGGGGAGTCGACGAATTGGTAAACATTAATGAAGTGTAAGTGCGTGTCATCACAAGTTACTCGCAACCTGCCAACCCATTGTTAACCCACATCTTGAGCACCTACCACCAAACTCACTTTCCCTTGAGCAAAATTGACAGTCTTTCGTCTGCGGGACTGACATCTTCAACTGCGTAAATGTCTCCTCTTTCCAGCGTCATCAGTTTGGTCTCTTTCACGAGTTCCTTGAAATGCTTTTTATTGACACGAAAGGGTTTGAAAACCTAAAAACCCGACATCAATTCGAAGTTAACGATTTAAGTTTAAACAGTGGCGGTACCTTAAGATAAAGATCGGTGAGTTCTAACGAGAGGGTCGGAGGGAGAAATTTCCAGGTCAGCAAAGCTGTGTGCGTTAGGTTTAGAATTACAAGAATTGTGTTCCATACGAGGATATCGGGGGCGCAAACCTCGACCCCACCCCAGACAGTCAGGAAGAAGTAGCCAATGGAGAGTAGAGCTCTGACAATCAAAACGCTTTGTTTAAAGCTACCAGGTACTAAAAAAGCTGCGGCGAAGAAAAAATTGGCGGTTTGAAATAGAGGGTGCTGGGCTGGGGTCCATTCTTTGCACAATGCCCAAGAAGTGTCTTCAGGAGTTGCTGTCCCGTTCAACGGCTGGAAGTCGTAGTCGTAATCAGAACTGTTGGTTATATTGTAGAACTCCCCACTGCTCCAGGTGGTGTTTTCCTGTAAATACGTGAAGTTGTTTCTGTCGATTACAGTTATGTTCCTGCTGATCGAGGACATTGCCGGTTTCCGAGGAACTCCCGCGCTCCAGTTGGTTCTCAAATTAATCACTCTATGGGACATGTGCGTCTGGGATTGAATCACAGGAACTTCCATGGTGATTTCTGGAACGTGCCAGTGACGTGGAGACAATTTTTTTTATTATTCTTACCTTAACCATATTAAGTATCATCAAGTTTTCTCGTTGGCCGCCCTGAATGATATGCAACTTAACGAAAATGTTGTTTTCATGGTTTTGACGGCTTTCAACGAGATTGTCTTGAGGTGAATATTTAGAAGAAAATTGGAGCAGCGGCGTGCGATGTAACCTCATCGACACGCCCCATTCTACTGTTTCCCAGAAAATTTCAGCCAGACCTTCGGGAGTTTTAGGGGAAGTTCTTCAACTGGACGACTGGCTCATTGTACACCGCCAATCGATACGCGACGGTTACGTCGACACTATACAAAGTGTTCACAACGCACCACTTCATCAATTAATTTACATCCTCTAATAGGGTCTTCTAGAAAGCCACCTCTAAAGAAAATTTGAGAATCTACATCTATAGATTGAAGAAGCTGCAAGGTCAGATAGTTAATGAAATTATTAATTTTTTTAACTTTAGTTTTTTAACCGACAATTGGTAAAAGCTCAAGGGTCTGAAGCCCTCTAACTGCTAGGGTTTAAATTTACTTCATAACTTTCTCAGGGTAACGGACATTTAAGTGGTCGACCTAAAATTAAAGTCCATGTTGGCAATTTTTAAGAATGTAATCATTTCATTAAAAAACAATCTAAGTGAGAGCGACTAGGAGCGAAAGAAGTCACAATTTGTAAGAAAAATAGTTTTTATTTGGAACTAATCCGTGTCTACAATTTCACAGCTGTGGTACTTGGAGCTGGTCTCCAGCCAACTCTCCACGTCGTTGGAGGTTAAATCGTCGGTGGAGGGGAGCTCGGTGAGAGGTTCCATCTCGCTCAAGTAGGAGTTTGGGCCTAAATTCCCGTTCTCCTTAAATTTCTCGTACGACCTGTATCTACTGCTGTCATTGGAGAAAGTTCCCGGAGACATGGGGCAAACTACCAAAAATTTCTGGTCAACCACAAACCACAACCACCAAGATTCGTCACAGTTACCTCCTTCAGTCTTTTTGGTCCTAATCGGAGATTTGTATTCACCACTCGACGTCAATGAGGAAGTGATACTTGGAAGTCTTATGTCTAAATGCGAACCTTTCGCTGTAATAATTTTGTTGTTCATGGCGTAGAGTTTGGTTGTTATATCTCTCGCAATTAGAGTTGTCATAACAGTGGCAACGTACGTATCTTTAACGAACAAATACTCTAGAGAGGAACGTTGCCAGTATAGATACCTGCAGGTACTTGCGGCTACTATGGAGACCTATAAAAGAACTGAAACAACAATGTTGAAGTTTCTAAAACTACCTTAAATTTGTCGTCGACGGTGTTTCTGCTCGATTCAAATTCTGGAGAGTCTAGGAACTCGCAGGGCAAAATCGGGTGGAGAAACTGGTTATCTGAGAGGACGTTAACCTGCAATTATGTTGTTAAAGACAGTAGTGCCAAGAAACTCATTGCAGACTTTTCCCGATAATAACAGGCCAAGTCTGTCAGTTCTCGTTAAATTTTGGACTGCATACGCTTCCCCGGCATGCAAAGACATGATTTGGGCAAACTCGAGGCTCACCACTCGCTTGAATTGCAGCCTAGAAAGCTAATATTTAGGATAGAAACTATTCTTGCTACAGTCCAAATACTTTGAAGGGTTCGAATAAAGTGTGATAGACTTCCTCGAGTTCCGCATCGAATTTGACTGGTCGCAACTGGTAGACGATGTGGAAAACTTGGGCCATGTTCATCAACATGAAGGCAAAGTTCCAGGTGAAGACGTCTGGAGCGCAGATGACGTTCCAAGCCCAAGCAGAGAACAGCATCATTCCCAAGATGAGCCAGCAGTGCATAAAGAGCACCCCTCTTTTTGAGCAAGTTGAAGAATAAGCAAGGACGAAGCACATGTTGGCTAATTGGAAAATTATGTTCTGGGGTTCCTTCCAGTAGTCGCACCATGGCCACCAAGTGCCTAAAATCCAAGTGTTTACGAAACGATACAGGAACGGAGGGACTTACTGGATGGGATTGTGTAGGTGACGTTTTTGTTGTTGAGGAGTGACGAGTTACCGCCGAAACCCACAAGGAGGACGTGGGAACGTTCTTCATTGTGCTGGAGGCCGGTCGTTTCGGGATTTGACGGCATTTTGGGCAATTCAAACCGGGGGCGATCAATAAAGGCGCGCATGGCCGACCCCGCAGGTTTCTGCACCCCACGAGCTATCCAGAATTCTGTAGATGGCTCTGCCTCTTAGCGTGGCACCAAAAATTTACAAAATTAAGCACAGACTATTAGGACTTTAAAAAGATAACTAGAGCCTAAAACGTTAAAGAATTTTGGAGCAACAAATTTTTTTTTTAAATTAAATTTAAAGGCTTTACTGAAACAATGTTTTTTTTGCAGATGGAAGAGTGTTTCTTGAGCTTTTCTTGGCAGTGAAAAGTTAATTTTAGAGAATTTATTGACAAAAATTCAAGGGGCTAGAAAAAAATGTTATAAAATTTAAAAATTATAACTTTCAAATGTTTCCATATTTATAAACCATATGGAAATCGTTAAAATAAAGATTGAATTGTTTAATAAAAATTAACGTTAGACGTACCTGATGTGTCTCGTATTCTAGAGTTAATTATTGGCAGCATTCTTCAATCCAATGGATCCAACAGATCATCTTTCGCAATTGAGAAACTTTTGGCCGATGAGTCAGTAACATTTTTCATAATTATGGCTCCAGCAATATTAATACCAGTGGGCTTGCTTTGACTGAACACTTTATCAAAGATTACCTTAATGCTGAGGGCTTTGCGTTGTTGAAAGTTTAGTGAAATGAAGGGTTTGTTCTTGAGGATTCAGCTTCCAGGTCTATTTGGAAACGGTTGCAAAAGACTCGGCTTGATCGGTTAGAAATGCTGCGGTTGTTGAGTGCCCTGACTTTGCACGCCTCTAACTCGAATAATCCGCAGAAACAACATTTGGATATCGCAAACGTTCAACATATCCAGATTTAATTAAAACGTATCTGTATTTGCTTAGGTGTATTTAATAATGACAAAACGGGACAATGCCACCAGGATTTGCTTGTTTGCAGAAAACACGTGTATTTATTTAAATTATACAGTAGCTTTTAATAACAGACAGGTTGCTGACATTTATTTGTTTTATTTGAAACAATTATTTACAAATCACTCGTAAATTTTACTTGCGACTAGATAACAAATAGATAATCCCTCACCCGTTCATAAACTAAACGTTTTTCTTAATGGCAATTTACTTGCGGCCATTTCCAGCGCTCTAGAGCAGATTCCGGGCTTAAAAGCTCCACAGCCAGCCGGACCATAGGGAAAATTAGGGAAAAATCGAGAAAAAGTCCCAAAACCACAAGTGCACTTAATTACTTAGAAAACTAAATAAAGAAAAGTTAGCAGGAAAAATTTCCGGAAAAGTTTCCAAAATTGCACCCAAATAGTCCAACCTTTTCAAATGTTGAAACAATTTATGCTTTTCTCTGTGGAGTCCTAGTTGTGAGCGGGTCAATTAGTGAAATTTTGGCGAGTTTTGGCAGCTGAAAGTTGAGTCGTTTTCAGGCGTCCCATGGCGGCGATAATATTTATTTGCCGTAAATTCGATGAATTTTGCACAATGAAAAAACCAGTTTGAACCCCTGCACCGTGAAATGGCAATAAATAAAGTTCGACATAACCGCCAAAGGGTTAACAGAATCAATGAAAATGTTTCAAAGACATTCGTCACGTTCGAAAACTTAATGTTTCGAAAAAAGTGTGCGTCGCGACGCTAGCAAGGTGCGAGGATAATCGGGCCATTAGGCCGTCGTTTCACGGTTGAACGGTCTCGTTTTAAGATGCAAAAGATTAGTTATTGTCAGTTTCATCAGATACCGAATGTTGGGCAAGTTGCATGGGGATGGTTCCAGGGGGGAAAATCAGGGAAGAGTTAATCGAGTTTTAATAAGACACTAAAAAATTTAATGAAAGAGTTAAACAAAATTAAAAATTAAACTTCAAGAAGAACGAGGCGAAGAGTAACGAATTTAACACAATTACCAAAGTGAGAATAGACAAGTAATTGAGTCGGTGGTGGCCGCGATTGGCCAATGAGATAAGGACTTTTTGTACCCTCAGTGCAGGAGATCACTGGTGGAGGGGAACCCGTATATAAATCTAACTACCCCATACTTTTATTTAGTTCCGAAAACACCTTTGTAGGGCAGTGGCACTGATGCATGAGGTCTTTGTGATTGGTTGACGCGTGCCGGTTCGAAATTGGAAACACTTTCAGAAAAGGTAAGCCGATAATTTTAAAATAAATGCCCTGAATAAAATAAGAAGTGATCAAATAAAATATTTCAACTTTGAAGTTGGCCAATTTAGATCCAAATTGCTGCTCCATGTTAATGTAGATTTTGCAGTCTTATTGTTGTCTTCGCAATAGTGACCAGAAAGTTGCGTGCAGAAAATTACTAAAGTTTTGTAACAAAAAAATAAACGTGAAAAAAATATTAACTTGTAAAGCACTGATTTTAGAATTAGGAACCGTAAGAAGATAACGACGTCTCATTTTTGAATAACCCTAATTAGTTATCCATTAGCAAAAGTGATTTGTTTCCAATCAGCCAAAAACAATTGTAACAATTGTTGAGAAAATTCTCATTTGACTTGATGGAATTAAACTTCGGCAAATTCCAGTCAGGGGTGACTGAAAAAACCAAAATTCATTTTATTGAAAATTGGTGCTAGAACTTTTCGAACTTAAGTTAAAGTTAAGAGAGACTAGAAAGAATCTCTTCATTAAAAACTGCTGTTGCATGGGTTTTAAATTATCTTGCCTCCACTTTTTCATCCCGTGACAAATCTCGGGTACTTCTAACGCGAAACTTTCCGGAACCTTATGCTGGAAATCTTGTTGCAGGATGACGGAGTGCCGCCTGCGCTCGCTGGACCTCTCCTACGAGGACAGCTGCGACTCCGGCTTCGACCTCTCCTTCAAGTCCGAATCGGCCGAGTACCCGGACCCTGACAAACCCGACTCCTTCTACGAGTACGACTTGACCCCCTTGAAATCTTTCAACGCCCACCCGAACCCGGAACTCTTCGAAAAATTCAACACAGCCTTTCACTCCACTCTGCTAGAGCTGGATCGTCGTCCCGTCTACCCCAAAGACGACATCGACTTATTTTTCGACGACGCCAAAACCTCGACGCCGATCAAGAAACAATCGGGAAAAAAACGATACGTAGCGGGAAGAGCCCGGGCGTCGAGATCGAAAAGTCCGACTCAAGTCCTACGAATAAAACGGGTGAGACGGATGAAAGCCAACGATCGGGAGCGCAACAGGATGCACATGCTCAACGAAGCTCTGGATAGACTCCGATGCGTTTTGCCCACGTTTCCAGAAGACACCAAATTGACGAAAATCGAAACGTTGCGGTTCGCCCACAATTACATTTATGCCTTGACAGAAACTCTGAATGATGTGGAAAAATATGCGACGGGAGACGGGGAAAGCGTCACTGTTAACGTCGGGAATGTTATTGTGTCGATCAGCAAGCACGGGAATAGCATTACTGCCAAGAGTAACGCCAACGCTGTTGTTACCAGTGGCAGCATCACTAGCGCCAGTTTCATGCAGGATTACAACAATTATGCCCTGGATAAGAGTGACTGTTATCATCACGAAGGACAATTTGATAATCGTCCCGTTATGAGTGAAGCGATGTACGAAAGTACCAGCAATTTATTGAACTATTACAATAATAACAATAATAGTGCGATGTACGAGTATCTCTGAGAGAATAACTGCATGGTTGTTGTTTTGATTGTCAACGATTCTAGTCATTTTCAGGCCTTATTAAAGTGTGCTCTACGTAAAACTGTGACAAAATCGCTATTTTTATATGTATATTTTTTATTAGGTATATTGACAATGTATTGCAATATTAAATAAAATATAAAAGAAGTTTATATGTTCTATAAACACATCCTCAACCCACATCTGCATCTTGTACTATTTTTGAAGGATAAAGAGCACGCCGCAGACGCTCTCGGAGGGCCCCGCCGGAGCCATACTCTATTTTTAAGAAAAAGAGACAGCTACGCCGTTTAATACAGGATAAATAAAAGTTAAGGTTAAATTTAAATAATATGGTTTATTGAATTACTAATAAACACTAAATATACGAATAAATTTTTGCAAAACGGCAAAACGTGGTCTAAAAGACTGGCTCTTGTGTTGCTTGACTCGGATGCTGGTGCAAAGTAAATTGTAAATTGTCAATAATTGTCAAATACACAAAAGAGTTGTGGATGTGGGGGTAGGCGTCCCGAGAATCCATGATACCGAGAATCGAACCGTTCTTAAAATGTTATAAAATTCGAGTGACAGGGAGGGTGGAACTAATTGAAACGGGAGTCTGGATTGTAAATTTATGACACGATTTCAAGAAAGTGATCTGTCAACTCTGACGCTGCGCTCTGTGCTCATTATTGGGATAAAATAAACAGGCGTTATGTTATACGTTTTACTGCTTGACATTAATTATTGATTTAAAAAAAGAGTCTTTAAGAATTTGTTAACTTAAAAAGCCCCTCGATGTGTTGCCCTAATATTGACATGTGTTGCTTGAGCACCCGGGCAATACGAAAGTTGCCGGCGCTGAAGGTGGCCGTTCGAAATACGAAGCAATTTTGCGGAAATTTTGTTTATACAAATTTAATGTGGAAACACAACAGGAAAGAAAAGATGGAAAAAACGCTTCTGATAAATTGCTTCAATATTATTTCCATTGTTAAATCAAGAAATTTCATTTCGTACAAATCTCAGTAAGGTCACCACTAAAATATTTTTAACATACATTTTAAACATGATTCCCTAGTGCTCGAGTCTTTCAATTGAATAAAAATATATTGAAGAAAACACAACATAAAAATGTAAAACAAAAATTTTCCCATTTTTTAAAAGATTTTTAAGAATTAACTATAAAAATAATAATAAAGCAAATTATCTAAAGCACGTTTTCCATGTTTTCCTCTTTCTTGTATTTTAACATTTTTTTTATCGTATCCAGGTAAGTCAATTTGTACAACAAAGTTCTTCATAGAAGTGACTATGTTAATAATCACTTTAATTTGATAGGAATAATAAAGTTCTAAAAAATAAAATTATAATTGATTTAACTTTTTAGAAATTTTTAGAAATAAATATAAAAAAATAGCGGTGGTAAAACATAATTCTAATAACAGAAAAAGAAACCAATAACTTTTACAAATTTGCTGAACAAGCTCATCATGTTGGTTAGTCAAAACAAAAGAATGATCCTGCGCAATCTAAAATTAATTAAAGAATAGAATTTTAGACTTTTTTCTCATAGAACCTGACGCTAGTTAAAACTAAAAAGCTCCCCCTAGTGGACTTTTGGATAGTGTTAGTAATATTTAAATAACATTTAGATTTATTTTTAATGTTTTTTTTAAATCTCTTTTTTTTGGTTCCTATTAGTTTCTCTAACTCATTTCCAGTTTTCCCTCTCTCTTATTTATTTCTCAATTATCCTGTAAAACTTGAGATTTCTCCCAGCAAGAATGTCAAAAAGAATTGTGCTACCTATTTTATTGTATAAATATAATTTTAAGCAATGAAAAAATTGTAACAATCAAAAACTTGTTTGGATATTTACAATTTTGTTTGAAATGAAAAATGTTTAAACAAGAAAAAGCTAGAAGCGGATATGATCCTTAAGTATAAAGAAAAAAAACTAGGAACAATGTTCATTTCGAGAGCAGGTTTTAGCCATATTCATTTCATCTAAGTCCATTTCCAACCCCAGCTACTTTTCAAACGAGTATGGGTCTGGAATCAGACATAAAAGAAGGAAGAAAAAGCTGTACGCCAATAAACGTTTTGAATGTTACCAGCATCCAGCATCTACCACACTTCGACCACAAGAAAAAAGGTTTATAGGGCCAAATTTCAAGGTGTAAATTTCATATTTTGCAATAAAAGAAAATATTTTTTTTTTAATTATAATCGAGGTTATAACAAAAAAACAAAGATAGTTTTCACACTTTCTCTTATGTCTTCGTAGTTATCAACTTTTAAACGTTTAGTTAATTTTTATAATGTCATTTTGTTTCTTTAAACATCCTGAAAGTGGAAAACTAAAATGCTCTTTAATAGATAAGAAATCCTGACAATTTAAATTTATCTATATGGCGTTTGGTGAAATTCGTCATTTCATGAAATCCCCGGCAGTTGATGTAATTAAGATCGGTACACAATCGTTTCTAAGGCAAGGAAAAGGTCAGGTGAATAGGCAATTTACGAATTTGGTGTTGCTTATCCTTTCCTTGTGCTTTCCTTGCCCTAAAATAGATAGTGTAACGATCTTAATTACATCAACTGCCGGGCATTTAATGAAATGACGAACTTTACCAAACGCCTACCACATATACATAGGTATAAATGAATAAAACTGTTAACACAAGCACTTCTCTAAACATGGCAGTAAAAGACAATTTAAAGCCTTGTTTCTTTAGCATTTTGGATAATTTTGGAAATTTGTGGTATATGGGTCATTAGTTTAGTTGTAATTTTCAGCCTTTGCATTTTAGATCAAATAAGTTTTGAAAGAGAATAAAATCGGTGTATAAACAATTTAAATTTTGGTTTATCCTGTATCATTGACTTCTTTTAGCTTAAAAGGCCTGTTCAGTAGGCGTTGGACGCGTCTGCAAATAACTCCAAAAGTTTTCATTCGATTTTAATGGGGGTTTTACCAGTGAATAAAGTAAAAAGGAAGGAATATTGGGTGTCTATTATTTTGAAGGAAATTTTTATTTTTATTTTGTTATACAAGTATAGGTATCGTTAACTCGGATGGCAGCCAAAATAAAAACAACTATATTATAGGGAGAATTGATTGTAATTTAACTCGATTTATTGCATTAAAATGTATTTATTTGCAGAGTACGAAATGAATTTTTTGGCGTTGTCCGCTTACCAGTACGTACAGAATAATAACTATAAACGTTCGCACGTCTGACAAGTTCGTTTTCTTTATTGTAAGAGGAGAAAGGAAGTGACGGAGGGCCACAAAGGAGGGCTGCCAAGGGTCGCCGAGCGTCAGCCGATCACCTGATAAACAGTGGCCTTAATTATGCGAGTAATAGACAATCAACAAGTTTTCTTGGAAATTGCAAAATTGTATAATAAGTTGAATAATGTTAGTTGATTTTAGGGCATTATTTACAGTTGGTCCTAATTTTTCTTCCTTTGTTTTCTAAAGTAATACACATAGTGTAGCGCAGTTACAATTACAAATTACCATTTTTAACAAGAACCAACGAAAAGGAACGTTATTATGTATACGAAGCAACTTTAATATCGAACGTTATTGCCCAGTGAATGTTCTATTCTCCAAAAACCGGTTGACTGGCGATTTGCAAAAATGTAATTATGAAAAGTGATAAGTTTATAGTTAAATGCTCGTTATTTATTCAAAATATTTAAAACAATGGTCACTCAAAATATTGTGAACTATGACTTTCTGTTCTATAAAAACAGCGACTGACAGAAATTTCAGGATAAATCACTGGAGAATGTAATATTGCCCCATTTGTCAGAAAATACGTGAAATTTCCTTCACACCACCCTGCGCAGTCTCTTCAAGCGGCTAATACGCTTACCTGCGACAGTTCGGATTATTCCATCTGAGAAACTCTAAACTCAATATCGAACTTCCAGCCATTATTAAAAAGTGTCGGACCGTACACATGAAAGCCACCGCCGGCATATCAATTTTTTTTCCTGTTTCCCGGTTTTTTGGCAACGTTTTTTCCAACACATCTGTCGCTTTGGTGCTAAATACTCCAGAAGCTTAGCGATCGCCCATAAACTATTCCCTATTCCGGCAGGTGGTTGCATAAAGTGGACCGAAAACTCGAGGATCGGGTAAATTAGTAATAAATACCGAGGTATTTACGTATTTCTGCTAACAAGCGTAAAGTTGAATTTCACGGCGGCTGATGTAAATCCGGGGGAACCTGCGAACTAAATCAAAACGAGAAATCACCGCGGTCGTAGAAATAGGAGCGCAAAGGCCCTAGCTGCAGCTGCCTTGATTAGTCGACCAGAACAACCCCAACGAATCCACCGGAGGGTAGGAAGGGGCCGGACTGAAATCTTTTACACTCCGTAACTAAACTCGGCGACTTAAATCGAAATTCTAGCAAATACTAGACTCAGCCTCTTTCCACTTTCTTTTTACAATCTTAGAGTAAAGGGCAAACTTTACAAACTTTCGAAAAAAGCACTCCTCCAAAAAAGTCCACTGAAGAAATTGATGAAAAAGTTGAACTAATGGTAATATGTTTCTCGTTTTTTTTTTGAAATTTTTCTGAAATTTTTGGGGGGTTTGTTGGGTGCGGCCCTGTCGTGTTCGGAGTTCGGAGCTGAATTTTATGTGTGCCAGTCAGCCAGTTGAACAATGACGGGGGATACTTGCGCTAAACGTGCACGCGAACAACCCGTACTTCAGATGTTATATTTTGTAGTGGCCCGAGTCAAACTGCGCCACCAACGCTAGACCGGGGGTTGCCAATGAATAGCTATGTTTATGTACAAAAGGGGGCGAACAACCACCACGCACCTGTTAAGCAAATCGTGATTTAACAGTCGAATTTTAACGCTTATCAAATTTTCAGGGCGCACGGTCTATTTGCCTTTACTCACTTCCTGGTCAACCCCAATAAACCAGAACTTGAAAAAACCGCATAAAAAAATTTTACTTTTTTACCAAAGTTTTCTATTGACATTTAGCAAGCCCGAGAGTTGTATGTGTACACATTGGCAGTCGTCTTAAAAAATTTTGTTTAAAATATAAAAAGTTACATCTTGAGTAAATATTGACTACAAAATATTTTTGGCAGGGAGTTCTCGAAGAACTTAGTTCTGTGACACGAAATTTTTTAGGCAATTTCTGGGTGGATGCATAATATATTTGATCAGCGCCATCCTCTAAAAATTTTGGTACCCAATGATATTTTTTTGCCAACGTTAGAAAAATTATTAAACATATTACTACAAGTAAAATGATCAAACAACATTTAAAGTCTTTAGAAATCATAAACCAATTTTTTTTTCATATTTACCATCATTTTTTCTCGAACCGTTTCCGGTTCTTTACCTCACTCATAATAACTATCTTTTACTTCTCTAGTTCTGTATATTTAAATTTTTATTCTGAAGTCTGCCCACTTAAGCTGTTCTATTCCTCTTCAGTCTAACTCAATTGCTAACTTTCTCTCTTTTTCCTATTTCACTGTCTTTTGTTTGTTACCCTATCGCTCCTTTTGTCGTTACTTGTTTTGATAAAAAGTATTCTCCCATTCTTCTATTTATGTTCTACCACATGTCATTTTTTTTCATTTCTTGCTTCCTTTATTCATATTTCCAGCAGTCTTCTTAATTTCTTTATTCTGTTATTTTACTGACCTCTTCGAGCATCTGCTGATTTCTTTTTGGCCCCATAGATTTTACTTTGTGTCTTTCTTGTATTGCATTATATGAATCTTGCATCTTCTGTATCTTTCTTTACTCATCTTTCTTTATCTTGTTGTACTTCCTTTTCTACCATTAATTGCTTACATTTTCATACTCTTTCCTTCATCATTTCTTCAAGTACTTGTTCCTTTTCGATATTTAATCGAACGTTAATTTTTGTTTTATTTTGTTATTATCCTATCTTATTCTATCTTAATATCTACATACAATCTTTTGGTCAACACTGACTGTTAGTGACATCTGTGACAATGATTGTTTTGAGAGGAGCAGTATCGACCTAATTAGTTTTGGTTATTTGCAGAACGGAGCTCAGTTTCTTCAGTTGATCGACTCTTAATAGATTTTCGGGGGTGACACTTAAACTCTTGTTAGCGCTGGCGGTGTTTGAACAGCTAGAACCGGAAGATTTCGGCAGATGGCCAGAAAATCGAGTACATTGGAAATTTAATTATTCAAAGGGAGCAAATAATTGCTATTGGCTATAGAGGGGTGCGGGCTTTGTACTAGCGGCCGATCAAATCTAAGCTTTATAGCTGCAGACATTTAGTGGCGAGTAACCCGAGATGACGGATCCTAGGGACGCTAGTTTGTCTAAACTAAACATGTAGCATCCACTTGACTGTCACCACATGAATAAATAATCGAACAAATTGTTAAAAACCCTTAGATGAATTTTACCGAAAATTATATACTACCTAGAGTTTCACGCAAGCCCACAATTAAGTGTTTTTGCATCTGAATAAATTTGGTGGTCTTAAACTTCGTTATTGGTTAGGTTTGACCAAAATTGATTAATCAATAACTTTGTAGTAAAGCTACGCCAAAATTATGGCTGGACCAGTAGTTTTGAGGTTCTAATCCGCGATAAGCCATAAGCCGGATGAAGTAGGGTGAATTTATTATTGACCCTCCATCGAAAACATTAAATAGAAAAGTGTGCCTAAATAGAACAGCCGAATTACACATGCCTATTTAGCATCTCCAAACACCATAATTAGCTAAGCGAGTGGTGCTTATCGAGGGACTTTGTGCTTGCATATTTATTAAAATATTCCTAACTGCCTATCAATCAAAATTTTTGATTCATTCTAGACTTACAAAACTTCTGTTTGAAATCTAATTTATTAAAAAGTAGCTAAACCATCACATCTGAAAACTCGAAAAAATTTGAAAAGACTAATGTTCAGGGTAAAACAAAATATAATCTTACCTATACAGGGCGTTCAATAGGAGCTCTCACTTTTCAGTTTTTATTTAATATCAGGTAAACCACGGCAAGTATGCCAAATTAGACCTCCTATAGTCCAGGCGGCCAACAGGTAAGGTAATACAAAAATCAAATTTGTAAAAATACATGTAAATTCCAAAAAAATTGCATTTTAATTGTAAAAAATAACTAAAAACAGGGCATTTCCAGGAATTTTTTACAATTGAAATCCAAATACATATTTTGAAATTTATATATATTTTTACAAATTTGATTTTTTTATTACTCTACCTGTTGACCGGCCGGACTATAAGTTGAGGTAATATTCTTGTAATTTCACCAAAGGCGGCACCCTCCAAATAAATGACATCTCCATGCTTAACATTCTTATCTTGGATACACTGTGTAATTAGATAAAATCTAGTTCCGCTACAGTAAACTAATTATTTTCACACGATATTTGTGATCAAGCTCGTCCTAACACATGTCTTATTTAGCTAACATAACTAAGTATCATAAAAAATTCTTAATAAGTTCACTAGTGAGTAGTGACCCTAGATTCATGCAAATACGTGTGCGATCACTTAATAGACACGTGCCAGATCTAGTTGGCATATGACACTCTTTATATTTATATCGTCATCAATATACAGGGGTGAGTCAAAAATATAAAACCAAAGCTTCTCCTGCCTAAACTATAAACTTAAAGATGAAGTAAAAACTGTTCAGTGACTGATTTAAAAGCATATTAGAGCATATATTTTTGCCTAAAATATTTTTTACTGGTCAAAGCAGAAAATCAAAGATGACGTGTTTCCTTATATTTGCAAATCATAAATGTGACAAAGGTAGTGACATTTTTAAATTATACATTTTACTCAATCTTTTTAGATGCAAAATTAAGAGAAGATAACAGAGTAGCAAAAAGACCTGGAACGGCACCCAGAAAATTCAAATAAAATTATATCAATTAACTTAATTACTCCCACTGTGACTACTCGCTTGCTTGCATAGAAACAGGAAACTTTGAACACGAATTTAAACTTCGATTTAATACCAAATAAATTCAAATTACTGTATTTTTAATGGTACTTGACCGATCGACTTCAAAAATAGATCATCTCCGAGGCTGATGTTCCTTAAAATAGAACAAATCCTGAAAATTCGCTTTAGTTTTGAAGCTTGACTCAACGCTATCATAGACTGAGATTGGTATAGCGCCCATTGGGAGAGAGTCCGAGTTACCTGGAATAAGAGGCTGGACTCCAACAGATAGTCAGTCCTACCGGTTACATTTCAATATTGTTGTTATTTGTCAGTTTGTCTATTGTATGTATTATAATACAACTTCCTGTTTCAGATAAGTCAAGATGGGCGGAGCACAAGAGAAGTGTCACCTTTGCTTAGTTAAAACGCGATATTTTTTTATTTATTTAAATATAGACGGCTTGATGCAGCAGAAAAAAATTGCGCTTGTGTGGAGAATAATTTCCTACGTCAAGCTAAATAAAAATATTAGATGGTTGCCATTTAAAAAAGAGAAAGTTGCCGCAGGCAAAAATGGCGTTATTTTGGAAATAATGCTCAAATTAGTCATTTTACAAACAATTTTCATTTTTCTCTAAATTTAATAGCATAGACAAGAAAAGCTTGCTTCCACGTTTTTTATTTGGCTAACCCTGTACAGCTGTGTCAGCAGTCTCTGCCTTCTGTTGTCTTGTAGGTCTTTATTGTGATTTTTATCATTTTTAAGAGGCTCTTTTCAATTTTTCGAACCCAGCACGTGTTGATCGCAGATTTTTTTAGCCCCCTCTCAATTAAGTTTCTATATCATAAACGCCTCTAAACCAGCAACGACACGAGTCGCTTACACGTCGACACGTGTTTCATGTGGACATTATGGTAAAGATGACCAAGCGGCACGTGCCTAGTAAAGTGATCGGTCCATTTTTGGTCCCCTTCAAGTAGGACCTTAATATGCGAGGCAATTCTCATTACAAAAAAATGGAATGGTTAAGTGAATTGATATGGATCAGGGATTAACGCAAATTTAAGGTATTTAAAGGATTTGACTATGAAAGCGTAAAGCGAATTATTGTACAAATGTAACACGTGCAAAGATCATTGTGCATTATTTTCGGTTGCACCGTGAATAAATGAGAAGGGTAGAAAATACGCAACCCTTTAGGGCACGAGGGGCGTTGTTTTTTACGCGATCAACTCGCTGATTAATAGCTTGATATGTATTGCGGTGCTTAGGAAACGTACGTACTTTTAACATTTTATGTTACGTCCTGTAGGTACTGTGTACTGTGTACTCATTCCAAGTTGAACTATTTAAATATTTTGTTAACGTTACACTTAATTTTATCAAATTTTTGAATTAACATAGCAATTTCTCTTGTATAAAACTGTTTTAATATTATTTCTTATTATTGTAAGAGCTTTTGATATAATATTTTAGAATAATAAGTGAATGTAACGATGGTGTTTAAGTGTTTAAGTGTAGAATAAAGAATGAAAAATGTTTCTTATATAGAGAAAACACCAATATCCTGAATTTAAACATAACTTTTTGAACACAAGTACATAGTTTTAAAATTTAATATTATTTATTCAAATTCATTTATAACTTTATATATTAGTCATTTTATCAATTTGTTGCTAAAGATATAAGATACTAATAAACATCAGTCAATATTATTAATTAATTAATTATATGTACATCCGGCCAATTAGGTAATGCACAGGGGGTGCCCAAATAATTTACTTCTCTTACGTTAGTGTAACATAGAAAAACTTTTATGAAACATTAGAAAAGTACAGAAAAACCCAAATTGTCAACGTTTTCTACGTTATAATGGATGATAATGTGGTAAACGTAGATTATTTGTGCACTCCCCTGTGCATTACTTAATTGGTCGGGTGTACACTAACACTAACCGCTTTCAAAAGCGGGATGCTGTTGCGTATTGTTGGCTGCCTAACCAGCAAAGTAAATAAAAGCCTTATTAAGTCGATGTGATGTTCCCTCTTCATCGAGCAAGTGGGAGGATTAGAGTTATCTAACTGACCTGCCCTAATATTTTTCTTAGTTAACTAGTCTTTGATAAGAATCAGGCATATAAATTTTAAGGTTCTTATAAAGTTTCACTCAAAGCAATGAGGCTCTCTACGGATATAATTTTCTTTTGCTAATATATATGATGTATTTCAGGAAGGAAAACCACAAATAAACGACAAATTGTTTATTAAAATTAATAAGTAAAACAGAAACATGAATACATAGTCAATTACTTGCATTTAAATTACTTATATACAATAAGTAGTTGATAATTATACTCCCAATGCGAGGAGTAGGTTGGTGGTGGCTGTACACATTACATTACATTGTGTTAAGTTTAACCGTGTGACAATGTAATGTTATCGTCTAGGAACACATAACTGTTGCGTTAGTTACATAGTGAGTGTCACAGCATATAGTACGGGTACTATGAAATATATTCTCAACAGTATGCTAGCAACAATATTAATGTTTTGCTCTCTTTGTATATTATGTACAAAACATACATATCAATGCTTTGGTGTACTACACTTGGTAGCGACCGGGGAGTTTTTACCAAAAAAAATCCCCCGATCAAAGGCGGTGTAGTTCTTACCTAGAATGTCCAATAGGTATGTAATAATAACAATCAATTATTTTATTACAATATATCTGAGACGAGATTCGGAAATTCCCTGAAAATACTATTACAATTTTTATTTAGGTATTTGTACTTGCAATTCCTGAGTTTACATAAACACCTAGGTAAGTTATTATAAAACAATATTTTTTAATTACATTGTTTGTACTAATATTTCAAATGAGGGAGTAGTGGAATACATTATTAGTCTGAGGTAGATTTCTTTCAGTTTCTTTTTGTACTGTCACTTAACATCTTGATTAAAGTGTGACCTCTGTGTACTGAGTTAACAGGCAACAAATATCTGAATGTTCTATAAACATTATTCGAGTGCCAATATATACAAATATTATAATGCTAACGACACTGAAAACAAACCGTAAATTTGTACAAAAATCGCGCTAAATTCTCTCTAAATTTTCTTATACTCCCGTATTTGGGTTTGTTTCCGGTGGCATAACATAAAAATGTGAATAAACATATAACAGTCATACATCACATGCACACGCCTTATAAATAATATATTCATGCATGTATGTAGTTGCAGCATATAAAAACATATCAATAAAAAATCCCTGAACAAATACCTGAGATTATTGCAAAAATTATGAAGAAAACCTAACATCCACACCACTCACGTTAACATTGCATTGCCACTATTAATACAATATGACACAGTAGATGTAAACATGTAAAAAAACAGCTGTGTGATAACCAGTGCCCGAAAGTCCAAACGACAACAAACAAGTAGTAAATAGTAATAATAAAATAAAAACGAAGAAACAGTAAAATTTTCATGCAATCAATGCAAACGAAACAATAACGAACAATAATCACTGGACTTCCGACTAGTAATCATACCCCGAGTGGGGGTTATTAACATCAGGAACAGCACAAATGTATATAAAAGCCGTACATTACACGAATAGAGGACATGATTATTATAATTACGTAAAACAATTCTGAAAACTACGAAATTACTTCTAAGAAAATCTAAATTAGGGCAACAGATGATCGAATGGTACACGTCCTCTATTTGGAATAAGTTGTGAAAATTTTATAAAAAGTTGTTGAAACTTCCCGAACGTTTGTCTTAATTAATTTTCAATTCCATCACCAAAATAATTTCAATCACTGTGCATATGAGCCTATATAAAACCAATATTTTCTTCATAAGATTAAAATTTTATAGTTGAACGCTCAACTTCGCAGTTAACAAATTAATAAAATTCATTTTAAAGAATTAATAATAAGGATATACATAATAAACTTAATCGTAACCCTAGAAAATAACGTAATAACGACGAAAAAACGGAACCCTGAATGCCTCAGATTTTTCCTACGTCACAGGAATCAATATATTATGTCTGCTACAGCTGAATCTGCGACAATCGAAGACGGCTTCTTCAATAAATATAATTACAATACAACAGCTCTCTTCGGCTGCCGCAGACTCGAAACCATTCAAAACTCGCATGCTTCTTCTTTCTTGATAATGTTTCCAGAGCCGGCCATTTTCCGCAAAACCTTTCTACCCTGAATTTGTGGGAAAACGAACGACGAGATTATGCTAGAGCGTGCAGGTATACAGCTTTGAATGAAAACTGAGTGCATTGGGACTATGTATCTGCAAGCTGCTAAGAGAGAAAGCGAAAACATATACTCGCAACTCTATAATTATTATTATTGAAACTGTTTTTGTACTGCGGTTGATTGTTTTGAAAGCTTTGTAAATATAGAGACGACAGACACTACGATGCGTTACTAAAATACGTCTAAAAAATAATAAATTAGTAATGAATTGTCATGTAATAATGAGGTAGTTGAGGTAACTGAAAAGCCACTTGTGTATTTTACGTATAGTTGCTGTATGAAAATAGACCCGTAATACAAGAAAATACTGTAGACCGTGAGGTAGTGTTATGTAGAGAAACAGCTATTGTAATGACTAGGAGCTTTAAGAGCGTAGCTTAAAATTAATATCTATTTGGTTCATTGTATAAAATAGCAATATATGGCATGTCCTTATTTAAAAACCCTTTGAACAATTGCAAACATTGACACAATCAGGGTTCACTTAATCCGGGGGTGCATTTCGATATTAACCCCACTAAAATCTTACTAAATTAAAGGGGCCGCGTGTGGTACGTCGCCTCTCCTACTCTAAGCAGGACCGAAACGCCGGTTGGGGACTGTGCAACGCGTCCAAACTATAAATTGAGCCAACAAATGAAACGATAATAACTAAAGCAATGAATCGATCACATTATATACAATTTCGTATTACCTATTATCCCGATTATCGTGAATTAAATTCACGGAGCTGAGCTGTTTCACGTGTTACCTTAAAGCTTATTTTAACAGTGTAAAAATGTGTTTTCAATTTAATCAGATTAACATCACCACCTTTTTGTGAAACCGGCAATTTGCTTTATACCTGAGCTTCATGGAACTAAAGTCTAAACTTTTGTGTTGCACTAAATGACTAGCTGATACTAAAATGGTAAAGAAAACTGAGGCAGCCGTTAAAGTTATGAGGTAGTTTCTGGGTTAGCGGTCACTGCGTGGCCGCACAGCCAGGACGGTTAATATTCACATACACCCTGGCATACAAAATTACTAAATTAATGCCTAAAACTATCGTAAGTATTTAAAAAATTATAAGTACAACAAATAATTTTGGGGGAAAAAACGATAAAAAATAAATCTAGATTAGCGACCTAGGGGATAATTCTTCTTCGCGGCGCTCGGAGCAAATATTAAAGAATTACGATCTTCGGCCTTAAATAATAACAACCTGAGTGAACAAACTTTTGAAGCCTACAATTATTAAACAATGCACTTGCACATTTTACTTTACAAAACATAACAAGACCAGCTCGTAATGTTTTTACTCTTACAACTCCTTATACTTGGTACTCCCTAACTAAAGTATAAAAATGACACATACCATATTTAAGATATAACAACACAGACAAGAGTCATGAATCCGAGACGGCGGTACAGACTGTGGAGAATATTATTATATTTACATCAGATCTCGAGCTTTACCGCGTCTCGGGGTGCACCTTACATTAAAATATCAGGTAGTTGTGGTTTACGGGTTATGGTTGTGTACCTGCTGCTGTTGCTGCTGTTGGTTCTGAAACGCCTTCAGACTCAGCTCGGCCTTGTGTTCTCGGGCTATGTGTCGCCTCACTGTATTATTGCGGGTAAAGGTACGTGAACAGAAGGGACACGGCACCCGGATCCCCTGGTGCCGTTGCCGTATATGAGCGCGCAGATTTGTCTCATACCCATATAACCGTTCACAAAAAGGGCACTTCAATTTCTTTCCTGCAATTTCAAACCAACCGTTTCAGTCGACGTTAACACCCAGAACCGGACTCACCATCCGGAGTGTTGACGGTTCCACTCTTGTGGCTTAGCTTCCCAGCAACGGAATTCCACAACGAAGCCGGCACCAGATCTGCCTTGTCTCTGTCATGATTATACTTGGTAAGTTGCCCCAGTGACCCGTTCGCTGACACGTTATTGCTGAGACCGCTGCTACACCCTCCGCCGTTCCCCGTGCTACTTGCCGGCTCTTCTTGCTGAACGGAGGGCTGCTCCATCTTCATCCGTAAATCTACTAAAACTCTCAATTTTACGCCACCAAAACTGCTGAAAAAATTTACCTTCAGCGCATCCAGTGTCTTGACAGCACTCAGACGTATTACTTTCCGAGCATACGACGGCGGTGGCGGGATCGGGTTCGAACCTGTTTTCAGGCGGGGCGTCGGCTTCGGGCTGCAATGGCAAGGAGCAGGACGAGGATGGTCGGAAAGCTAGGGATAAGGGACCGTGACCGGGAGAACCCGGTCTGGTGGCGGTTTTGCTGCCGTCCCTCAACACCGACGCTCTCACCGACTCGTGCAACGTTTCGTTGGGACTCCGCAACGGTCTCTTCATGGCGGATTCGAAGGCGGCGCCAGTTGCCGGCATCCGCTGCTCGTACTGCCTGTAATGGTGCGGGTGCATGTAGGGGGACATGGCAGGTGAATAACTCGGGGACGGGCTCGATTGGTGGTGGTTGTTGGAGGAGTTCTCCATTTCTTCTTTAAGGACCTTCAGGTGCTTCCGAGTCGTAGGCGAGTCCAGCGTCGTGTCCATGTTCGGGTGGCTCTGAGCCACCGCCAGCTTCTCGTGCTCGATGCTCAACCCTTTCACCTGCAAACCGAAAAACCAGGTCAACGAAAGAACACTTCGGGAAAATCTGGCAACATTGAGCCAGTTCACGAGAATTTTAATAAAACCTTGGAAATTTTCAAAATCTAAACCGTGGCTTCAACTTTAAAATCCTCAGAAATGTTATAATGTTCGGCTTTTTTAAAAACGCAATTAAATACAGGCTGTTCTCTAAAAAACGGCTCAATGCGTAATTTTGTTCAAATTATATTTTCTGACTGCCTTCCACGACACACTTAAAAATTTTACAACAAACATTTTAATTATTTTACATAATTATATTAAATTAAATATTAATATATTAATATTATTATAAAGTATTAAATAATAAGTTACTATTTAAAAAAAAAAGTTAAACATCTTTTGACATCAAAGTTAACATTTCCAAAAATCGCGATTAAGGCAACTTTGTAGTGTTTAAAGAATAATTCCCAAAAGTTTTTTATTTATTCAAATGGGATAATATGTAACTGAGATGCGGCTTGAAGCCTTCCTTAGAAAACATCCTGTAAATAAAGTTTTAAAATACTTTTGAAAAATTTTTGAAAAATTTCTAAAATTTGACTTGGCCTTTTTTGTCATTTTTTGGGAATTAAGTTCTCTATCTGCTGACATTTTTCTTTCGCTTGTTAGATCCAAATAAGTCGACAACAGGCTTTTTTGGAAGATGGCCGTCCTGGTGTTAACCCATGCAGTTGGTCTGGGCTCCAATTTTAACAAGCCAACGTATATTTACCCAACTTACAACATACAAATTTACCTGCAGACACTCCGCAGCTTTCAGGAAACTGGACAGCGAATCCTGTGAAACGTGCACTTCCCCTTTATACATGAACTCCAGCAGCGCCGACATATTGGACGCGGATGTTCCGTCCAATATGATGATCAGATTCTGATGCAGCGGGGCCGTTTCGAACAGATCTGCCAAGTGCTTACTGCATGCTGCCAGAATCAATTTGTGAGCCTTAAACGTCACACCTGCAAAAGAAATCGAGTTATTAAAAAGAAACACCGCCAGTGGTGGAGACTCACCGTCACAAAATAACGTTACGTCCGCTAAAGTTTCCGATTTGAATAAATTGCTGAAAGAGGTCGCAAGGTTCGTGCCAAAACTGTTCCATTTCAAACAGAATTGTTGTTGCTGAGAGTCCATCTCAACACCAGAATGGAAAATATTATGAGCTGCAACAAAAGAGAAGATTAAGATCAAATTTTTGCAACCTACCACAAAATAATTATCAAAAGTCCACCCTCCTACGCCAAACCAAAGTTCTAGAATTTATCCAATAATGAGAACCTCCTCAAAGGACTTTCAGGATGTTCTCAAAATTTCGTGATAGTTTCGCTTTTTTAAATTAACACCAACCATAACAATCAGTGAAACCCTTAACGTAACGATTTTTTTCCTTCACCGAAATTTCTGCTAATAAGGTTCCGCCAATTAGACTTTGATTAAGATTTCAATTAATTGTAATTGCAACATAATTAGAGTTGGGCGCACATTCACTTCATCAACTCAACTCCGGTGCCAGGTTTGAAAGTGGTCATTCTCCCGGCGCCTCCGCCATTTCGACACTTCCCTACGCAGCCGAAGCGCATAATAAAGTTTTTATTTTGGCACTGATACAGCACAAATCAAACTCAACTCGGAGGTGCCTTCTCTACATTTGCACTACAACTTCGTCGCAGTCCCTAAAGAGTGTTAAACAATATGAGTGGATAAGAAAAATAAGAACTAGTTAAAAAACGTTTCCTTGGCAGCACGCTCTTTGTTTTCTTGCATTAGGCGTGACCAGGACTGCAGATGAACCATTAGGAGACTCGAATGCAAGCCATATTCTTCCATAATATCTTCAGCTCTTATTATGATAATATTATAATAGCATGTTGAAGTTGATGACGTTCTGAGTAAATTACGGCTTGCAGGGGTTTCAGTTATCTTCGTTCAGGTATCTTTAAGACCGTTTCCTCGTTAATTTAGGCAATGTTGGAATAGTTGGGAGTGCATCAGATTTGGAGGCTGCGTGCCTGAGAACTGGTTGTTCCTATCGAGCCTAGATGGTGCAATTAACTGATTCTGCATCTGAATTCTGGTGGGAATTCGTTGTTCGAGTCGAGAGAAGCGCCTAATCATCTTGAAGACCTGCCAGGTACAATCTGCGATCGCCGCCTCAAGGACCGCAACAATCAATCATCAGTCTTCTTTGTTGTCCATCTGAATGCAGGCTTTGACTCATTGTTCTGCCCAATAATACCGACACGTATGTACGAAAAGGACGTCATGAAGTTGCGTGTTGCACCGTGTTCGGCCCGTTCCTTTGTTCCCCCCGCCACACAGGAAGAGGAGATAGCGATTTACAGCGAGGAAATTTAGTGGGAACCGAAAAACGAAAATAGATGAAGGAAAGTGACGAAACCATCCGTGACGCATATCGAGAAGCCCGAAGTTGTCACACTCCAACGAGCAGTGCAACCCATGGCCAACCAGGATGCAGATAGGCAAAATGCTCGCTCTTGCGCCACTCACTCAACCTTGCGTTGTGTGTCGAACAGTTTGGTAACCCGGTCAGGTCCGGACCGGCCCATCCTTACATAATCGCCGAATCATCAAAAGACTTTTCCGACCAAAATCCGCGCCATTAAATATAAACTCGGAGTAAAGGGGTGGAAACGAAGCTGGCGTCGTTGAATTAGTGATGATAACGTCTATTTCCAGCGGGCCGTCCTTGGACGGGTCCAGGACCCTTGCCCGAAAAAACCTGGCAATTGCCGGCGCTGCCGTTTGCGAAACGAAACTATCCATGGCCGTTGTTCGATAATTATGCGTACCGAGATACGGAGGAATGGTGGCGCATAATTACCGGGCCGCCGAAAATTTGCAAATTTACCATCTTATCAGCTAGTTATGGGTGTTGGCGTAACGAAAACGGGTTTCGCAGCTTTTTCGGCCCCCAACGATAAACAGTCACGGCTCCTAAATTATAGTTTCAGATAACGGCCGAAAGGGTACATATTTTAGATGAGTAACAGCGGGAAGGTGCTATTAATGCACTACTTGCATGCTAATTACCGCAGGGTCGTTTCGGCAACACCGTGGCGTGCTCTTCGACGGCAAGATTCTGTTCTGGTAATGGCGCATGGAAATCGCCACTGGCCACAATTTATTCACAATCAAGTCGCTACATTTCATCTGTTTTTCTGGCAGCGGAAAGTTCAAGGACTCGGCTATTTTATAGGACGGGATGAGTAGAATTTCAATTTTCATTGTCGCCATACGGGCGGACCCGGATCGACGAATTATTAATTCCATCGGAAAATCCGGGAAATCGCGTTAATAAATGCGCTGTATACCTACGTTCAGAGAAGGGGTTGAAACGACCCCTATTTTTTACTTATAAAAAATTAACTGAAGTAGCTAAGGTTCAGGAAATTGTCAAATTTTGGCAAGTTTTAACCAAAAACTTTTTTAACAAGTATCTAAGAGCAGAACGTTTCACTAATGCGGACGTGTCCCCTAACATCGTTTCCCGAGTGTGTTTCGGTGTAAGCAGCAACGCAAAACTGCTTAGTGAGAAATAGCAGCTTACTCACATACCTACAAGCATTAGCATTATTGCTGCAGTTTAGGTTAATTACAATATCGAGACAAAACGGGTCCTCTTGATGTTATCAAGAACCAACAAACTACTTTTCTTTTAACAATTTTGTTTCACGGTAGAAGTTACTAGGTTTTCTCGTTTCCCTTAAAATGTAAAAAATTAGCACCTGATGAGAAATGATATAAGTAATCAGTTTTCTATTTTTGCTCTATTTGTTCGGTCATTAAAATTTATTAGCGTTTGGTTAAATTTTTCTAGTTCCAGTTCCTTCAGTTGGGTTTGAACCAAATCTTGTACCGAGCAGAAATTATTTATTATGGACAGTCATTTATGCGAAGAGTTTTCGTCAAAAGCGACATGAGGTGTCACGTTACAGCACATGTGGATCAAAACGGCATCTAATCTTGTACAACTGCAAATTACCTGTAATGTGTTTACTTCTTAAATTTCTGAATGGGCTCTTATCAACTGAAATTTGACTCTTTGTTTGTTTTCATAACCTCTAATGAGCTTGTAAAACGGCGCGTTAAGTTACAATTACATAAGTCATGTTTACGCGATTAGTCGAACGTGCTAAACACCGAGAAGAATATTATGACGTTTTAACTCGGTCGTATTATGGAGTACGCTACCCGCAACTTGTCGTCTTATGAAATTTGACCCCTTTTTTTACTTTCAATTTAGAAACAAAAAGCCAAACGTAAAAACGGCAGAACCCTTAATTTTTGTTACTTTAGAACAATTACCTACACAGGAAATCTTTTTATTCTAATTTCATTAAAAAAAGTAATTAGAACTCCACAATTACAAATTTAAAGTAGGTACTTATGCAGATAAAAATCAAAAAAACTGTTTTTCTTACTTTTTTAATTTCAAGTATAATTCGTTACAGAATTTAATCCGCCGTTTTATAAATCTACTGGAAAACTGTAAATATTCTTTCCTGGTTTTGTATAAAAGTTTTGAATTTTACTAAAAAAGCAAAGGCAAAATGTTAAGACTTTTTGATAGATTTTCATAAACAACTTTAATAAAATGTTGCCCTTTATATGTATAGTTAACCCCACTAGAACTTTATTCTTTTCTAATAAATTTAAAAAAAGAAGCTAAGAAAGACTATAAAAAGGTGTCAAAATAGACCATTTAAGTAAAATAACTTTGTACAGAACTGCATCTTAATTTTTTATTTGAGTAAGTCGGACTAAATTAATGTAAGTATTTTTTAAATTAAGTGTATGATAGCCTCCCGACAATTATTTTTATTTGTAAAAATGTCCAATAACATTTTTGTGTCATTTTTTGGGGGTTTTAACATATTCATAATCATAAAATTCGAAAAATTTTTACACGCAAAAGATGAAACGTTAATAAAATAAAATCTTGTAATTTAAGACAAAAACAAAAAAAATAAAAATAAAAAAGTTAATATATATTCTTACCAATAAAATTTTAACTTGATCTACTTCGGATTCAAATTCTAACATTTTATTTATTTTCTGATAATCTAAAACCGCTCCAGAAATATTAAATAAAATAATCTTCAGGGAGCTACATTTAGAGAACTGTCACTCCCTTATAAGACACTAAATTTTAAAAGTTTATTAAAGATTTTGTTCTCCATTTACTTCTCGCCCCGTGAATCAAAGGATTCGAGTACATGGCGCGGATTAAAATTTTGATCTGCGTCTTTGGAATCGGTGGTGATGGTGAAGACGCCAGCCCTCTCTCCGTACAGCTGTCCCTCAAATTTCAAATACGCATTTTAGATACACCTTGTATAATCAAAAGAAGTCATGGTTGCCGTTAATTGTTTTTCTATTTTCTATTGTTTTGTAATTAGGATTCTTCTTGTAGATCAAGAGAGCTACAATTATAACAGAAATCTTCGCTTTTTAATTGCACAGAAAATCAAAAATATAAATATTGATTCCAAAATTACAAATTGTGAATGCCAAAATACAGAATCTGAATAAAAATCAAGAAACGTAACGGTCTTTATTTTCTACATTTTAATTTTTTTTATTTAGGTATAAAAAAAGGTTAACTATTTCTACAACTACCCTAAAAACAGAATATCAATAATTGGTTACACGTAACATTTGTTTCTATTTTTATTTGCTTTTGCATATAAAACGCTTTCTTTGTGAATTCGACTAAAAAACTACGCTTAATTTTTATTAATAAGTTCTGTCTAATAAAGACATAAGAAAGAGGCTAGTACATACCTATCACAAATTAAATTAATTATAAATATACTGCAGAAAGCTCATGGACTGGTAGCAAGTTTTAATAACCCCACGTAAGTGATCCGAGTGGGCTTTAAAACTGCAGTTTAAATCTCAAACAACAATAATAGTGTTATCAAAGCATTGAAAAAAATAAAAATATGTATTGCCAACGAATGAAGAAAATAATAATGAAAATCGCACGACACTGAAAAGTAGCCAGTAGAAAAATAGAATTCGGTGTCGTTTCTATAACAATGTAAAATTTTCCTGGAAATTTTTGCACCTAGCATGAAATTAATAAGTGGAAATTATTTCATCCAATCAAAATCATGTATTTATTAATAATGACATCATAATGACATAATGGACCAATGTCCGTGTCGTTGCGATTTTCTTACCGAATATGCCCTCGTGCATTGATTAATATAAGGAAATTTTATTCTCATGCATTTCCAAAACGTAATTAGCCCTCGTGTTCCACTCGGGCTAATTAATACGTTTTGGAAATGCATTCAAAAAAATTTCCGGAAATAATCAATGCACTAGGGATATTATAAGTAAAAATTACTTTTCGACTCTTAAGGTGAAGATCAATTGGTAAATGATATTTATTCATTTGCACTTACTTTGCAAAAGAAACCCGTTAAAATCAATTCCCATCTTGATGATATCTCAAAATTAGAAGAGGGTCAAAAGTGATTTTCTCTATTATTCCGACACGTTCCACGATAGAGCAGAAATATCTTGAAATGATGTATTTAAAAAAGGAAGCTTTATTAATTAATTATAAAGCAACAACACTTCGGCTTATAAAAAAATTATTGTTGCTTTTCAGCAATTATAATAATGAAATAAAAAAAATTAAAATACAAGCCACGGTCCATTAAATAGAGATTTATCATGAGAACCTTTTTGCGGTTCGTAAATTGACCACTCACAGATGAGTCGAAATGCGTATTTGCACAATTAGGTGCACAGTAAACTATTCAAGAATTAAAAACTCAAGAATTAAAAACTCAAGAATTCTCAAGAATTTTGAGTCTCCACCTTCCACGTGGCATGTTGATGAAGTTTCATTTGCAGAAAACCAGCGGACAGTTTTCTAAAGTGTCGAGTCAATTAGCATAAAAATGGTCGATCGGTTTGATATTATAATTTATCCGGCGATTTATTCAAAGCTTGGAAAACGTGTTCGTCTGAAAGTGAAAATTCGACCGCCACATGTCGAAACTTCTCGATGTCCCTGCGTTAAAAAGGTTAAAGTTAAGAATGACGAATTTTAATTGAAATTGAAAATTTCTCTTTAAAAAGTGTTCGGTTGCAAGAGCGATAGGCCCTATGAAAAACGCCAAGGTCCGGGGGGTCTTGCAATTATATCGCTTCGTTTGTTCACTGCGATCGGCATTGAGTAAATACAAATTTGTGAAGGTTAATAACAAAAAACCAAGTAAATAGTTGGGTGCACGTGGCTCTGGCTTCTTCCTGGACCGCGCATTTACGTATTTTAATAGCATTTGTTGGTTTTCCAATTATTACGGTTCATTGGTTTATTAACGGCACCGGATTGGTCCGGCCGATTTAGGACCGCGCCGCTAACCAATCCACAATAAAATTTCGGCCTTCTCGTGACAGGAAATTTTGCAATAATAAAATTCGCATTAGTCTTACTATTTATCGAATAATTGGGGCGGTCGTTAATTTCGTCCGCATTACCGCCCCTCGAACCGTTTTCCCGTCGATGCAATTACCATTGCGTAATTGGCTGCATTGCAAAATTAACGTTTGATTGGCGAACACGCGCGTAATAAAATTTAATTGTTGCGTAAATATCTATTTTTCGCCGGTCGATAAATTTAACGCCGCGTCCGCCACTAATAGAAAAGTTCGTTAACACCGGCGCCGAGCCGGTCCTGACTCAACTCGTGTCAGTTTGCTTTTGCCATACGCACTTACGGCGGCCTTAAAACGCAAGGCCACATGCGCATGGGCCCGAATTCTCACAAGTCGCAGCGTGGCTGTGGCGAGGTGCCACAATAACCTCGCCTCGCAGGACCTCGTGAAAATCCTGGAGGACTTTTCCGGGCGCACTCACTCACTCTGCACTGCGGTAGGAAAGGGCCTCTCGACGTCGGTCTCCAGGTACCCGTTGCGTAGCCAGTTATCACTAAAACGATCGATGCGACATATCACAGATTGGCACACGCACTTTGCGAACGATACCACGGCGACTGCACTAGTGTCGACTGGCAGATTATACTTCGCAAGATTTCAACACGCCGCCAGCTATCTCCAACACGGAACTCGTCGATTCGTTGCAATATCGTACGCATAATACACGCACCGAAACTCGGCGAGATGGAATTTTCGGGCCGTTTCGCGTTTTCCGGTCCGCTTGGCGCGTTTTCCAAGCCCGGTGCATCTCACCAGAACTGCATTAAGTGTGCCACTGCAACCGCTCGGTTGTTGGTTGCGATCATTTTTTTGATCGTTAACGAGGCCAGCGGCGCGGCGATGCTCTGTTGCAATGACAACGACGGACGGACCCCGAAAATGGGTCGCACGAAACGAATGCAAAACTTTAACCCAAATACGCAACCCCACCAGAGAGTGTGACCGCTACATAATAAAGCGCGTTCAAGAATGAACGTGGCCGGCAGGACGGACAAACGGCGAGGAATTCGCACGCTATTGGCGAATTCAGAAGCTTCTCGCCAATTTTCAACCGGAAGAAAACTGCCAACTAACAGGAAAAAGTCCGAAAATTTTTCGTTCGACCGCAGCATTGAAACAGTTCTGAAGCTAAATTTCTAACAATTTGAAGATATCTTTCAACTGGGGACGCAACTGATGGCTCGAGGGGGCGAAACTGGGCGAACAAAAAGAATGTTAGGGTATTTCAAAACTCAGTTCTCAGCGATTTGTGATTTGCGTGCTCGCTTTTACCTCCCCCTTTCTTTCTTGACTTTATTAAGTTAGCGTAGAATTCTTTTACCTATGTCTAAATATGTAGTACCTAGATAATAAACTGAAATTCTTCTGTTTTTTTAAGATAGCTTTTTGGTGTAGGGAGTTATTTTGCCCATAGCAACAAACCGGTTGAAAAAAATTACCATATTTTAAAAAACGAACACAATTGAATTGTCACCCTACTTGTTTAGTTAGGAATCACTAGGGAATCAGTTGACACATTTCTTACATACCCAAAAATTAACAAGATGGAAAACACGTTGAACTGAAATGACCAATCTGTCAATTACACATAATTCAGGTCAAGTGTCCCACCTGACAAACTTATTTTATGTACAGTACAGTCTTATAGGTCATGTACTACGTAAGTTTCTTGGGAAATTAGAAAGCAATTTTGAGAAAATTTTGTTTGCACAAATTGGATGCGATGAAGAAAATGGTAATGGAAAAAGAAAGAAAAGAGGTGAGTGATGTGGTTCAGGTAATTTGCGTTTATCTTATCTTTACCGTTAAATCAATGCGTACAAATCTCAATAATGACACTACAGGGTGTCCCAAAAGGTCCGCACAACTTTGAAAGTGTGTTATCTAGCATTCTGAAAAATTGTTAAATTTTTCTATATATGTAATTTAGTTTTTAAGTTATGGCCCTTTAAAGAAGGCACAATCAAAGTTAAAATTTAGAAGTACAGACGATTATTTCAAAACAAAAGAAATATTTTGGAGTATAGTAATATAGTTTGAAGTTGAAAAAGTTGGAGAGTTTATGCGTACAAGGTTTACAATCATAAAATAAGATCTTTAATATAACAATAGGAAAAACATGGCAACATATACCTAATAAAAGTAACAAACGGTTTCTAGAGAAACAATATGTTACACGATTTTTCTGAGTATAGGTGAAAGTTCAATTTCAGATAACAGTGTTGCATTTTTCTTAACTTTAAATTGCTTACAGTTTCTAAATTAAGAGAGAAAATTTTTTTTTTAACAATTTTTTAGGCCTGTATACTGAAATCAAAAATATATTGAAAATTTTAAACAGGATTTGCCTAGCGCTCAAACAAGTATTTAGATTAAAAAAAATTATTGAGGAAAATATTGACACAAAAATTTGCTCATTTTTAGTTCTTCCTATAAATTATAAATAATTAAACACAAAAATAATATTTAAGCAAATTATTATCTTAAGCACATTTTCCTTCTTTTCTTTTCGTGGTGTATTTTTCTATTTTCTACATCACATCCAAAAAAGTCATCTTAATGAGGGTACGTATCAGAGAGAATTAGGTATTCGAAAGAGCTGTATACGTAAAACAGCAAACGCACAAACAACAATGCCATAATTACAAAACAATTGATGTAGATTAGTGAAAGATTAAAATTAAGAACGTCGCTATTGATACTCAAAAAAAATGAAACAATTGATAAGCAAAAGGTATAGAAGATATAGAATAAATCTGGATAAAAAATCAGCGATTAAGATAAAAATTGATTTTGAAACGAATATTAAGACTAAATTAACTTGAATAACAATCTCTTAATAAGAAAAATTAAATTTGTAGTATAAAGCATCAAAATGCATGACAAAAATATAATGCCTTCTTTTGAAGCCAATGTTAGTGCTGATAATAAGTTAACAAAGACAATTTATTTCTAAAAAGCGTATTAAAAGAAAATTCTAAACTTTAAACTTCAATTAGAGAACTCCAAAATAAGAAAAAATGTCATGATTTATACTATGGAAAAAACAAGAAGAACAGGCGATCAATTATGACAACTTGTTCCATTGTTACAACATATGAATGTGCATTCAGTTAACACTTTATTTTCCCACCAGGTAATTTGTTAAGTACCCGTGGAAAATACTATAAAATTAAACCGCAAATGAGAATCTTCATCTCCATTCTAAAAGTTTAAAAACATTAATTTTTTTTATCCAAACTAGTTGAATCTTCTTCCTTAAATTTAGTACTAATATCTATTTTAAAACAAAATATTGTTTATATAGATTCTTGACATATTCTTGCTTCAAAATTTTAAATTTTCTTAAAACAATAACTTTCTTTTAACAATAACTGAAACTGAACTTTATTTTCTAAAGTCAGGCATATCACCGATATATTTCCCGCACTATCACATACCTACCTACCTAACTACGTGTATCTACTAACAAAAGTTGTCAAGAGGTAACAAAATATATAAGACAAAAAGTTAAAACTTTGAAAATATATGATTAAATTGGTTGAACCACCCCAAAAACTATTTATTGCCAAAAAACTGATAATTTGAGTAGCTCACCTATCATTGTGACGAGTCGAGTTTTTAATCTAAAATAATTGCATAACATGTGCGAAGCCCGTGAAAAACCAACAGTTTATCAGTTTACATTAAATTCCCTACCAACAACCAACAAAAAAAGTGAAAGGTCGAGTCAATTAATACAATTACATTGCAGTTCCAGAAATTTGGTGGCAAGCGAGATTATGACGCTAATGTTGAAGCCGTACCGCGACTAAGTAAATTAAGATGGGTAAAAACAGTGAGGGCCCAATTTCAAGTTGGACATTGCGATTAGTTGCAACTGCCGCGGTTTTATCCCCATCGCGGTGTCGCCAAGTTGCGAGCGGATTTGTCACTACGCGATCGGACCTGTCATTTCTTTGGGAGAAAATTCCAAATAAAATTAGTTTTAAATTTTATAATAAACGTAACATTAATTAAGCCAAAATAGATCTTATGAGGTGGGGAGTCAAGACCACCTTGCCGATTCGTAGAGCTGGCCTCATGAACAACGAGGATTGGCTGGAAAGTCATTGTCGCAACTGGCAACTTAAAAACCGACAACTTAAATCCAGGTTCTTATAGTGTCTAACAAATTAATGTTAAATGTCGTAAAACAGTAGATTCAAAAAAATTATTTATTATTCATAAACCTTAAATCAAACTCAATCCATTAGCAGGTTTTACTTGAAACATACAGAATTGAACCCCCCACCTAAAGAAAGTTAATTGCACTTATTGGCAACTACTAGATAAATAACACAAAAAAAAAAAAAACGAGAGACATGTGAGTGCCCATGAGCTTTGGTAGCAAGACAGAGAAGAAGGTAGTTCATCTATCTCAAAAGAGGTATCGCAATAGGACTGAATACATCCAAATCACTTCAAACGCGATACAAGGCGAAACCAAAAAACACTGATTTTAAGTGGCTGATATCGACCCAAACGTAAAATCGCAATGTTCACTAAAGTACCCGTTTAAAAGAAACAATCAGTAAAATTGTTCTTGGTTACCTTTAATTTAGAAAAGTAGCTCTAAAAGCGCAAAGTGACTTGTTAGTGGAAACCTCGATCACGTCAACAGTGGCTGAAAGAAGGAAGAGATTTTACGTAATGTTACACCAGTAGAAGCAAAAAAAAGTTAATTCTAATTCGTGGTTCAAAAAGTTTCTGGGAAGAAAAAAACTACATTTCCAAATGAAAAAAGACGGAAGCTATTAATGTTAACAAAAGACAAATACCTATCATCTACCGCCTTGAAAACTTGACATTCCTGAACCAGTTGGTCTAAACAATGCTTGATCAGGCCCAAACATCTTTGGATTAATATACTGGCTAACCCAAAAGGCCACTAAATGACATAGAATTTTTAAACAACTTTCCAGCATTCTACTACAATTTTGTTGTAGATTACGCATCTTCAAGGTGGTGCAGACCTTTTGGGACATCCTGTATGTATGTATCAAAAGGGGAAAATAAAAAACCTAAACAAAATTTAAAATTTTAACCTTCAAACTGAACACAAAAGTTCTTAATTTGTGGTTTAGTTCCATCTCATTTTCACGTCTCTTTAAGAAATTATGCAGTGAGAAAACAATGTAGTCACTGAATACTCATTTACATTGTAACAATAGAAAAAATGCTGTCATGAAAATAGTACCGCTTGAAGTTCTAGTTGCAACCAGGATATGTGAATGTTTTGTAAGCCGTTTGCAGTTGTTTACTTATCTGCAATCGTGGTTATAGTATGTAATTGCGTATTTAATCAAAAACCAGGCGCCTCCACCATTAATAACATTGTCCACTACTCTTGTAGAGAATCTTGGAAATAACAGAAAACCTTGTCAAAACACTCGGCTTCATTAATTTTACCGTTAAGAATTTTTTTTAAACCGTTTAAGATAGTGAATCAATTATTGATAAATCAAAAACAATGTGATTTGTGAGTCAAATTTGTCATTTTTTAAGAGTAGGTTTCAAATTCCGAATTCTACGGTATCCTTATGTCGAAAAGAGGTGCAATGCAACATTTGGCTTGTTGCATGTATTTTACATGACTCACTTTAAAGTAAAAAAAAGTAGAAACATTGGAAAAACCTAGAACACGCAAGTTACGATAAAAACTACAACTTATTCGGCGAACTTCTTGACCGTGTCGCATCTCGAAGATTGTTTTGGAATTGTCACACCCCTTCCAATCATTTGATAGTGAATCTCATTGTCGGTAAATTATTATTCGAACCATGTTCACGGTTAACTTCCGTAATCTGTCTTAATAAGGGCGCTCATGCAACCGAGGTTCACACACAGAATCGCAGTGACGTCAATGCAGAACGTCAGTGAACCCATCGCACCACACGCTTCTGCTAATTAGACCTGCAGCGTTCGTGGCCATTTGTGGAACGTCTTGGCTTCTCCGCGTTTCCGGAATGACAAAGCCCAAAGCCGACCAAAAATTGTCAGTAAGCCAGCGATGCATGATTTAGTTTTTTGTTAGACCGACAATCAGAAGAACTCGCCTTCTCAACAATAAACCGCCGCAGCGCCATCGACCAACTGATTTCACTCCAAGTGCACGAAGAAAGCGCGCCGCCTGCAACAATACTATGACACACATTCTTTGTGGAGTATACTTTCATTATTATTGTGCGACACGTGCACTCCTGCATTTTGCAAGAAGGTCACCGACTCGCAGCGAAGAGATCGTCCCGAATCGTGTGTGCAACGAACTACGCACAAATTGCGCAGAAAAATAAATCTTGTAATATCGCGACCCACGCGGGGCTTATTAAAGCGATTGAATAATCCTACAACTAGTTGGGGAGTTCCTTGACCGCAGCCCTCCCCACACCGACGTTAATGGAGTCACGCGATTCTGCACCATTAGGAAAACTGCGGCTCCAAAGAGGAGCCAAGTGCCAAATTACCGTCCTATGACTAGGGCAACGGATCCTTGAGCAACTTCCAAACTTCCAACCCAACAAAACGCGGCTCCACTTCACCGCAGTAGACTAGATAAATTATTCCTATTTCTACCTAGTTTTTGACGTGCTTCGAAATATTGCTTCCGATGCCTCGAAAATTTTTTGGGCATCGGTCCTGAACGATAAATTCGCGGCTGTTAAAATTTCAGGTAATCACGAGTAATGTATGTCGAATTGGCTAATAATAATTAGTACCTGCAAGCTAAACATAAAGATGGGTCTCGGTATTCAAACGATATTGTCGAATGTCTACTTTCCCATTAAGACGATGCGAAAACAGGCCGGCTTCGATTGAGGCCCGCAGCAGGCAACGTGAAGAGAAAATCTATGCACGTGAAAGTGCAAACCTGCAGTGGTGGTTGGTGCAGATGAGGAAGGAAATTCCGCGCGTTCAGTGTCTACATCTAGGAGAAGCAACAAAAAGAAGATTGGACCCATTTACGTGCCTATATTATTTATGTCATTGTTCTAGAATATTCCAGTTGTCGTTATCAAACGTTTGATTTCAGAATTAAATAACGGTTGGCGTCAGAGAGTCTAGAATGTTCTCGAACGAGTTCAACGATTTTGCAGAATTAATTGCACAATCTATTAATTATGCGTATAGAAATATGTTGTCTTAATAATCAAGAAATGCTTCTTCCAAACTACAAAAGCGGCAAAGAAATGCATTGTCAGTCGTGACGTCAGCAGTTGAAGTCAGTTCGGCACTCCTGACAAATAATGTCATCACTTGTGCTCTTGGCTCTTGACAGATCTAGAATGACAAGATGTTAAAAAATTGTTGCAGCAATGGTCTAGTATAGAAGATGCTTCTTATAAAACGTCTATAAGTGATGTATTGTTAAAAAATACTACTATACAATTAACAAATATTAAAACTCTGCATATTTTCCTCCCTTCCTAATCTGCAAACCAAAGTATCTATTATCTCTTCGTTAGACAAAATATATAAAGAAACGATAGCCTGAAGGAGCAAATCTGATAAATAAGAAAGATGTTTAAGTAGTTGAAGTTGAGACCCCATGACAAGTTTAAGCAACTTTGGGTTTCAATTTGAACCCTTGCTAATAATATGGCTCATTTTTATCTATCATTTACCCTTAACTAGAGAATCTACGTTAATTACTCCATGGCAATCCTCCAAAACCAAGACCAATACTTTCCAGTAGATTGCTGAACAGCAATCTTCTTAGAAGAGCTTTCTTTCCCTTGATTGGTGCCCCATGTCTGGATTGTGGAAATGTACCAACAATTTCACCTACAGTCACAACGCGGTTCAAGAAATCACCATCAAGTTAACAGATGGGTGCTTCCACTCTTGCTCGTTTCTGGTCAACAGATATTGAGGAACCTATTTAACAGATTTTCTTTCTCATACTCAAATAGAAGTAAACCAGGTAAAAAACACGTCCACGCACATCCTGATAATTATGTGATAAACCGCATAGAAGTTTTCGAAAGTAGATACTGAAACCATCTTATGATTGAAAATCTTAAAAGGAATCTCCTTTTACGCAAAACTTTGAAAAATATTTCTCACGATGCGTATTGCAAGTCGTAATTAAGCCGTTCAAGCAACTCACCACAAGGTTTCTGCTTCAACTCGAAGTCAAGGTGGCCGCTTGAAAAGTTCGTTACAAGGCAAATTTTCGACAAATTTTGTTCATACATATTGGATGTTATAAAGATAATATAAAATACAGCAAAAGAAAGGATGGAAAAAACAATTCAGATAATTTGCCTTAAATGTTTCAAAGATTTTATTTCGGTCAAATCTCAATAACGACATTATTGAAATCAAATTAAAAAACAAATCGAAGAGAATAGAACGTAAAAATGTAACACAACAATTTGAACATTTTTAGATAAAAATAATATTGAAGCAAACTATCTGAAGCACTTTTCTCATCTTTTCTCTTTCTTGTAGTACTTTTACATTTTTTCATCACATCCAGGAGAACCATCTTGTACATACAAAATTACGATAGAATGACTGCGTTTTAAGCATTTAGAAGAACCACCTTGCAACTTCTAATTATGCCTTTAGAATCAAAATATTTTTTAATATTCTGGTTATTTTCGCTCACAATAAACTTTGGACAAACTGACCCCCATAAACGCAAAACTGAAAATCGCATAATAAAGTTTGTTTTGGGCCGAGATACATATCCAAATTACGGCTACGCGTGACTTGAGCGGGCTGCAACTCACGCAACGTCTGACGTCACGCTTGCAACGCGTATAAATCATTCTTAAAGTTCACCGTCCAAGTTTTGCCATATTTCTTCGTGGTTGAGTGATGGACGCCTCTGCAGAATGTCTGAATCACAACGATGATGGGTTATTTCGAAAAGGTGTAGGCAGGAAAAGGTATAGAAAGAAATAATTAAAAAGGGTTGAAAGCGCGTTAAGGCACAAAATCTTGAAAGCGACTGATGGTTAATTTAGCTAAACTGAGAACTTCCAGATAACAAAATTAGAGACTACCTAAAGTTACTAAAGATTAAAAAAATACGTTTCTTTACCTACCAACATCTTAATTACTTCCATAGTTATTATATAATTTTGGGGGAGGAAGGGGGTTGGCGCCTAAGGCAAAGAAACGTGAAATCATGCGCGTTTTGCACCTTCATTTCAGCGAATGACTACGAAATTACAAAATTCACAGGAAACGTTTTAATAAAGAAAAGTCAGTTTCTTTCTGACAAATTGCCGTTTTCCCATCTGAACTTTGGGGAGTCGCTTGTACTTGTTTGTTAATGAACTGCTCTTTACATCCATGAAACAACCTTCAAAGGTTAAGCTTTTCGTTAGGTTTGCAGGAAATCTCGTTACGTTTAGAGCCCGAAGGCTTATGGAAAAGGCTTCAATAACACTAAAAACATCACAAGCACGCACGTAGGTGCAATAGGCATTTGAGATGATTATTACTAATTATGCGATAGTTCTATCAAATGTCAATTTGATTATTAGGACGGTAGAAGGTTGCATCGGCATGAAGCTACAGCAACCTACAACAACATCCTATTATACTAAACCTATTTTTGGGGCTAAGGAAAGGATCTCCCTTATTTCCGATTAGAATGACGTTACGCAATTTTTCAGAAATGCAGCTGCTTATTAATGCAACGAAAGGGGGCACGTTGAATGTGTGGTTTAATTATAAACAAACTGAGGAAAGCTGTTTTGTAAACAAACGTGTGACGTGCACTGATAAAAATCATCTATGTACATTAAAGTGGCGATGCAAGATGCGATCTAAGAGAAAACTGCAAATCGCTGTTAGATGTTTCGTTACATAAATTGCAATTAGGAGATTGAAGCGTTGAAAACGCTCGTCGACATAATTAGTTGCAAAGTGCAGCGAAACTTTGAATGATGGTAAAACCCATAGGCGTAATTATTTTAATGGACTTTTGCCTCGCCTCGACGAATTAGCATTAAATAAGTAAAGTTATAAATAGTCGGGAGCGCTAATTTGAAATTTATCCAACTACAATTAAAGAAATCGGAAGGTTGATTAGTCCGAAACTAATCCAAGAGATTAAATTTTAATTTATGCAAGAACTGGTCGTTCGCTGTTTGAAAAGATGCTAGCATTAACAGTTTTGTTGTCAACTGCTTCCCTCTGTATAATTTTTTAGTGGAAAAGTTGCGGTTTTCATGTTGTGACAACGAAAGAATTGGGAGGTTTCCTTCCTGTTTTTGTTCAATGATTATGCAGTATTATACAACTCGTATCTTACGCATCCGGAAGTGTTTGAATTTGATAAAATTTAGTGGGTCAAAATTCGGACACGTTCGAAATCTTTTAGTTAGTTATTCTTAACTAAAAGATTTTGGTTGGTAAAGTCAATGATGTGAACTGTTTATCGATAGAGTTTCAGTTAGCGGAACTGCTTCACTGTTTGTTTAGTTTTCTTTCGCGGTTATTATGTATTAATAATAATGATTTTATACTTGTGTGGTAACGCGATGTTGACACTTTTTGAATAAGTACAAAAATACAGCTCAAATAATAAACAAACTGGCGATAAAAGTGCAGATAAAAGTGATAACTCTAACCCTGGCGATAATTTCGGTAAAGATCAACATTTCGCTCGAAAAGTTTGAGTACCTCAAATATTTATTATAATGAAAAAAGCCCAGTCAGACGCGCCACTGACAGCAGGATTGGGTCGCTGGAGCGAAAAATGCAGCGCCAAAAACCGACAATCAATGCAGAACCAAATTGAATATAACAACTTATTATTATAGCCTTGAACTCAATGGTGTCAAAACCGGCCGCACACAATGACACCATGATAATATGATGTAATAAACTCAATCATGTAATTTTTATTATATATTGTCATTACGACGCCGCAACGTACGTTCACTTGGAGCGAGGGGCGAGTAAAAATAAATCAGGATGTTACAGTGCGCCACGAAAAGTTTTGCCGAAAAAAAGGCGTCACATGACTAATTTGAAATTTTCGAAACTCATCTCGGGCGAGGAACAACGAAGTTGTGCGGAATAAATGGCACGTCCGGGTAAAAAACTAATCTAGCTAATGCTAATGCAGGACAATGCACTAGGATTTTTCAAGGTTGAAAAAGTTGCAATGACAGGCGGTCGGTGGTGTGTGGGTACCAACTGTAGTGTATGCAACCTGGTCCGATTTTCGAACAATGAGCAACGCAATTAAGTCGAAATACAAGGATTAGGAATGCAAGGAAATTATTTATACAATCCCAAGAGGTTAATGTTATTGTTCAATGTCATAGCGTGCCACCTCCAAGTCGGTTTGCAACTTGCAAAAATCCGACACCATATTTCTGCAGGAGGTTTTCGCGAGAATCTTCGCGACGAAGGGGTGGAAAATTGAAAATTGATCGGAAAAACGGCTTTTTCGAGACTCGGCTGCGAAAATTTAATTGGCGCTAATAATAGCGCCCCGCGAAACCGGTGCGGTGTATCGCACGGTTCAATCGTAACATGCATAAAAATACAGAAGTAATGATAACATACCTCGCATTTCCATAATTTATGTCGAAAAGGTGCAAACACGTAACAGTCAGAAAATTGCGTCGCCCCCCCGACACTGACCGGGCATTATTGCGATGGGGTGGAAGGTTCGAAAGTCCGCTTCCTAGGGTGCAAACGCGACACGCACAAAAAGAGAAATAATAAAACTGCAATGGAGATTTTAGCAGCCGCTATTTCTGGCAACCAGGAAAAAATGTTCGCCGAACTTGCGAGTTGCCAAATTGGTGGGGACTACGCGGGGCCAGGGACGGATTCGCATAGGACCTATTACGTAAGCTCCTGGTGCACGTCCGCAGGCAGCATATCAACATCGCAAGGTTACATGTGCCGGGCGGGCTCGAAATGTATGCGTCCTGCTGCGGCTCCATAAACCGAGCAACATGCATTTTACGACTTTTCACCACCCCCCCGACGTACTGCGACGCACCTGATCGATAACGCCATCAAACATTGACGCGTTATCATCGCCCAAATTACGCCGGTCCGGAGATAAAACAAAATGCGATTAAAAACGCATTGCAATTATGCAACCCGCATTGATTTCCTCTCAACGGTCGATTTTCGGGCGTTTGCAACCGACACGTGGAAACGCGACCATTAATTATCAATAAATAATAACGAAACAATTTCTCGATGTGGTACCACTGCCAATTTAAAAATCCTGCTTGACGGGTTTGGTGGATTTCAGCAGGTTTCAGCTGTTTAAATGTCGGCCAACTGTACATCGGGGTTCCGGCAACAATTTCAACGTGGATTTGCCTCTTCCCTAGGAAATCACGCGCTTGCTTGGACACGATATGACGAATATTTGGATCAATTATCGATTCGCGCCCGTCAATGGCCATTTGAAAGTTGCGGTACGTACTTTGGTACTTGGACCCGCGATAATTAGGCAGTGGCGGCGCTAGCGCTGGCACGTGCACCGCCGAATTCCGAACGAGATCTCGGATAGGGGCCGCATTTTTCTATCATGTCCGGCCTCTCAAAAGGTGTAACGGGTCAATTTCGGACAGGACATGCCATATGGTAATTTTGTCGCAAGATATTTTACGCGAAACTTATTCAGTAGGTTGCACCAAAAATTGTTCACTCTTTTGGGGCCAGAAACCAAAATGATAAACTACGCGCTTAGAACTTTTTTTCTGCGGGGTTTCTAGATAATTTTTGTGGACGTAATTTGGTTAATGATGTCATTTATTTTGACAGGGTTAAAACTTAGAGCTATATCAACATTCCTAATCGTCACTATCTTTCTGGTAGTAACTTATCATTCTTTATTAGAGGCAAACTCGGCGTAATGCGCCAGAACACGATATTTCTTCCGAACTGAACATTGGTATCGTAATGATAACACCCCATTTCAACTGACAAAAAAAAAAAAGTTGTAGCAAAAATAGAATCATTATTATTGTTTGTTTATGTACGTACATTAATTTGTTCATTGTTACACAAATTTATTTTTATAATTGCTTGATTTTTTGATACGCTTCAAATTTGTTTTACAAATTTTATCCAATTATCTATTATCTATTTAACACAACTCCCAGAGTAACTGAGTATTTTATGATTTTTTAATTTACTTATTACAATTTTTTATATGCCACAAGTCACAAGTTATGCTACGACATAACGGATTACCCATAATAAGTGTTCAGTAGTTTGTAGAGATTGTACCTATTTAATATGAAATAATCAGGGACGGATACAAAAATTTGAAAGTTTGGATAAATCACAATAGAAAATTCTTGTCTTTAAAAATGTATTGCCTCATTTGTGTTTTATTTCCCGTTCAATTTTCCATTTTAGTTTGTCATTTACACCAATATAAATTTAATTCCTTTTTCTGTTTAATATGTATCATTATTTTATGGTATTTTTATAAATAAAGTGAAAACAGGTTCGTCTTATTAACGTTCCTTATTAGAACTTATAAAACAAACTAGTACTTTGTATAATGAAATTAAAGAGAGGTAAGAATCAAAAAATTGAAAAGGCCGGTAAAATAAAAAAAAATTGATTTAGGTTTCTATTCTCTTTCTATGTCAGTTAATAGTGGTATCATCTTTGTCCATCTGTATCACTATGTTAATCTTTGATCTATAATAAATAAAAAAGAAAGTGAAGCCTTTAGGACTATCCTTTTAAGTCCTAAAGGCTTCACTTTCTTTTTTATTTATTAGTGTCTAGAAACTATCACACTAGCTCATCAACGTCGACGCAGGTAAAGAATATGAATATGAGGCCAGAAATTCATCCATTTTTGTTTTATAAGAGAATTTGAAAAAAATTAAATAAAAATGGTTGTCTGAAGAATCTAAAAAATGTAAAAGGTAAAATTTCAGTAATAAATTAGTCAAATAAAAAATCGTTCTTTGGCAAGTAACACGTTGAGGAAAACTAAAGTTCTGCAATTCTTGAGATTCTGAAAATATAACGTTTCGCACCAAGAAATTACGTATTTTGGAGACGTGTTTTGCAAATTTTACTTTTTAAATGTCCTCATAAGAAGTCGCAAGGCGCTAAATCCGAAGATTTAAAAGACTGATTTCTGTTACAACCTAAAAATCTCGAATACACCGCCACAATTATTTTACGCTTTTTGCTAATACGAAGCCATAAAAATGTTGAGAGGAAACAGTTGCAGTCAGCAACAATACAACGTCCAATTGTCTCTCTCTTGATGCTCCCTGAGAGTAACTGTTATTCAGTGAATGACAGCAAGTGGTAGATACCATCTCTAAGATAACACAGAGGTTTGTAACATCCCTGTTGATGACTTTTTCCTTATACACTAATATGACCAATCAAGCTTGAGCCTATCGAATTATATACAAGGTACCTTCGCAAAATAATGGCCCAATGATTGATGGTCATGAAAAAACCTAAATCGCTGCAAAATAAAACCCAGATTTATTATTTGGTTTATTATCTATTTTCACTTATAATATCCCTAGTGCATTGATTATTTCCGGAAATGCATGAGAATAAAATTTGCGGATATTAATCAATGCACGAGGGCGATTTTCTTACCGAATATGCCCTATATTCGGTAAGAAAATCGCAACGACACGGACATTGGTCCATTATGTCATTATGATGTCATTATTAGTAAATAAATGATTTTGATTGGCTGAAATAATTTCCACTTATTAATTTCATGTTAGGTGCAAAAATTTCCAGGAAATTTTTACATTGTCATAGAAACGACACCGAATTCTATTTTTCTATTGGCTATTTAGATCCCATCATCCAGATCCCATATTTTATGGAATCACTCGGTATATTTGGCAGATTAACTGGCCACTTCAACGACGATGTGGTTTCATTTATTTTAGGGCATTAACGATACCTACGTCGACTGAATAACTCGGAAGTTCCTGTTGTTTTTAGCTAACAGAGACGATGCCCAGAGCGACATGCTTGTAGCTGATTACAGCTAACCTCTCTTGATATTTTTATGGCTTCGTGAACTTCATTGAAAAATCTAACTCTGTATATTGGATAAAAGAGTATCGAATTATCGAGTTGAAACCTGACACTCACATTTTAGAAGCCTCAATTAAACCAGGTCTAAAATGGCACCTAATGTATTATTTGGTCCAAAATTGAGTGTGTTTTTGCTCCACATTTCACTTGGCAAATCTTCAATTTTGACCTCTTTAATGAAATTGAGTGACAGTAATTTCATGTAGTTTTGAGCTACGCAATATTTGGTTAGTATAAGAAGAACAATAAGAAACTATGAATAACGTAAATTTCTGAACGTCATTATGTGCATTTCATTTTGATTGCGTTGGAACGATCCTTCCGGACGAACTCGCTTTAAATGAAAATTTCTATTGTAGTGACCCAAACTAATCGCACAGGTCCTTTGCGTTTTATTTTGATTTCAAAATTTGAGAATCAAAGTTTTAAATTTTAGCAACTTCACCAGCATTAAAAACTTCCAAAAAGTCAATGCAACAAATTAATGTTGCTACCAAGTTCTATTGTAGTATGGCCGCATGTTCTATTTCGGAACTGTTACTTTTACTATCAACTATTTTTTTTGAAGTTTCTTTTGGCTGCTGGTAAATCGAAGAGGGGTTCTCTCCTAGGAGCTAGCTTTAATTAGGGCCCCCCTAAATGCTCATCAATATTAATTAAGAAAAAATGGAATAGCTGGTGAAGCAAAAGGAAATTGGGAGTTGGGCGGGTGGAACGAAACATTGCGAGAATATTGACAGAAACCCGGTGGTGCAAGTTGTTATATAATTTTCGTTTATTCCTGCAAACATTTCACAGTCGACGTACAGATTGTTAACTCCTCGTTTATTGATTTTTAATGTGTACGTCCTACGCAGTCCTTGAACCTGAACGAAATTAAGGAAAATTCGGCGATGGGGCGGCACCGCCGAATGTCAGGGTTGGCGAGAAGTGCATCATCCTCCTGCAGGCGGCCGGCCGTTTCTGGGGGCCCCCGGGCCCCGGAGTGGGCATCGGCGATGACGCAACTCGCTTGGAAACAGGCCGATGATACAATGTGTGTGTTCTAAAACGGGCGTATGTGCGTTTGGCGTAAAGTGCTGCAGGTTTGCAAATGTCGCTTCGCGATCGGTGCGGTGGCCATGAGAAATTTGGGCAGGGGGGCGCGGGGGGATTCCGGGGCATTAGCCGCTGCTAAGGACGCCTGCGAGCGGCATGCGGCATGTGCACGGCCACGGCGCTGATGTGTGCGTGTGTTGCGACCCCAACAACGCTACGCCGAGGCTCATGGTGTGTCGTTCCACGTCATGTTATCGGAAAAGTCTATCTGGCCAAGGTCGAACGGAGGGGTGGCGGCGGCCGCGGTGGTGTTTTCGACGTTCGCAACCACCGACCGACCGGCCCCCGGACCCGGACGCTCGCTCGCCCAGCGGGTACCCCGCCGGTGCGCCTCCTCTACTGCGGAAATACCACACGAAGCCTGCTGACCTGCTATTAAACCGGCCGTTGCAGTGCACTGCTGATGGGGCAGTGCCGGATCCAGCGGATCACGCCCGGTCCGCGGCCATAGCAACAGCTGCGCGCGGGGCCCGCCACCGACCTGCAAGCCGCATCCCGGGTTTTGCAGCCCCGCCAAGCGATTCCTCCCACAAGAAAGTTTTTTTTTTCGAGCTCGAGACCCCAAATTCCTTCACACAATTACTTACTTAAAATTATCAAAAAATATTCAAAATCTAAGGATCGCGAATTTATAAGAAATGAATTTTTAACTAGGCGGATTGGCCACATGCCAAAGTACACTGGGTGTCCCAGAAATACTAAAGTATATGGAAATAACGCGTGTTTTGTTAAATATCTCCCAAAAAATTGCGTGGAAGAAAAAAAATTTAGAAAGGTTTTTTAGAAAATAATGTACAGTACAACTTCGATAATCCGGACGCTTTAGTTCGGACACTCCAGTGATTCGGACGCCTCTGGAGTTCGGACACTTTAGGAATTTTATCTCTATAATTCGCACATTTGAACTTATAAACGAATCGTATTCACAACAAGAGAAGGAAATGAAGAAGAAAATGACCCTGAAGCTGTAGTTGACATTCTAACAAACAGAGTTAAACACAAGAAAAATGTTTTCCCACGTGTGTTCAGTGGGCAGAAGAAAATAATATTTCTTATCAAGACATATTATTGCTAAAGCAAATCCAAGGCAAAGCTAGAGAGCGTTATGTTAAAAATATTTCACAAGAAAAAATACTTTTTTAAAACTACAGTGAAATCTCCCTTAGGCGGACAGCGACGGTCATCGAAAATTTGTCAAGAGATGTCCGTTTATGAGAGGATAAAAAAAAATTTACTCCGTACTTATATGCACATAGGGAGAAAACATATATTTGATACCGAATGAAACTAAAGATTTAATAAAATAGTGCAACAACATAACATAAAATACATTAAATATTAAGGTACATACAGGGTGTAAGCGAAATAAGTACATAAATTTTAACCAGTGGCAGAACTCATCAAGACAAAAAAAATTTCTATGTACCAATTTTTTGAAATCGAATTTATTAAAATAATTTTAACACAAAAGCTAAAACGTTCTTACAAAAAATATATTAGGAAAAGAGTTCTATTACCAGTTAAAATTAATGCACTTATTTCGCTTACACCCTGTATATGTACAATGTGCATTTATGTCACTTACAAGTACCTTCGCTATTTAAAAAAATCAGGAATTTGCATCTGTTTCGTCGTAACTAAGCTATGAGCATTCTCTGAAAAGTGTTTTTGCAACGAGATTATAATTTCGAAACTTTTTCCATCGTTTTTATTTGTTGAAAACACTTTCAGATCTTCAATGCATTTTTGCGCTTCAGCGTAGGTCTTGATATTGTATTCTTCAGCAAGTTTTATGATGCTATGTAATGGTAAGATGTTTGTTTCGACATTCTTCGTATTCACTCGTCTGGACACGTAATGCTTGCGTCCGTTCAAAAGAGGTTTTTCTTTCGTTTGAGGACAAAATTGAGTGTCCGCGTCCGTCCAAGAGAGGGTCCGACCAAGGGAGGTTTGGTTACATGTGAATTATAGGGAATTTTATCCGTCACGCAAGAAGTGTCCGCTTAAGAGAGGTGTCCGCTCAAGGGAGGTGTCCGTAAAGGGAGGTTTCACTGTACATGAGTAGGTACATACCTACATACATTATAATAAATACATAAATAAAAAATCAAGAAGCTAGTGTAAGAATTTGTTATTAAAGGAATTTAAAGGGTTAAAAAATTATACTTTAGTAATCCGGACAATTTCGCTAATCCGGACCTGCCGAAAACTATATCCGTCCGGATTATCGAAGTTCTACTGTACTTACGTTTTTTATACTTAAAATATTTCAAATAGAACAATCTTGATTGATTATGGCTGCGTACCAAATATCAAATTTCTAATCCAACCGCAAGTTGGAAAACTTCTAATGCACGGCCTACGTGAATCACCCTGTATAAACATCTAGATAGAAAATAAGTCTCAATCATTAATAGGGACGTGAATATCAATTATTTTGCGTTTAAGCAAGAAATTTAGAACAAATTCTAGCTTCTGCAAAAAGTCGACAAATGACGAAGGAGCCGGGTGAATATCATCACATAGAAATTCATAAAAAATTAACAAATGAAGTTACAAAAATGGAGACCATCATCAGATCAATTCTAGCACCTTGGAATTACGTCAATACGACACCTGGTTCAGAACTTACTACATTCTTAGTCCGGTCAATGAGAAATCCCGAAAGTACAATTTTTGATTTCAGGGTTGTGTTTGGACTAGTTAGGAAGTAAACATAGCAAAAGTCCTAGGAGATGAAGGAGGCACAAAGAAGATCCAGGTTTTGAGTTTCTTGCTTAATTTCAAAAAAAATAGTTATGTACAAAATTAAAGCTAACAATGTACCATCAGAATGTTTCTGTTCATCTTTTTGTATCCACTTTCATGCAGATATTTCAGGACGACAGCTAGTTAGTTCATGATAATGGAACGAGGAATGCTCTACTGACTCCCTTCAACAACTCTACCGCAATTCAAAATTAAGTAGCTATTTTTTACGGTTTAAAAACGTCAACAAAACTAAAACTTGACTTTAAGCCACACGCTGTTAGTTTTTTTAAACAGAGGTCATGCAGTAACAAATATGCAAAAATTTGTATATAACCTAATTCTGTGGAACTTCACCTGGTCGTCGGTTTTACTTACTTTTAGCTATTGTGTGGAAGATAAATAGCATTGAATTATCAAGATGAGTACATATTCCAGTTAGTTAAATACAATTGCAGCATTTGTAAGGCAAATGTTAACGTTTTATTTAAAGTAGGTGATCAAAATTTTTAATTTCAATGATTGACATTGGTAAATAAGGTAAATATAACTACATAACATAAGAAGTAGCATCGAATTCCAAAAACCGGTAAATTACGGCACGGTCAGCTTGTTACCGGCACTGAGCGGTAGCTAGAGCTAGTAGAATTGGGTTGACTCTCCCCTACCCTTTGATGTAATTGATGATTCCTTATCGCGAAATTTGGATACAAACTAACCGGCGGAGAAAATTCGATTTTTGTTTAATATATTGCAGCATTAATTATCGCCGCGTTTCATTATTAATCAGCAATTTCAAAGATACGCCAGCGTTATCTCTTCCACATTCAGACTGGGTAAATATTTTCAATGCTTGAAAAAATTCATATCAGAAAAGTGTGTTCGACCTTCAATTTTTACCAACCACGGTAAACACAAAAATAAAGCAGGCATTTTATCAGTGCATGAGTATTTGGAAATTCGGTAGATAAGCGATCCGGGTGACGGTCCCGTGCAAATAATGAAAAAAAAGTTTAATCGTCGCCGTTGTAATGCATCGTTCCGGTTATGCAATATGGCGCGTTTTTTTTTTTCGTCAGTCATTTCAGAAGATTTTGGTGCGGAAACAATTATCACGCAAAGCATTGATTCACTCGAGTTCCAAATCCAACGGCGGCCAATTAATTTGGCGAAAAAATTAATTAGTCGCAACTTTGCAACAATTTCTTTTATTAAAAAAAAAAATGGCGCGTGCATCAGCTTTTCTTACAGCAGTCTCATGCGTAACCTTCTATAAATAATGAATATGCGTATTTGACCATGGAATTTCGACTTCCTTGTTTACCATTGGGTGTTGTTTTCAACCGCCAAAATTCTAATTATCGTTGCATACAGCATAATTCGACCCGTTTCCCGAACAGCGGACCGTGAGGTCGAAAGCGTGCCAGGTCGAGGCCCCGAAAACCTCCGGCCACCCCAGAAAGGGGCACCTGTGGATCCCGGTTCCAGCGCCACCTTCGCCAGTCCCTTTGTCTGGATGAATATTTTCATTGTCTCATTAGCGTTGGCGGATTCGACGTATTTTTGTGTGATGTTGACCTTTGCCGGTCGCGGCCGTTATCTCTCCAGATTTCATTCATTCGCAAGTAAATATGCAGGGGTTTTAAAAAGTTCGGTCAGAGGTGGCGGTTTTGGGTCAATTATGTCTTAAATGTCGAGCCCTTACGCTCGGTTTCGTTCGACGAACCTCCGGGTTCACTGGACCTCATCGTTAACAGGTGAAATGTGTCGCTCGCAGGGCTCGCATTAAATTTAATTAATCTGCGAAAATTCGAGACTGCCGAAACAAAAGGGCAGAGCCGGGCTGGCCCTCTTAATTAGTCGCATCCATTTCGGACGCGGTGCGGAAAATTCTTTAAAACCCTATCTATGCTAATGGTAATGTTCTTGGGACAAAGTTGTAGATAAGTCATGAGCGTGCCCAATAGTTGAAAATTGCCCAACATCGTCCGCTGATCCCCGCTGATAAAACAAAAAATACCTACGGAATGTCTAAAAATACGCGTTATCTGAGTGCAATATCGACGTTTTATTGCAAGCACTGGCATAAAATTAAACGGTTCGCTTTATTTGATTTATCTGCCTCTTGAGGGCAACAATTTTTGGGGGCCTCATATCTCATTTTTGGCACAGGATACCACTTATACTGTCGCCACGATAATTAGACGTCGTTAAAAGCGGAAATCTAGTTACGACACACGAAAGCGGAAGATTACGTGGGACATCTATGCATACTTTATTCGCTCGACAAGAGACGCAGAAACATCAAACGAAGATTTCTTCTTGTGGACCATTGAGAAACGCTGGAAAAACTTTGAGCAATAATAAATTGTAGAACTGTGCGCTGCAAGAAAAGTTTCGGTAATTTATGTAATTCCTGCAACGTAAAAACCATTCTGGTATAGAAGCAGGTGGTGGACGGGTTAATTGTTTTATACGCCGCAATCGAGAAAAAATCGAAAGGACCTTAGCGGCCAAAATATTTGTTTTCCATTAGGCCAATGCGAAATATGGATGTTGTTTGAAAACGGCGAAATGATTGGTAAATTCCCTGATTGGAAAATTCATCATATGAAACATTGTGCCGAAATTCGTTGCCTTCAAAGCCCAGTTTCCGGCCTTCGTGTGTACACCTGCCCCATGTACCGCGCCCGGAGCACTGGATTTAAAAACAGCACGCTTTCATTTAATCATTAGGTTGCTCACTGATTGAACTTCGATGTTAAAATGCGCGGGGGTGCTTTCCATTAAAAAAATGGATATACGCCCTGGAACATTTTTTAGCCATTTGATAAGCAAAGCAGGCGAAAAACGTTACAGGCGAAATTTGCCAACCGACAAAACAAGAGCAACATTTTCGCTCTCTAGTTTGGCAAAAGCACAACGACAACGCGTATTAGTCTAGTCACACTTTTTTTGGTATAAAAAAATCTCTTAATGCGACGAATATGCAATAGTCAAGTTGAATAGCAAGAAATTAGGTACAATCTAATATCCAATTTTCTTGTAAGCTTGTTTATCCTAGCAAGATCCTCAAGGCTGCGTGTAGAGGGTGGAAAAATTGCGCATGTGCTGTTATTTACACTTCTGAGAACTATAGCACCAAAAATACATTGTAGAAAAACGACATTACGAGCAACGTATATGTTATCACATGCGTTTTTTCTCACTGTATGCATTTTGACGTGCAGAGATTGGTTTTTTCATTTTAGATCACTGCATAAAAGGAATTGGAATGAGCCAAGTGCAAGTAAATAAACCAGTTAATTTATTGGAATGACGCCGCGCACATGCATTGAGTACGCAGCTGATCCACAGTGGTACGCTCCGCCTTAATCCAGTATCGGAATCACCAGACTACTGTGTCACACGTTGTTACTTCATACTGAATAAAACGTGTTAATACAGGCCTGGTTTTCGCGCGCCAGTATGATAACTCAAGACAATATTAATGTTTGACGCGAGATCATTTCTAGTATTCTGCAGAATAATTGCACTACATCATCTCGAGCAGCCGTAAAGTGAGACAGATAGGTATAACCCATTTCATGACTGTCGAACGACAATAAGCACCAAATTCGTATTTTCAAATTGGCAGAAAAAAAAACACATATTTTTAGTAATATAATTAAATTTTCTTTGAGAATATTTAATAACGAATAACGCATGATGAGGTTTGCAGCCAACAGAAGTCAAATTAGGGTATTTATTTCATGTTAAAGTAAACATTTGTATTTGGTTCATATTAACGTGCAAAGCATCTAACCATCAATGTATTTTGCTGACGTTCAACAATCACAAATGATACAGCGGAGACGATCATCTTAAGGTAATTTTATAATTTTAAAAAGTAGTTTTCGTTCTCTTGATTACGGACAACCAATACAAAATTTTAGCCAAAATATTTTTATACTGTTTCTTTATTCTTTTAAACTTTTGAGTATCGCGTCAAAACGTCCAAAAGCAACATGACAGACTCCTGACACCACTATGCAGTTCACACGGAAATACTCCAGGTTCCAAAGACAAAGATAATTTGGTTTCAAATTCTCAGGCCCCAAAGCGCGTGGCAAATCCATTGATTACGTTACGTCTGCAAAGAAAAATAAATGTTCTTTAATATGCCTTGAGGTTGTGCAAGAGGTAAATCTATTTATATGTTCTTATAATTCAATCCAATCGTGATATTTAGAGATGAGTCGTAAACAATGAGTGCGCCACTGACTTAGTTGTCACTTCGATTTGATTCATACAAGTGGCATTGATGACGTGCACGCAAAGATCCGTTGACCCAACTCCAGTAATTTAATTTTTGTTTTGATTGTTAGACCATATTTTTAAAATATTGATGTACCACAAGTTGACTTTGAATATGTTTTATCTAAGAAAATAATAAATAAATTGTTTGAAGTCGAGCTTTTAAGTTGAATCCCTTGTACAATTTTCAGTGTGCAGCGGAAAACAGTCATTGCAGCATGTGTAAGTAGTTTTGTGATTTTGTTTGTTTGTATTTGTAAAAACAGCTGACAATCACTTGACATTAAAGTTAAAAATTGAAAAAAATTATAATTAGGACTAATTTGTAGTGTTTCAGAGTTTGTAGTGTTCAGTTTGTTCAAATCGGATAATAAGCTTTCTCCCAAAAGTTTTATGCGTTTTATGTTGTTCTTACATTTCTTTTTTGTTTTTACTTTTTTTTTGTAATTTCTTCACTTTGATTCATTCACCCAATTCCGCAGTTGTCATATCGCTCCTTTGAATGCTTCTTTTCTAAACTTTTTGTATTAATCTTCTGTACTTTTCAGTCGTTTTTCATAATCTATTCTGGGAGTCCATCGACAAATGCTCAATGGAAAAGGTGGAGGCGCGAAAACATCGGGTGCGGGATGTATTTCTTGTCCGCGTAAATCTTAGACCCCGAAGCCAAGGTAGGGGCTGATACCTGTTGATGGGGAGGCCAAGACAAAAAAGTCGGTAATGGCTGGAGATGTGAGTTGGTGGCGAAGTTGTTGCGTGCGCTTTTTGTTAAACAATTTAATTTAAAACACTTTTTATCGCTGTTTATTATCGGGGCGTCCCATTGGCCGACGGCGAGGGGGCGCGCGCCTCCTATCCTTCAGGAATAATTTGTTGCTAGGACGGCTGTAACCCCGCTGCAAGGTCAGGCCGGGCTCAATGAAAGTGACAGAAACAGGGAAAGTGAAATGTCACCGGAGTGACGGACTCGATCGGGGGCAGGAGGCGGCCGTAGCAGCAGCAGCGTCGGTGGCGGGGAGGCAAGACGGGCCCAGGGTACCGAACAGCCTTGGCCCTTGAAAGCGTGGGCAGACGTCGGGACGGGAGGACGCGGGCGGCGGCGTCGAGTCGTCGCGCAGACACCTTGCACTCTGCTTTGCAGCCGCCCCCGACGCCCCGCGCCCTTCCGCAACCGCCCGCCGTCCCTGACAACGCCGCTGCCGCCGCCACCGCACTGCGTGCCGCACTCTCAGGGTCGATTGCTATAAGCCTTCACTTTCTATTTCTCCACATTCAATTATGCCGCCGCCGTCCGTTTGGCGTTTGCTGCGTGTGAGGGCGCCGAAAATCGAATGCACCACATTCGGAGCCGCCGCGGCGCCCGGACGCCATCTTCCCAAGAAAAGGACGGAGGTTATGCAGCGATGGGTGCATTACGCTTTGTTCCAGTGCTGACCAAAACATCCCGGGTCGGGTTCGGGAGGCGGCAGGAACAGGGCACCAGTTTATTTATGAGCCGGAATCAATAAAATATTATTCTTAATGCGACAGGAAGTTCAAGGTCGGTGTTATTCACCTTTCCCTCGCTACCGGCGCGAGCCGGGGTTGCAATAATTTAAGCCAATTGATTTAAATAATAAAAGGGCAGTCGGAAAAACGACAGCTCTAGATTTACGCACATTGGGGAGGCGACGCCAATGATCACAAAGGCATTATTACGGCGAATATGCACATGAACGACGGGGTGCAAAAAGTATACCTTTTTTCACAATACCCCCCCCCCCCCCCCCCTTCGTCACTAGAAAACAAAAGAGCACGTACTTCCTTATTAACTGACAACATTCTATAAACATTTCAATGGTTTTCTGCTAATTTCACTGCCGATAGAAGTTTCAAAAATATATCTAGAAAGCTCCAATTTTGATTTCCAAGTTTATTACTTTAACTTCAGCCAAGGATAATTTTTACACAAAACTTTACAGGTCCTTAATTGAATAATCAAATACTTGTTACATAATTACATATTACATTAAAAAAACTTGTTGTTTTATTAAATCACTTGGCGCAAAAATTGTTGACAACAGAAGCTTGTCGACAATGCTAAACCTTTCGTAATTTTATTGCTTCGACCGGAAATATGTAGCGATATATGAAAGGGATCAGTAATTATTATTTTTTGCTTCGCATTAGGCCCTTCTCGTTTGGTGCAATTAATTATAAATAATTGAATTGTCGGGCACCCTCTGATTTTCCTTCTGCCGATGGCCCTGTGGAAGAGGAACAAATGGTGACCACAATGGTGAAATGCGAGTTTTCAATAAATTAATTAGTCCTTAAAACGTTTTTGAAAGAATATTTTCTAATTTGGTCCCATCAGTTCTCCGGAAATGTCGTTAATTGCATTAAGTTGCCATTTGCAAAAATGGCCTGGTTTTCTTTGTTGCGACTCGCACCCCAAAAATAACTTCTGGGTCTTAGACGTAAAAAAATCTAAAATAATTCTGCACAAATTTCTGGCAGACTTCCACACCGTGTGTGTAAAAAAATCGTGTGGTTTTTATAGAACGGATTTTTTTTTATCGAAACAAGTTGCAAACAAGAGCATTTCCGTCTTTTGTTCTTCTTTGTCTTTTCAACCAACAAAAAGTTATCAATTCGATTGTTTGTATTTACGTCAGTTACGCAATGAGAAACCAATCACATGCCGAATCAAACATAATAAATTCATAGATTCAAGCATGCACAAAAACGACTATAGCCCCCAATCGATTGGAAGTTTTACTAATACGGGAATAAAACGTAGCTTTCATTAAATTTTTAGGGCTGTACGGGGCACATCCGAAGTTGGCCAAATGCGCACTTTAAAACCACGGAAAAACTCCAACGTCCAAAAAAAATAGTTTAAAGTTAATAGTCCATTGGCGCACCGCTAGAATTAATTGTTATTTCTTTCTTTGCTACTTACTGCACAAAGTTAAATTTTACGCTTATAATCAGAATAACAATTATGCGATCCAATATCGCACCTTCATTGTGCGGAGAGTGGTCGGAACTATCCCTACTAAATACTTTATGACCGTTTTATGACGCATACCATTTTTTGGCGCACGCTATAGATTCAGTGGCGTATAGGTTAATTTTACCCCATATTTTCAAATCAATACAGTTCGCCATTATTTTATTACAAAATTCGTTTTTCAACCACTCAACAAAAATCCTCTTCAGTGGCGTGCGTAAAAATTAAAATAGCAATTGATTTAAAAAAATACAAAAAACTTATTTCGGGGTTGTTCAATCTTTGAAAATTATTGACTAAAACTAACTATAATACCTAAGTGTAGTTTTGTCAATAAATTCCATGCTATAATTTATTTTATAGATAGATAGATCCAAATACATAAGAACCTAAAACGTTAAAATAATTAATATGCCCCAAATTAATACGCTTGATTTTAATAATAGAAATGACAACATTTTCACCCCTAAAGTGGACCTTAATTTTAAGCATAGCATTTTCAAACAGGGAATGCATATTGTAACAACGCGGTAGGCTACAAAAAGATGTCATTAGTTTTTTGATAAAATGATAAATGGCGATGGTAATGGGGTTACTGGTCCTATGCTGCTCTATGGACTACCAGAAATTTATGACAAGTTGTAAAATAAAATTGTGTAACGGTAAAAGAACGTCCTTTCTTCTTCTCAATATTCCGTAAAAATTTTGTATCGTAAAAAATTGTCATGAAAAGAAAAAAAATTATTTCTTTTTTGATATTTTTTGAAAATGTGTCGTTAACTTTGTATTGCAAAAAAAATTGTCATCAAAAGACCAGTACCACCACATTTTTGAATAATTAAAAAAAATATGTCAATTTGTAGTCGACTATTATGGGTTATGTAAGAACAATACCCAATTCAAAATTTTTATCTTTAAAATTAATGTTTATTTTGGGCCCTTTCTTGCACCCTCCCCCTCACATATTATTCAGGCACCGTCCCTGAAGCCACGGTAAGTAATTCGTTGTTTCATTTAAAAAATCACTTTTCGGGAAAGTGCCCTTCAGTGTCGGTCCTCTGAGTCCTTTCCTCCCGCCAAGAAAAGATATCTAGATCGGAATCATAAAAAGAATACGGGTGGGAGAAACACACCATAAACCTATTTTGCAAGAGGAAGTCGCCTTCTTTCTAGAAACTTAGCTGCAAAAAACAGACTAGAACGCTGCCAAACAGGGTCGTTAAAAAGTTTCGGCGCCCCTATATCGTCGGAAAAGCCGATTGTAAATACGGTATCAATATTGTTACGATTACCGATGGTGTTCCCTTCCAAACCCGAAGGATTGTATAATGCATCTCGACAACACGGGTTAAGTAAGGAACAGCGGAAAACGTTAACCGCGAATTTTGGCTCTGGACCAGGATTTCGATTGCCAATAACTTTCACTGGTCGGTTTAATAATAAAACGGTCGTTACGATTGCGGATGCTGCACTTGAAACTCTGCTTTTGCACCGAGGGCTCTCTATTTTGGTGGAAGGGTCGAGGAATTGACAACACCGGCCGAACGACCCTTGGGTGGCGTGTGTGCATGTAGAGCAGAGCGTGAGGGGGGTTGCTTAGCTGATTAGCTATTTGCTCTTCGCTATTACACGGCAGTCAATGAGTCAATCAATAGTTAGGTAGGCATGCATATGCGCCAGGCATCTATGTACGAAAACGTCCTTGTTACATACGAGTATAGTTTCATGCCTATGTGCCCCCTTGTTATTAAAGGTCCGATTCGAGAGCTGGCGCGATTCCGCCGACTCTCCCCCCGATTTAAAGGGCCGACAGCGGGGATTTAAAGGTTATAATCGACTGCAACTGCAACACAAAGAATTTTGCGGGTAACACGAATTAGCAGGCGGCGATTCGGGGGCAAAGTGGGTAATGGGGGCGTTCGGTACTCACCTGACGACCAATTTGTGGCAAACTCGAAGATTTGTTGTATTTCTAGCCCTCCATATAGTTAAATACACAGCGAATTCAGGTACAATGGAATAAAATAGACTGGAGATCGCGAATTACCGCGAAAACATTCTAACCTATCATATATCACAATTATCACAACATTTACTTAGGTATTTAGTTAGGTACGAGTTAACGAAAAAAGTTGCCAGTGTCGAGATGCATTTCTCTGTTAAAACAATCAATTTTATTTCTCTAGTTTTGTACTACACTGGCACTCGCTCTTGCACCTATCGGCGCATGTCAAATTTACCTTTTGCTCTGCGAGGCCGTCGAGGAGAGTTTTTTGCGGCATGCGGAAGAGCGCGCAACGGTACGGGGCACAGTCGGGGCGCAAACCACCTGCACAAGCGCTGACGCCGAAAAAAAGCGCCAGAGGGGGCGCGCCGATCAGCACCAACAAGCACCAGTGACAAGCACCAACAACGAAGGTAGTGCACCAACACTAAAATTAGCACTTACTCTGCACTTTTCTTTTTGAAATCAAACAAGAATTCGCTAAAGATATGATTTAACAAAATCATATTCTGATTGGAGGATAAAACACTAATAAATTCCAGTAAAAACCAAAGTGGTGATCAGTGGCGGATTTGCAGTCTCCGCCGCCCTAGGCCCCAAGCCATCAGCCGCCCCTTTCTCAGCATGCACCATACCGGGTGTTTCAACGAGAACCGCCGGTGCCAAATTGCGTATTTCTAATGGAGTTAAAAATTTGAAATTTGGCAGAAATTAACTATAATTCATGCACTACAAGATGACATTATCGTTTTTTTTCTTTTTTTAAACGGTGTGAGTTTTTATTTTCGATCGCGATTTCATAACGAAATATTCACTTCATCTCTTTGATTTTCTTTAAGCTCATGATCACGACCTCCAAGATTGATAACGAGCAATTGAAATATTTTTATATCAAACCGTTATTGAATTACATGGATTTTTAAATTTCACCCCTCAGGGGATTTTTTGATTGACAGATGACACTTTGTGGCGCCAGTTTTGCGGATAACCGCATTAGGTTTTATGATGGTCTCTGCACTGCAAAGATCTTTGAGTAGGTACCGCTTTTAAGTCATAAATAACCGAACCGTTTAGGCGGTCTTTGTCACCAAATTTTACTGCTTCAATAAAGCAGTCGTGTTATAAATTTGTCAAAATCCTCTGAACTTCTTAAAAACACAATCAGGGATACTTCAACTACAAATTTCAAATTTTTAACAACAGAAACGTATACCTGGCGGTATTACGAACATAATATGTAATAATAAAAAAAAAATTATTGAAAATTTTTGAAAAAGCACATTATAGCGTCCCGACGGCGCTTGGAATTAATTATGGACCAACCAACGACGCCACATTGTACCGCATTCATTAAAGTTTATTTCTGCCAAATTTAAATTTTTTAACTCCGTTGGAAATACGCAATTTAACACCGGCGGTTGTCGTTGAAACACCCGGTATAGACTACATAATGAAATTACTTTATTGCCAACTTTTATCTCAATAGATTTAAAAATTTGTGGAAAAACGCTATAATAAGTTTTTTGACACGGTTGGGGCCGCCCCTAAATCTGGCCGCCCTAGGCCCGGGCCTACCGGGCCTTAGAGTAAATCCGCCACTGGTTGTGATGCAGTTACTAAATACCCTGATAATATGTATGATTTAGTTTGAATTGTTCCTATTTGTTCCTATTTAGTCAATTGTTTATTTCATATCGAATCCCTTACTAGCTGCCCGGCTAGTCTCCCTCCAAGGGTTCAATATAAGCAACACGACAGTCGACCAATCTAATCATACAGCTTGCAACAGCTTTCGATACGACATTAATTTCTCGGCAAGCTGTACAATTGCTAATGAAACACCCTATATTACGAAGGCGCTAAAAGGCCATAAGTAAAACAAAAAGCGAAAATGCAAGTTACTATCTTGCAATGCAAGTTTGAAGAATCCTTGGAGCAAAGAACATGATATGAAGATTAAACCTAAAACATTTAGATAAATGTGCCTCAATTCTTACTGAGATTCGCAACTTTATGCTTTATAAAGATTTCGAAATAATCAATATACGAATATGTGCAATAAATTAAACATTAAAATCGGAATATTGTGCGGCTCTATCTTTAACTTTAATTATCTCAAAAATAATTACTTTATTGTGGTGAAGTAAGAGTACTTTATTTTCGTAAAAAAGGCCCGAAAATTAAATAATCGTAGTAAAAAGCTATTTCTCCAGTGTCGTAGAATTTTGAGGAGGAGAACTATTCCTGCGCCCCTGGCGTGCGCCTCTGATAATAAACCAAAACTTTATTTTACCATAGTTTAATGTGTCTTACAAGACTCAAGCTTTCTGCCGGATATGATGAAAAAATATAGAACAGCATCAAAATAATGTGCAAAAATAATTTTAAAATGTTGAAATAAAACACTCTGTATCTCGGTAAAAAGGGCAGTTTTAGGTTAAATCTTCATATTTCGTTAGAATAATTCTCCAGTTAGCAGTTAACTTATGTACAATTATTAATGAATACAAATGAGATAGTAATTTGCATTGCAAAAGAGCTACAATTTTTGCACTGCAAGTTACTAACTGGCACTGCAAGATTGCAATGTATTGTCGGGGAAGAATTAATGCACAGGGAGGGGGCTGGGTGACCCCTTAAAAAAGACAACACTTGTTGCACGACTTGACGGTCGAAGGTTTGGCACCTCATCCTAATCGACGACTCGGTGATCGCCAAGCCAAGACCCAACCATGATGACCATGAATAATTGAAAATCGAGTAAGATCTTGTGGGCTCGTAAAATAACAAACTATAGATTTATTATTAACTTCTTTGTAACAATTTGAATTGAAGAATAAAAAGTTGGTAAAATAAGAATCTATAAATTTATTATCAACTACATATTTCAATATAGTATATTTTCAAAGACAGCTCAAAATCAACATTAATAAATAATAATTAATATGAATAAATCGATAAGTAAATACAAGATGTTTCATAATTGAAAGGGGTTAATCGGTGTATGATTTTAAAATAAAAAGTGTTAATAAACATACTTTTTTTTAAAAAACTAAATTATAATTACTTTTTGATATTTATATAAGGCGATTAACTATAAAACTCATTTTTGATTCAATTAGTTAATAATTGTAATTGACTCTTAACAAACTAATAACAATTTTGTGACACAAAATAATTCAACAACCACAGCGTAGTATGGGTCCGTGACCCTAGCACCCTCACCCTCGCAAATTAAAAAAAATATATTTATCATCGTATTGCACTCCTTATGCACCGGTATCCACAAATAATTAAAATTTTTACATTGCAAGCAATATACCTACTATTTATGTAAAAAAAATTATTGAGCTTCCAGGGTTACGTGACCCTGACACTCCATTAACAAAAATATGGAAAAGAAACGTATTGCCTTAAGAATGTCTTGCCATCAAAATTAACTTTTTAATCATCTAATTAGCGCCCTCATCCCAAAATAAAATTAAAAAATCTTGAAATTTATTTTTTTATTTTAAATTATTGCAGTCATTGTGCACCCCACCACACAATAAAAAGAATTTTTTTGTAAAAGCTGTTGATTAGATATTTAAACATTGTGAGGGTACCAGCGTCATGTAACCCTGGCACCCCATTAACAAAAATATGAGAAGAAAAGACAAGCATTGCATTCAAAATGTCTTATACTCTTATGCGCCACCAAAAATTAACTTTTGAATGCAGAACTTTTTTAATGCAGAATTAACGTTTGGTTACGGAGTAACAATTGTAGCAACAATAGGCCCCAAATTTTAAAAGAAATTAATTAATGTTTATTCTATTTTTCTATTCTATTAATAATAATTCTATTGATTTTATATTTTTTCCTGACAAATTTCGAAACACAGCGGAGATAAAATTTCTGCGACCGTGGTGTGCGAATTTGTGTTTCCAACGGTGAGGGATGGTGCCAGTCATAACATTGAAAGCGTAGAAACGTGGCAGTGAAGTTGCCTACAGGACCAAGACCTGTGCATTAAAATTTTCCCCGACAGTACTTGCGTCACCTTTCTACAAAGAAATGCAGGGACCGCCACTGACTTTTGTACGACAGATTTACCTAATGGTCTGTCAAAACTGCAATAATATTAAAGACCGAAATACATAGGTATACGAAATATACTCATTTGAAACCATTTGATGAATGGCACGTAAAAAATAACTGGTGGCGGCGAAAACAGGAAATAGAAATACGTGGGGTAAAATTCGAGACTCTCGGTGACTCCCGTGACTCACACCTTGGGAACGCCCCCTGCCCGCTGTCATAATATCTGTCAAACGTCACATGTCACGTTGACAGTTCGAGTTGATTAAAATTTTTTGGGAAAAGTGCTGTAAAACCGTGTTAATGCGTTATCAAAATCTATTGTTACGCTATTATTGCAGATTTAAAACAACCAGTTTTCGTATTTACTAAAATCCGCTTTATATAACCGCATACAACTTGTTTATTTTTGCAACATCGGCTTTCACTGTTGTTGAACAATAACCGCTAATATTGATCTGAAGTTTATGACGCAGAAAACGTGAGGTGACTAACACTAATCCAATATCCCGCCGCCACCATGGAGGCTGTGCCCCGTTTACCTATGTTAAGTTTTGAACTGAAAGTGAGCACGGAGAACGTGTCCTTTGGTCCACAAGTCAAACAGGTAAGTTCTGACCCCAATAACGTCAAAACAGCACCTCAATGACTTTTTAGTACATCATGAGTTTCTACAATGAAGATCCCGAATCGTACAATACCGAAATCAACAATTTGGAAGCGCTACGTAACGCGGCCGTTCGACCCACAGTAGATGTTTCTGGTTGTCAATTATTGAAGAAGTACTATTGTCAGTTGCACTTCCTCAAGTCTCGATTTCCTATGACAGAATCTGGAGCAGCGGCCGTGTTTTTTGCTTGGTACTGCAACAACTAATTACTTTATCTAATTACTAATTATTTGGTTGTTATAGGAAAGACGTATATTCGAACATGCCTTGTGGAGTGCCTGACATTCGCTTTGAGTTGATGAGTATATTGTACAATATTGGAGCTTTACACTCGCAATTGGGAGCTTTAGACACCCGGACCTCTCCTGATGGAATGAAAATGGCCTGCACCCATTTCCAATGTGCCGCTTGGGCGTTTCAGGTATTTATTTCTGCGGTATTGGGTGTTTTACGACTTAATACTTTTGCTAGACGGTGAAGGAAAACTATTTTCAAATGGTCACCTACACGTCCTCAATCGAAGTTGTACATTTCATGCAACAAGTCTGTCTAGCCCAAGCTCAAGAGTGCATTCTGGAGAAGAGCATGATGGATAATCGCAAGGCGACGATAATTGGTAATTTTTTAAATTTTCTTAAGCTTCAAGTCAAACTTGCTATTTTCCAGGGAAAGTTGCGGTTCAAGTTGTCGACTACTACAAAAGAGCCTTACTGCTTCTCCAGATGAGCGGGGAAGATACTTCTTTCGCTGATCTCGTTGGCAGTAGAACCTTCAAGGAGTGGGTCAAATATTTGTTATTCAAAGTTTCTTACCATAAGTGCATTGCGCTACTATTCCAAGGCCAACAAGCTGAAGAGCAGCAGAAGATGGGGGAACGCGTCGCCTTCTACCAAGCCGCTTGTGAACAACTTGAGGAAGCCAGGAAGTTAACCTCCAACCTAAAACAACAAAAAGTCACTTGCCCCCCAAAAATTGTTTTTTTTTTAACTAAATTAATTTTAAGGAAATCAACGAAGCATTAGCTTTCACTTCTGACGTCGTGGAAGGTAAGCGAAAAGCTGCCAAAAACGAAAACGAGTTCATCTACCACGAAGAAGTGCCTGAAAAGCACGCGCTACAAGAAGTTAAAGGCGCTTCGTTGGTCAAAGGAATACCGTTTAACGTTAATGATATTGAAGTTTCCGGTCCCGATATTTTTGCTCGACTTGTACCAATGGAGGCTCACGAGGCCTCGTCGCTGTACAGCGAAAAAAAGGCTCAAATGTTGCGACAATTGGGGGAGTTAGTTGAAACGAAGGACCAATCACTGGCCGAATTCATGTCTTCGCTTCAACTTGACGTGTTCAATCAGGCAAGCTTCGTTCTTTTGTTTTATTGTAAAGCTATAATAATTTGTATGTAGATGCGACAAGCGACTGGATTGTCGCAAGATTTGGTGGACAGGGCAGCGGCGTTGTCGGCGAAGCCTACCGCAACCCAGGAATTAATTACTACTATGGGGAAGCTTTCCAACAGTTACCATGAGGTTGAATCCATGTTGAATGATATCCAACTCATGTTGAAGGTGGTGGTTTTAACTCTGTAATTTTTTTTTTAATAATTGTGTTTAAGGAGGAGGAACAGAGTGAAAAGGAGTATCAGGAATTGATGGGAAAGAGGCCTCCGAGCATAATTGCCACTGATTTATCCAGGGAAGCTGCCAAGTACAGGGAGGCCCATAACAAAGCTAACGATTCTAATCAGAATTTGCATAAAGCAATGACGACTCATGTTGCCAACTTGAAGATCTTAACGCAACCACTTCAGGAACTACAATTGCAGATTCCTGCAGTTGAACTGCCCAATCGTGAGTATGACAACTAGAGAGAAATAATTTTTTTACGCGAGCCGCCACAATACTCCTCGTCAGTGAAAAAGGTTTGGTCTTGTGATCACTTTTGACCGCATATTTGGGGAATATAATATTTAGAAGATATGAGAGGTTTTACTAATCTATTTTTCGTGGACAGGTTTAGTTTTGAAAATATTGAAACTTTTTCGAATGTTATCCGTGACTACTTAATTTATGTACAGTTTCCTGTTTTACCACTCTTGGATTTTTACCACTGAACCGCCACGTATTATTTTCACTTGTAGCAAATGTAGATGAAAACTGCATAAAAGAAATCGAGACTCTTCTGGCCAAAGTAGAGGAAATGAGAAACCAACGGGCCATGTTATGGACGCAGTTTCGCGAGGCCGTTCACAAAGACGACATCACGAGCGCTTTGGTGACTCGGCAACCCGATCAAACTTTAGACAAGTTGTTCCAAAAGGAACTGCAAAAGCACCAGCAGCTGGTAAAATGGAAGAAGTAATCTTTTTTATTAAAGTTATTGTCAACTAATTTCAGGCGAACATAATTGAACAAAATGCCGCTGCTCAAGAGAACATTCTTGAAGCTTTCGTCGAGGCCTACGCCCGGTCATCATCCACCCGACACTACCTTCAAGACATTATCACCAAACGAAACATGACCGTCACCGCTTTAATCGCGTCTTTCGATTCCTACGAAGACCTCCTAGCCAAAGCGAACAAAGGAATCGAATTCTACAACAAACTCGAAACGAACGTTTCGAAATTGTTCCAAAGAATCAAGAGTGCATGTAAAGTCCAACAGGAAGAGCGAGAACAAATGTTAACCAAAAATACGGTTGTTCCAAAAGAAGAAGTGTCATCTAGCACGGCGCCTAAACTAAAAGATTATCTCGATACGCGGAAAAAGGTTTCGAAAACTTTCGGTGAAACGTCCCAACAGCAGTTTTCTTATTTACCGACAATGCCGCAAGGAATGCCGGATTCTTGGCCACCAGCCGTGCGACCCACTCCTGTCGGTTCCGAGGTTAACAGCGATTCCGGTTTGAGTAAAACCGCAGAGAAATCGATCAACGTGATTTATCCCTACGAACAGTATCCCCACAATTCATTGAGGTACGACTCCATCAAGAGCGAGGGGGGGCAACAGTACCCGGGTTACGGCAATTACGATCCCAATTTAGACCAAAACTTGGCAGACAGAATCTCGCAGTTGCGGGCCAAACCCGACACCTACACCCCACCTAATTACTATTCACAGTACAGTTATCCTCAAGAGAATAGCTGCAACTATTCCGCGGCGGTACCGACAACCGCTGCAACATACAATTACCCAACAGTAGTGCCGACAACTGGGGCAACTTACAGTAACTACGCGGCGGTACCAACAACAGCCTCAAGTTATAGCAACTATTCCGGGGTAGTACCAACAACAGCTTCAAGTTACAGCAACTATTCAGGGGTAGTACCAACTGCCGCCTCAAGTTACAGTAACTATCCAGGGGCGGTACCAACTACAGCCTCAAGTTACAGTAACTATCCAGGGGTGGTACCGACAATCCCTGCAACTTACAATTACCCAGCGGTAGCGCCAACAACGGCTTCCAATTACAGTAACTACGCTGCGGTAGTGCCAACGACAGCTTCAACTTACAGCAATTACTCAGGGGTGGTACCAGCAACTCTTGCAACATACAATAATTTTCCGGGGGTTGTATCGGCGACCCCTGTAACCTACAGTAATTATCAGGCAGTAGCGCCAGCTACAGTCGCCAATTTGACGTATTGCAAGGCTTTCACTAACACTACCGATTCGTACCAAACTATTTCCAGTGTGACGCAATATCCCTTGACAAGTACCACAGATACCAAATATTACTCCAACCAACAGCTTAATTATTCAAGTTATCCCGCACCAACCGAAAGCAACTACAAACAAGTTTCTTACAATTATCCATCTAATTACTCAAATTCTAATGAACCGAACATTCAAAGTTACGCCTACCCGGGCAATTTTGGTACTTCTGAGTACACAACTTCAGTTCAACCTAACGTGTCAACTAATTATAGTTCAACCTATTCTTCCCCGGTTCCTGATATGTCAAGTTCTACTGTCAGCAATTACGTTGCGGGTCAAACAGCACCGTTTGAAAACTACCAGCAGTACTCCAACACTGTTTACGGTCAATATGGATGTTATTATGACTCCGCCAACCAACAATATTCGACGCCTTCATATTCCGGCGCCAGTACTAGTTATGGTGGTCCAGCGGTTGCTCCAACTCCTTCTCAAGTTCAGTCGGTTCAACCAACTCCGCCGGTAACTACTAAAGAATCGAACTTGGATCTCTTGACCGGTTTGGATTTCACCGTGAACCAAGCACCGTTGATCCCCCAACAAAACCCTTCAGTTATTACTTCCGAATCTAAATCCAGTCCGTTGAAACCGGAAGTGAGTGCGAAAACTGTTAAGGATCCTCCAGTTGTGGAAGAACCGTTACCGGTTCAGCCAGCGAAAATCGTCAATTTTAAACCTTTTGGCAATAGCGAAATGAAGAAATTGTTCGTGTCGGAAATAGAAAAGTTTGAGAAATTTGTTGATGTTTTGGGAAATAAAACGCTGAGTGGACCGACGAATCTGGATTTGAAATGGAAGGAGATACAGGATAAACAGGATGGAGAGAAGAAGGTGATTTCTGTGGCCAGGTGCTATCCGATGAAGAACCGGTTTCCGGATATTTTGCCTTACGATTATTCACGGGTGGAGTTGAGGGGGACTAAGGATGACTACATTAATGCCTCCTATGTTAAGGTAAGTTAAAGAGGCTTCCTAAAGGGAGATGTAGAGTAGAGAACCGACGCAACGAATCTCTGCGCTGTGTGTCTTGGGGTCACAGACTAGAGAGAGACGCTTAATTTAGGAAACCTGTAATTCAGGTTCGTTAAAAAGGGAAAGAGAACCGGCGCGACGGTTCTCCGCCCAGTGTGTCTTAGTGACGTCACAGACTAGAGAGAGACGCTCTATTCAGGAAACCTGTAATTCAGGTTTGTTGAAAAGCGACAGAGAACCGGCGCGGCGGTTCTCCGCGCAGTATGTCTTATTGACGTCACAGACTAGAGAGAGACGCTCTATTTAGAAAACCTGTAATCCAGATTTGTTGAAAAGAGAAAGAGAACCGGCGCGACGGTTCTCCGCGCAGTCTGTCTTATTGACGTCACAGAAAATTCTATTCGAAAGTCCATAGTTTTTGGTATCAGAAGATTGGTTAGGGGAAAACAGCTGAAGCTACAAATTAAATACTTTCAAAGAATAAACAATGAACCATTTTACTCGCGAGCTGCTCTCTGCCTTTTGGTTTTTCAAACACTACATGTTAAATTTCAGGATATTTGTTACTACTCGCCGAACTACATAGTGACTCAAGCACCGCTCCCGTCCACCTACGGGGACTTTTGGACGATGATCAAAGAGCAGCAGGTCGAAATCGTGGTATGTCTCCTCAGTGACGTCGAGCTCGGAAACGACATCTACTGGCCCATCACTAAAAACCAGAGCCTCAACATTGCCGGCATGTCGCTTTCTTTGGTTAATGAAACTGTCAGGCCCCACTGGACCGAAAGACTCATATCAATCACGGAAAAACGTGATTCCCGCGTAATCATGCACCTCCAGTTTACCGCTTGGCCCGGAAGGTACTAGCATCCTTCAAACCGTCACGCTTCTACACTAACAATTATTTCTAGTTTATTTCCGACGAATCCGGACGCCTTCGTCAATTTTACAATGCAAGTGGCGCTTTTGTACCAGCAACAGCGCAATGTTTGTCATCCGATGGCGGTGCATTGCGCGGCCGGTATCGGAAGAAGCGGGCTCTTTTGCTTGTTGACCTCCTCAATTCTTGAGGTAACGAACAATTCAAATGGGGTGCCCGACCTGGTTTCTTTCACCCTGGAATTGTCGGCTTGGAGGAAAAATGTGTTGAGGGACAGGGAGCATTTGAAATTCGCCTACGAGGCCTTTTTGTGCTTCATGAAACAAGTGATTTCGTTAGGTAATTTAATTAACGTTAATCGATTTTTTGACTAATTGATTTGTTTCAAGGGGTGGCCAAAAAAGATTTGGGTGAAATCGGAACTAGCAGGTCTGAGGAGAAGATTGCCGCTGCTGAGGTGAAGGCGGATGATCCGTTGAGTAGCCTGGATCCGTTCTGGGCCAGCAAAAAGGGCAACTAAGTATTATCTATTGTGTAATTATTGTAAAATATTGTTTTAAATGAAGATAACTAAAAATTTATGGTTACTTGTATAGTGATATTAGTTATAATGACATATTTTCTATCTCCTTTTTATTGTATCGATGGAAACATGGTAAGTTGATTAGGGAGTTTCAATGAAATCTGTACTGAATAAAATATATTTATCAAAATTCTATTTACAGATAAAATTATTGCTGGTTCCCACCAACCCTTTTTTTCGCTTCCTGCAATTTGCCGTATTTGCAAGGAGGGACCACCCACAAACCCAAATTCCGGTCGTTTATTGTGTATCAGGTAGATGTCAATAAGGGACTGTCAACAAAATCTGTAGGGACAGATTTCTTGTCGGCTAGCCAAGTTTGCTAAGTAGAGTAGATTCCAGCAATTAGGAAGTATAATTAGGTTTTACTTCACACGACGTGACCGTGGATAGGTATTTATAGTCATTATTTGTCCAATAATAAAATACAGATTTGTGCCCACTTATAGCTGCGGGCACTAAACACTTGAACAAATACTATTTTAATTACAACGAGAATAATTGATTTTGCAAACAAGTTTTTCGGCAAACCATCGTCACTGCTCAAAATTAAATTTAATGATTGATTTATGGATTTTGCGGTCTGTACTTAGGTAACGACCCACAAGTCTGAGAAAGTGCAACACCGCATATCCTTGTGACACCTGAAATTTAATTTCAACGCCAAAAGTTCGTTAAACAAGAACTTTACTCCTAAATATTGTTAAAATAAGTGCTGCACCCAAAATTATTTTTAACTGTAAATTAATTATTTTTAGATAATGATTTTATAATTTACTAAACTACATATTGAGCGCCCAGTCCCGCAATATTTTCTGGAGGTGGCCCATGGCGTGGTTGAACTCTCCTGAATTGTTTCTAAGGACGTTTTTCCTCCACTTAAAATGTTGGTAATCTGTTTTACCGTAACGCTTGGCCATCGGCAGCGGCGATCGTTACGTTGAATATGTGTAACGTACCAATTATCACATCCCTACGTCTAGCTGGCCATTTTCGAAGCGCTTGTGTACTCTTCGAATTACAGAAAAATTTGGTGATCCGAAACCGGTCGAGTTCTGTTTGCCTTGTGATTTTTTGGAGATATCCGACATATAGTGGCGTGCAGAACCCTTTCGGAAACGTTTCCACCGGCACACTGGATGTCGGCACCGACGTTTATTGCAGGTCTACCAAAGAGCTGTATAAAAAAAAGCACAGGTATCAGAAGCACTTGTTTTAATGTCTTTATTACCTCTGCAGCGGCGTTATATGGTTGGAAACAGCGGTCGCTTTGATCTTCCCGAAAAATATATAAACTCATAGTTCGGTTCCATTACCGGAGAGAAATTCAACTCCGGATAAAAACTTTGAATGGTTTATTATTCCAGTGATTAAAGCAACGCACCGGATCAACGGTACCTGAATGCGGATTTATTGGACCTACGCGATCATAAAGCATAAAGCGACATGGTGATGTGTTCAGGTACTTGCGGAGAGTACCTAATTAAACGGATGGTTTTATAGTTAATTACCCACCAGCAGATTTAACCAATTTCAAGTACCATACTTGTAGATGGTAGATACGGCCGGTGGCGGCAAGAATAAAAAGGTATCACAAAGTGGGCGGTTTTTGACCAAAATCATTGAAGGGTAGGCAATAAAACCTCCATGATCTATCTACTAAAGTAATGTGTACTTGGCAATAGATAGTGTTCCCAATGAAATACAATTTTCCTGAGAGTTAAGAAATACAGAAAAACAATATAAACGAACTACTGTATATTTACAAAATAATACTAAATTTTCAGAAAATACATTTTTTATACATTTTTATAGTTATGGTCTTTCAAAGCAAGATTTCAGTTTTTACACTCTTGACTTATAATTAGAGAATTTTTTCCAACATTTTTGCAATTAATCTACACTGATAGCAGAATGTGACCTCTTCTAATAGTTGCTCCGATCCAAAATGGGTTTTTGGACAGCGTAATGTTTGGCTATAAAAGTCTGACGCTCTGGTCTGAGGTAAATAAATTTAATATAATACGATGGATTCTTGAAATATTTTTAATATTAAGTTGGGCAACATTTTTTCCTTGTTAAAAAATAAACATTGTTAAAATCCTTTCTAGAGCATATTAGTATATTCATCAACAAGAGATAAGCTTCTTTTATTTTATTGGTAATTTACCTACCATAGCATTATTTAGTCTTTTTTGGTGCGCGTATTATTTTTTGGAGGTTTGTGCCAAGTTGTTATATCTTTAATTAAAATTCGTAATTTTGTTCCAAGCGATAGTCTAACAATGAAATAAAAATGGTGCAAATATTGATATAAATAAAAGCTGCAATCAAAACTTTATAACTATCAACCTAATCTCTCGTTTTTTTTAGCAGATGTACCAATAATATTATGTCTCTTGCCTTTCATAATGGCGTTTTTGAAGTAATGTTTATAGGTATTAAGCAGATACAACGTTTTAATTCAATTTGAATTTTAAAGTTGTCAAAATTCTTACAGTATTCAATACATCTGGAGTCTGGACAAAGGCTCTCACGCTATCGTTGTGAATTTTTCGTATGCCATGGTTTCAATGTAGATTGTTGGTATTGCTATAAACAATTTAAGAAACAATCAAGTTTAAAAAAATATATGCCCGAGATTGGGACATACTGTATATACTTAATAATGAATAACATGTATTAAGTAGGTATTGAAGAGAGTAATCGGTTTGTTTTTACGTAACTTTGTGCAGTAACAAAATATTATATCATTATATCAACATGTGAAGAAATTGGCATAATAATAATTGTTAAACTCACAGATTAAGACCAGCAATGGAAGTGATGGGCTTTACTTTTTACTCTCAATTTATTTAATACAAGACTTAGAATATATATGTTTTTTTAAATAAATACGTGAGATTTGGATGATGGTGGGTGGCCATTATAACCAACAATAATAAGACTAACAATTATTAAAAAAGTAAAAAACGGTTTTAGCGATAACCATTGCTCTAAAGAGAGATTCATGGCCTGTCATCTATACGGTGTGTTTTAGCAACGGTTTTAGTAATGTTGCGCCAAATTTCAGAAGGTGATTTCTTTCATTAAATTGAGCAAAAAAGACGACAAAACTTTTTTCCAAAACGTTTTCAAAGGGAGTTACTAGCCTTTAAGATGTTAAGTAAAACCGAGCTTTTATTAATTTGCTTAACAATAATTGTTACCATTTTGTACCGTACCCCCGACTTCTATGTAGACTTTGGAAGTTTGGAGAAACAACTTTCATTTAAGTACAATCCGCTATCTGCTACTCATGATATCTTCATGTTTTTTTCACGTTTACTCGTGAACGGTGTATTTAATTTTAAAATGTAAGAACAACATAAGTTTTAACCCAAAAAAAATTATGTCCATGTGTGTAAAAGACATTTGGTTGACCTACAGCCAAATTTTTTCTGACCCCCGACCTACCTTAACTTCACCACTTGTTTGATTTTCTTGAAACTTTGCATGTCCATGGCTAGTGTAAAGAAATTTCCATATATCAAGTTCGAAATTTCAATCTTCAATTGTTCTGAAACAAATTAATAAAAACTTGGTTTTACTTCCCATATTTGAGGGCCAGTAACTCCCTTCAACATTGTTTCTTTTTTTATTCAATTTAATTAGAGGGATCACAAATTACCTGAAATTTGGCGCATCATTACTAAAACCCCTTGTAAAATTTTAAAAAAAGTTTAATTTGTCTTAATCAAAAGATGAACTCGCATGAACCGTCATGTAATGTAGGCAAATGGTTTGATATAATTAAATATCTTACTTCTTACTTCATATAATAGAAATACTTATAGTTCGCGTATTCAATATACGAATGTCAAAAGACTCAGCTGATGTGAGGCGGAAAAACTTGATTATAAAGAATCAGAAAATTTTAGATAATAGGTATAGAATAAAAAACTAAAAACATTAAACTACTTATAAAAGAGGCAAAAAACTAAAACAGAACTACATACTCATAGCTCAGACGAAATATTTTGGAAGAAAGAAAAATAAAAATGCAAATATAAAAGTAAAGTCGTTTTTCTATTTCTTTCAAATTTTGTTAAAAGTTAAAAATTGGAAAATCAAAAGGTCAGATTTAACTGGATACTAGTTAATTAAGATAATCTTTACTTAGCAATTATTGCAACATTCTATCTCTTATATGGTTAAATAAATATTAAAATAAACTTATTTTCTACATAGGTACCAAGCACTAAAATGAATAAATAAATAGAATAAGCTTTAACCAAAAATAAAGATGCATCACGCATATCATCGCTAGAATCCAGTTTTGGGCTTCTACTAAATAATTATTGAGATATTGAAACACAAACACATTACGTCAATGGTCAAGAAACAAGAAACGTATCACGGGCACCCGCTTTCCGCCTCCAGGAGGGTAGCACCCATCAACGGGTATTGGCCCTATTTCGTACATTTTCACGGTCTTCGATGACGGCTGCTGTCAAGATAGCGGCCGGTAATTGGACATCATGCAAGACCTTCCAGTTCCATTCCCCAGACCACAAGAGTGTGATTCAGCATTCAGCACTTGTAAAGAATCCACCTGTACCTGTCAGGATCGAACCAATAGCAACCTCGTAGGTGTGGTTTACCAATATTCATCTTGTCGACGGCCAGTTTGAGTTATGTTGTGATAATATGTTAAGATGCGTAAAATGTAAGAAGTACTTAACGATTTGGTGTGAAATAATGGCAAATAATATATAATAAACGTTTAATTTACAAAATACCGACCTGTGTGTTTATCGAATAAGCATATGGACTCTGATTGGCATTTTAAATAGCCAAATACGAATCAATTAATAAGTGCGTTTCCGGGAGTTTGGTGAAAAAGGACCGGAACTAGTGGGAATTGGGGGTTGGTTCGCCAGTGGACGCGGACTCAGGGGTAAGCATCAGTTTTAACAGCGGAGACCCCAACAGTGCGTTCGGAAAGTAACCCGCAAAATCTGACGACGACGGAAAATCTCAATTTTTTTTTATTTTGATAAGAATTTCGTGCGAGGGATAAGCTAAATTGAGATAATTTTGCGCGGTCGCAGCGATGGCGCGCAATTTGCTTGGTTACTTCTTGTTTGCTTTACAAATGAAAGAGGCGACGACCGTGTTTTCCATAGTTTCTATGCATAAGTAGCGGAGTTGGTGGCAATTTTGCACGCTTGGCTCTAACAGTTTAACAATATCGTCACCATCCAAGTGCCAGGTACGGTAGCATCGTGCCAACGTAAAGACTTCAGTCACACACACTGTAATATGTACACTGTACATTAGTGAAGTCCGTTCATTACAAATGCAGGAGATATCTCGTTGTTAACGATATTTGTAGAACGTCACAGAACGGTCAACAATTTTATGTTTCTTCGCCATCGTCATTACATCGAGGATGGCAACTTCACGAATAATGTCAACAGTTTTATTCGATTCCGCCAATATTTGTACGCCGCTTTCTATGCGTTCTGACGTCTCTATTGATTGATTAATGGTCATGTTTCGGTAATTTCTAGAAAATGGCACAACACATTTTATCGGCGGTGGAGTCCGAAATAAGTTCGGGACAAAACAAGGGCGACCCCACCGAAAGAGATCTCAACGTAACACTGGACGAGAGGGAGCTTTGGGTGCGATTTCAGTGCTTCACCAACGAGATGATAGTGACGAAAAACGGCCGGTAAGAGCTCCTCGTAATAAATTATCTGCAAAAAAACTTTTAAACACACAAATTCTGACAAACACCTCGAACTCTGTTATTGTAGCATCATTAGCAAGCAAATAACAGCCGATGAAATCTAATGTCGTGTTAATTATTACGAATACATGTCCTTAAAGCATTGTAATCTTCTGCATAATTCCATTGCTTAAGGACTCTTGTTTGTTAAGTTTTTACGATTCTATTGTCCTGTTTTAGGAGAATGTTTCCCGTCGTGAAAGTGACGGCGGCCGGCCTGGACCCTAAAGCAATGTACACGGTCCTGCTGGAGTTCGTCCAGATCGACCCCCACCGTTGGAAGTACGTCAACGGCGAGTGGGTTCCAGGTGGAAAAGCGGAAGTTCCCCCATCCAACCCCATCTACATACATCCAGAATCGCCGAACTTCGGCGCACATTGGATGAAAGAATCCATCTCTTTCGCGAAAGTCAAACTAACAAACAAGTCCAACGGCAATGGGCAAATCATGCTGAATTCGTTGCACAAATACGAACCCAGAGTGCATCTAGTACGAGTTGGGACCGAATCCAGGAGATTAATGACGTTTCCGTTCCCAGAAACGCAATTTATTGCAGTCACCGCCTATCAAAACGAAGAAGTTACTTCGCTAAAAATCAAGTATAATCCTTTTGCTAAAGCTTTCTTGGACGCCAAGGAGCGGCCGGACAGTATTTACAGTCACCAGAGAGAGTACTCACCGGCGTATTCGCAACAACAAACTCAATATCCACAGTACGGTTCTTGGTTCCTGCCACATCAGCCCATCTACCCTTCCGTCACAGCAACCGTGCAACTGTCGACATGTGATAGACTGCCGACGAGGAGTCCGCTGAGGAGCAGCAGGCCGTCGCCGTATCCCATTCAGCGGCCCAAGTCCACCTCGCCCCCTCATGGTAATAGCACTTTAAGTAACTCTTAGTCTTAGAAACTCTTAGAAGCAAAAGCTTTACATTCGACTTGGCTTAAGAAACAGGATGTTCAAAAATTTTTTCTGAAGTTTTTGGGGTTTGATCAGATTTAAGGGTGGCGTTTTTAAGACCAAAAATAAGTGTTGCGTTCTCTGTCGCACACACGATGCTCTATAGAAATAACAATGTACTTTTCTTAGATTTAAATTAACCCTAAACTTAATTTAAATGCAAAGTTAGATTTATTAACTGATTTAACCCTCAGTTTTTATATTTAGTGTTTACATTTTAAACATAATTCCTATCATTATTATTTTCTTGGAACTAATCCAATCCTATTTTGATATTTTCAAGTTAGACTTAAACTTAGTTAAGAAATGCACGACGTGCAGTTATCTTATGGCTTAAAAATTGCAGTGTACAACCCGCCTGATCACATCCAGCAGTCGAACTACGTCACGTCGGCGCCGACCTACTCCACGTGGCCGGCGGTTCAACCCCAAACTCCCACCACTATAGTGAGTCCGACGATTAATTGCTGGTCGTTGACGTCGAGTCCGCCGCCTCCGTATCAAATATCCGCTCAACCCACGCCGAGTCAATCGCCGAACCATCAAATTTATCCTATGACAAACCTGACGAATTTATCTTCGTATCCCGGTTATTACAACCAGGACGTTACCCATTACCAGAACCCGGAATACATATCTGTTGTTAATGCGGAAAGTGCGTATGTTGCTGCAGAAAGATCGACTCCGGTTGCGTATCAGGGGGAGGTTATGGAAAAAGTGCAGGAATATGAGGGGACGGCAGGGCAAGAAGCTGATTCTCCAGGATCTAACTCGAGCACGCCAAGGCACGAGTGGGTTTCGCAAACCCACATGTGACCCGAATCCCTCCATTTTTGTATATAGGTCACTCTAGCCCCTTTATGTAATTACAACCAATAAAAATCATACAACAACGGTCCGACGTTAAATAATTTTTTTTTACCCATGGAAAGTTACAAGAAGGTACAGTTGGTTTTTAAAATTAAATGTCATGGGGCACTTTTAGTGGTAGTAGGACTCCCAGTCTGCAGAAGGGTTTTCTTGGTTGTTCCAAAAATTTTTTCATTGCATACTATTATTTTTTTAAGTTTCAACATTTTTTTCCAGAGATGTAATTAAGATGGCCGTTCGAAAAGTTGGTTACGAACCAATGTTGCAAACATTATCTTCACACTAATTGAATGTAATCAAGAAAGTATAAAAAAACAGCAAAACCGAGAAAAGATGGAAAAAGATGCTTTAAGTAGTTTGCTTCAATATTATTTTTACTGTTAAATCGAGAAAACACAAATTTGGCCATCTTTAGAATTTTTTTATGCAGTTACCATAAAAATAATATTAAAGCTGACTATCTGAAGCACTTTTTCCATATTTTCTCCTTCTTACATTGTCTTTATTACATCCAGAAGAGCCAATTTGTACGAGCACAATTGTCAATTGTCTCGTTTTGACCCTTTCTGACGGCCATTTAGGGGTTCATCAGGTTATACAGCATGTCAGGTAACCTTCACATTAAATGCCTTGTAAATTTGTGGTATCCAATAGAAACAATTTCAAGGCGATGGTGATGTATGTACCAACATTTATTTACAACATACAAATTATTACAGGTAATTACAGCGTTTGACTGTTTGAATTTAGGCGCCGAAAGCAAAAGTTTCCAAAACAAACAAATTGGTCCCAATTAAATACAAACTCCTCCCTGTTGCCGATAAGAAATTAAGAAAAAACTTGACTAGAATAATACTTATTATTATTGACTTTGGGGCCCGTAACAATGACACAAATTCAGCTAAACGACAAATTTTTCTAAACATGAGTCCCGTCCAACGAATGCACCCTTTCGGGTTTCTCCTTGGATGCGGACCTTTCCAGCTGCACTTTAGTATCGCGCTTGATCAACGGTGATTTGAGGAAGAATTTATTTTCACGTTTCGAGAAGCTTTTGGGTGAATGGACCGGCACGTTGGCACCCAAGCTTTTCACTTTAAAACTGTCACTTAGTTCGCATGGACAATTGTTGATGTTTTCGCTCCTTTTTTCCGACAATTGAGGCGAGTTTCTTTCCAATCTGCTCGTTTTGGTTGCAGGAGAAGCGTTTCTGGATCTCGCTCCAACTATGGGCTCGGACAGAAGTCGCGGGACGGACTTGAAAATCGGACCCTCTGGATGGTTTGGGGCGCAAACTGGGGTGTGAGGGGCTGATTGAGACACCATCATTTTGTTGTTGGCTATTATATCTCTTTCTATCGATTTGTAGGATTTCATGTTTTCTAATTGGCTGGCGGAACCCAACTGTCTCATGTTCGGTTGAGATCTGAAATTTTTTGTTTTATTTATTGCTAATTGTTGTCGAAAGCAGAACAACCTTGCGTGCATGTTTCTTTGGTTGGCTCTCGTCGTGTTTCGTCTAACGGGATAAGCCGGGGTTCGGTGCGTTATCCTCATTGAGCTGTAGTTGAAGATCTTCTTACCAACGTCGATCTTCTGCTGAGTTCTAGCTCTCCCCAAAACGGCGCTGCCAGCTGTATCAAACAACTTTTTTATTTTTCCATTAACAAACAGTTTAGTTGTGAGGCTATACGATAAGTTATGAAAGTAAGATTAGCAACACCTGCACTTTGGAATTCACCCGGCGCTTCCGCCATTTTTACAAGAAATCTACTGTGATTACCTTATATCGCATCTTTCAGAAACCTTCTTATAATGACACTTGCTATATAACTAGTGTAATTTTTTAAAATATTTCATAGATACAGTCAATACATTAGAACTTCTGCAGTATGCAGTGGCAGTCCCAATTAATGTTTTGGTTGAAAAATCATTTTAAGCATCTTAAGGGTTTCCGAAAAACAATTTTTGACTTACGAGTGTTTCCCGTGTGTTTTCTCCTGGTTTGGGCCATCGCGTACACTACGGCTGCCAACGTGCTGTAGTGGCTGGGTTGCCTCTGGAAGCTGGGCGGTCGTCCTTGCTGTCTCCCGATAACGAAATAAGTTTCCATCTGCCCCTTACCCTTGACGTCGATAACTCCCCTTTTTTTAACCTCATACCCCCGAACTCCGAGTAGCTGAAAGCAAATTTCTGGTAACTCGGGCAAAAAAATTCGTATAGTAACCCACTTGAGCTGTATATTTGGGTACTTGGATCTGACCGATAACTCCAGTGGAGTCCATGCGGGAGGCCTCGTTAACAGTGTTACCCCAAATATCGAAGACCGGCTTCCTGGCACCAATCACTCCGCAAACCAAGTGACCGCACGACACACCCACTCGCAAACCGAAAGTGTTGAAGGAATCTTTGTTGATTTCCTCAAGCTTCAGACGCATTGCTATGGCGAAGTCGATCAAGGCGCAGAGGTGCTCAGGACTGTCCGTGTTGATACAGTCCTAAAAAGAATTTGTAATTGCCTTAATCTCGAATAAGGACCAAAAATATTTTTAACAATTATTTTAGCGCACGGCAATAAGTATTGTTAGTTGCATAGCTTTAGGTGCGGATTGAACAACGGGCAAAAATATGCTGGCAGTTTTAGCACTTCGTTAGCTTTTTTTTAACATTATAAAAGCTCACTGTCAAGTCACATAACTTTGATCCTAATTCCAAAAAAAGCGTTTAAAGGCGTTTAGTAAGCGGTCGCTATGTATGCCAGTAAAAATAAAATAGTTTTTTCACAAAACCGTAGAAATGTATTAAATACAAAGTAAAAATAAAATTTAGCTTTATGGACCAGCTTGTGGAAAAAAGTCACCTACTTTGTGCGTTGGGTTGAGCCCGGAAGCCGCCATGTATGTGGCGGTAGCGCTGACTGTTTTAATTTTCTCGATGGTGCTGAACCTGTCCTCGTCGAGTAGTTCGTCAAAATCGGCTGAAATAACCCCTAAGTAAAAGTTGGCTAATTTCAAAAGCTTTACCGATAATCTCGTTCAGCAGCCTGATGCACTCTACGCCTTTATTGATGTCTTCGGAATAGAATTCGGTAAAATTGGGAATGCTAGCAAACAAAACTCCAACTTCCTCCCTCGACTGCGAATAAAGCTCCTGAAAGTTGGTTGTATGAAAGCTTGAACAAAATTTTGTCGGTCCTCACCTCGCTGTTACGTTCGTTACTCAAAAAATGCTTGGCCACGTGGTCCGGGAGAATGTTTTTCAACAATTGCGCGTTGGTGTGTCTTGTTTCCTGCATTTCTCTCAATTCGCTTTCGGCTTGTTGTTTCCAAAGAAAATCTAGTCGCGACGTAACTTCGACTAATCGCGCGTGATACGCCACCATCAAGAAAAACACAGTGAGAAGTATGAGCATTTGCGCTGACAAAGGGATTAGTTTGCTGAAATTTTCCGATAAGAACTTGAAATTGTCCAAAGTTTAACTTACTCGTTAACACTTTCGGAGTTATTGAAGACGCCGTGATACGGTTCTAAAATCAGTACAGTGTACACCGCCAACATCACGACCGCCAAAAACAATTTGATTAAGTAGTAAAGTTTTAAAGCCGTCGCCAAACCGATAAGGCATAGAACCCAAGTAAAGACAATATACTCGGGATGGGGACATTGCAAGTAAGACTGCGTGATGTTGTGGGTAAACTGCGAAACGTTGGCGAAAAGCACAGGAAGAAAAAGTATTTCTTCAGACGCGTTACTTGAATCGATCGATCTTCGCTTTCTCACCTCAGATTGTTTAATCAGCGACATTGTCTGATTCAAAAATTGCAACTTTTGGTTAATACTATTGACGACCGCCGCCGTTTCATTGTTCAACGCTGCAACGTTTTCAGCCTCTTTCAGCAATTCGTCAATATCGACGGTGTTCAGTAATTTTCGAATACAAGACTCCGAACAGTTTCCTTTCGAACTTTCGCTGTGATTAGACCGAGTTATCAACAAGTTTAAGAAAAATTCCCGGGTTTTATCCAAACTTTCCAACGGCCTTTCAGGGATATTGATGTAGAGCGGGGTGGTTTGCAACGATCTCGAGTTCGAGTGTTCACTCGTCACCATTTCAGTGGGACCCAGCACCAAACTCGCAGAACTAGTCAGCGCCATTATAACGATAACGCCGCAAATAAACGCAGTCCGGCTATTTCTGTTGTGTACCAAAGTATACGAGATTCTCTGCAGCGATTCCGGAAGCTGCTGGAACTCCTCGGCCATCACCAAAATCGTCGTGGAAGTCAGCAGCAGAGTGGTCACCGTCAAGAACGTGATAACAATATCGCTCCTGAAAAGTCGCGTTATTCAGGGGCTCAACTTGGCCAGACAACTCACAGGGGCGTCACCGTGACCTGGCAAATCACTATAAACAGCCAAATTATGAAGCAGCATAGCATGTTGGACTTGAACATGTCCTCTCGCAACTGACTGAACTAAAAACAAAACAACAATGGTGACAAAAGACCAAAACAAAGAAATATCAGTGTTAAACTAAACTAAAAAAAAAAAATTACAATGATGGCACAAAAAAGGGGAGATAGGTTAAAAGGATGCTGGACGCTGGAGGTTGGACCTTACTAAAAAAGAAAATTAATGGCAACATGAGAAGAAGACCGCTAAAGAAGATGTATCTATGGAGGCTCCACGTGTTTTATAAAAGAAGTCGCATGAGTCAAACAAAGGTCAATGCAGTGACAGAAGATAATCATAAAAGAAAGAAAAAACGAGGAAACTTATAGGAAAGAGAAAGGTGGAAGAAAAAATTTTGTTTTGGTGGCGATTTGAGAGAAAAAAAAGCTAAAGGTAGTTGAATATACTGAGAAAAATTTACAAACCAACTCACCTGAACCTCCATCTCTTTGTCGATGAACCTCAGCGTCCAGGTGTTGACGTTAGCATTTCTCATCCTCTTGTTGCTCTCAATTTCTATGCTGTGGTCTATAATATCGTCGACTTGCTCAATAGTGTTGTGGAACGTTGACCCCCTTTTTCTCATCCTGGACTCAGACAAATCGTATTTCTGCTTATTGTAGGGATAGTTGATCGAATCAAGATCTTCGTCCAAATCTCCAGAGAGCGCGTGGTGCAACTAAAAGCAACTTTATCAAAATTTGCAAAATCGAACAGCCATTTGTTACGTTTTCAAAAGGAATCTCAGGAGTCCAGTCAGTTGTGTTTTCGTCTTCCACTGTACTCTGCTGGATACCGCTGTCGCTTCGTTCTCGTGATGGAGGAGGCGGAGGGGAGGCTGGAGTTGAAGGTGTTTTTGGCGAACTCAACCCACTAACGTGTTCGTCTTCTGGCCATAATTTATTTGAAAAAATACTTGGTCTAGAAGCTAATCGTCGTCTGCTTCTCATTGGTTCAACTTGTTTGATAACGTACGTGGTAACATCATGTTCTCGAATATAAGAGTCTCTTTCTTGGCCATTGCCAGGTTCGACTTCGTAAGCACCATTTAAACACTGGTAAGTGGCTTCGGATATGTGGACTCGACTAGAAAGAAAATTTAGCGAGTAATTGGCGAGAATTTTGGCCCTACCCGGGTATTCCTCCGGATTCCATGTGGTTGGCTAGTCTGACGTCATAGGACCAAATGTCGAACTGCCATTTGCGCAAGCCTAGAACGCCGCAGAGGACCGAGCCCGAATGGATGCCTATGCGCATGTTCAGGTCCACCTGAAAATTGAGGGTATACCCCGCCACTGATCAAAGTTTACGAAGTGGGCACCAAAACAATAAAAATCCCTAAGATATGTTTTCGTCGAAAGATAAGAGTCTCGCGCTGTACTCTCCAAATATTATCTTCAACAGTTGCTGCGCATGTGTTTGTTTTCTCGATAAACAGCGTGGCAGGCTGAATTCACTAACATTTCATCATAGTGTTGCAATAATTCGTAACCCGCAGCTAAAGTACCTCACAGTAAGTATAATAGTCTATTAAAATGTTTAACGTACTTCTATTAATACCGCACCCCCAGAGCTACACCAAAATAAAGCTACTTAAATTATTTGGTGGTTTGAAAACAAATTTTTGTAACAAACGCAATTTTTTTCCTTAAATCCAGACAAAGATCATTAATCATTAAACTCAAATTTTCCTAACTATTGTTAAAAAAACCAAATTTGTTATCTCGAGAAAAAAGAATCGTTTTGAAATGTAAATCCGTTCTTGGTCTAAATTCTAAATAATAGAAAACTTTAAATAGAATTAAATTACTATTTTGTCTAAAGTTCACCCTTTTTCAATCACTATTTCTCTTTTAGATTAAGACAATGGAAGCAAAACGTTCAGCCAATCGATTGTCAGACTCGGAATTGTCGACTATTGTCCAAAATAAATTCCCCAGCAGCATTTGCACCGTAACTACCCACAGCTTAAGACCTCTTTCTGAAAGCGGTGGGCTGTTGGGTGAGCACGCCATCCTTGACATGACCGTCAGTTGCGAAGCCACCGAAATGCCATCGCAGCCCTTAAGTTTCTTTGTAAAGTTCTTCCCAAGAACCCCGTCAGTGGCCGAGTTTGCCGAAGGAACCGGCGCCTTCAGAAAAGAAGCCTTCATTTACAAACTTTTTGACGAAATGCGAAACGAGAACATTGATTCTATTGAAAGTTGTACATCCAGATGTTACTTCACGGACCCCAAGAAATTCATGGTGATGGACAATTTAGGCCAGCAAGACTACAAACCACTTAACAAGCATGAGACGTTAAATCACGCGGATCTATTAGTAGTTTTAGAATCTTTGTCGAAACTGCACGCAAGTAGTTTCATCTACGAGGAAAAACTTTCGGAGAAAATGGGGAGAATTTACAGAATAATTGAAGAGCACGAAGACGATTTAGAGGAGAGTTTCTTCAATGATCGAGAAGGTTTTCCGAATAAGATCGAAACTGATGCTGCTATTACCGGAATTTTGAAGATGACCCAAATTTTTGGCTTTCCTGCGACCCTAAAGTCTGGTAAAAATTTGGAAAGTGTCCTCAAAGCTGTCTGCTTATCCCTGTATCAACTGGTAAAACCTTCCAATAGGTTTCGTAACGTAATTTGTCACGGAGATATTTGGGCCACTAACTTCCTCATAAAACGTGATGGGAGCAAAGCTGTTGACTGTAAATTCGTTGATTTTCAGTGTGGAAGATACGTGCCTCCCGCTCAAGATCTCATGTCTCTATTTTATTTAACCACTTCAAAAGAATTTCGCAGCCAGCACATGCAAAATCTCATCGATTATTACTACGTTCATTTAGAGAAAGACCTGAAAGCTGTAGGATGTAACATTAACAACATTCTGCCGTATACCGAATTCTTAGATAGCTGCGAGGAACAAAAAGTTTTTGGAATGGTGCAAACAGCAACTTATTTTCCTTTGATTCTATTAAAAGATAACGACATACAGAAGTACTTTAACGACGAGGAATTGTTTAGGAAAGGATTTTTGGAAGACAGGAGCTTCATTGTTTTACAGCACATGAACGAAGACGACGCTTATAAGAAGAGAATTCGCGCATCAATTGAAGACCTAAACGAATACTGTAAAAATCTCTAGAGCATCCAATAAATTAGCTAAACTCGATTATTTTATTTACAAAAATTCGGAATAAACAATTTTAAATTTTCTTTCGCCTAATTTATATAAGAAAAAAACTTACGTACGCACGAAATTTGTAAGCAAATACCTAAGCCTAAAATACTTCTCTTTTACGTCAGCTCGATGTCTAGAAACACGATCCAACTTCTTCTCGTAGTTTGACTATTTTCGTAAAAATTTAAGAGCTTTCCGACAACTCCGACAATTCCTTTTCTGTTTCTTCGGGAAACATTAGCTAGAAATTCTAATTTTTGAATGTCATTTCTCCAGAAACTTTTTGATCCAAAAATACTTTATTAGCGATATCTGCAGGCAACCTAATCAACTGATAGTGAGCAATCGTTTGGATTAAAACAAATTGTTTAAAGTGTTCACTATTATAGAAAAAACTATTTCAAGTGCTGAGTTGCTCAAATTCCGAACGATCATAGCCAGAATTTTCCTAGTTGCGCAAGATGGAGAGAGACTGTGCAGATCGAAAGAATGATTTCATTATCACACTAACATAAATTTTCTGATATTTGTGTCTAGACTGGTAGCAGATTTTGACTCAACGTCCTTTAATGCCTTAAGTCTACATTGTGCTATTTGACAAACAAAATCCTGTAAGCGTGGTCTTATCTTTTGAATATCTACAAATTTATTTGCAGATTTGTCTTTTGTTATATTATTAATAAGTTATTTGGACGAAGTATAACGAAACTGAATCTTAATCTCTAACAAATTATTTATAATATTTTTTATCCCCCTTTTGGTCTTGTCGTTGATAAGAAATGTGTAATAATTAAAAAAAATTGAGAAAACTTGTCTTTATAAAAGTTACGCCTCAATGTTATCTTAGTTTTCTAGCACTTGTAATTCTCGTTACTTCTCGTTACTCGACACTTAAATAAAACAATTTACAATTCAATTGGCTAAAGCATTCGGAATGAGCATAAACTGACTGGCAAAGTCTCGTTACGATTGCAGCTGCACCACAAGATAATTTATTTACATTTCAATTATTGTTAAGTCATTGCATACAAATGGAAAACGTGTCGAGGGAAATTCTGAATTATGACATTTGTAATTTTCCTAATGCACATTGTTGTAGTGTTATTTAATAATCCATTAGTATTGTTCATTTAAATAGTTTCTTTCGATATTTTACCACAACCAGAGCTTAAAATTAACCTCAATTTAAATATGTTGCGTCATTTTATTTGCTCGTGATTTCAATTACCCTTCGCTTATAACGTGCCGACTATAATAAATGGGAAAATGTAGATAGCTCCAGTTTAGTTACCACCAATCATGAGCACCACCAAGAGTATCTCGTTGCAAGATTGTGATAGAGCCGTCAAAGAGTGTCTAAATTCCGAAGATTACAAAATTGTCGATTTTGCTGTCCACAGTTCATTGCTCAAAATAACAGTTATTCACAATAACAAGAAAAAAAATTTGAAATTTTACACCAAGTTCCACCAAGAGAATCAAACGAAAGTTACCGAAATCTTCGAGAAATTTAAAAAAATTGTTCCTAGTTTTGACCATAAAATAACTCCTAAAATTTATTATGGCAACGCTACCGTCCTTTTATTTGAAGACCTATCAAGCCAAGACTTCGAAATTTACAAGTTGGGGCATCTAAATTTGGACCATTTGCAAGTGACTTTGGGAGTTTTGGCCAAATTCCACGCCGCCAGTTTAGCTTACGAAGAAGCTAAGTCTCGAGAAAGTGGCAGAATCTACACTTTGGACGAAGAATTCCAAGTCAATTCCAACAAGTTAAGCCTAGAGGGTGTCTTTTCTTTAATACCCCAAAACTATAAAACAAATTTCCAAAATTTGGTCCAAGATTTGAATCTGAAAGAAGACAAGTACCGAAAATCCCTATGCCACGGTAACTTGAAGTCGTCAAACATCATGTTCAAGTGCAAAAATGGCAAACCCGTCGACTGTAAGTTTATCAACTTCCAATCTTACCGTTACGCAACTCCTTTCTACGACGTTCTTCAGTTAATTTACTTCAACACCACCAAAGAGTTACGGCAGCACCACCTCGAAGAGTTGTTGCTGTTCTATTACCACCATCTTAAAAACGATTTAAAGAAATACTTGTTGAAAATCGAAACAGTTTTGCCAAAAGACGAGATGAAATCGGCCACCAACTCTTTGCTACCAAGAATTAAGATTGAGGCCGTCAGTAAAGTTGAAAGGAACTCTGCTCCCGACGTTGCCGAAATTGTGGAAATTTTGACCAACCCCCGTATATCGAGAGAAGATTGCTATTCCATTGTGAAGAACATCCTTGGAACCACTAATTACGATCTCCAGTCTTTCTCTGTAACCCCCTTGGACGAAGTCAACGGTTACCTGGGTGAATATTTCAAGTTGAGAATTAAAATTATCTACCTCAATAGAGAAGAAATTCTTTGCTGTTTTATCAAGGGCGTGCCAAAGACTGAGACTAGCCGAAAAATTATAACAGGAACCAACTGCTTCTTCAAAGAAATTTTTTTCTACCAAACACTTGTGGGCATGGTGCAACAATGTGGAATAAGCGCAATTAATGATTGCATCACCACGTGCTATTATCAACGAGCTGAAGATTTGATAGTGTTTAAAGATATCTCGATGAAGCATTATTGTAATTTACCTACGCAAATTCCTTTTGATTACAGTCTATTAACGTTAACGGTGCAAAAACTGGCAAAATTCCACGCTTCCTTCTTTATACTAGAAGAAAAAATGTCGCAAAGTACCGGAAGCACATATAGAATCCAAGAACACTTTGGAGAATATTTGGAAGAGGTGTTTTTTTTACAAGATGAAGCTCATTGCGGAGCTAAATTGATGAGTGCTGGACTGCGGAGCATTTTGGACGTCATCGAGTTGTACCCGGATTTGAAAACAGAGAAGAATCAAACGAAGTTTACGAAAGCTTGGCCGAAACTGCAAGAAATTTTTTACAAAGCAACTAGACCATCCAGTGTTTACCGAAACGTTTTTGCTCACGGAGATCTCTGGACCAACAACATAATGGTGCAAATGGAAGGAGAACAACCAATTGATTGTTGTTTTGTTGATTTCCAATGTACCAGATATTGCCCGCCAGCTCACGATTTTCTGAGCATAATGTACTTAACCACAAATCGTTCTACAAGATTGAAGCACGAAAAGGAAATGGTAAGGCTTTACCACGACGAACTGGCCCGAATTTTAGCCTCGTACAACTGCAACGTCAACCAAATTTGCCCCTACAACCAATTCGTTGCCAGCATCGAAGAGATAAGACCTCAAATGGCGATGCAATCCATAATGTACGGCATGTTCAACGCCGTTACCTCGGACGAAATCAAATCTTTCTTGAGCAACGACGAAGTTTGCAGCAAAGTTTTTTTCGAAGACAGAAAAGAGTACATGGAGACAATGTCGAAAAAGTCTGAAATTTTCTGCGCCAAACTCAGAGAGTGTCTCTTGAATCTCTATGATGTTTGTGAATTTTTTTAATGGTTAAGGTGACTCACTTGAGTTTTGTGTCTTGTGTCCCGGATCGCCTTGATCATGTGTAAACCCATTTCGACGCAGCAATGAGCGTGGTCCGATCGCGGGGTTGGCAACCCCGATACGCAGTAGTAGCAGTCTCCTAGCAGCTTTATCCTCAGGCAATGGTTCTCCTGCAAAAATTAATTTTGCATTCCGCCTTCGCTCAATCAATGTCTGCATTAATTACTTTGTGAATATTTCATTATTTTTTGTGAATGGTTCATAAATAATGTCATTTAGTCCTGATATAATTTTAGATTGTTTTCAAATTTAGCCGTGACCCAGCACTTTTATTTGATGTCCGTTAGGTCTAAAACTAACAAATAATTTTTGGGTTACATAGAAAAAATTTATGCAATTAATGTTATTGTTATAGAAATATAAATAGAAAATTTTAAAAATTAATTAGTATTATTTGATATAGCTTCGACTTGATGGCGGATCTAGCTTAAAGTTTGATCTACAAGGAATGGAAGTTATAAAAGTACCTAACCCGTTAGCACTAAACTCGCACAGTGAAAATGAAGAGAAACTAAAATTAAAAATGTATCTCCTTTTAGCACATTTTGACAAATCTAAGATGTGGAGACGATAACGTTTCTTAATTTAGAGCGTCCACTTACAGCGGCCAGCTTGTCGAACCTGGCGAAGAGGTCGTTGAGGATCCTGACCAGTTCCTGGGCGCTGCATTGGCTGGCCAACGCTAAAGAATCCTTCATGAATATTAGCGCAAGCAGCCACTTCCGGTCCTACCTGTAAATCCTTTGATGTCCGCAAACAGAATGCTCACATTTTCGTATCTATGAATGTAAATCTTATGGAATTGATTGGGTTGAAAAGCACCACCCCTTTCTTCACGCTCGATATCCTTGATCATCTCCTTGGCGACGAAATCTGGCAGCACTGCAACCGCCAACATAAATTAATTTAAATGATTACCAGCAATTAGATTACGTGCCTGAAAGCAGCAACTTTTCTTGTTTATCGTTTTCACTTTGCGTTCTGTAACGAGTTTCCATGGAACGGTGGGTCTCCAGGAACGCCTTTCTTTGGCTGCGATCCGTCAAGTATTTCGTGTACATTCCCGCGAAATTCACGGCGAGATACAAGATCGAGTTGGCCACTATTCTTCTGATCTTGCACTCATTGTTGTCGCCCTAAAAAACTTTGACGGTTTTCACTCGATAACTCGATAATTACCCATACTTTTCCGTAATCGTCGTCGTAGAGTTCGATGGAAATCACTATGATGTGCCCGATTGAGGAGAGGCAACCCGCAATCATGCACCACCGCAAGGGAAGCGGCAGCATGGCGTAAGGAACAAAAACGGTGAAGAGAACGTACCAAACCAAATCTTCTTTAACCCCGAAACCCACACCTTGGCCGATAAATCCTGACAAAAATTTTGAAATTACTTGAAAAATTGTTAAAACTTTGAAACTTTTTTGAAAATTGTTTAAACTTTTGGGCTTCTTTGAAAATTGTTAAAAATTGTTAATTTACCTTGCGTGGTCAGCAACAGCCAAGTGCAAACAGCGGCCCAATGGAGATAGTTATTGGCGAAGCACCTCCACCAGCCCAAAACGCAAACCGCTATGTTGATCGACATGCAACATACCGACCAAATGATGGACACAGCGTGCGGAAAGAGGTCTTCGTTGCCGGACTTCAGACTCGTCCAAACTACGATGAGTGCCGCCTGTTACAAAAATTAATTGCCACCAACTGCTCAAGAACCAGAACCAGTTACCTTCAGAAGAAAATCGACGATGTTGACGATGATTAGAGCTCTCTGCCGTTGTCGATGCGAGTACCTGAGGTAGGCGAGTTCGAGGTGCTTGCACTGAAAACTGTTGGTCAAACTAGGCCAATAGATCCCTTTATACATGAGTCCTCTCTTGAACACGGTGGCAAAATCTGCTGAAATTTCCCCAAATTAACCTCGTGCTAGCAACAACAGCCAATGATACCTTCGCGGACTGGATCGTCGTCTCTCGAGAAGACTTCCTGATGGGTGCAGTTGTTGTAAACATCGATCCTCTCCTCCACCCTGCCGTTTCTCATCGAACCGGCATGGCTGGGACAGCAAGTTGGCAATTCCGTGCTATCCTAGTAGGAATCCGCAAAAAGTAAATAATTTGTTAAAAAGCCACAAGTTTATGACTCACTTGTTTGATGGGTGGTTGCGGTTCTTGGTTGTTGCCGTTCATGACGGAGAAGGCTATTGTTGCGAAATTGATCCTTTTTCTGCGTTCGCTCGACAACCGTTTAACTGCGTTGGTCCAAAGGGCCTTCGATGGCCGTTTGGTGCATCTGTTGGGTCAGAATGGATTGAGATGGGCTAGACATGGTCGAGCATCGACATTGTTAATTGGACTCGAGATCGATGCGTTCATATCAAGGATATTGTGCACTGAAGTGCTATCAGGTATACAACAAAGGTAATCAGGATGTTCCTAAAATAACACGTGGATGTTATTATAGCTAGCTTTATCTCGCATATGGGCCATATGCTTAAAAATGCCTACGGGTATCACAAAGGCACAGAGTGATTGCGTGTTTGCATTGCTAATGATATGTGTTTTATCATTTAATGCACTCCGATCAATCGATAATGGAAGCGTAACGCAATTTAAAATAAACTGGCGAAAAATCTCAGTTAACGCACAAATAACGAACATTGTACAAAGAGAATTGTAAACTTTGTTAATTACTGACGTACTCCCATCGCAACAACCGCGGTTAGAGAGGTCACAAATGGCGGAGGCGCCGGGTGAAAATTGACCTTTCTTAAATTTTATCTCCGCTCCTCAAGCACCTAAAACTTACTGTAACAGGGCATCCGATGACACGTTGTCAAAGCTACTTACTGAAGAGTATGAATTAAACATATACAGGGTGATTTTGTCACAAATTTAAATTTTTGTGTAACGTATTGATGTTCTCCCCAATATTAAAATTACATACACGTGATTTCTTACTAAAAATTATTTTATGTAAGTATTTTTTTCTTTTCCTGCACTCATATGGTACAACATGGGATCACTATTGTAATATCAGGAGTTAGCCTGGACATTCAACTAACTGTTTCACAAATTTGAATTCACAATTTTGAACAGTCTAGAGATACAAACTTTTTAGTAAACTACCACATTGACCATTTCTTTCAAAAAAATTGACTATATGTTAAAAATTGTCAGATAAGGTCGCATAACATTGATTGTTAAAATTTAAAATGAGACTTCCAATCAAACCATCTAAAAAAATTATATTCTTATTTAAAATAAGAATCTTGATACCGGCTTTTGGCACACCTGCTGCATAGCTGTAGGACTTAAAATATTTCAGGTAGAATGAGCATGACTGATTATGACTGCGTACCAAATTTCAAATTTCTACTCTAACTTTAAGTTAAAAAAAACTTTTATACTACAGTCTACATGAATCCCTCTGAAAGTCTTTAACTCTTTAATAATATTGATAATAAAAATAATACAGTGTCAGTACCTATTCTAAATATTATCATATCTGTTTTTTTTCTCGTCTCGAGCTTTTTGACATTTCAAATAATTTTTTATTGCTATTTTTATATCGTCAGTTACATTTTCCCTCAATCACGATTTTTGCTTGTTTGCTTTGTTTTTTTCCCCATAATTTTTTTTATGATCTATCGTTGCTGACGTCTCTTCTTCTTCGCTGGCTATGTTGAAAGCTCTTCGCAAAATAAACAGAGAACCGCTATAAAAATATTGGAGAAAAAATAAATAACTGGCAGGGAGCCACTTCAAGAAAGAATTACGATCGAAAGCTCACTATTGTCTCATCAGCTGTCGTGAGGGTTACGAACTTGGTTAGTCACGCAAATTGCCTCATAAATATTTACAACAAATTATGGAAAATTTATAACAAGTAATGCGATTTAAAGTCTAATAAATTTTAACTTGTTGTGATTTTCTTGATAGCTGACCGTCAAATTTTAGTTCCTAGATCAAATTAGAGGGTCGAGAATCTGCTTTTGTTGGCCGCGTATAGAATCTCGAAAGAGTAAAAAACAGAACCGGTGAAGCTCATTTCGTAATTAATTCAAGCATTCAATTACTCAGGTAAATACTTCTTCAATTCTAACGAAATTGGAAGCCGTTAATTAAATCTCGTGCCCGGTCATGGCAAGAACGTCGCTTCAATCTAAGACGCCCCTCTGACATTTCGAACGTCTCAATAGGTTTTATGAACTTATTAACAACGTAAAGTCCACCCTTTTGCCCCTCATTTGGACACAACTTTACCCTTGTTAAACTGTTTACCAAGATTTAACCCGTCGATAAAGAAAAAACTTTTGATGCCCAAGTTTTTATTGGTCTTGGTGGACGTCAACAGAAGACGCATGGACGGAAATTTGTCGAAAATTAATTGGGAAGCGATGTGGGCTAGATTTGTGGTTGAAGCTGCTAACCTTTGTAACTACGTGCCCAAGTGCTTCTGGTAAAGTGCTGACTCGCTACACGGAAAACGTTAAGTTGATTCGGTTTATTTAATCGAAGAATCTTGAACTGGTCAGTAGAGGCGATCTTGTTTGGTGTTTACGAAGTGTCTTGCGACGCGACAGACACCCTGCAAACATTCATTCAAGCCCAAGCCAAACAACAACAAAATAGCTTTTATTGATCTCGCACCTAACGCTATTATACCTATATGTAGGTAGTTACTTGGAAGAACCATAGCACGGAGAGTTTTGGGAATATAACACTAAGGCGGATCATGTTGCGTCAGAGAGTTTAATTCTGAAGTTTAGTTGATTAAAAATCCCGAAATCCGGCCGTTCAAATTCAATTAAATTCTAACTACAAAGTAATCCCGGCTTCGATTTTTTACAGCATCAATTCGGCCTCAATTTTCCCAAAACAGCCTCTTGTTTATTCACGCAATTTCCTATTCCGAACCGTGATTTGTAACTGTCTTTCCTCCTCCCACACCCCTAAAGCTCATAAACAAATGTGATGAAGCATTACTCCCTAAGCTATAACAATCGATTAAAATTTTCATAAAGTTTTATTTAACGGCTCAATTGGAGCTTAATTGGTTTTCATTGTTGAACAACTCGTTCTAATTTAAACTTTTGTCTAGACCATTTCCATTTCGTCGCTTCGTCTCTATTTAAGGGTAAATAAATAGCTTGCGGCTTATAAACAAAAAGACAAAATCACCCGCGTACTGTAGCAAGGCGAACTGAAAGCGCAAATTCTCGGTATTTGTGTGGAGAGAGGCAGATAAACGTTCAATTAGCGAGGTCAAATAACCAATTTTATGATAGAAAACGGACAAGTTCTCAACTTAATTCAATTACCGAGGTGAGTGCCGAAATGTTGACGAAACCAATTATTATTCGCGTTGACGAAACCGGACCAGAGAAAGTGGAGGGAGCGGAAATAGGGTTATTAGCGTTCCCGTGGATGTAATTCTGGGTGATTCGCCACCCCAATTTATTAGCCTTGGACACAATTACATTAGCCCAGCGTCACACCTAAAAATGTACGCTGCCAAATTCATTTTCGAAACGGGCGAAAAGTGGTTCTAGCAAGAAACTACGATGGTTTTACCGAGACACACACAGTGTCCAAAATAAGCGTACGGTACATTTGCAAGCAGTAAAATTGGATTTTGATACAATTCAACTTCTGACTACATTGGGGCTGCTGCGAGGACCAACCTCAAGTCTTAATGGTTTGTCTAAAGAAATAATCCTCATCACAACACAATGTTCCCATGGATGAAGCCTCATTGGTAATAATAAGATAATTCTCTTGCCAAAATCATCATTGAGTTTTTGCAAACAACTTGATGCTGTAATAGAGTTTTTTTAGATATATCTAAATATTAGTCATAAATCTTGATAGAAAAATTACATTATTATTAGTAGATGCTGAAGTCTATTTTCATACTGTTATTCATTTTGTAAATTGTAAGTAAATGTTTTTTAATGAACTGTGGCTCAAAGTTTGGTCAAGGATCGTAAAGTAAAGGAGGGCGTATAGCATACTGAAAAAATAAATATTCTTACTTAGGTATATTGTTTCAACTCTTACAATTACTATTGTCAATAATTTACTTTTACAATTTATTTAAAAACTCAGAATACGTATTTGCAAAACTTTCTAAAATTTGGTTAAACATTACTTTTAACAAAACTCTCCACCGTTTAGTATCTCTGCTGGATAAAGGGTGTGTAACGTCGAGAATCCAGCCTAAATAGCATCCAACTCTTTTTTAGTCAATTTTTTGATTTTCTGCGCAAAAACCACTTGATTCATTATAAATTACAAGCGATGTTTGAATGCTTTGAGGCGTGGATCCTTGCAGCAAAGCCTTATTAAGGCTCCGCATAGCAGTTGCTGGAATTCGCCCCCAGGATCCGAATATTTCTGAGAGCCACATTTGCAAATATCGGAGTCCTAAATTTAAATTGCCATTCAATTTAATCCCGGTATTATTCGACGTTCGTCATTGGGAAACGAATTCTCATCAACCCTCGACTTACTCCTTTGATTTCAACCTAATCCATTTGCGCGCTCCTTGCCGACGAATTAATTATTCGTTTACCCTCACCAAATGGCAACACTTCATTTCAAAACAAGAAAAATGTAAATTGTATACATCAATCAGATTTGTGTCTCCCACTGTACTGCTCCTTTGCTCTTTCTTCAGGTTGCTTGCTCTGTAGATGACACCCAATTCCCCACCATATCCTTCAAGAATATCGCAACATCAATATAAGTAAGCAAAAACAATTCTGGGTCTGTCAACATCATTAAAAAGATGTTCGCCACTTTTATCTGACCTCACCTCACATACGCCAGTAGTTTGGCACGTTGATCTTGTCCAGAATTTTACTCTTAATGATTTTCTTCAGAGGACTATCACCGTTGACTTTCAAGTAGGTAGTGAAGTCTTTGTCCGGTTTAATATCGCCTAGTGAGAGAGGTAATAAGCAGTTACATGGACATGAACGTGTTTTGTTTGTTAAAATGGGAAATTTTGGTCCAAAACCGTCAATCTTTCTTGCCAAATGCCCGCTTCTATAACTAAAACAATCCACCAGAAATGGATCCGCAATGCCAAGTTTTACATCATATGTTTAACTATATTACCTCAACATCTATGTTAGATTTTAATCATCAATGATAAGCTATAGGGCGGAACAACTTTAAAAATTTTTATTGACCACTGACCAGTCGCATTTGTAGCCGGTACTATGTAGCATTTCTGGCGGCCTATCTCAATAAAAATGTAAACAACACCCCCGGTTCCGTCCGCGTTGGTCTTTCTGCAGGGGTTGAAACCATTACGCGTCATCACCGCGTTCGCTTAAATTGCAGATATTTCTGGTTTCCACTAAAACAACTCTCCCAGTAAGACAAAAACTTGTTCTACGTTATCAAGTTGTATAATTTAGTAAAAATCGCATCAGGCCGACGCCATTGACGACAACATGAAACATCGCATGTTTTCAGCTTTTACATGTTAGCCCCCCGCGGATGAAACCTTTTACAAATAATAGAACTCTCCACGTTTCAGGTAATTTATTTGTATCGAGTTTAGTCGTTGGAAGCCCCGAGATCCATTACTTCCAGCAACAGGAAGTCGCATAAAGCTCCCTTCGACGCGCCAACAAGAGACTGCAGTTCCTCTCGAGTTTCCAGTCCAGTTGAATGTATCGGAAAAGTTACAACAAGCAACAAGTAGAAACTACACAAAGTTCTAAATTAAATATAGACGGCATTCCCGAGAATTTAACTTCCGGACAAGACCAACTTCTTATTTTTTGTTTTCTTGAACAAATAGTACAAATGGGATTATCTGAAGTCGGGAAAAAGTCGCTGGCTGGAAGTTTTTCAGAGTAAACAGATGAATGAAGGAGACTTTCGCTTGACCCCACTCGACACATCAAAGGAGCAAGTGGTGGCATAATACGTTGGCGAGTGGATCGATTGATCATCTCATGTTTTTGAAAGCTGCAGGTATAATAGCGGGGAAAACGCCAACCAAGAGCTCTTGCGCACCTCCTGCCAGTATAGAAACTTTTCTATAAAGCGTTATCCAAAGGATTGCAAAAAATTTCAAGCACTTATTAAATACGGTCTTGGTCTTGGCTGTCTATCACTAGCGAGGGATGGAATTTAAACATGAATGGACAAAAAAATTTATCTCAAACAATTACCAGCTTTTGAAATTAAACATGGTTTTTAAATCATATGACAAAAGCTCCACTAGGTACGTTATAAACTATAATATTATTAGGCAGTGCACACAGTTTATGTTCCGTCGTATAGGTGCTCTCGCTCAGGCTCCATTTTAGTTTGAATGGTTTTCCGTTACTTATTAGCAGAATTGAAATTTGATTTAACGTTTTAGGTATAGCCATCTTGTCGCAACCTTTCTCTTCTCGGGAGATAAATGATCCCTTTACCCGGTGCTGATACACCTCCACCAGATTGCTGCTATTTTTTTTTTTACTCTTTGTTTCTATTTACGTAGAAGACCTTTTCAGATCAAACAATAAGTAACTGGAGAAACTGCATAAAGTTCACATTTCTTGGACTAACAAGTTTCCCAAAACCATCAATTGAGCCGTTGAATACCTGAATGTCATAAGGGTAAAAAACCATCGAGAATACAGATATGAGATGACAAACGGAAGATTCCTCACACCATTACAAAGAAATTAATTAGACAATTAACAGAATTTGTTGCGCCTGTTTGCAATTAAAGATTTTTTGTTAGAAAGTAAAGAACTGCAGTTTTATCCATTGGTCTAGAAATTTTAAGTCAGAAAATTTCTAAACCAGCATTTTCATTGCAGTGAGGCGCCGAAAATCATGCGGTCAAAGTTCTAGGGTTTCAAGTCGTGTCATCTTTTTTTTTTCTTTATCTTCATTCAAACAAATATAGTATGAAATTGTATGCGGCAAACTTATGCATTCGTCATTAAGTTGTTACATTAAAAAAAATACTGCTTAAGTGAGAGCTTATTTCTCAATTTCTGTTTGTTTATACAATAATTGCGAACAGCGACCAGTTCCAGTTTTAAACCTAAAAAACAAGTAAAGATCAGGTTACTTCAATGTAGGTAAATAGAAATTAAAAGTAAAGGTCAGGTCACTTTGATGTAGGTAAATAGAAATTAAAATAATGTTGTGGTGCAATTTGCGACTGAGCCGGTGGAATAGACTGTACTTGCACAGTTTTAAACCCACACGCTAAGGAGAAAACAAGAGGAAGTCGTGGCCTCATTGGCTATTTTATGCCGGGGCGCCTCTTAACAAACAATTATTTTCCATTACTTTAATCTTTTTGAAGCTCAAGTCAACATGTAGGTATCCGCAATTTCCAAAACAAATTGCCTGAGTAAATATATTACGGCCGGATCTGGGTCGGCCAATTGTAACAATTTTAAAAACTCTCTAAAGAATATTACGGATTCTATTAAAAGTTACTTTTTCAGTTGTGTCTTATAGCAACCGCAAGTGACAGCTCCGAAAACAGTTCTCCATGTCAGTGTTCGAGCCCCTAAGGGCGCGAAATCCCAAAGACGTAGCCTAAAATAGTTAGAGCCGTCTGTATAGGTTATTCCTCGTACTACGTGATGAACATTGTACGTCCTCGGGCACCAAAAGCTTGTCATCCCGTCCATGTCTAATCAATAATAATTAGATTTAAGCTTATTTTTGCAAGGCAATTTCGACCAGGTTCATAACGGTACAAGCTGTATGTAAATTTCGCAGGAAAATACCCGTCCCTTGTAATCCCACATAAACTCGGTACACTTCAATTGGATTTTTTTGTATTTTTGTTTAAATCTTTCGAATTTGAACGCGTTGACATTTAATGCAAGACCCTCATCCGTTCGTCTAAATTTAGTCGTAAACTGGCGATCAGCAGGGAAAGACAAATTCATCACGGCTTATTAGCCAAACAAAAGATCAATATTTGTCTCTATTCCATACGTGTCGCATGTGTCTTTTATGTGCTGCTCGAAACCTGGACATGTAATGTATTACGTGTCAGAGGAGTATTAGTGGCGAACAATGGTGAGGGCGACGTTAATTAATGCCAGGAATGTATTGCAACCGATAAGCAGACGGACGCTTCATTAGGTAATTTGAGGGGCGAGTAGGTGTACGAACTCGGAACATCGCCGTAGCCCTTTAGGTCGAGACCAATCAACCCGCTTCAAGGACTACAAGTCCAAAAAGGGGCCACGAGGCCGAAGCAACAACAGGGCGAGCCCCAGCCAGAATTGCCCTGGATAAAACTGACCGGGATGACCAAGCATAATGCTTATGAACATCCTGAGGGAATTGTAATGATATCGAAATTGTGACCTTTGAGAGGACAGCTAGCTAAAAGAAAGCCAAATAACATAGCAGTCTTCCACCTTAAGGGTAGAGGGTAGTTTGCGCCCTCACATGAACTTTTCAGGACCTCTTGCCGAATTTGGAATATGTACCTACTTACTGAATACGTAACTTTTTATTTTAAAGATTTTTCTACGACTTCTCAAAGTGACATAAAATCAGATAACCTTTGTATCAAGGAGTGGATGACCGATATTATTTATCCTTAAAAGCAATTTTATTGATACAGTTGCGCAAAACTTTTAAAGTTGAGAGGAGGATAATTCGAAAAAGAATAGTCTCGGAGAAAAAACGGAAGTGGCAAATTTTCAATGACCAACAGAAACCATTTTCGCTAAATAAATAAAAAGTGGCATCTCTTTGAAACCAATTTTATAATTAAAGCTCTTTGATCTAATAGTGAATTTAACTATTTAATTGTTGACTATTGCCGATTTAGTTACGCAGTACCTAATTGTGTTGCGTAAATCGAGACGAATGTCTTAAGGCTTCCGTAGTTAGTAGCTTTACAATTTGTACAACGTGATTAGGTACATGCGTCAAACGCTTTTGTATAACAAACGAGAACAAACGAGATTTAATTGACTACAATAAATTTGATTTACGCCAAAATTACATATACCTACCCCATAAATGTTACGACTGTCAATTTGGAATCATCTAGCAGCGACATTTGCGATTATTGTGATGTAAGTACTTATTGAGGCAATTAATTGGCTATATTCATTTATTGATTGGGGAGTTGTTGTGACTCAAGTTAAATAGTCTCGCTGATCCAGTCTCTGAATTCTAGTTGTTCTTAATCGGCACCACGTTTATTACTTGTTAATTGAAAGTTAGTTTTTCACTATCAGTAGCGCTTTGACCAAACTTTGAAATTACTTGCAATAAATTTTATAATGAAAGTTTCTGCTATGCTGGCCTTGCCAGTAATGACAAAAATAAACACCAGCATCAAAAAATGTTTTTGCACCAAACTTCCATCCATCACATTACAGTAGAAATTTATTCGGTCGCGCAAAAGTACGAAATCAAGTTACGCGCACTTTATTAAGTTATTTTCAACTTTGAAAAAATGTTGCTCAAATAGTAGCTAATCACTCTGAAGAAGACGTGACAAACGTATGAATAAGACCAAGATGAATTTATTTGCATCAATCAGGATTTCGACGGAAATTATCTTTGAAAACACTTCCACTTTACTACTCAAATTCGACGTGCGGTAAAGAAAATCCAGATCTTAACCTGTCAGTTCGATTAAGTTAGACAAGAGTTGCCCCATTTAAATACCGCCAGTTCCTTCGGATTCTTCCAGGATCCGTGCTTCGTCAGGTCTGGTGAGAATTATTCAGACAGACGCAAATCATCAGTGATTGGCCAAAGTAATTTTTATTTCAAGCTCGATGACTCAAAGAAACAATTAACATATAACTGGGGCATAAAACTATTTAAGTAAACACTACTGTCATTTTTGGGGATCTGCCAGCCAAACCGTTATAAATGGGATCCCAAAATTTTTATAAAATTTTAAACGTACCCTGTATACCAGAAACATTAATATACACATATGCATAGAGATAACACTTTCAGAAACCATCGAGCCCATCGAGGTCTTCAACAATGCATAACTACTAAAAGAGAAGGTTCAAGGGGGTAACTAGTTGAGAGAGTTTCAAGGATAGGATATAAATAAAATAGTTCAATCCATGAACATGAAAATAAAATTTATGAATATTACTAGAACAAGAAAATGACTGCTCCAATACAAACCTTTAGTTTTTTATGAATACTTTTGTTAATTTTTTATTATTAATAAGGAAGTCACAAAAAAGTATGAAATGGATGAAAACAACAAGAAAAATCTGAGAGTAGGGTCAGAATTAACTGTAAAAATTGTTGCTGCATTTTCAAGTTTAAGTTAATAAGACATACTTTGTTAGTTAATATTTAGCAACTTGAACCGGCTGCTGAGTATCAACTCAGTCTAGTTCGGCCTTCCTTTCCAATTACTACAATCTCGGTTACTAAGCTGCTAATCCAGAGAAGTGAATTAACCTAAGCTTACCCTGTTTGCTCGTTGTTGTCTTCCTCATCGTTTGATGTCGATTGCACGGGTGCAGCGGAATTGGCGGTAGTTACGCCTTTCGCATTATCGTCCATTGTACCCTCGCACATCACATCCGGGGTTGATAACTCTCCGTGCAATACGCTCTCCCTCTTTAATGCACCAACGACTAATTAATTAAAAATTGAACTCTCAAAACGGCTCCTAAATTAACTTGTTTCTCAGCCGGCAAATTGGGTTGACCGAACATTATTGGTCTTGACCCTTCGAATTAAAAATTTACCAATCATTTCTGGTTACGACTTGCGGCAATTTTTTTTTCTTTAATGTGACAGGGGGTGAATCACGAAAATGTAAATGAATCGCTATCGCCTAAATAAAATCGATAACGATTGTTTATGCGATTACGTTCAAATAACATATGTTAATAAAGATAAACGTGTAAACATGACTCCAGATTAGATAGCGAGAAGATTCTTTTATACTATAGCCGTTACCACCGCGGCTGCTAAATAAGTACCCCCAATTAAAAATTGGTTGTCACATGGCGCGGTTATTTTAGTTGGCTACGCAAATTAAATTATAACTAAAATGAAGGTGTAGCAACTTGAAAAGAATTTACCTTGGCGTATTTATAAGTACCCTCTAAGTAGCATAGAAGTCAAACGGAATTGTGTTTGGGTAATAAAATTTGCCGTTGGAACAGCGATTCGAAATGAAGTTAGCGCAACGAAATTAGAAATCAATCAACATCGTAAACTTAATTACCTATAAATAAAGGAATGGAGATCCCCAGGTCCCCCGGATCAAATTGGCAATAATAAATAAATGATAAAAATACTGAAACCAAAAAATTAAAACTTTTTTAAATTAAAAAAGCTGCAGCATTATTATTAATACTCCCAGGCTCTTCAATCAAACAAGTCGATAAAGTTTCCATTTAATTAATCGCCCCGGGCTTTATTTTTTTAACCAATCGGTGTTAATGCTGGCAGACGCAGCAAGGTAAAACAATAACGTTATGCTGTTAACTGTTTTTTTTTCAATTTAAACAATCATACCTCTGGTGAAGTAATTGTTCTTTCTTTTCGCGCTCTTCCTACATCCTTCTTTGATCCGGTTGTTTATGTGAAGATTTCATTTTGCGTAAGAACATAATTTGGTTACGTGGTGATGTACGAGTTTATTTGTATTTTACGAGAGTGAATGCGCGATTTCGGCAACAACCTGCGTCGGGGCGCCAATTCCGATGCCGGATATCCACAACTGAACTGAGCGAAATTTTGTCGTCCACATGGCTTGCTCGTGACGACGCGCTTGCGGACCGCAACATTATTAACTCTGACCACAGGATTCAGATAAGTAGTTGCGGCATCCGAGAATTAGCAATCTGCAAACAATTAACTATTTCTTGAACTTAGATGCACTTATTGACGAGTTGTTGCAACTTCTGCTTTCAACTATTTCGAAAAGAAGTCTTCTGTTCCTGCTGCAATTGCGGTGACTTAGATGTCCAACTACTTTTTCTTTGTTTCAAGTTAAAGAGGATAAAGTTGCACGACACTTTTGTTCCGTTTCACTACTTCTTTGAACTACCTTCTTCCTCAAGTTTGCCTCTTCAGATCATTTGCCAATAGGTACATTAAATCAGGTAGGTAATGATGCTATTGATTTATAATCTTCTTGTATTTTTATCTTTTATTGACGTAATGTACAAAAAGTGTTTATCATCAAGCCATGTAACAATAGATGTAATGACGAGATTCACCTTGACGTTGTTTTTAAATTTATAGGTATTGCAAATGAAATTTAATTTACAGTGTGTCCCCCACACATATTATACCTAAGCTAGGGTTGCACTTAATCAAATGCCCAAAATTCGATATAGGAACAAAAAAAATATTACTGCTATCCCAAGACCAAAGTATTGAAAAATCAACCTAAAAAGAGCCATTGGACTAATTCAATAAAATAAAAATCTTGAAAGATCCATGTGTCCTAAATTATCATATAGCCCCTCGAAACCTACGTTACAAGGCAGCCTTTTATCGGTTTTGTTGAGGGAGCTTCGCCCAGCATCCTCAAATTATGTTAATGTTGCTACTGCTGAAAGTCTCCATCAGCTATACTGCATAATAATAAGAAGAGATTCAAAAAACACTATCTACAAATAGTCTGTGAAGTATTTGCAACATATTTCTAGAAATGTCATATCACAGCATGCTATGCAAATTTAATTGCACAACAGACCATCGAGAAGACAAAAAAAATACTTTCAAAAGTTTGTTATAATTTGTAAGAAACAATGAAGTTTATTTTCGCAAAAAATTAAAGGTCTAGAAAAATTTGAATAGAATGTCTGATGTGCTCTTAAAAGTGTCCTAATAATCATTAAAATAAGCGTTAACTGAGGTAACGTCTTTGTAATTTGACTGAAGTCGCCACTCTTCAAATAAACGAGATCCATATGGATCACAATATTATCCAGAACACACTGTATTTATTCACTTCGTTTCAAGGAGAAAGGTGAAAAAAAGTGTAATCAAAAACAAATTATTTATTATGTCTTCTGGAGATGTTCAGTGATGTAAGTGTTTATAAAAATTTCAGTACACTAACGTGCATGCATAATTAACTTAATTATTTGTAAAAAATAAACGCAAATCTAAATTCAAATATTCAAGTCCAATGGTAGTTTTTAAAGTAGAGATAAAATATTTCTTTTAGAACAGATAATTGGGACAAGTCTTGACTTAAGATTTTAACTTAACTTATATGAGTCATGACAGTTTAGCTGTCTTGAGCTACGTGGTATACAATTTTAGCTGCTTTTGGAGTAGAAATGCGTGTCCCAAGTGATCTGTCCTACAAATACAATTTTATACGCCACTAACAAAAATTCGGGTAAACAATAATTTAGCTGCCTAACTATACCGTGATATTTAAAATATTGCAGTTAATAAAAAATATACATTATATACAAAAATATGAGCATATAAGGGCGATATTAGGAATGACTCTTCCAGTCCATAAAATTGCAATAATACTTAAGTAACTTTATATACAAGATTTAAAAAAGAACCCTGAACTTTACAAGTTAATTTGAAACCACCAACCTAAAAACACCCCAAGGATGTAAATAACCCTAAAATTTCCCTAGGCCTATTTCTCCGGAGAACTCTCTATAGAATTCTCATTGATGATTGGTCTCCTCTTTGTTTTGCTCTGTGTTGAACTCCCAATCACTTCCATCCACCTAAAAAATGCCAACAACGATCAGAAAAAAGTTTTTGTTTTTGCGCAATCCTTCACCTGTTGTAAGTATATTCAGATTCAGCCCTGAAGAAGTACACGTGATTCTTATACTGTAATTTAAAAACGTAATCTTTCCCTATAGCATCTTCTGTAGTTGGAGGTCCTACGACATAGCCAAGCAAAGGCAGGGAAGCCAAAGGAAAATCGTCCATGCACCCCTTGTAGAAGAACAAACAGAACGACGTGAACACCACCCATAATTTCTGCCAGCCGTTACTGCTCTTGAATTTGCGCAGTAAATATCCAGACAACTGGTTCTGAAACGTCAAATTTATTTGAAAATTTAAAAAGTTTTCTCAAATTTACCTCTACAGCAACCAACTCGTCTTTCATGCTGATACTAGTGTTTCGATGCCAGCAAACGTGAACCGTAGTGTTAGTTCTTTGAGGTTGCGTTTTAGTTTGCGTGCTGACGTCGTTTCCGCACTGATCCATGATCTCATCTGATGAGCCTAAAAATCGTTTTGAGTACGGGTTTTCGCTACAACTTGAACTTACTGCAACTTTTAAGGCTCAAATAAGTGATTTTCGTGTCTGTTTTATCCCTCGCTAGTTGGATGGCGTTTTGTAGGTCCTGCTTCCAACGTTCTTTTTCTTCTTGCGAATTGGCTGCAACCGTTAGCGCTCTGTTGCCTCCTAAAAAAATTACATCAATCTCGTAGTCGGCAAGTTCACTATTATGACTAACCGTAAATAATAAGGCCATAAACGGCAAGTTCTCCTTCAGGTTCTTCGATCAAAACCCCCCTCAAAGGCATATGGCCGTGTACCTTGAATTGCAAAGTTGCCTGGGATCGTGAAGTGTATAAAAGAATATCTGAAAACTGAAATTTTGTTAGATATCGAAAATTACAAGATTTTTGTTAAATTACCAAAAAGAACATTCTTTGCTGATAGCCTTTCCTGGAATGTTTGAGTAGGCAGCCGTGTCTTATGAATTTTCGACCTGGTTGGACCAAATTGTCGAAACCGACGATATCACGTTGTAGCTCGCATAGAGTAGCCAAATTTTCTGAATGTTCCAAAGTCTCGCTCACCGGCTGCATCAAGTCTTTTAGGGTATCGCTCGCTGTCAAACAATCGGCCCTGTCGGGGTGAGTCGGCCCGTAGTGCCTTAGAAGCCCTAAAAACAACATACACCATAGTTGTATTAAATCTGAACAAAACAGCTAGCGCCATACACTGCGTGTTGATGAATCTACAATTCAAAAGAGTTTGTTGTTGAGCAACTTTTGCTTTCTCGAGTTTATAAAATAAACTGAACCAAACATTGCGTATCTTTCTACGTAGCGTATATCTTTCTTCTTTGGAAAAAAAATTGCCGCTGTCTAAATTTCATGCTCCGATTTTTTTGTAATGTTTCTTTATTGGCGCCAAATCATAGTGAGTTATAAATAAAAATTCTTAAAAGAAACTCTTAAAACAGAATATAATATCAAAACGTTCATACCATATCAGAATTTTGGCCGTGTTTAAAATTTAATTCCTTACTTTTGTTAAGATTTTTTCCTTTATTGGCTCCAATTTATGATTTTAAGATATAGAAAAAAAATTTCTAACCCCTTAAGAGCGCTCCACAGTGTAGACCTTAGCAAACGATCAAATTACTTCGTTATTTGAAAAGGTATTTACAAGAAATTTTGGACATGCATAGAAAAAGGATCAATCTTGGCCGGGATTTTTTCGAAATATTAAAAATTTTATTAGCAAGAAAAGTAGGAAATATAATTTTAATAAAATCAGCAAAACGCCATGTCCCGTCAAAGTAAGACGTTCTATATGTGCTTCAGTGCAATCAGAATGCAATTTCAATTCCCAGACATTATTAAAATTATTTTTTTTGGAACTTTTTCGGCTGATAAGCGCTACCTTTACCGAGGCTTGAAAGAAACAACTCATGGGGAGTGGTAAATGAGCGGAGCTATTTTGCAGATCGATGTGGAGACCATTTTGGGTCGCACACTTGCCTGCCATGCGATGCACAGGGCTGGGACTCGCTAACTGTGGAACGCTCTTAATACGACCTCATGACCAAACAAAACACTTTGGTTACCACCGACAGTTGTTAATTGTCAAATGCGTGCAAAAAAACAACAAATTAAAGTAAGTTTTGATCACTTGGCAAGACTTTACGCTGACGTCACGTTCAATCATTCTGGATGAGTCTATAGAAAACAGTTTCAAAAATAACCAAACAAATTCGGTGAAAGTTTGATTATTTACGTATTGAGGACAGCAAACATCCATTTCTATTACCTTAACGGTAATATCTACTGCTCAATAACGAAAAATCTTGATGGCTCGTTAGCGACCTTTTACCCTGTAATTAAAGCGAATCCCTTATATTGTTTTGTAACAACCAAACTTAATCCTTTTATATTGGTTTGTAACACCGAACTTTAAACTGGTTTTTGGGTATCAAGTTCCACGGTTTCGACCCTTATCCCTACTTACTTTGCAGTAAGGACTGGTATTGCAAGAGACGATGTAGCGGCTTCAGCACGAAGGTCGTCAAGGGAAGATAGCAAACTTTTTGCGTTTCGAAATCCTTGTACAGCTGCTCGAACCGGTTGTTTTGTTTAAACGCGGCATCTAACCGCTCCAAAACCAGCATATGACCGTCCAAATACTCCTCGTAGATCTAAAAAAATATTGTTAGAAACAAAAGAAAATTTTTCCAGAAAACTAACCGGAAGCAGTGGCGGTAAGTGAGCCAGTAAAACGTCGGCGATTCGTCCAGTGGCGGCACGAGGTCCTCCTCTCCCATCCCAGCCTTGCAACCTTTGCTCTAAATCTTTGACTAATTGGCCGTGAGCCACCGCCAGAGGCGCTATTAGCGTTAAAAGTATCGAACACTCTTCCGCCTCTTCTTTGCCAACTTCATCCCTAAACCACTGCAACAAATTTTGGTAAAAATCCACACAAAAATTAATCATCTTAATAAATACCACGTTAATAACATCCAAGTCTTTCTTATAAGTAAGTTCCGTCATTAGAATTTCTTTGGCGATGTAGTACGTTTTGTCGACCTGCTTGGACTTCTTCTTGACTTCCCCTTCAATATCGGCGATAATCGTGGTGGTGTTGCCGTTCGTGTTGGCGTTGATGCTGTTCAACAGTTGCTCTTTGGCTAAATTCCTGACGGGGCTGATATCCTCAATTCTGCAGTTACCGTTTGTTGCGGATAAATTCGAAATGTTGCCGTTAACTTCTTTGTAATTCGGCGTGGAGCTCGTGTAATACGAATTGTGGTTGTTGATGTAGTAGGAGTCGCTGTCTTCATCTTTTTCGGACGTTGTCTTAGCGTCATCTGTAGGCGGAAAACCAAGTTAAATTTCTAAGGAAGTCAATGGGGTGGTGACATGCAATGTTGATGGCTAATTACCGACATTACAAGTATGTGAGCATGCAACACGTATCTCACCTTAAGTCCTTAAAATTTAGGTAAGAAGTTGCGGAAAAAAGGTTAGTATTAAGCAAACTGATGTTTATTTCCAATGAAATGATTAATTGTTACACATTTGACTCTAAAACGTATGTTACAGGTGGTGGTGGTGAATAAAATGGTCGTAATAACAAATGATTGTTCACAGCTTAAGGTTTCATCTACAAGGGGTCGCATTGTTGTACATCCAAAGTAAAACAATATTTGAAACGTTCTGGGCATTACGGTAACAAATCATTCTGCACAGAAAAAAATAGAGTAGTGTTATTAAGTTTTACTAGTCTAACACTACGTTATATCGATAACATTATAAATGTCACAAAAAGTAAAAATGGAGGATTTTATTATTGACTACAACATTTTAAATCGAATTATTAAATTACAAACTTCAATACATGAGTAGTTAGGCCTAATTTCGTACAGAAATTACATTGTCCTTCGAAAAAATAAATATACAAAAATATGTGCATAACGAGCCAAAACAACGGTTGAACGAGCAATAAAACTAATTAGACCGTCGAATCTGCACAACAAATTAAGGAGTCAACCATATACCAAATGTAACAATGAATGATAGCAACAAAACCTAAACCACTTTCAAACAGCAATTGGTTTGGAGTCACACCAAGAACATTTCAGAGATTAACTTCAGACCACATTCCTCCTGAAAATGTTAGGGCGTTGACCAATAACGTCCACATAAACGGTTAAATTATTTGAGTATTCAACAAATAGCTCACAACATATTCGTATTTACATAATTAATCTTTAACACTATTTGACTGAATTACACAGCTACAAGCTCAAACTTGACTCAACTCATCGCCGTTATAGTCACAATGGTCCAAGGTGGGAAAGATTTCAGGCTCAGGACCGGCAACGTCAGAAAAATAAAAAAAATACAAAATCAAACGGGAGAAAGATCTTTTCGTCCCCTCGAGCTGACTTCGTCACATCTATTGCTTTTAGGTAATATCACGCTAAAATTATTATTACTAACTTGGACCTTCTATTTATATTTAAGATCAATTTCGCTACCACAAAACAACCGCAACTCTCTTCAATGAAACCAGTGACTAAATCAAATATCGTCGCGCAATCTACATTTGAACTGATTACTGTTCAACTTTCGGTTGCAGAAGCGTTAATTGGCCGTTGATAACGAGCAGACAAAATTTTGTACGGGGCAACAGTGATTGTGAGTTTAATAATTTTCTACCAACAACTTTTGCGGTATGTTGCTTCTGTAACCGGGCGTATATATTGCAGATTTCTATTAAGTAAAGTTAAAGACGTGTCCTGAGTCAGACATCAAGAGGCCTCACTCTCCAAAAAAACACGCTAATCAGCAGCTATTGTTGTCACGTAATGTACCTGAAGCACCCTATTTAGTAGGGGTAAATCACCCGTCATGTATGCAGTGATAGCCACTGGGTCGCGTGCCCGTTGACGATTAACACCGGAAAATGGGTGGTTGAAAAGGGCACGCACCCGACTGATTCGTAAAAAGCAGCTATCACATGTATCACAAATTTCAATGAGGGCGTGCACATACATAATTAGAAAACAACCTCTCAGATACCAATTGCAATCAAATGGCGAAATATTTTAGGTTTGATTTTGTTCGACGACACAGATTTATGTACATAATTAATTTCAGTCTTTGTGGCTTGCACATACATTTAGGTGATTGCAACGTTAATAGTAAGTTACGTGGCTGTTGGACAGGGTGTGTTGATAACAATTGTGCGTTACATTGTTGGAGTGAGCCCAATCCAACAGTCACATAAACGAGAAGACAGTTTTAGTGCGATTATGATAATTGAGAAACGTTACAGATCTAACACAGACCAATCGCAAAATTTGGCACCAAGTTGTTTTTGGCATCAAAATTCCCTTCACAGTGCAGTATGAGCAATTTCACTTGTAAAAATCAACGAAATCAATTCGGGACGTTTCATAAAACGAAAAATTAAATTGGGGGTAAAAGCCACCCGTCGAATCCATGAAACAATCCCTCGTTTTGGCACAGCCGTTTAGGAATCTCACTCTTATCGAAGCCGACTGGCGTCGTCGGCAAAGTTCAAAAAATCGATGGCAATCAGCAGAAACCCCTGAAACCATCGCGACGAAACTGTACCTCAACCAAAACTCCTACGTCACATTAAAATCAAATTTGCGAAGGTTGGTCGTCCTCGAAATCGTCCTCGAGAAGAGGGGGAGGTATCGAGGAAACATCGAAGGCTTCCCCGGGGTCGTAGCGATCATCGTCGTCTTTCTCCATCCGGAAAATATCAGACCCCGACTGCGAATCGCCGTCAGGCAAATAGCCTTCTTCTTCCAGATTTTCAGTGTACTGCAACAAGGCAGTGTCGGCAACTTGACCATATTGAATATTAAAGTTCATCAACTCCCTCTCCCCGAAATAATACTCCTCGACGCTGCGCTGCTCCTTTTCGGGTTTGTGACGTTTCTGTGTCTGCGACTGTCTTCGTCTCCGGTAACCTCTCCGGTCGCGATCCGACTTACTTTTAGGAGACTCAACCGAACTAGTCGAATCGTTCTCGCTCGAAGGACTTTTACCGTGGAAGAGACTCTTCGAGACCGGTTTTCGGTGCGTTCGAGTCAACGGTACCGTCGCAGTTTTGTTCATTGGTATAGGACTAGTACTAGCCAAAGGCGTCGATTCCGAACTTAAACTGCTCGAGTAATAAGGCGAACATTTCGATAGCTTCAGCGGTACTTTGACCGGTCGCTCCGTGCTCTTCGATTGGTGTTTCTGGAGGTACTTCTGTTTCTCTTTGTCGTATCTCTGGGTATGCACCGTTTTTTGTTCAACGGAACTACTGGATTTTTCCGTATCGGAAAGAGGCTGGATCGGGATAACGATCGGTCTTTCGGTGGATTTCGTAAAGAATTTCGGGTCGGCTCTCCCCAGTTCACAGGATAATTGCGCTAAATCCTCCGAAGGGATGTTTTTCGGACTCGGCATGCTGATTTGATCGACAGGTGTCGCTACGTCGCCATCATCAACGCTCGACCCTAATCGAGTGACTGTCTGACGTTCGCTCAAGGTTCCCCCGAAAAACTGTTGAGGCACTAAAGTCTCAGAACTTGTCGACCATTCCGAAATTGTCGGAATCAAATCGGTCAACGTGCTATTTTCACCTGTTGAAGTGGTCGATGATAATTTTTGAAACTGCAAACTACTGCTCTGTTGAGCCTTCAAAGTGTTACTGTTACTGCTCGACCATTCCGAAATCGATTGAGCGATGTCAGTTAAGGAATTATCATCGCTCTTCAGCCCCGAACTGCTTTTCGTTGTGCCGCTGTTGCTCGATAGGTTCTGAAACTTGACAGTGTTCGTGCTGTTGGACCATTCGGAAAGACTCAGAGCGATCGAAGTGTCTTCCGAATGAGAACTGTGAGTACATTTCGTTGGTTTGAAAGCGTAGCGAACTGTACCATCCTCAACGTTAGTTCCAGCTGAACTAGTCCAATCTTCCTCGGAATAAGAACTGTGCGACCCCTTTTGCGATTGAGGTTTCAGTTCGTTCTTTAACCCAGACTGTGATGACTCGTCTGAAGTAGTACTTCGTCTCATCACAGTCGGAGGCCGTAGCTCATTTCTTGAAGTGTCAATAGTATCGGTGAAGACATCATCGTTCAAATTCGAAATGTTCAAATCTTCGTCGGAATTCGAACCTCCCGATTTCGTGTCTAAAACTATCTTAACCCCACTAACTCCGACGCTTAAACTCTCCGAAATACTCTCACTAATTTGATCGGTGGCAACGTTTTCGTAAGTGTGCGTCTTGGAAGCGTCTAAATCTGAAGTTCTGTTGTCGTTGTCGGAGTTCGAGTCGTTATCGTAAGTGCTCACAGTGTTGGAATCGACGGTAACTTTGCAGGCTTCCTCGGGAGGAGTTACGTAGTAAGTTTCGATGTTACCTACGACTAATGGTTCAACAACACTAGAGGGTGGACTGGGCCATTGTTCCGAATCCTGACTCTTCAAAGATCCTCTTAATCCGAAAGTTTTCGGAATGTTGGCTCTTGGCGGTTGGTAAACCTGAGTCGTCTGTTGTGACGTATCAGAACTAGGAAGTTCGTGCATGGCCAATAAAGATTTCTTTGCTTGTTGGGGAATATCGGGCAAAGGCCACTCGTCACTTTCTTGACTGCTGTTCTTGTCGCCTTTGCTTTCTTCGAAACACTCCTCGTCGATGATGGTATCGTCTGAACCTTGCCGTTTCAGTTTCAAGCCACGTTCGGACGTTATAATTTCAATATCGTCCATGGACAACTCGGCCATTTCAGCAGAAGTCCGTCTATCGTCAGAAATTTGTCGTTGCAACAACAGACTACTCATATTTGGCGCTTGGTCAACACTATGCCGCCTCACCCCTGCCGGTACGTCATTGGTGGGAGTTTTCTTTTCGTTCTCGGAACCGTGAGCGTGACTCGGAGGATCCGAACTTAAACTCCCCTGCGGGTTACTTGAAGCCAACGATTCGTCGTTTAAACTGTCGCTTTGAGTACTACCCTTGGTCGATTCTTCCTCCAAACTCGATTTTTCCGAATTAGTACTTCTTTCCGAAATTCTGGACAACGTTCTCGACAAGAAACCTGCTCCGTAATTCACCAGAACTTCCGTGGAACCCAACCCCAAACCTATGCCGCCTATGTTCGACGTTAAGCAAGGGTAGCCGAAATTTGTTGGAAAATTCGCTAGATCTTCGGGCAACTCTGTATCGTCCCTGGTAGGCGTGGCGTCTGGATCCGATTTGTAGCAAACATCCGATAGAGGGGTAAAGTCGCCGGAAGTGTCGCGACATAAAAAGTATTCTTGTCTCTCGTCGTGGTCGGGAGGTAAAATTCCGTCATCGAAACTCTCCGAACCGGAACTGTCCAACGGAAACGGTCGCCAAGTCGAACTCAACTCTTTCGGGATATCGCTCGATTTTTGCATGCGAGCTGCCACCCCTAAACTGCCCGAACTCGATTCCGTATCTATTGAGTTTCTAGATTCCGTCGATAGTTTTTCGACGGAATACAGAGATGGTTTATCGAGCGAACTTCGACCGCTCCTCGATTCCTCGAGAGAACTCCGATCGCCTGATAGCTTTTTCGAGATTTTTTGGTGAAGTCTTTGACTCAGTTCCGAGTCTGTCGACCATTTTTCCTCGAACGGGTACGGAGTCTTCTTGTACTTAACCCCATCATTTTCGAGATCTGACTTGCGACCTTCCTGAATCGGTGTTAGATCTTTCGGGATGTCGTGAGCTTCATCCGAGCTAGATTCGTCGTATTTTGGTTGAGACGTAGATTCTTCGTCTATCGTAAAGGCGCGGCCTAAAACGCAAATTCTGGGACTTCTCGGACTTTTGGGCGGTTCCGGTTCTGGTGAACTCTTTTCCAGCAGGTCCTTACTGGCAAACTTTTCGATTGTTTGACTGTAACCAACGGCGCGTCCAATAGCGCAACTGATGCTAGAATCGTCTGTTTCCTTAACGTTGCTGGGACTTGGGTCTTTCTCGCCACTCGTCCATGAACCAGTGGTGTCGCTAGAACGCGACTGGTCACTGCTCCGCTTCAGCAAATCCATTTTGCTGTGTTTCATGACGGCCATCAAGAGATTCGTTTCGTTACTTTCGGAGGCTTTAGAAATAGTGACTGGTGGTTTTACGTGACTGTCTTCGACTTTTTCAGGAGTATCTAACGGAGCTTGGTCGTAATCGAAGGAGTCTTCGGTGCCGATAAACTCGTCGCATTCCACCGTCATCCAGGAACCAGTGTCTTCGGATCGGCTGCGTTCAATGCTCAATTTTAACAACGCATCTTTATGGCCATCGGCAACTGCGAGCAAGTTGGCATCGACTTCTTGCGGTTCGCACTTGAGCTCGCTAACTTCGGTTAATGACTCGTCTTCGCTCGTAATGCGAACAGCACTGTCAACCACTTCCGGTTTGGTAACCATCGCCGACAGGCGACGCTTTTCGATTTTTCTCCTTAGCAGTTTTCCTACGGTATCTGAAGCTTTCTGCATTTCCGCAATGAGTTCGGCGTCTTTCTCGGATTTGTGAGAGGACTCGCCTGAATCATCGATGTACTTGATATCCAGCGAGTTGCCCAAACTAATTTTTTCGATGCTTTGGGAATCGGAGGAGCTTTTGGTGTCAATTTTGCCCAAATCTGGTGGCTTATCGTACGCTCGCTGTTCAAAAAAATCATCAGACTTCTGGATCACCTTCACATTTTCCAACTTACTAACATTATCAGAATGTCCATCAACAGATATCCACACGTCTAAACTAGTTCCTTCTAGAATTATGTTTTCGTGAGGCTCGTTCACGTCATGTTCTGTCGATTCTTTGTGAACAACCGCTGTTACGACTTCCTGGACCAAGTCGCATTCCGGCGAAGTTTCGTCCAGCTTCCTAACAGTCTCAATTTTGAAATCAAATGCAGACGTCTCTTCCTCCTTAGGACGGTTGTCCAAATCTAAGCTTTTCCCTAACCGCTGCACCGGTTTCCCACTCTCGTCGTCATCATCTCCGGTTAGGTTCAGTTCGAGACTCTTCGTCAGTTTTTTATCCATTTTCTTGTCGAGCTTCTTGGGAGATTTCGTAATGATGATGGCTTCCTCCAACGAAACGTTGGCGTTCTCGATTGTGTTTATGCTGATCTCCAATTTCCCATGTCGCTCTCTAACCATCTCTTCGACTTGAGGGAAAACCGGAAGTACGTCCTTCACCGGACTTTTAAGGGATTGTTGTATAGCGATTTCGTACAGCATTTGTTGCTTCTCTTTTCTCTTCGCTATATCAGTATCGCTGTCGTCCTGCGATTTCGTTCTTTCCTTGCTGGCAACTCGCTTCAGTTCCAATTTTTCGAGAGATTTCGCCTTCTCCTTTGGCGGAATTCGCCTGCTTGGTTCCATTTCTTGACTTTTCGCCCGCTTCATTTCCGGCAACGGTAAAGTAGCCGGCAGAGATTTCTGAGTTGGTAAAATTTCCTCCGATTTTTCAACAACATCCGCACTCAAAGTAGCAACTTTCGCCGCAACAGTTTTTGGCGCTGCCTTAGCCGCTGAAGGCGGTTTCGGTAACGGTTTAGGGGGTTTCGATATAGTTTTCACTCCCCTGTCTTTGCTCAAAGGTTTTGAAGCGTCTTTTACCGACGACGCTCGCTGGGCAGGTGACACTTTACCTTTCACCAATTTTTGACCAACCGCTTTCGTCGCACTTTTAGCTCTTTTACCTTTAGCAACTAGATCAGGCACGATTTGATCTCGTTCTTTTTCAGTAGCTTTAGTTTTATCGGTTTTGGCTACGAGACGTTTCTTTTCAGGTTTGGGCTCGACGTCACCAACTTTTGGCACAATTTTGGTTTCTTCAGCGGGAACGTCTTCAGCTTTATTGCTCGTGTCTAAATCACTTTCGGTAACAACCTCTGCAGGTTGTTCTTCTTCAACGGTATCGTCTTTGCTAGAAAACGCGTTCAACGGAGGCAAGCGATTTACGGGAATAACGGGCGCGTCAAGACTCTTCGCCCGTCTTCCCGCAATTGGCGATTCAGTCGCTTTCTGCTTTTGTAGCAAAGAAAATGCCGAACCCTCCGACAGATTCAGTCTGGCATGGGCGAACAAAAGGGGACTTTGTCCCTTCCTCCGCATCGATGGTGATGTTATTTCCGTAATTTTCGTTTTCGGTGGAACCTTTAGATCTTTCAAGTCGTTCTCGATTTCGGCTTGCAACAACAACTTTTCTTTTTCCATTTCCTCGTCGAGGTTTATCTCGGTTTTCGTGCTGTCGCCCAAAATCGATTGCAGCGACTTATCGCCGTCTTCTTTATCGATTTCCTCAACTGTTGTTAACACGTCCGGGAGAGGTTCGGCGAAAACTGGCTGCATGTCACACGTTTTGATGTTCAAATCGTCTTCGGAGCTCGGGATCGAGAACGACCTCTCGGAAATTCTTCTCAGTTCAGTTTGGGTGTTTGGATCCAAACCGTCATATTGGTTCTTGTCTGTTTTCTTGCGGGTTTGGGGCGGCGACCCTTCCACTTCAGTCGAAGACATAGTGTACTGGAGATATTTCCTTTCTGACTCAAATTTCAAAATTGATTCCATCTCCTTTCTCATTTGAGGAGGCGAAAATTCCATTCGAGTAGGAGTAGCTTCAGCGCTTCCGAACACGTCGTCCGAATCAAGAGACTCGTCATCAGAAGAAAACGACGTAATTCTCACCTTAGTTTTGCTGGCCTTACCTCCCTTTTTACCTGGTTGCATGCGAGGCTTGATAATACGCTTTGGCTTAATATCAGTTTTTATTTTATCCTTGATTTTAGGTTTCTCAACTTTTTCAGATTCTTTGTTCTCCGGTTCAACCTTTAGCACTGCTTGCTCCGCAATTCTTATCTCGACAGCAATCGGCTTCTTTTCCGGAATCATCAGTAATTTCTGTTGAGGCTTCAGACTTTCAGTTTTTGAACTAGTGGGTGAATCACTCTCAATTTGGCTAAGTTTACAACTGAGCGCCTCCAGAAGCACAGGGTCGATATGGGTGATATCCCTCTTAGGACTCGACATGTGATGAACCGGCAACTCACTCTTGTCAACCTCCAAAGTGACGGGATCAACTTTAGATAAGTCGATGTTTTGCGTGAACAAAAACGATTCTGATTCAACCGGTTTCATTTTCGCCTTCATCTTCAACTCATCGGCCAACTTCACCACTTCGACCGCTTCCGGTTTTTGTTGCTTCCTCACCGGTTGCAGTTCGATTTTCTCGCTCTTGATCACCTCGTCTTTGGACGCGGTCCCGTTCATGATGTGTCTCTTGTGAAGAACGTAGGGAATGTCGTCGCTTTTCGGGGGTAAATTGATGAAATCGGACTGAGTTTTGGCGCCCAACACTTCAAACTGACTCTTCGGAACCTCAAACTTGGTTTTTTGACCCTCGATTTCCCGTTTCAAAATATCGAAATGTCCAAATTCGGCCGTTGGCATCTCGAAATGGCTGCCTTTGTACTTGGTAATTGGGGGAGCGCTCGGGATTTGCTTGTATAAGTAATCCTCGTCGCTCGACTCGGCCGGTGTTAAATCAATGGACTTTTGGTGCATCAACAACATGCGGCGAGCACTCGAGTTAATCCTTTGTCGCGCCAAAGAGTTCGGGTCGGATTTCGTTCGTTCGATCGGCTGATGCAGAGGAAGCGGTTCCCTGATTTTTCTCGGTTCGATTTCGATGAAAACGTCCCGAAATTTCCGCTTTCCCTCAACCTTCTTGTTATCGATGTTGGGAACAACACTAAAACCGCGATCGGGGCACGCATCCACGTCACTATTGTCTTGTAAACTCTGGATTTTTTCCTCGTCAAAACTAAAAATGTTACTCTCAGATTCTGTGGAGCGCTGTGCGCTGCTCTTGGTCCAACTCCTAATTTCGGTTGGCACCCCTGCTATAGATTCGGGCCAAATATGGGTGGTTTTCTCCTCGTGCGTCCGATGACCCGCCCTTTGAGCTCTAGGAACCGTGTTTTGCTCCAAATCCGCCAACAATCGATTAACTCGCATATTTTGCTCAGTATCAACGTTCTGCAAGCTAATCGAATGAACATGCGACGTCTCCATGCGGGCATATTCTTCGAAATACTTGGCAGCATTCTCGTTTCTAGTCTTTTGCGTTCCGTAATTGCGTTCGAACGAAATTTTCCTATCGAACTCGTGATGGTGACATTTGGGTTCGTCGATAATTTTCGAGCTGGCGTCGAAATATTCGCTTTTCGATTCGAGACTGGAAGTGCGAGAATCGTACCGTCTCTCCTTGTTATCGCCACTTTTACTTTTGCGCCGTCTGGTGTCGGGATCTGGACTCGAGGTCCTCGAGTCGTAACTGCGATCACGACTGGACATCTTGAGGCTTTCCCGGCTCGATTTGCACGGTTTCGGCTCGTAATAGTCGCTCTTCGACTCTTGACTCGAAGTTCTCGAAGTAGCTTTGAACGCTTTGTAGAAACTGCCGTCGGATTTGCGCGGAATTATTTCTCTAGGCAAATCTCGAGGGTCGTCCATCGAGAAAATGTCTTGATGGACGTCGGAACTGCTTTTACACTTGTGCCGCTTTTCAACGTCGGAATCGGAATCCGAAGGCAAATAGTTTCCAGAATCCAAACTGCAACTCCTCGTATTGAGAGTTTTCGCCTTCTTATATTTGAAATCTCCCGAAGTGCTGTAATCGTCGTCGGATCTTTCGATTAACTCGTAACTGTCGTGTGACAGATCATCTTGGGAGTCTCTCAGGTCGTAATTGCCGGGGTCTTCGACTGATTCCTGCGAGTAACTGGTGGTGCCCGGATAACTGCTCGAATAGACTTTTTGGTCGGGGACAATGATGTCTTGGTGCATTTCGAGGCTGCTGTCACGCGAACTGGTGCTGTAGATGGCGTGATGATCCTCATACCGCGTGATGGGCGATTCGAGTTTTCGAACTTCCCCGACCGTTTCGTTGCTTTTCGGTTTCACCACTCTGCGTTTGGCCTGTCCGGAATCTTCGAAACTAAAATCGTACAGGTCCCTACAACTAGCGCTACGTTGCCAAAGCTGTCGTTTCGGAAGCATCGTTACAGATTTGTAAGTGTAGTCGGGACTGGTCTGCGTTTGGACTTGGTTGCCGGGGGGGCGCAGCCCTAGGTCGTTTTGCGACTGGGTTTGCGAGGGGAAGTTGTTAGTAAAAGGGGGAGATTGGTCCAGAGAGCCCTCCGATTTGTGACTAGAGGGCATCCGGACAGAAGTGGTGTGAGTGCGAGGGGTGATGGTGGTACCTGTATCTGCCCTGTGAACTGCTGCGCGGACGGCGACCGGGGAACTGCTGACATAGGGCTGCTTCGGGTCCGCGGAGGGCGTACGCAGCGGACTCGTAGTCGCAGAAGTTACCGGCGATGCCGATTGCGTCGTCAGAGGAGGTGATGGCGAGGTCGTCGTCTGAGCAAGCAGCGTGGTAGGCCGAGTGTCGGGAGCCGAGCTCCAGCACGTAGCTGTGACGCGGTGGCGAGAGGCTGACCTCGTCGTCGGAGAACCCGGGGCCGCCACAGCTGCGCCCATCGAGCCCAGGGAAGTTGACAGTTTGGACGCTTCCACTGCAAACGACACAACATGACGTGCGACTACACAACGGGAATCGAACAAAGCACCACACGAATCGTGTTACCTACCGCTCAAACTGCTGTCGGCTAGAGGCAACAGTGGGTGTGCGGATATGCTGTTCCCGACAGTACTGGAGTGCATGTTGCTTGCACTCGAATGCGCACTAGAATGCCGGAATGAAGCCGACCTGCACAAGAGAACGAGGAATGAGATTATAACCGATCTACACATCGAACAGTTAGTGTTTCTATAACTAAATAATAATTAAGCCCTTCTCAAGTTTTCTCATGGAGCACAGCCGTTGGCTAATTGGCAAAATGCCGGATTATCAAGTGTTAATTATTATTCTCATCGTCCAACAGTTTCCACCATCTACACCAAACCATGCAGTGCTTAAGTACACATCTGCGGCATCTTTCTATCATTTTTCGCGACTTTAGGAAGAATTTCGCAATTTTGCATAATCATTTCCCATCCTCCTTCCCTTGATCTAATGACAACCGTCGGATACAGCATTATCCTGACCAAATGCTACAACAACCATGCTCCACACGCCACAAAGACGCTACGATTTACGGGTTTTCCAAATTAAGGAATCGAAATGCGGGTAAATTAACAGAACATGGAAACAATACTACCTACTCCAACGATTTTTAACCTTTCGAAAACTACAGGGTGACTCAACTGATTTCTTTATGGCATGCAGTTCGGGAGGTGCACTTACCTTTGGAATGTCTGTCGCTTTACGTAATTGTCTCTGACGAACTCTACGATTTGTTTCTGAGTCTTGCCGCTATACCTGTTGAGAACCAACAAACGTTCGTATTATACAAGCAGCAATTACAACAAAAAGACGGTATTTGCACTTATTACTATTACTTTCTTTTTCACTGCCAAAGTCTTCATATTCAATTTATAATTTCCCACGTATGTTTTATTTGTCAGAAATCTCTTTTATAATACACGTGTGCGTTATAAGAATTTCTGGCAAGTTACTCATGATTAGCGCAAAGTATAGAAGCCCCTGGTAAACCAATCGGATCAGAAAAAATCGAATATATTGTTGGAAAAAGTATTATAGATACATATGTACACCCGGATGATCTGTAAATGAGACTCTTGAATCGCTGGTTTGGCTGATTTGAGAACATTGTAGACTGGTCTGGTAAGATCGAAGGCACCGAACCGACCCGAACGCCAAGCAAAGTCGGTTCGGTATCTTCGATCTTACCAGACCAGTCTACAATGTTGTCAAATCAGCCAAACCAGCGATTCAAGAGTCTCATTTACAGATCATCCGGGTGTACAATTGTACATAACTTGCTGTCAATTAACCAACACACTCGTGTGGTTTTCGCACTCGTGTGATAAGTGTTACATTTCATACTTGTTATACAAGATATGTCTAAAATGTGTATTTAAAAGTTAAGGGACAAAATAAATAAAATTTTAAAACTTTTATCAAAGAGGTTGGAGGTTGATTGATGACAATGCCCATTAACTTTTTTTGTTTGTAAATTTTTAAAGTTCTTGCATAAAATTATCAAACTTTACACGTTTCCACAGATAAAAGGTAGTCTTGTTGAACATCAATAGGATAAACTGTTGTCAAGTAAAATCCACTTAAAAAATGTTCGCAGTAAAAATTAATTTAATAGTTAGTTAGTTTTTTCTTTATTTAGGTAGAACTTAAAACGTTATTAAGGCAGAGCAATAGGTAAAGATTTATGTAATAGCTCCAAAAAAAAATTATTTACTAATCTTATTGGGAATAAAAAGATTAGTGATCGTTCAAAATATTATTATTATATCTTAAACGGAATGAATATGCCCTTCGAGGGCGATAGGTTAAAGTTGTCCGAGGAGTATAAACATCAAGTAATGCCCGTGGTGGCTATAAAATTTTATGTTTTACTAATCTCTTTTGTAAAATTACGTATTTTTTATTTTTGCAAACAAAGTGATTTACTGTCGATGTGAACCACGTCTATTAAAATTTTGGAAAAAGCTCGTTATTATGCAAGTTTCTTTGTTATGTGTTTTACGTGATGGCCCACGGGCCAAAATAAAATTTCATGGCCCGCGTGGCCATTATGGATAGCATAATGTATCTTGTATAAAAACCATTATTAAACAATAATAAACTAGTAAAACATAAATAAATAATAACTAAAAACTTTATGAAATTTTTTTTGTTATCATTTAGTTTGCTCTAGCTGCCTTTAAATTTTGAATTCATATTTTAGATACACCTGGTACAATAGGTTTATTCCAACATACAACTTTTGAATCACCATGAAACAGTTTTGAGACGCTTTTCTTGCACAGGCATCGTCTTTGCACTGCCCTAATTCTTGATTTAGAACGGTTTAAGTACCATATTCGTTATTTACCAAAAAAAATAGCACTGCGCAGGTCAGTCCAAAGAGTTTCTGGGCCGTGTACTGAAATTATTGTAACAAAACCGTTCCACGCATGATTCCAAGTTCGGTTGGAACGCTACAAGAACCGTCCATTAAATCACCATTTCTTGGTTGAACCGCATATCGTCCACTGCAACTGCACGTGACCGTGCAATGTACGATTTTTCAAGCGCTTGGAACAAACCTAATATAATTCTCATAAAAGAACTTTTTCTATCGTACTTTAATTCTCCTTTAGTTCATGAAGTGAATTTGAATAGTTCTTTGCTTGTTCGTCTTTCTTTGCAAAAGCTTGACCCGATTTAACAAAGAATTGGCACCGCGCCGTTGAAGCGGGAGTAGTTGGCGTTACCTGAACGAGCTACCCCTGGACAGCACCCTGGTTTTATGCCTGGAAACGTTCTTAACCGAAGAGCAGCGGAAAAATCCGTGGTTCTCGACGCACTTCTTCCAGAAATTCTTGCATTCGTTCCTGCCTTCGAAGAAAAATTCGACGGTATCCTTGTAATAACCCTAAAAGCTAGATGAAATCGATCCGTCAATTTTCGAGGAACACTTACATATCCCTCCGGATGTAACTTGATGAGAAACCGTTTCCGTTTGAAGGATATTTTGCGTATTTTCGCCCACGAGAACGTGTTAATTTTCGTGTAATTTTGAAACACTAAGATGCCCATGTGAGCGACAGCGAGGTTCAAGGGCACGTTTTCGTGATCCTTCGCCGGATGCATTTTCATCCCGTACAACTCGCACCGTCGCGCCGTCTCCAATAAGTTCAAGTCGGCTTCGGCGGGTGACTGTCCCCTAAACAAAAAACTTAAAGTAATTGTTTTTGAGGTGTTCACCGAATAAACGAACAAAATCATTAAAAATAGTTGAAACTTACGAGTGCTTTTTGTGGTTCTCCATGATTTTCCTTTCCAGCTCCTGGTCTTGTTGCGGAACGAATTTATAACTAGACAAGTACGTGTGGTCGGGGTAGTCTTCGGCGACGTAATCTCCGCATTCCGCTTGCACTATATAGCTGGCCATCAAAGCTGCCGTGTTTTCGTTACATTGCATGAGTCCCTGGGAAAGGTCGCGTTTGACTTGGAGGCAGAATAAGTATCGCGTGTATTCTTCTTCGAGTTGTCCTGGATCGGGGGTGTAAAACTTGACGCAAAAATAGAGAAGAGGGTCTACGAGTGATAACCCCAGCTGCCTCGAAATGGGTTTTTGCAAGTCCAGCCAGTACTTGGTGCCGCCGCCATCGGCGTACTCCAACCCGAAGTAGTCCGCTTCGAGGAGATGCAACTGTTTGCAAACTTGATCGAAAAGCACGCGCCCCAACGCTTTAGCCTGCAACAATAATTGAAACTAATAATAGCGCTTAAGCGGCGGAAATGGCTAAATCAAAAGTGAGTATGTACAAGTGGAGGTATGGATAAAGATTTGGTCGGGGGCTGGGATGCGGAAATTTCATCGGTTTATTAAAGCGTGAAGAGTTCCACTTGAGTCAGTTTCGTGGAAATAAAATATGTACATTCAATCATCTGTGGCAGGATGAGTCAAACCGTAAAAGAAAAAAGTACGTAATGAGCGTTTGGATGCGAAATTGATCGAATTTCAGGAAAACGCCACGTCTAGCCAACTCGGTAACTCGGTTAGCCGGAGACAGCGGGATTTTGTAAAGTTCTGAATAATTTAGTCGGTGCGCCGCCGTAATAATGTTTGAGGACGAAACCGCAACACTGACATGCAAATGATTCACTTCCATCAATCCGCCAACGTTAGATCGCCATATAAGAGCAGGACAATTCGCCGGCTAAATTACTGTACCTGTCTGCAAAAGGAAACGACCAGTTTTCAAATCTAGACCTCCAAACAGGCAACTAACTGCTTATCCGCAAAGTAGCCTATTTTTTGTCAATAGGATTGGTTGCTGGTTAGCTAATGCAGGTTCCACCCACAAAGCAGTTATTGTGTTGCTCCCACCCGTAATTGCTGCGATATAAAGCAATTAACCTCGTCGATTTAATGCAGTAATTGAACCATTATTTGTCTCGTTATTAAAGCAAAAGCTTCTTGGGCACGACCTCCAAAAACAACAACATTATGTGATCGCAGCAGTTACCATTACCGGCCTAACAATCCAGACTGTCGAGTTAAGTAATTGCTACAAAAGTTGAAGAAACTAGGAACGGCACATTACCAGCTTCTCAATTTATAGTGATTAAGTACTGTACAGTGTGTCCAGGATAAGAATGTTAAGCTCAATTATTTGAAGAGTGACGACTTTGTTCAAATTACAAAAAAAAACCTCAACTAGGGCTAAGACTTCATATAAGTGTTATCTCCATTCTTAACACTATTATCCTGGACACGCTGTATACTGAAAAATTGTGAATGATAAAGAAAAAAATAAGTTTAAATTAAAATGACATTTGATTGGGAATATCGATCAAGATTTAGATTTCTTCAGGTTTGTCATTAGCTTAAATGTTTTCAAATACAAATTGATGAAACTACAGTAGACCTCCGTTATAACGTCCTCGCATACAGCAAACCCTCGTATATACAAATGAATGATAGGCAGTGTGCCCGTGGGTTGTTCCACATGGATATCGTCCCATCGTGTACTTTATTATGGGAACAAATATAATGTACACCAAATCAAACCATACATCCCTTGCACTGTCCACCAGAAAATTTAATGAGCATCAAAAAATCTAAATGAAACCCAAATTATTATACATCAGAAAATGAGAACATCACCACTAAAATAACTATGCTGCGTATTGTTTTACCATTCCTTACATTTTAAACTCTATACGTCTATCAATTTTACTAAATGTTCACCAAATTTAGAACGCTCAAGTTACGCGTCCGTGCTGTACATAATAAATATTCGCGCTATTCATTTATATTTAGTGTTTCTCAAAAAAACTATTTTTTCGTCAAATAATTATTCTATTACTCCAGAAATGAAATATGCTCGCGCATCTCTTCTTGTCGCTTGCGCTTCCAGACAAGAGGCACGCGAAAAAAGTTTTGTACAAGGTCAGTTCAGGGCCCTGTAATTTTTTTTTACAAGCACGATTAGAAATTACCACTAAAAAAAGTTTTACGTTTTACATAATGCAAGCCAACTACAAAAAAGCATTTATATATTACGGAAATCAATTTCTTTTTTTGTGCAAACCACTTCTATTTTTACTCTTATTTTCCTTGCCCTAGCTCCCTAGCACATCTACATCTATAATTTTGCATAAAATTATTTACCATTTGTACAACATTTTATTGCTTGTGTATTTTTGATCAACAAATAGTATTTTTAACTGCTAAATAATATAAGACACTGTCGAAAATTAAATATCTGGGTATTATGTTAGAATTAAATGCGGAATAAAAATTGGTGAACATTTAGTATTTATGGTCAACAAAAGTTATTTTGGCGAACAAAATATATAAGACGCCAGCATTATGTCAATATTTGGTTGTCGCTTTAAGATTATGTATTTTCTTAATTTTGGTGAGCATTTAGTATTTTTGGGAAATGAAAGTATTTTTTTGTATGAAAATATTGGGTAAATTTGTTAGACTGTTAAATACGACCCCTTTATTATAGGGAACCAAATATCAAGTTCCGATATACCTATGAAAAAGGGACACAAAGGCTGAAATCCATAGATGGGAAAGGAATGGTAAAATAGCATACTGGAAACCAGTTCTAGGTCAAAGACAGGCAAAGAAGTTCATAGACTACTGGTCAAAGAAGGCCACAAAGCTTCTCGATCTGACAAGGAACAAAATGAGACTCGTTACCGGTCTCTTCACTGGACACTGCCCCCTGAGGTACCACCTCAAAAAACTGGGAAAGACGTACAGTGAGATATGTAGATTATATAGATCGAAAGAAGAAACTTCAGAACACATACTATGTCACTGTGACGTTCTAGTAAGCCGTAGACTAACTCACTTCGGCAGTGTGAGTTTATCGTCTGACGAAGTGAAGAAAAAGTCTCCCAAAGTCTTTGGAAACTTTGCAAAAAGTTTATGGATTTGGAACAATAATTAGGGGCAGGGTTTAAACAAAAGACCTCATTGATAGCAGTTCGGAAAGACTAGAAAATCAAACGATCATCTACCTATGTCCCTATACAGGATGCCCCAAAAGGGGCGCACCACCTTGAAGGTGGGTTATCTAGGATTAGTGTAGAGTACTAAAAAATTGCTGAAAAAATTCTTTTTTCTCAATTTAGAAACTATAAGAAAGGAATGATAAAATAGCATACTGGAAACAAATTCCAGGATAAAGACACAAGGCTTCTCGATCTGACAAGAAACGAAATGAGACTAATTACCGCTCTCCTCACTGGACACTGCCCCCTGAGGTACCACCTGGAGATATGTAGATTATATGGATCAAAAGAAGAAATTTCACAACACATACTATGTCACTGTGACGCCCTAGCAAGCCGTAGACTAAATTACTTCGGCAGTATGAGTTTATCGCCTGATGAAGTGAAAAAAGTCTCCCAAAGTCCTTGGAAACTTTATGCCTTTGGGACAATAATTAGAGGCAGGGTTTGAACAAAAGATCTCATTGATAGCAGTTCGGAAAGGCTAGAAAGCTATACACAACCCCTCTGAAATCTACCACCTACCTATGTCTCTATACAGGGTGGCCCAAAAGGTCCGCACTACCTTGAAGGTGTGTTATCTAGGATTAGTGCAGAGTACTGGAAAATTGCTAAAAAAATTCTCTAACTCTGAATATAAATAAGCAATTGAAAGTTAGGAGAAATTAAAAAAAAAAATTAAAAAAAAATAAATTAAATTTTCACCTATACTCAGAAAAATCGTGTAATATTGTTTCCCTAGAAACCGTTTGTTACCTACAACAACCAACAACAACCAACAACCATCAACACCTTTTAGGTGCAATTTTCGAAAAGAACACGTTCCAAATGTCAACTATAGGTAGTATCAGCGTAACCATATCTTAACATTTTTTTTTGCAAGTTTAGCAAACCATTTCGGTACTTTTCGACACCTGTGCTAATTCAAATTTCATAAAAGTTAAAATTGCGGAAAAAATATTGACAAATTTAATTTGTTATGCAGCTTCCTCTTGCATTTTCACCGGACTCCACAGAGCGTTAAATTTATGTTTATGCCCGCCCACGGGCTTGTTTACTCGTCATTTTTGTTTAGTGCCGCACACCGGAAGGAACTCCATCAAACAAAAACAAATGTCGTTAAAAATAATCTTTAAAGACTCCTTTCAACGGTCCGACTGTACCAGTTTCCGTCACGCCAATTTCAAACCAGAGATCCATTTGCTGCGGCTTTCAACAAATCCGACCAGATGCGCTAATTAAGCGAAATTATAACGTATCGTGTACTTTAATAACTCCCAACCACGTTTTCATTTGTAGTATGATGAATTCCATCATTAATTTGCCGACTTTATTGTAATAGGAGGCAATTTGAAATTTCGTGACGGTTTTTACAAATAAGTTCAGCAGCCGTGACGCCAATAAAGCCGGAAAATCGCAGCTTGAGGAAAATAGATGTGCAAGTTCAACGGACAGCGATGGATGCTGCATCCAAGCCGGATTTCGCAATCAAAGCAACTTCTCAAGCACCGAGATTGAATGGCCATTTAGATTTAATGAGAGCAATACGCTTCTTGATCGGTCCTTCGTGCCACAGCCCTCGACAAGTCTGCACTGGAAGGAAGTCGACATCGCGCAAAACGGGGACTTGCATAATTTTCAACTTGCGTCAGGAGATAAAAATTTCGCTTTGGCGTCTCTATTGCAGACACGTCATCGTAACATACTGAACAATTGTGAACAAAATAACAAAAGTGTTAACAAAGAGTTATTAGCTGCAAACTCCAAACATTCATAACATGTGTTTCACTATTCAAATGATGTTAGCCTAAGCTTAGGTGCCAATCAATTTTTTTAACAACATAGTTAAATCCGTCAAGATCTTTTAAGATTTTAGCGCTAATAAATTCTCCTAAACTCTTCCATAATTCTAGGGGTAGTTTTAAATTTCATAAACAGGGAAAGTTTTTCTCCCAATTGGACTAAACTACAGGAACCTGATCTTGAAGGAAATGGACAAACTACAACTGAAGGTTTTAGTGGATGTGGAAGTTGGGGGTTAGTTTCTTGACGGACCTGGACTTGGAAGATCGTGATGCTGTCGTCGAGCATTTGGACGCGGATGGCGAGCATCTTGCCGCCTTTTTTCGGAGTGGCCGGCGGTGTTCTCGTACCGCCGTCTACTCCTGCCGGAGTCGAATGGGAATGGTGCATGCCGCCCCCTGTGCTGCCGGAATTCGACAACTGGCCCGTGGAGCCGCGGGTGCTGCCGGTATCCATCTGCCAGGCACTGAACTCAACACTCTACCAAGTAACTGCACCCTATAAAAAAGAGATCATAATTTACCAATTACCAAACAACATTAAACACATTAAAGCATGTCAAGAAGCAAGACCGCTGCTTCTCACAAAACCGTTCTAAAAATAATTTTCATATACCGAAATTAACGTTCACAGGGCAATTTAAAAATATACAGAGTGATGCAGAATCATTGAACGTAACGCTAGCGTAGTCTCGCAATTGTTGAAAACTTACTTTTATTTGATTCTTTTGAACATGCATTTGACGGTTGACAACTGTCATTGGCGGCCAAGATGTTTTGTTTGTTCATCAGTTTGTGTCTTAACATTACTTTTCCTATTCCCACGTCATCATAAAATATAATAGTGTAATGTAGAAAAACTTGTAAGAGACTTTAGAAAAGCACAGGGGGATCACAAATCGCCAAATTTTTTCTTGTTATACTTACTCAAAAATAGATTACTTGCGCACCTCTTGTGCATTACTTAAATACCCGGCTGTACATCCTACGCAAAATAAATGTGACATAGCGTTGCATGCATAATGCTGCTGCAAAATCTAAATTGCTACTTTTCCGGTTACAGAAGTGTTTGGATTCTCACAACTCCTTTGTTCAGAAAAAAGTCTGAATTTGAACTAGGAGAACGTCACCACCGCAAAGTACAACACTGGCCGGTTTTACCTAATTTGACACCGTGAAACGCTATTCATTACATAACCGTTTCAAGGATAGTTATGGCGTATTGATATTTGCGTATGCATTACGCTGATAGTTTTATAAATAATAAATAAATGTGTGCAATTCAATTCTCACAGCAACAAAAAGTCTTAAAGAGTTTAATTTCAATTAACTATCAAAGACCAGTTGGGTACTAAAATAGAAACCTCGTTACAAGAATCGACAACAGAAACGAAATAAGTTACTCGTTTTGGTAGATAACTTCTCACATTTCCTCTGTGATTGCTTCAACCGATAAAAGTGTAAAAGTTGTGCTTTCGTAAAGAAATCTCGACGGATTCTTACGGAACGACATTCAAAGTGATCGGAAATTACTCCTGAACGGACCTGCGGCTTATTTCAATCAAAATTGTTTCACTTTAGTCCAGGACTTTACGAAAGCCGATAAGACCTTTCGCTCGTGCGCCAGAGTAATGGAAATAGAAGCAACTTTTTGCCAAAAAAATCACAAAAATTGTTCCGTCATTTTGGAACTACCGTGTCAAACAGTTCAAAAAAATCAGTTGTTCTAGGGGTCGGGGTATCTAAGTCAGGCGGTGGCGTATCTCCCGCGCGTCTTGATGGTATATGTCACAGAAATGTCTTTTGAGGTTAGTTCTCATTATTATTCTTTAATAAAATAATCATCGTCAAAGACCACTGCCAAGAGAAAGACATCGTTGCTAGTTCGCTGCAAATTCTTATTTGAATTTTTACAGTTTTGACGTTTTGTGGATTTATAATCAAGGGTGGGTTTGGAAACAATATTGGATGTAGTAACTTGAATGCGTTTACGAGTGGGGGGCTTATCACTTGAGATGTCAAGTGGTTGGTTCAAGTTTGAAAGCAAAATGTGTAGTTTGCAATATTTTCTGCAACAAAAATCTTAATATGTTATCTTTAGAAAAAACTCAAAAGTTTAAATTAACAAAAATATAGCACATTTGACGTTTCTTGAGTTTGATGACTTCACAACTGTCACGACTTTGTTCAGAAAATGCAGATGATTATTTGTTGTAAACTGTCGTTTCCGGTGATAATTTTAGATTTGAAGGGACTTTCTGCACAAAAATTACAAGCTTTTCACCATATTTGAAAATCAAAAAGTGGACTTCCAAGAAAAATGCAGTTTGAGAGAAGTTATATTTTGGCTTTTCCGAAATTTGTGACAAGAGTGCTAAAAAACAACGTGAAGTAAGGCCAAGTATGACCATTTGCATTTTTATGAATTTAAAATCGCGAGTGGCTTTTAGGTTTGAGGATATCGTCACTTAGCTATCATTTGAGTTGTCACTTGTTATTTTAGATTTGAAGGCAAAATGACGGCAACAAATATCTAAACTACACAATGCCAAAAAAAATTTTACTATATTTTTACTATTTAGTACGAGAGAATTAAGACCAGAGGCGTACGGCAGGGGCGTAGAAATAGTTCTCCCCCTCAAAATTCTACGCCACTGGTGGAATAACTTTTTTACGAAGATTATTCAATTTTTAGACACTTTTTTACGATAATAATGTACTCTTAATTCACAACAGTAAAGTGATTATTTTTCGAGATAATTAAAGTTAAAGATAAGGCCGCACAATATTCCGATTTTAATGTTTAATTTATTGCACATATTCGTATTGATCATTTCAAAATCTTTACTCATAAAATTGTTAATCTCAGTGCACATTTTATCTAGCTGTTTTAGGTTTAATCTTCATATCTTGTTCTTTGCTCCAAGGATTCTCCAATTAGCTTATGTACAATTATTAATGAAACACCCTATACAGGCTGTCCCAAAACTCGCGCCCCAGAGAAAACAGGAGAAATCTCCAAAAAGGACAAACAAATAATAATACCTAAAAAAAAATTCTAACTTGAATCGTTATTCAAAAAAAATATAAATATAAATAATAGGGTTGGAATTTTTCGCACTTCAAAATAGACCAAAATAACGTTAAAAAGAAGTGAATAAGCATTAAAAAACTATTTGAAACTTTTATAAAAGGTAAAACACAGAAAAATAATATATGTCCCTTTTGATAAAGAAAACGCACTTTGAAAAAATAGCGTTAGCTCTGTATAAAATCTGTTACAACATGAAAATAATAGCAATAACTTGGAGTAATAGTCTTCCACTTTCAACAAAGAGAGTATTTTAACCCCCCTTTTTAAATACGGTTTGCACGAAAAACCGATACATATCACTTTGAAACGTAAATATAAACGGGTTAGAATTTTATACACTTAAAAATATATTATTGCACTTTGGAAAATTCTTCTAACTTTGTGCCAATAAACTATAAAATGGCAAAATCACACTCTGCATTAGGTAAAGTGTAACTTGAATCTTACCCACTATAAAATAATACAAGGAAAAAGATTAGAAAAGTTCTTTTCAAGTAGTAATTTTTAATCGTGCTTTTAAAAAAAAAATTCAGGGCCCTGAACTGACCTTACGTAGAACTTCTTTTTCCCAAAAAAGTATCCAACCAACGCTATATCGCTGACGTTAAAGTACCGTCAAACGGCGCCTGTTAAAGTGCCGTTAATCCATATGACGGCACTTCAGTGTGTTAGGGCAAGGAAAAAGATTAGAAAAGTTCTTTTCAAGTAGTAATTTTTAATCATTCTTTTAAAAAAAAATTACAGGACCCTGAACTGACCTTACGTAGAACTTCTTTTTCCCAAGAAAAAGTATCGTTTAAACGAGTATTTGAACCCAAAGGCTGTCCATTGGTACGCAACCTGTTTTCCACGGCTCTATCAACCTCGCTAGTCGAAGCGTGTTCGATCTTTGTACAGTCTCGTCTCCTGTTATGACACCACTTGCGCGTTGCGCGCGCATTAACGGCACTTTAACCACAGTGACGCTATATTCCATCAGCGGGAATGGCCGTAGACCGGCGGCGGTATCTAACCGCTAGTAGTGCAAAGTGCCATTCTCTCATTTTATAGGGGGTAGAGTTAAAGCTTAGTTTATTGGCACAAAGTTAGTATAATTTTCCAAAGTGCAATAATATATTCCCCCGTTTGTACTTTACTAATAAAATGTTCCCAATCAAAGTGCAATCTTGTCATTTTATAGTGGTTAGACTTAAAGTTTAATTGTGCTCAGTGCAAAGTGCCATTCTCTCATTTTATAGGGGGTAGAGTTAACGCTTAAGTGTACCCAATTCAAAGTGCGATTCTATCATTTTGTAGTGGGTAAGCTTCAAGTTACACTTTACCTAATGCAAAGTGTGATTTTGCTATTTTAAAGTTTATTGACACAAAGTTAGAAATTTTTTTGGAAAGTGCAATTATATACTCCCCTAAATAAATCTTAATTCGACGTTGCATACTATGCAACCTAGCAACAATTACGAGAAATTCACTTGCGTGCCTTAAAATGTTCTGATTGGTCAAATTAAGACTCGAATTAAGATGTTATTTTTTGAATAACGATTCAAATTAGAAGATTTTTTCTTATTTGTCTTTTTTGGAGATTTCTCCTGTTTTCTCTGCGGCGCGAGTTCTGGGACACTCTGTATACAATGAGATAGTAACCTGCATTCAAAGGAGTTATGTATTTGCACTGCAAGTTACCAACTGCCACTGCAAGATAGTAACTTGCATTTCAAGATAGTACATAATTTGCATTGCAAGTTATTAACTTGCATTTCCGTTTTTCGTTTTACCTATGGCATTTTAGCGCCTTCGTAAAAATCAAAGACGCTTCTGATTTTGAGGTATGTGGGAAAAATATTTGTTTTACCTCCTAGATAAAACATTTTTTCAATTGCGTTCGTCTTCAAACATTGTTCTATTTCCAGTTAGACGCAGCACGTAACTGTTATTTTGATAGCAACCGATTCACGATAACTATGTAATTATTGTCAAGTACATTACAATTTGAATGTAATTCAAACTTTACAATAATTAGTTCTAAAGTTTCTATTTAAATCCAATTTGAACCACATAACTTCAAACTCTCTTCAGTTCGTTTCAATATGCTAATAATGATCTGTCTGCTTTCAAGAACGTTCCTGACACCTTCTGAGGACCATCGATATACCTGCGTGAGTGTGTGGGCATGGGTTCGGTAGTTCTCAAATTTTACAACGAACCAACGGAGTCACTTCCGGCTTTGGCGACTTTTATCAAGACTGCATTGTTGAGGGGATGAGGGGTTGGGGCCAGCTAAAAGAAGCCCTGGGAATCTAGTGTAACTGACCTAACCCGATGCCGCCAATGATGCCGCAAAACACCTTGTACGTATTGACCTTGATAACATTCTATTCCTCGACTTCCTGTTGTATTTGAAAGCAAGACTAACGCGATAAAATTTACAACTTGGTATCTATACGAATTGGGCAAAATAACCCTTTTTCAAATTTAACCCGTTTCGTTTGCAACAAAACCAATAACAACAATCGTGACTTGAATGTTTTCCGTCTTTACGTAGGACGAACTTGATGGTCTATTCAAGCGGCTCATTATGGCACCTTTAAAAATAAACAATTCACCGGTAGCCTCGTTAAACACTTACGTAGTCATCATACTCGGCGCTATATTAATTACATATTTGCATACCCATCAGTATCGTAATAATAAACAAATAAACAGTTTGATTAAGTATTAAGTAGAGCAAGAATACTGAAACCGTAACAAAGATTGAATCATTTTGTAAATTAATGCTCGTTTTGGCCAAACGACGTGAATGACAACAATAATAATTATCCATCCCAAGACAAACCCACTGGCAAAAAAAAAACGCAATTTTCAAACATCTGAAAGTCGGTCACGTAGCCCTCGCGCCGTTGACCAGACAAGGACGGAGGGTTGAGCGTACGTCGGGGTTTGAACGGAAATCTGTGCCATACATCCCACCCATGGTCATTGATCCCCGTTTTTCAAGATACTTCTGGGCCGTATGGACCGGATAGGTGGAATTTGCGGTCGGGCATCCAAAAACTTACATTCATATTACAGGTAGGGTTTGTATTCCGTTTAAAAAAACACTAGTGCTGTCCGCTACAAATACACAAACACACGCCCAACAGCACGCCTGCCATAACAATGCAACTCTACAGTTCGGCTGGTTGGTTACTCTGGAACTGGAGCCGACGTAGAGCGGGAACTCCGGCTGAATACGAACGGAACGAAGGCCGACGTGCCAATGAAAAAGTTGATTGAATTGCCCACGTCCGCGATTAATTTGGAGAAAACGCCAAAAAGATGCGATGCGATTGTGGAGATGGCAGTTTCAATTGGTAGTTGGAATTTAAAAGTGCGCTAAAGCGATTCCAATTAAGAGTGGGGCTTCATCGTGACATTTATTGTAGAAGCGTTAGGTGGCGCCACCAGGCAAATACTAGGATATCAAGACACCCCAGTCAGAGATCCCCAGCTATCTTGACCGCAGTTAGGGCTTATTTCAACAATTGAACGTTTAACACCCACTTATATGAAATAGAAACTGAAATTTTCAATTTTGGTTCCTATTAATTATTACTATTATTATTATTATTATGACCGTTAAGTTGCACATTATTAGGAAACTTTTTTAAAAGCAACTGAAACGTGCTATTAAAACTTTTCTAAACTTTCAGTTTTTTGCGTAAATAACACAAAATTGGTTTTTTCATATACAGGGTGAGTCAGCTAAAGTGAATCAACCAAAAGGTCTTTAATATATGATACAATTAAATAGCTAAAATTATTCCCAGTACGTAGGTATCTTCAAATTAATTAAATTAATTAAATTAATTAAAAGATGCAATTATGTCCAGTTGCACGAAACTTAACGGTTGCTTAATCCATTGTTATCTTTTGTTCAAGTTCTTTACTACTTTGATTGACTATTAACCTATTGTTGCAATTCGTAGATGTTTAATAGACTTTAAAATGTTAAAGTCTATCAAACATCTACATTTGATGAGTTGCAATAGCAACCCGTCAAAGTCCTACAAGCAACCGGATAGTCCTGTAATAAAATCGTAACGATTTTTTAACGAACGATTAAACCACCGTTAAGTTTTGTGCAACTGGGCATTGGTGTTATAAATGAGATCAGGAACTGCGACTGTCAAATGCTAAGGCCCGACTACGTATGTCGCTACGTATGATGCTCCAATGAAGGGACGCAATGGGGTACTTGCCTAAAAAAAATTACACTTTTTATTTTCTAGATTCATGCAAATAACTAAAAGAAGCTTAAATATTTTTTCCCATTTTTTTATTTAATATTTTCGTAGACATTTGCAATTTTTGTTTTTGATGACGTATTGGGCCCCCGTATCCAAGATTCATACCTATATTAAATACTTTTGTTTTTGGCTACTATGCTGCGCTGCTACCAGAGTGCGCGACATGTGTACAGCGGATTGGCATTCTATTTGTAAATAGAACGCAAGCAATCTAAGTAAAGCGCCATCATACGATTTTTTTAGAACACAAATCTCTCACTCCAAAAATTAAAAAATTAATTCTGGGCGTAATATTGACCCTAGAACCAAATAAAAAAATACTGGTCTAATGAAATCGCCTACATTTTCTAAATATTATATTTGCCAAACATGAGGCAAGTACCCCATTAGGTGGAGATGTGAAGTTGTGAGATATGTGGCGTGGACTAACTACAATGGGATAGTATACCTACAGCAAATTGCTGGTAAAGGGACCTTCAACCTAAGAAAGTCATTGGAGACCACCCATAAGTGCATCCCGTTCCATTATCAACGGCGAGGAAGGGCGGTCAGTTGTCAGTTGTGTGGATACATTTTAGAATTTTAGAAATGATCAAAGACATGCTTCCCAGTCCAGTGCAGACAAATAAATTTGAACCCCTTGTAGCAAAGTTTTTTAAAATCATATTACATAATACTCATTCCTGAAACTTTTTAAAAATTTAAATATTTGCTTTGACATACTATTGCGTTTATTTCTAACCTTAGCTAAAAAAAATTACTGTTATTTGGAAAAATTAAAAAAAAAACTGATTTAATTAAATATCTCTAAGCAAAATGAAGCTAAATTAAATTAAATGTATCCATGTATTGAAAATAATTTTAGCTATTTAATTGTATCATATGTATATTAAAGCTGTAATTTTACTAATGACGAAGATATTTCGGTTGATTCACTTTAGCTGACACGCTGATACGCTAGCACGTAGATTGTGACAAGAATATTAGTAAATTCTGGAAGCCTTTCACATTTCCACTTTACAACAAATCACATGTTAATTTTTAAACTTTTTGGTTTTGTTAAAATCGCATTGTGACAATTTTTGACAGTCAGCTGTGCAATTAATTTTTTTTTAATTTTAGAAATAGATCGTAAATACTTTAGACTGATGAAGAATTTCAGCAATAGTAAAAAGTTTATATAATTTCATTATCTGATTGAATGAATGCAACAGTAGTAACTTAGACATATGAAGCAAAATATCTCTTTCAATAGAATATTTGGTAGAATACTTTCAATTTCAAAATTGAGAAGAAAGCAACCATATTTGTGGCAAGTTGTACCAAAAAAATTAAACATTAGGTCACAACTTGCTACGGAAATGTATTTACTGTCGAGAATCAGAAGAATGTGATTCTAAAGGAAACAAGCAATTATAGACCGGCATTGCTGTAAAGAGGAAAATCATTTGCTTTCAAAATTTATTAATAACAAGCTTGTTATAATCCAAGGAAAGAAAACAATTTTTTCCAAAAATTTTAAAGTAGGAAAAAATTTGAATAGAATGTTGAATAGGTCTTAAAAAAATGTTTCAATAATGTTGAACTTGTATGGCGACCCTTTTCCTGCTCGTAGAGCTATTAAATAGAAACCAAAATAAAAAAGTTCAGTTTTTAGTTAATATCAAGTAAACCATATAAAGTATGTCAATAAATATTATTGTTCTATTGAAGCATTGACATTGATAGTGGTTAGTCAATGATTGAAGTAAGCCCGAACTAGAATAAGTTTTTCGTCATTTAACGCAACTCGCCACTCTTCAATACATTTTTTTACAGGTTTCTGTAAAAGAAATTCTCACTGTTGTTAAAATTGCTCATTACTATGTATAAAAAGCCTTACATACTCCTACAGCGCAAGAAAACTTTGGGACTTTGGTTAATTTTTGGATTGGTTGTCAAAAAAATTAAAATAAAATCAAATTTATAAATCTATTAAATAATGTTTATATGCAGAAAACGTTCATTCAATAAAACTATATTTTCTATAGTTACAAATGAGTTCTCAGTTTATATCATAACTCTTATCAGCCTCATAATAATTACAATCTTTTTAAGAAGTGAAAATAAACCTCGCCATGGCTAAAAAACTAAATAATATAAGTGAACATTAAACTTCCAATTAAATCAGAAAAACTGGCTATAATAAACTTAATAATCAATTTCACAAGTATTTTCTTGAATCCAGGCGAGAGCTGCGCGAATATTCGCCAACTTAGCTCTGCACAAAAAACTAGAAATAAGTAAATATTCAGGATACGTCCTCCTTCCTCTACCGCCCTCTGAAAGTAGTCCACCAAAGCTCCTATTGTTCACCTTTCCTTCGCACAAGATCTTCGTAGTGAGACTCAACAACCATTGCAAAATCTACAACAAAAAATACTTGGTCATAAAACCCCTACAATTCGAAACGCCACAAACTTCAGTGCTAGTAGGCAATTTCGCCGCGCGCTGTTTCAACCAATTACTGGGAGCCCACAAAAACAACTGGCAAACATTAGCGGCGACTTCGGCATCCAAACGCTGCAACAAAACACCGTTAATAAAATTAAAACTCAAACGACAGGGCCGACCTTATTGGGGTTGCGCTTCAGTAAATTCGCCACCAAACATTTGATAACCGTAGGCACTTCTCCGGGTAAATCCGGCAAATCTTCGTCTTTATAATTGAAGCTTCTCAACCGATTACCGCGAGTCTCGTAGAAAGGGTTGACGGCACCGAAAATTTCATAAGCGATGCTACCGGCCGCCCACAAATCCGCTTTGGTGTAATTCAAAACGCTGAAGGTTCCCGGTTTTTGCGTGATGATCTCCGGCGCCATCAAAACGGTGTTGCCGCCCTTATCCATGTCGCAACTGGTGTAAGGCAATTGAAGTCCGTTGCTTTTGTCGGCCAAGCAACAGCCGAAATCGCTGATCACCAAAATCGGGGCTTCAATCTCCGTTGTGTCCAGGAGAAGGTTGTTGGATTTTAGGTCGCGATGGGCGATACTGTGGGCGGTTAAGTGGGCGACGCCTTCGAGAAGTTGGGCCAAAAGCAGGACGGAAGTTCGACTGGTTGGGGGTTGTTTTAGGTAATTTTCAAGACTGATGTCGTATTTCTTCATGAGGAGAAAAAGAGACATGTTGCGGCCTTCGCCGCTTTCGGGGTTGATGCGGCGAGGAAGAGCAGCGGGGCATAGTTGACGACTGTTGGCAAACTCTTGGATGTAATCAGTGAAGACGGAAAAAATTGCGACGACGTTGGGGTGCGGCGGCAAATTCTTCTTGCGGTTGAAAAGCCTAATTACGAAAAACTTAATTATAATAATTGTTAATAGACGCAACTTACTCCAGTTCCCAGTTGTTAATTTCAGTTGCGACAGCGCGGGCCGGTACTGTCTCCCGGTACATGGCTTTTAAGATGTCCATGGAATTCGACTGTATGTCGTAGTTATACATCATTTTCAAAGCGAAGGGGTATTTCGTTTCGGTATCATCAGAAGCTTTCTTGAACTTTGCGTCGTAAACAATTCCATTAGCGCCTTGATCAATTGCTTTCCCCAAAGACAGATCATCTAATGTGATCCGTTCCTTGTCAAAATGACTTTCATCAATATCATGGTAGTGCCATTTAACTTTAGAAACGGCTTCACGAATTTCCCAACACACTCCTTCTAGTTCATCTTCTTTGGTTAAAATTCCGGCTCCTGAAGCTAAACTTACGCCAACAAAAGCGAGAAACGGGCCGGAATCGCCATATAAAATCCTGAAACGATTCAAGTTACTCCCGTTTCGTCAAGAAGCAATAGTCACCTTCTTGCCGCCCTTTTCCTGAGGTCAGCAGCGAGACTATTGGTGACTCGATTGAGGACGTTATCAATTAAGATGCGACGAGCTTGCAGCCCCAGTTGCACGCCCACAGTTCTCAACGCAAAATTTCTCGGTACCAATTGCCCCGACAACTGGGGGGCTCGAGCCGGTTGAACGGCATTAATCTTGTCGCCAATTGTGGTGTTAAGGTCTCTCTTACAAATTTGTTGGACAAACGTTCTACCATGTTTCAACAATCGAGAGCCTAAAGCTCGCACGGACATTTTGGCCCGTTCACACCCTCGAGGGGCACAGCAATTTAAGCTACCACGAACAAAAAGGCAAGTCCCCGTTTACGGGAACACGTCGCACTTTGACATTTCGTTATGACACAAATCAGCTGGTCGTCATAATATGTCTCAGACGAGCGTTCGCAAAATTTTGACACTTGCGCCACGGGTGGAAGGGAGAAAAAACAATAACGTTGGTCGGATATCGATATACTGATATAGTTTTATTTTTGGGTATTTACGCAACAAGTAAATAAAGCTATAATAAGTTTGTTGCGTCAAAGCTTAGACTTGGGGGCCCCTTAGGGTACTATACTATTCGATAAACCATCTAATCAAAACTAAATAGATCGAAAATTGAACATTAGGTGTGGTAGAGGGCGCCACCCAGCGTTGCCACCCGACTCCGCATTTAAATCGGTAGATGGCGCAGATTTTCGCTAGAAGTTGAAATATTGGTATAGAAGATCTGATAAGATCCAAAGATAGGCATAAATGTAAACAGTTAAAAAAGATAGAATTAGGTAAACGATTTTGCAACCGCATTTTATTGAAACATACCTATAATAAAAAAACAAAGAAATCAACAAAACAATAATAAAAGAGTCTATATTATACTCAGGTAAAAATTATTATAAATATTAATCATTATTCCAGCAATTTTTCATTCGGATATAAATGTTTTTTGTTCATAAAAAAGATAAGTTTTTTATTAATTTTAAAGTCGTAGTAGTAGGCGTCCCCAATACTGTGTATTGAATGCAGAAGTGCAGAAATTATATCGGTATTTAATTTATTCTTCTAGAAAAAACAAAAAATCTTTCGGCAAGATTGATGGAATTTCTGGATGTTAATTTTTAATTTGATAGGGGATAAAGTTAGGTATGGGGAATGCTTAAGTAACTCATCCCAAAATATAATTTTCTATCAAATGGTGCAAAAAAAATCAGTAGGTGCCATTTGAAAAAAATGAATTCTTGACCATTTTTGGTTGCAATATTTGAAAATTGTCTGCGCTCATATGGTACAAAATGAAACCACCATTAAGATATCAGAAGTTAGTCTGGACTTCGTACTAAGTACTTTACAAATTGGCTTTCATAAATTCTGAACCGTCTGGCGGATACGAATTTCTTTGTAAGCTACCACATCGATCATTTTTTTCACATTAATTAACATAATGTCAAAAATTGTCAGATAAGGTCACATAACAAGTGTTATGAAAACTCAGAGTTGGAAGACCAATCGAACCATGTAGAAAAAATGGTACGTTTCTATTTAAAATAAGAAAGTTGACACCGACTTTTGGGACATTCTGTATAGCTAGAGAGCTCAAAATATTTTAGATAGAATGAGCATGACTGTTTGTGACTGCCTCCCAAGTTTCAAATTTCTAATCTAATTGGAAGTTGAAAAACCTCTAATGCACGGGCTACGTGAACCGCCCTGTATTTTCCCGGGACTTTACCTAATTCTATCCCTAAGAACAAGTAGCAGTTTTCCCATTTTTCATTTACTTATATCCACTACTAGATGGCATCATCAGCAACATCAAGCCAGAAATTTATATAATAATTAGAGAAACTTTGTTTGTACATAAGTTTATTTGCTGCAGTATCAAATAAATTTTTTTAACGAAAATATTATATTTTTGGTAGAATTAGACCTTAAATCGGTAGTTCGGTAGACTTGATCAAAAATCGGTAAGGTTGGCAAAGGCCACCAGTTACAACAAACCAAGGCAAAAGGCAAGTCAGTGGTGTAGGCAGGTACAGATTAAAAGTGGGAATTAGAGAACACCCAAGTCTGACTTTTAAGTCTCCAAGTCCACACATAACAACGCTATTATCTTTGCTAGACCATTCTCCCATTCTAAAGTTGGTAGACCTACTGGACAGAATTATGGGGATTGAGGGCTCAGGTACGGTTTCAACAACAAACCAGGTGGTGAAAAAAATCTATTAAAGCACGTTAAACGTTGGAGTAAACATTAAGCGATAAAAAAATTAACGAGTTAAATTAGGTTATTATAAATTAATACATCGCTATTAACAGGGTTGGTAATTAGTCTAACAATCGGAAGCGTTGAAGTCGACGCCGCTTGCTCCGGTCGGCGGCTTCTTGCCCCTGGATAACCGGTCGAGTTCAGCAGCGGCGTCCGACCGCATCGCCGCTTTATCGGTCAACGATTCGGGACCCCCCGGCTTAGCTACCATCGAGTTTCCGGGACTCGATCCGGTCTTCTTGTGCAGCAACGAATTGAAAAAGTTAGCCAGAACTCCCTCGCCACCAGGAGAACTGACCACCTTAGATCCGTCCAACTAAAATTTAAAAAAATTAAGAACCCAACATATTTGAAGTCGAATAGTCAAACGGCGGCTTCTGGATTCGTTAAAAAAAATGCTGGTTGTTAATAATTTGGAAAAAAGTACCTTCGTAATTGATGTGTTAAGGGAAGCAGCGGCTCTTACCGTTCCTTTCCCTAGCGGCGTCGTTCTTATGGGTGATTCCCCTAACCTCGGACCAGTGGCGTTCGTGCCGCCCGCGAACAGAATTTGTTGTTGGCGGGCGAGAAAATTTTGTTCGTCCTCTGCCAAAATTTCGGTTTCGCGGTTAACGGCCTGACAAAAAAAAAAACGTTCGGTAATTGCGGAGTGTCTCAACTTGATTTTACCTTTCTCGTAACTGATTGCACGATGACGTCGCGGAAATAATCATCGGGCTTGCAAGTGTGCAAGTTTTCGTACAAAATCCGAATTTTGTTCATGTTGTCCCACCCGGCTGGTCTGTGAGAAAAAAAGTTAATCGAGCGCAACACTCCAAATAAACCAAAAATACATGAACACGGCGTCCTTTTCAACGACAAGAGCCGGCGTGCGAAAAGGAAATCCATAAATTCGATGCGTCAAGTACTTGTAGAGCAAATCACAGTTTTTATCCTCCTTAGCACTAGTGTAGAATAAAGCTGCGCCGTATTGGAGACAAAATTTACGTATCCATTGCTGCATAAAATCTAAATGTTCATCCCGGTAATCGTGCTCCTTCTCCAAAGTCTGCATGTAATCAGTCTAAAAAAATTCCGACAAGTTACTTGGTGCTAGAAAAAAATACAACCATCAACCTTGGTAACGACCACGACGATATCCAGTCCTAAATTATTAGTAAGAGTGCCTTCAGGTAGTGAAACGCCTTCATCTAAACCTCCGTCTTCCCCTTCTCCGAAAGTTCTGGAACTCCTCTTCATAGGGGAAGCCGGATCGAGTTCATCACCGGGTTCAACATAGTCCTGCCAAACTTTAACAACGTGCTGCCGCCTGTTCTGGCGAATATCAACGTCCAATTTGAGCTTATCGAGGTGATCGGCGAGCACTGACGCCCAATGTTGGAGCTGCTCGAGAATACTCCAAGGTGCCGTCATTGTTACGGTTAATATCACCAAGGTGTGCTGAAAAGTCTTTTCGTTCAAAGCGAAAGTCAGGAGGTCGCTGTGGCCCGGATCGCCGTCCAATACCCACACGCTCAACCGGGTCTGGTCTGGCGGAAGAAAAAAATCAAAATAATTGATAAGAACAGAAAAACTTCTCGATCAAGTAGGCGGTGAAATCCCGACTGATAAGAAAGATACTAGAATTTGAACGGCGTAACAAGAGTTAACTGCTAAAAATTTCGAGCATCAGTTGCAATGTCACTGTAAGTTTGCAATAAGAGTTTTTTCAATAAACAATTTTTGTTCCAGTTGTACAGTGTGTTCAATTAAGTCGGTGGAGCCGCGGTTAATGGGAAAACTGTGCCGTTGGAATGGGTTACTCAATGATTTTATTAGTCACATCAAAGAGTATCACCCGGAAAGCGTCCATAAGTGGATGAAGAATCAGCAGCTTCATTGGCAGATCGTTGATAAAGATCCATACGAGAAGGGAGTTCTTGTCTACAAATCCACCAGTTTCCTTTATGAAATTGCATATTTTGATAGCCACTTATGGTTTACTTTAACAAATTTTAACAATGTTGTCAAGAAGTACCGTCTCCTCATAACTCAATATAATAGAACCTACTCAACGGAACAACTGACGTCCACAGCAATAGAACAACTACTAACTCCTCTGAATACAAGAGTTAATGTCATCAAAATACCACATCAAATTCTGAAGGAATACATGAACCATTACCGGTGTTTTAAATGGAACATTGATTTTGAAGAGCTCCCTTGCTAAATTCTATTATATATAAATTATATTTGTATTATTAATACTGATTAAATGTTTAAATATTGTAGTTAGAACTAACCATCCCGGTAATCATCCCTGACGTCAATGTAGGCGTACTCAAGACCCGAACCCTTCTTCGGATCCTCAACCCCCTGCAGCTTCGCCACTATTGTCGTCTTTCCACATTCGTTGTCCCCCAAAACCAGTACTTGCTTACAAGAAGGGAGTTTGGGGTTGCCGTTGTTTTGAACGTCGCTCAGAATCTGCGACCTGCATCAGAAGGTTATGGCAACAGTCCAACTGGACTACGGACACCTTACCATAAGTTTTTTTTGCCTTCGTCGGCGTTTTTGGGCGCTTCTTCAGGCATTTTCACTCACAATCGCAAAAATAACGGGTTTCAAAAACTATTCTGACATTTGACCATCTGACGTTTCGCGGATGAGTCACTTGAGGGCCGTTGTACATACAACAGTCTACAAAATTTTTGATTTACCAGGATAATATATAATAGCAAAAACTAGTGTCGTAAATTCTAAATATGACATTAATTTATTGGAGGCAGTAATAATCTTTGCAAAGTAATAATACAAGTAATATTCTTCGTAAACTTAGAAGTGGTAGTTAGTATGTACTATACTGGTTTTGGTACATTTGAAAGTACATTTGAACTACGTTGCGTGCTGAAGGTCAGGGGGTAGGAAGGTGCCAAGTTTTGGCATGTTTGTGTTCATAAGTTTCTCAATACGTTGATGGTATTGGCTGGGGGCAAAGGTCTAAGAGATCGGGCCCCGTGTTATGTATACATCTACTTGCAGCATCTTTGTTTTACTAAATTGTGGTTCCTTTTCAGGGTTGAATTAGTGACGTTCTAGAACCTTCCAAACTGGCAAAATCAAGCATGTCTGGCTCCCAGGTCGAGGGTGATGACGAAATTGATAAAGACTCTACAGATAAAATTTTACCCGATAAAGATCCGGCAACTTTTAACGTAACAGAAGATACAACAGATGACAATGCTTCCGTGAACGTTGTTTCCAAGCCTACTCCAAGCAGTCTTCATGTTAGCATTTTCATTGAGTCATTAGTTAAAAATCTTTGTACTGTTTATGAACCCAATTCTGAAAAAGTCGATGTTTTGTACAAGTTAATTTGCGACAAATTGTACAAAATGAACCTCATTGATGAAAGCTACATGATGGCAGAGTTTGAAAGCCTGAGACTAACATTTCAAGATGCCTTCAATCAAGTGCTCAAGAATGAATTGGAGGGCGACAGCTCCGTCGCCCTGAGACCGGTCTGGCCAAACACGGACTGGTTCAGTTCCCACTATTTTCAGGAGTTTGACGAGTTGGAATACATCGCGGGTGGCGGGTTTGGAAAAGTAAGTTACTGACAGACTCAACATAACTACTTCTACAAACGAGAATGGCCCTTTATGCATCGAGGGCCGAAAGTTAAAGTTTACACTCTTCATAAGATGTAAGCAAGTAGGTTTTACCTAGTTGTGCATAAACTTTATTCATCAATGACTTATGTAACCATAGCTTTTACTAGCGGGCCGTAAAATGGACGTAGTTGTGCGTAAACCCTAACTTTCCACAATATTTTATAAAAGTAGGACAAATAAAGACCCGACGCGTGGCGGAGGACTTAAAATTTTGTCTGGGGGCGCGAAGTTTTGTTTTCGCGCTTTTCATGTGGAATGAAAAAAAACATATACTGCAGCCCCCTATATTGTAGTAGATATAATAATAATTGGCCGGAACACATAGTGGTGAATGTTTGTGTGTTCTGTTTATGTCACTGGTTGAGACGGTAGTAAAATTTGGCGCTAGATGTGCAAATTATTATTTATTATTATAGCTACTACAATATAGGGGGCGTTGTATTAGTGGCTGGAATTTCCATTCCACATGCCATGCGGCATCGCTCGCAATGTCTCATTTTAATTTAAGTGTAATGGAAATTGAATTACAAACGAAATTAATAACGAATGGTGAAATACCACGCGAAGAAATGAAATCCCATAGAAATGCACAATAAATCGAAGTAACATAAGCGAATTAATTTTTAATTAAATAAAAACACCGCATGAAGATCTTAAACGTCATGGAACGTTATATCAATAGAAATTGGCACGACAAAACCACGTTTTTAACTTTGACATTTTTTCATAAAAAACATAAGCAGTTGAATAAGCAAATAAAATTTAAATTAAAAATCTAAATTTATTTCCTTTCTCATCACGCAAGGGTTCAAAACTTGTCATTGGTTCTAAATTGAAATTGAAAATTGAAAAATAAATTGAAAATCTTTTTATAAATTACAGTGTTCTTTAATTTATAAAAAAAATGTGTTAAATTAATAGTTAAATTCGTCTTTCCTTAATGATAATTAAATTTTTAATATCAAAATTTCTAGGAAGCAATGGGTTTTATGTATTTTACTTAATTTAAAATAAAAATATGATTGTATGTAGGTATTTAAGTTTAATTTGGAATGGAAATTGTATTTTTCTTAAGAGAAATAACGGGATTATTATTATCGTAAGTGGCATAGGAATATAATGGAATTAAAATAACATATTGATACCTATGCCATACTTGCCATACTTTTTTAACACAAATGATTTTTTAAATCGTAGAATTTACACCTTTTTTAAGTTGTAATCAAGTAGTTTTTACTTAGTTGTGCATAAATTACCAATAATATTTATTTAACTATAACTTTACTATTAGTGTGCTGTAAAATAGACAGCGAAAATCGTAGAAACGCTAGTTTTTCACAACTTTTTACAAAAGTAGGACGAGTAAAGACCTGGCGCGTGGCGGTGAGCTTCATATTTTGTTCGCGGGCGTAAACTTTTTTTTTTGGCCTTTGATACGTAAATAACGGTCATTGTTTACTTTACCCACTCTTCGATTTTCAAAAAACTAATTACACCAACGCATTCGTCACCATGTATACATTACGAAAATCAATATCTTTTCTTGTGCAAATTACTTTTATTTTTACTCATTTTCCTTGCCCTAGCACATCTTTTTTTTTTCTTTTTTTCCTATAAATTTTGCATAAAATTATTTATGATTTGCACAACATTTCATTGCTCAGAATGGCATTCTAATGATGTTTTACGATGGTTTCCAAAAAAAACAGCACAAAAAGCGAAAAGTGGACATTGTAAACAATTACCTAAATAACTATTCTCACTCAATTTCCAAACTATCTGGCGTTAAAAGTTAATTTTTTTTCTCTTTTTAATTCAGATAATTTTTCAAATCGCAGGTTTTCCGTGTCAAACACAAACTGGACGACACCGAGTACGCCGTCAAGAAAATCCCGATCCGCGCCGAAGGCATTAAATCCGTCTGTAGCTACTTGTCCGAAGTGAAAACTTTTGCTAGCATCAATCATTCCAACATAGTTCAATACAAAGCTGCCTGGTTGGAGCTCGGCTCGCCTCCTTCCGTCGCCACGATAACCGACAACGAAACCGAGTCCTTAACAGAAGATCTAAAAAGTCACCTCGACGAAGAGTACATTTATCACGTCGACGAATCCTACTCATTTTCCAACAACAAAGTCGAAGACTCCTCCGATTTCGAGGTGAATTTCGAGCACAGCGTCACCACTATGACCAACTGCGCGTCGGGCAGACAAAAACGAGAAAAGCGCAGCAGTATCTCGGAAGGTGGCAAATCCGTTTGGAAACACGACGTTAAGGAAATCGAACAATTGCGGACGCAACGAAAAGCCAACGTTAAATGGGCGACTCTTTACATACAGATGGCGCTGTGCCAGTCGACATTGAAACAGTGGCTGGAAAGCAGGAACAATTCCGACGAAAATTTTAATAGCGCTCTAGTTCCTGTTAACGTTAGAAACGATACGATTTACGAAGTTTTGAGACAGTTACTGCGAGGTCTACAGTATATTCATTCAAAAGGCATCGTCCATCACGACATCAAACCCAGTAACATTTTTGTTCAATTGGACAACGGAAATTTGCTGGTGCAGTTGGGGGATTTCGGTTTGGCTTGCCCGTTGCAAAGCGCCCGCCATAGTTTAGCGTTTGGCACCAAGTTGTATGCTGCACCTGAACAACTCGCAGGTGTTTGCGATCCTAAAGTAAGCAATAATTACTTAATTTATTAATAATTTTTAATTAATTAATAATAACTAATTCAGTATTTCAATAATTCAGTAATTATAGAATTACCGCAACCGGCTACCACACAGACTTTTCCAGCTGGCATGATGTCGGTGGCGCCCTTAATCTTGTTGACCAAAGACTCCCGAACGCTGTACAAGTTATCGAATTTGCTCTCAAATAATTTTAATTTATTTCTAAAAACCCTTAATAATACCTTCGTTCGTTTGGCAACTAAAACTACTTTACAGCCCACGGGACTGTAAAACTACTTTACTGCCCAGTGATCGATAAAGTGTGTTTTTGGTCTCCCATAAAAAATCATGATTAAAGCCACTTTGTAGTGTTTAAAAAATAATTTCCAGAAGTTTTTTATTTATTGAAATCGGATAATAAATAAAGGAGTTATGGGTTGGAAAACCCTGTATGTATACTTTTGTAACTGAATCGTTGACATTGAGTGCCGAAACTTTCAATGTCCCCTCTTTGAACATTTTGTTGGAGTCATGATTTTTTAATAGTAATTATTATTAAAAGTTGTTATTATTAATTATTTGATAATTATTGAATAGATGTAAATTTGGTTAATGTTAATTTTTTTGCAGAGTGACCTGTACTCGCTTGGAATTGTCGTTTTCGAACTCCTGGAAAGATTCAGGACTGATATGGAGAGGGTGAAATACATTAACGACTTAAGGAAGGGTAATTTGCCGGCGCATCTGCATGTTCAAGATCCGCAGTTGGGTCAAATTATTTGCCAATTGGTCTCGAAATCGGCGCGTGATAGACCTAACGCTACTGCCCTCCTAAAATCGATCACTCTCAACAGTGATGCTTACATAGAGGAACTTGAGAGTAAACTAGCCGCTAAGGATGAAGAGATAATGAGGTTGAAAGAACTGCTAAAGTCGGCAGGCGTTAAAACCTGATTTAATATGTAATCCCAGAATTCGGACTTAATTTTGTAATAGTTACAAACTTTTCAAGAATTCTCCTAGTTTTTAATTTTTCAGACAAAATCAAGTGTTGTTATTAATTCTTAAGTCAGTATTATAGTTGGGTTTATGCGAGATCTCATCCAGTTTAATTCTATTTGTTGCTGGTGGATTTTGAATCTTGAGATCTGAACTAAACCAAGTTGTATTTACTTACATAATTCCTTAAAGTCAATTCGTCTCATTTTAGTCACCAATAATCATATCTCATTTGTTTGTGTGTATTGTGAATACCAAGTTTAACTGTGTGGTGCGGTATTTGCACTATTTTTTGTCTGAAGTGCAAGTACGGCTTAACTTACGACTTCTAAGAAGGATATAATCAGTTAGAATGTGGATGCATGATTTTTGTACAATTTTTGTATTATTTATTGTACATCTCCATGACTGAACATGAATTTTATTTATTCATGGAAAAAAAATTGTGATATTATATTAAAGTAATAAATATTTTGAAGAGACTTCAAGGTTCAATTTTTGCGCTTTTAAAGAATTCACATTCAAAGAAAAATTTTAATAGACGTATAACAGAATTCTTCTAACATCACGATGCAAATGTCAAAATGTGCACAAGCATGGTACAAGATTATGCGATTATACGGGGTGGTATTTTTAAAAAGTGAGTAAGTAACTAAAACAATGATAATAAAACATGGTTTTCGATTGGAGAACTAATTGTTGGAGTATGGCGGGCCCTCACTGCTTGATCTACACAACCCTATCTTCCTCGCTCACATCACATCTACACCCCCTACCCATGCCTGTTGAATTTTGGTACAATCTGGGAATAAGAAATGTGGCTGTGAAACTCCTGAGTCCAAAAGTCGATATCTTTCTATGTAGGTACGGTGCTTTCCTATCTAAAGGTTTCTTCTGTGATCTCTTCAAGTGCACTCATGATCAAGAAGAACGTTCAGCTTTAGAACAATGGCTTTAGCAAAGTTCAACAATACAGTTCACTGTGGTATTATGTCAATGGACTGTATGGGGTAGGTACTTGCCTCATGTTTGGAAAATATAATATTTAGAAAATGTAGGCGATTTTATAAGACCCCTATTTTTTATTTTTTTCTTAGGGTTAATATTACGTCCAGAATTAATTTTTGTAATTTCTGGAGTAGGATATTGTGACGTAAATATCCTGGGTGCGGCGTAGTTCTAAAAAAATCGTGTGATGGCGCTACTCAAAAATCTCATATGTAAACCCGTGGGAAAATTGATCATTAACTTTGAAGGCCTCTTTCTCTGTTATCAAGCGTTTTTGAGGGTATGTTTATTAAGAAATGTCTCTTTATTTTTTGATCTCAGCTTTGTCACAGTTATTTCGAGACACCCTATACAGGGTGATTCACGTAGCCCGTCCATTAGATGTTTTTTAACTTCCAGTTGGATTAAAAATTTGAAACTTGGAAGGCAGTCATTATTAGTCATGCTCATTCTATCTAAAATATTTTGAGCTCTCTAGCTATACAGGGTGTGCGAAAAGTCGGTATCAACTTTCTTATTTTAAATGAAAACGTACCATTTTTCTACATGGTCTATTGGTCTTTCAACTCTGAGTTTTTATAACATTTGTTATGTAAACTTATTTGACAATTTTTGATGTTATGTTAATTTATGTGAAAAAAAGGGTCGATGTGGTAGCTTACGAAAAAATTCGTATCTGGCAGACGGTTTTGAATTTATGAAAACCAATTTGTAAAGTACTTAGTTTGAAGTCCAGACTAACTTCTGATATCTTAATGGTAGTTCCATTTTGTACCGTATGGGCGCAGACAATTTTCAAATATCGCACCCAAAGATGGTCAAAAAGTCATTTTTTTCAAATGGCACCTACAGATTTTTTTTACATCATTCGATAGAAAATTGTATTTTGGGATGAGTTACTTAAGCATTCCCTATACCTAACTTCATCCCCTATCAAATTAAAAATTAAAATCCAGAAATTTCATCAATCCTGCCAAGAGATTTTTTTAGTTTTTCAAGTATGCCATAGAAACAAAAGACAATTGCAACATTTTAATTATGAAATAAATATGTTACTAATTTTATAAAAAAAACAACAACAAAAACTACCAAGAACCATCTTAACAAAATTCTAATGTAGGTGTTCAATGTGAGTACCTACCATTTTGATTACTACATACATTCTATTAATCCATTTTCAACACATTGTGTACCTCTTTTAATTTCGTTGGGACCAAGACTGTCGAATGCTCTTATTATCTCCAGATCTTACCTCGTTAGACTTTTATGTTTGGGGTCGAATAAAAGATTTAGTTTATACTTCACCACTTTGCAACATAAAGGAATTAAGCGGGAGAATAATAAGAGCATTTGACAGTCTTGACACCAACGAAATGAGAAGAGCTAACACAATGATATAAAATGATAGAATGTCGTAATCAAAATGATGCTCACATTGAGCATTTACATTAGAATTTTGTTAAGATGGTTCTTGATAGTTTTTGTTGTTGTTGTTTTATAAAATTAGTAAGATATTCATTTCATAATTAAATTGTTGTAATTGTCTTTTGTTTCCATGGCATACTTGAAAAACCAAAAAATCTTGTGCAAAATTGATAAAATTTTTGGATTTTACTTTTTAATTTAATAGGGGATGAAGTTAGGTATAGGGAATGCTTAAGTAATTCATCCCAAAATACAATTTTCTATCGAGTGGTGTAACAAAAATCTGTAGGTGCCATTTAAAAAAAAATGACTTCTTGACCATTTTTGGTTAAGATATTTGAAAATTGTCTGCGCCCATATGGTACAAGATGGAACCACCATTAAGACATCAGAAGTTAGTCTGGACTTTAAACTAAGCACTTTACAAATTAGCTTTCATAAATTCTGAACCGTCTGCTAGATACGAATTTTTTCATAAGCTACCACATCGACCCTTTTTTTCACATAAATTAACATAATGTCAAAAATTGTCAAATAAGTTTACATAACAAATGTTATAAAAACTCAGAGTTGGAAGACCAATTAGACCATGTAGAAAAAATGGTACGTTTTCATTTAAAATAAGAAAGTTGATACCGACTTTTTGCACACCCTGTATAGCTAGAGAGCTCAAAATATTTTAGATAGAATGAGCATGACTGATAATGACTGCCTTCCAAGTTTAAAATTTTTAATCCAACCGGAAGTTGAAAAACTTCTAATGGACGGGCTACGTGAATCACCCTGTATATCTCAGTCACTTTGACCAAGACTACACTCACAAAAATATTCTTTCTATTCTATAAGATTCTGATCCAGAGTTGCATTTGTTAAAATGCAGTTCAACATGTTCTTGTCTTTAGAAAGAAAAAATTAAAAGCAAAACTTCTTTATGCCATTTCTGTGTTCTAAAGGTCAGAATTAGGTACATGAAACTTTGCTTGTTGATAGAAAATTGTGCCAGCTTCTCGAATCCAAAAACAGTTTTTTCTTATCTCTCTTACTTTTCGAGTTCTCTATTGTTTCCTTAGATGATGTTATGTTTATTGCATTACGGCATTCGCCACATATCTCGGAAAGTAAAAGAGCTACAGGGATGCTAATTGCATCTTTTGTAAGCCCGTAAAATTCTGCTTAAGGCTTGCGTTGCCAGAATACATATAGTTTAACATGTCCTTGGCTTTAATCTTTAGAAAAAAATGTTAAAAAGAAAGGTTTCTTTTGTAATTTTTAAGTGTTTCAAAACTCGCACTTGTAAGGAATTTTGCTTGTTTAGTGAAACTGGTGTCAGCTTTTCGAATCCTAAAACCGATTTTTTTTATTTCTTTTGGTTTCCGAGTTATAGAGATTTTTCGATTGGTTAGTTCAGTAATTTACGCGCTGTAGTCGCATGCTACCATTAATTAAACACGCCCCCTAAGCTATAAGAAGAACCTTGCTCTAAGCTTCGCTAAGCTAAGAAGGGAGATCTATTTACATTTATCTTATTGGGATTTGCACACAAACACAAATTTATCAGTAGAAATCATATTTTAGCTTATGATTACGTAATACGGACGAACTCTAGTCCACTCTTCTCTCTTTAGTATAATCCAGTAGTGCGGTGTCAGTTGTCAAATTACAGTCAATCAGTTAGGTGTTAAGTTACCGGTTTGTAGGTTATGTACCACGCGTTGGCCGAAAACTAAAGAAACGTTATTTTTCCACAAATTGCCCGCTTTTCTTAACAAAAATGACGAAACCACCATTCAAAGTCGGTAAGTTATAGTTTTAATTACTTTCCTCGTAAAGTTTCAATTTTTTTAAGACGAGGCGGTTATCTAATTTAGAACTTCGATATTTTCGCTTTTTGCAGTTTCTACACTATACTTCAACAATTTCTTGCTAAAAAGTTAAAAATAAGTGCGTAATTAATGCGTTTCTTTCTTTAGCGGATCTCAAACTGGCTGATTGGGGCCGCAAAGAGATCGCTTTGGCCGAAAACGAGATGCCCGGTTTAATGAGTCTCCGCAAAAAATACGGTCCCCAGAAAATCCTCAAAGGCGCGAGAATTGCCGGCTGCTTACACATGACGATTCAAACGGCTGTCTTGATCGAAACGTTAACAGAATTAGGAGCAGAGGTGAGTTTCTCATTTTGCGTTTCATCATACAGGGTGTTTCAACGAGAACCGCCGGTGCCAAATTACGTATTTCCAATGGAGTTACAAATTTGAAATTTGGCAGAAATAAACTATAATTAATGACATTATCGTTTTTTTCTTTTTTTAAACGGTTTCAGTTTTCACTTTCGATCGCGATTTCATATCGAAATATATATTTACTTCATCTCTTTGATTTTCTTCAAGCTTATGATCACGACCTCCAAGATTGATAACGAGTAATTGAAATATTTTTATATCAAACCGTTATTGAATTACATGGATTTTTAAATTTCAGCGCTGAAGGGATTTTTGATTGACAGCATGACAGCTTTGTGACCTTTTGCCTAGCGGGTAACCACATTAGATTTTATGATGGTCTCTGTACAGCAAAGATCTTTGAGTAGGTACCGCTGTTAAGTCATAAATAACCAAGCCGTTTAGGCGGTTTTTGTCATGAAATTTGACTGCTTCAATAAAGCAGTCGTGTCATTAATTCGTCAAAATCCCGCGAACTTCTTAAAAACAAAATGAGCGATACTTCAACTACAAATTTCAAATTTCTAACAACAGGAACGTATACCTGGCGGTATTACGAACATGATAATAATAAAAAAATATATTGAAAATTTCTGAAAAAGCACTTTATGGCGTCCCGACGGCGCATGGATTTAATTATGGACCAAACAATGACGCCACATTGTAGCGCATTCATTAAAGTTTATTTCTGCGAAATTTCAAATTTTTAACTCCATTGGAAATACGCAATTTGGCACCGGCGCTTCTCGTTGAAACACCCGGTATTGTCCAAAAAACTATTTTTAAGTTTCCGCTATTGTCATTAAGATTCTGCATAACGTCACGAGATAACATTTGACCTGGTGTTGTTAGAATAACAAAATCTTATTGAGTAATTTCGTAGGTTCAATGGTCAAGTTGCAACATCTTCAGTACTCAAGACCACGCGGCAGCTGCTATGGCGAAACGAGGCATCCCCGTTTACGCATGGAAAGGAGAAACTGATGAGGAATATATTTGGTGTATCGAGCAAACTCTTGTTTTTGCTGACGGAAAACCTTTGAACCTTATTCTTGATGACGGCGGCGACCTCACCAATTTGGTTCACACTAAATACCCCCAATACATGAAAGATTGCAGGGGGATCAGCGAAGAAACCACCACTGGAGTTCACAACTTGTACAAGATGTTCAAAGCGGGAACATTGAAGGTTCCAGCAATCAACGTCAACGATTCAGTTACAAAAGTATATACCCAATAATAGTTATTCAGGCATCAAGGACCGAAAGTACAAGCTTACACCCGCGTCTAAGGGCGCAAAATTGTACTTTCGGCCCGAGGTATGCACAACGTTTTACGTACGCGATTTCTTCAAGAAGTTGGTTCTTTAATAATCAGTAAAATTATGTTGCTTGTGGCAGAAACCAAGCCTTGGCTATGTAATTATCCATCTCCAAGCTATGGGAGGACTATTAAGCATAAAATTACTTTACTGCCCGCTAGGCAGTAAAGTAATTGTATGGCTCGCTGGGTGGTAAAATAGTTTTACGGCCCGCTGGACTGTACCTAATAGTAGATTACACACCGAGGTGGAAAATGTTTCATTTCTGTCGAGAGCTAAGATACCTTACCGAGGCCCGTAGGGCCTAGGTGAGCCAATGCTCGAGACAGAAGGAAATTTCCACCGAGGTTTGTATACTATTTTATTCGCAATCATTCATTTTTGGCAAATAAACCAAATTAATTTCTAAAATTTTACTCTGCGCCATCTACCGAGCGATTTTCGTACTCACAGCAAGTTAGGAATGAGCTCATTTCTAACCTAGGGAGTAGGAAAGTAAGGTCAGAAATGGATTGTCAGGAATGATTAACTTTCCCACTTCTTAAAAGGTTAGGAATGAACATATTATCTATATGATTGCAAATAATAGTAGATTATACACCGAGGTGGCAAATGTTTCTTTTCTGTCGAGAGCTAGTGCTCGAGACAAAGAAATTTCCACCAAGGTTTGTATACTATTTTATTCGCAATCTTTTATTTTTCGACGTTAGGAATGGGCCCATTCCTAATCCAGAGAAGAAAAGTGCAAATAAAACTAATTTACGGCCCACTGGGCGGTAAAGTAGTTTTACGGTCCGCTGGGCTGTAATGTAGTTTTAGTTGTCAAATTAACGAAAGTGCTGAGAGTTTTTAGAAAGATCTTAGAAGTAATTTAAATTATTTCAGAGCAAATTTGATAACCTGTATGGCTGTCGGGAGTCTTTGGTCGACGGAATCAAGCGCGCCACCGACATCATGCTAGCTGGAAAAGTCTGCGTGGTGGCCGGTTATGGTGACGTCGGCAAGGGCTGCGCTCAATCTCTGCGAGCTTTTGGCGGTCGCGTTCTGATAACGGAAATCGACCCCATCATCGCGTTACAGGCAGCAATGGAGGGGTACGAAGTCACTACAATGGACGAAGCTAGCAAGGAGGGCCAAATTTTCGTCACAACAACCGGTTGCAAGGACATTATTTTAAGCAAGCATTTCGAAAGTATGCGTAACGACAGCATTGTTTGCAACATTGGCCATTTTGATTGCGAAATCGACGTCAGTTGGCTGGAAAAGAACGCCAAGAAGAAAACCAACATTAAGCCGCAAGTGGATCGGTACGAATTGGCCAATGGTAATCACGTTATAGTGTTGGCCGAAGGACGTTTGGTCAATTTAGGATGCGCCACTGGACATCCGTCTTTTGTTATGTCGAACTCGTTTACCAATCAGGTGCTGGCGCAAATCGAGTTGTGGACGAAACCGGACGAGTACAGTTTGGGGGTTCATATGCTGCCCAAGACGCTGGATGAGGAAGTGGCGCGTCTCCATTTGGAGCATTTGGGGGTGAAACTGACCAAGTTGAGTCCCGAACAGGCCAAGTACTTGGGGGTTTCCGTCAATGGCCCCTTTAAACCTGACCATTACAGATACTAACTTACTGCCATGTGCTTACCCGTTTTAGAATTAAAATGTTTGATCAAAATTTTTGACTTTTACTTAAAATATTCCAGAATATTGCTAAATATATATACAGGGTGGCCAATAGTGCGTCCGACTTCAATAGCTCGGGTTCTATGATGGCTAGAAATTTGATTAAGGACACAAATAAACTAGAAAAAAGTTTATAACCGGAAATTATATTTGAACATGCAGATCGTTGCTGAGACGCTTAATTTTTTAGGTCACAAGCCGCTACTGCCCTGACCTAATTCCCTTTAAACTTTAAAACGGGTAATCTATATTCTTTACATTTCTATGAAAGATGGCTTCTTGTGTCAAAAAATCAAAGAACGCCGTATTTTTTTCTTACTTATTCCGATGCATAAGACAAGGACAAAGGATTAAGTGCGAACGCTCCCAATAATGGCGCGTGCTTGTTAAACGTCACCCGTCACATGATTGTCAATGTCACGAATCATATGACAGTTGGGTGAGGTAGTGCAATAAGAGATAAATCTTTTCAACCCGAAAACATGAAGGGCTGCTTGTTCAACATCGACTCCGGCTATCTCGAGGGCCTTTGCCGCGGCTTCAAGTGTGGAATCCTCAAACAATCCGACTACCTAAATTTGGTACAATGCGAAACCCTGGAAGGTAAGTGCCTCAATACAGACGGAACCAATTATTTAATTAACGCCCCAACAGACCTAAAACTGCACTTGCAAGGAACCGACTACGGCGCGTTCTTGGCCAACGAACCATCACCTTTAGCTGTATCGACCATTGACAACAAATTGCGTGAAAAACTCGTGATCGAGTTCCAGCATATGCGTAATCAAGCCGTCGAGCCCCTATCGACATTCCTGGACTTTATAACGTACAGTTACATGATCGACAACATTATTTTATTGATTACGGGAACCTTGCATCAACGTCCTATTGGCGAATTGATCCCAAAATGTCATCCATTGGGTAGTTTCGAGCAAATGGAGGCTATTCACGTCGCTTCTACTCCTGCCGAGTTGTACAATGCGGTTCTGGTTGATACTCCGTTGGCTCCGTTTTTCGTCGATTGCATCAGCGAACAGGATTTGGACGAAATGAACATTGAAATCATCCGCAACACGTTGTACAAGGCGTATCTTGAAGCTTTCTACGAATTTTGCAAGGATATTGGGGGCACTACCGCAGATTGCTTGTGCGAAATTTTGGCTGTGAGTATGGCGACCTTGGGGAAATTTCTATTAATTTTAAAAAATTACAGTTTGAAGCTGATCGTCGCGCTATTATCATTACGATTAATTCTTTTGGAACTGAGTTGAGCAAGGATGATCGCGCCAAGTTGTATCCTAGATGCGGCAAGCTCAACCCTGACGGTTTGGGCGCTCTAGCCCGTGCTGAGGACTATGAGCAAGTTAAAGCTGTCGCTGAGTATTACGCTGAATACTCCAAACTCTTTGAAGGTGCTGGTAACAATCCTGGCGACAAAACTTTGGAGGACAAGTTTTTTGAACATGAAGTAATTTTTTTTTGGTTTTCTTTTCAATAAAAATTAATTACATTAACTATTTTAGGTTCGTTTGAACGTGATGGCGTTTTTGCAACAATTCCACTTTGGAGTTTTCTATTCGTATCTGAAACTGAAGGAGCAGGAGTGCCGTAACATAGTTTGGATTGCCGAATGTGTTGCTCAGAAGCACAGGGCCAAAATCGATAATTACATACCAATCTTCTAAGTATTAACTTAGCTTCATTCCGTTAAGTCGTTGTTATGTGTGAGCATGTCATTGCGTCGGCCCTTGCTGGTTTTGGTAGAAGAGTATCACTTATAGCTAACAGTATCGAGTTGTAAATATTATATCTGTATTATACGTCTTATGATTTTAAAACCATAATCGTCTGATTTCCGTTAATAAATACACATTATTAGGTTATTTTTATTTATTTTTTTCGGCCTCTGTTTTATTGTTTTTTTCTAAGTCTATACGCAATTGAGACAGAACAAGTTCAGGTAAAGCCACATCATCTGGCCAATCATACATTTGTGAGGTTTTGATCGCTAATAATTCTGAATTCTGCTCCCAAAAACTATCCTGAATCAGATCTTCATGTAAAGGCAGAATCACTTGTTTTACTTTTCCGTGCTTGGGGCTTGTCAGACGCTTTCTCACCAAAATAGTTCCTTTCCTAAACATAATTGGTTCGTTATTGTAGTTTGTATTAAACTCACTAAACAAAATTTCATTTTTGTCTGAAGACAGCGTCCCGGATAGCCTCTGCTCCGCCTAAAATTAATTAATATTTAACAACAATTAAACCAATTCTGCAACAGTATGTACTTGAGCATTTGTCAAATTTCCTTGGAGAACTAACGCCCAAAACACTGTGTTGTACAAGTTGTTAATGTGGCAATCCGCCTGTCTCCAACTTAAGTAGTCCCTCAAATTTTCATCACTGGAGTACAGCACTATTCTAGCATCAAACGCGGGTGGATACTTCAACTTGATTTCTTTAAAGTAGTGGCTCCAGAAATAGACGTAAGACGACGAAAACAAACTGTTTATGTACGTCATAATTTTGGGGCCCCTACGGTTGTACAGCGTCGTGTCTTTTCGCAAAACAAAAGAGTATTCATCACTTTGTCCATAGGCAATTGAAATGTCCTTAAATTCTTCCATAACAACAGCAGCTGCCTTGTTCATGAGCGCTAAGGCACGCGTATCATTGGGTTTCACAAAATTGTGTTTGCTGGAAAATTTGTGGAAAGCCCTGCCATCCACTCGAACCACAATCCAGGTGTTGGGCAACAGCTTGTCCTCAGACTCGAAACTTTTCACGTACTCAAACTTGCTTTTGGCCATTTTGGTAGTGTGAAAAAATTGCCTAAAATGTGTCAATAACGTCTTGTTGAGGATTCTCATAACAATTTATACCAATAACAAATAATTGAAATTTGACAGATGACAAAAGTATGGTTAAGATTAAACGTCAGTGTCAGCTGTTCACTGGCTGTCAGTACATGAGATCTACTTTAAGAATCAAATGACCTACAATGGCGAGAGCAAATACCATACAAAAGTCAACTCAATTTTTAAATTAAAGCAAAATAGCAATAATAAACCAAAAATTATTAACTTTTCTCTAATTTTATTTTAACAAAAACTTCTCAACCTAGCTAGCATAGTATTTTAGTAATTCCTCTTCTTCTGGCTTCAGTATAGTTTTATCTTTCAAGTTAACAACCCAACCGGGGTGAAGACCATAAAAGATTTGCCTGGGGTCCTTCCTTTCTGTTAGCATATCATATTCGGGGTCCTTCTCGATCTGAGGCAAAAGATATCCGTATTTTTGCGCCAGCACTAATCTTTCTTGAGAAACTTTTTCTGGATCAGCTAAATAGCCTCTTTTGGTTGGGTCTGAATAATATTCAATAGCGTCAGGCGGCGGCATCATTCTCCTAGGAACAGGAATACCTACAAGTAAGTAACGATAAAACACTGCAAAGCAACAAGTGCAATTACCTCGTTCAAAAAATTTCTTAGTATTCAACATTGCCTGTAAACTATGAAGATCAAAGTAGGCTGTGGTGATAACCCCCCCTGCTTTCTCAATAGCGGCTATGACAAGTTCGTTTGCCCATTGAACTTCAATGTTGATTTTGGCCTCAAAAATATCCGCTCCTTCATCGGTTAAGTGAACCCCGAATTGTTTTTGATCCGGTCTCAATTTGTAGAGACCGGTATTGAGGATAGAAATTAAATCGATTGGTTTTGACGCATCTATTCGATTAGTGTCAATCATCTTCTGTAAATCTAACATGGATAATGGTGGATATTGCCTCTTCAAGCTGTAATAACGGTAATTAATTGTAAAATTCACTAGTAGTCAGTTAACTTACTGGTGTCCTCTATAGTACTTTTCTTGGGGAAAGCGTAAATAAAATGGGTTGTTGCCAGTTTCATAACCTATTCGCATGAAGTTCTGCCTCTGGCCGGATCCTTTGTTGCCGCAACCGTGTTTGTCGCCCCCATGTTGCCCTCTTCCTTTCGGATGGTTCTGATAAATGTTACAAAAATGTTAAGAAAAAAAATGGGGGGACCGGAGGTGAATGCCTTACAACTTTGGGAGCATTGGGGCTGCCACGGATGTTTGCCAGGCAGACCCTAGGTAAGAATCTAAGCATGTTCAGGGCCTTTTCTGTAGAATTACCGGCCATTTCGGCAGCCTTTATTACTTTTTCTAGTATTTTTGAGGTTAGAATGTGATTGCCGTCACTCAGTAGTCTTTGTAATTAGGAATAGATGGCGCTGACGCATTGGCCAAATTGTCGGCGGGAAACTTGAAACTCCATTGAGGAAATAATATGACCACATTGACTCAGTATAAGGAATCTTTATTGTAATCGCAGGGGCATAAAATACAATGTTTAATTAGGTCCTATTTGGAATATTACAAAAATTAAGCTATAACTCATAATTAAATTAATAGTAGGTACTTAAATAATTCAGTAACAACCACTTCGATCATGTATGTAGTTATAAAATGACATAAACCTTTTTATTGTCTTGTGGTAGGTAGTAGCACTTTTCAGCAAAATAGTAATAAACGCTTTGGCTAACCGCGATCATTCGAGTTAGTTTCATTCAAACACTGGGAATTTTCAAGTATGGAAATTTAAGATAGTGCTAGTAACACCGTGCATCTTAGGTATATGTGTATTAAAGTTAAGCTTAATTTTGAAAGGTCTTCCCTTTAGTCTTAACAAAGTTTACCTACAAGTTGTAACATGTGACATAACTTACTAACTGATATGACAATGATAGAAACACAAATGTTGATACATACTGTAAAGGATCTATAATATAAATGATTTCTAGAACTTTAAAGTCCTGAGATCTCACAAAAAATAACTGCACAATAAAATGTAATCAAAGTTTAACTAATTAGCAACCAGTATCAAATTCCTAATTTGTAAAATTGTTATCTACGCTTTTCTATTGATTCGTGATTAAATATTCGATCAGTACAATAAAATTCGTTTCTCGACCGCTTTTCTACAAATCGGGCATTCCGTCATCTGATCACCGCACATCTGACAAAGTCCGTGGCCGCAAAGGAAGATCATGTTCTTCAGTCGATCCAGACACACAGGACACATTGTCTGAAATAAGAACGTTAATAAAACAACAATGATAAAACAACAACTCACTTGTTCTTTGATGTCTTGCAATTGTTGTTGCAACTTTTGAATATCGTTACTGGTATCTCTTCCGCCATTGTTCATCAAGGGTCCTTGGACTTGGACGGCTTCGCTAGTTGAGGGTTTCACGTCCTCTTCCACATCGAGTTTAACTTCGGAAATCGTGCCTAAACCTCCGCAGCAAACGGTCAACGGCACCATCAACTCAATTTGAGACCTGCACATGACGCATTTCTTCATGATCAAAGCACAGCTTTCGCAAGCGCACATATGACCACAAGGCTTGAACAAAACCGCCGACTTCTTATCGGAACAAACCAAACATTCTTCGATCTGCAAAACAACAATCAATATTTTTTTATTTCGACAAATCGCAACAACCGACTTTCATCCTAGCAGCAACGGATTCCCGGCAAATCAAACATTTTTTGACCCGCGGTCCGCAACAGGAGCAGCAAGTGACGTGTCCACAAGGCTGGAAAAGCATGTCTCGCTTGGCGTCCGAACAAACTAAACATTCGTCGAGAGTCGACGTTATGTTGGCGTTTTGGTTGTTCTGGTTGGGGCCCATGTCCATTTCGCCGCTCTGCTTGTCTTTGTGGCATTTCGCCAGAGTCTTGCACAGATTCGGATCGGGGCAAAGATCAAGCGGTGTTTGCCCTTTCTTGTTTTTCAACGTCAAATCCGCCCCGTTGCCCGCCAAAAAACAAGCGATGCTGGCCGAAGACTTCTTGTCCGAACCTTGAGTACCCAAGCCCATCAATAATTTGCCCACATCCTGCACGTCCTGAAGCTGTCGCAACTGCGACAAGGTGTGGTGACGCAAGGCTTCGTGGAGTGGCGTATCGCCGTCTTTATCGGCGATGTTGAGATTGGCTGCTTCTCTCACTAGGAGCTGCAACAAGTAATGACGACGGAAAATTAGTCAAATTGATGATGGAACAAAAGACGGTTATTAGTACCCTAACAATCTGGGTGTGTTGGCGCTCGACTGCTAGGTGAAGAGCCGTTTGTAGATTGACGTTCTGGATGTCCATGTTCGCCTTGCCGTGGAGGACGAGCTGTTCGGCCACCTCCACGTGGTTGTTGAGGGCCGCGAGGTGGAGGGCCGTGTAGCCGTCGTCCTTCTTCTCGTCCACGATCCAGGGGCGAGGCAGCTTCGCCAGGAGGATTTTCATAGCACTGAAACAAATGGTTACGACCTTAAGTTAAGAGTGTACAAAAAAGTAAAGTAAATATTTAGTAAGGAAAAAATTACAAAATTTCTTCTCAAGATTTGCTACTATCTTCTAAAAAGTCTAAGAAGCTTATCTGGAAAAATATTGGCGGCCTCATTAAGATACACCAGTCACTTGACCGTTACACAAAAATTTGAAAAATTTATCGATTCTGTTCTGGGAGTTCGGAACATCTAAGTCAGGCAGCAGTGTAACTGCCGCAAGTCTTGATGGATCGGTGGCAAGAGTAAACGTAACCACTTCAGGCATGCCACAAGGTTGTCTGATAAGGTTAGCTCTTATTATTCTTCTTCAATAACCAGTGCCAATAGGGGGGCACCGTTGCTAGTTGCTAATCATAAAACATAAACATACATATATGACAACGCTGATGCTACAGGAGAGTCTACGACTGTTTTTGTTAACCTTAGACAGGTGGTTGATTATTTCTTAAAGTAAAAATACTCTTCTGGTTGGGACCATTAAAAAAATAACAATCAGATAGCATTGATAGCAATATCCATTAAACTCCGGATTTGCTTTATCTTTAACTATACGCCTGTATAAAGATGACGTTACAACATCAGTGTTACTAACAGTACAGTCTGTGCATTAAGTAATGTTAGTAATGTCGCATCTGAACGGAGATTTAAGTCACTTACAGATAAACTAACAGAGAAAGGTGGAGCAGTAAAGCTGAAACTTTACTTTGTGGAATTGTAGAATATTATCAAATGATAAGGCGTGTGAGGGAAGTTTAAACCATTTTACAACACTTTTGCCAGATATGGGTCATACAGGACATTGCCAACGAACGTTGGCAAACGTTACCAAAGGTCTTCAATAATTTGCACATAAATAAACAATGAAGAGTTCAATTGTAGGTAGAGTGGTCGTAAATAAAAAGAGAAGCAAATAACCCTAAAAAATACTAAAGTATTTTTTCCGATACTAACCACTAGGTGTAGTTATAAATAACTACACCTAGTGGTGTAGTTATAAATAACTACACCTAGTGGTTAGTATCGTCTCGTGGCATGTACTATATTTAGGGCCGCCGGTCTTCAACTCCTAAGGTTTTACCAAATAGTTATACTCTTAACATTGCTATTTGGAAAATAAATTTTATTAAGAACCCTGTTAAAAGTGGGAAACACCGGCCCTTACTTACTAGTAAATTCTGAGAATTAATAAGTACAAACACAGGACCTTCTAAGTTCCAATAAAGGGCCAAGTTACTATATGGCAATAAATTTTTGTTTAAAAGCGTTATTTGACAAACGTTTGCAAGGTGTCTTTCCAACACTATTTCCTTATTTAGCAGTTAGCTACCTGACAGTTGTTTGGTGCATTTATCATTGGGAACAAATAGCTAGGCATACACGTAGGGAATTTTTGAGAGTTTTGTCCCGCCAGATCAGATCTGTCAGATCCAACCCGCCGGTTAGAGATTTCTCGCCTCTCGCGGTACAAATCTTTAGTCACTCATTAACGGAAAGATATTTCCCTTTATTAAATGTGCGATCAAGTCTTTGAGGGTACAAGACGGTTAGTTTATATAATGTACACTAAATTAAACTATATATCTCTGGCACTGTCCACCAAAAAATTTAATAAACTTCAAAAAATCTTAATGGAACCCAAATATACTAAATGTTCACCAAATTTAGAACGCTCAAGTTACGCGTCCGTGCTGTACATAATAAATATTTGCGCTATCCATTTATATTTAGTGTTTCTCAAAAAAACTATTTGTGTGTCAAATAATTATTCTATTACTCCAGAAATGAAATATGCTCGCGCATCTCTCTTTGCCGCTTGCGTTTCCAGACAAGAGGCACGCGAAAAAAGTTTTGTACAAAGTCAGTTCAGGGCCCTGTAATTTTTGTTTTAAAAGCACGATTAGAAATTACCACTAAAAGAAGTTTTACGTTTTACATAATGCGGTCATTGTTTACTTGACCGACTTCTGGATTTTCAAAAAGCCAATTAGAGCAAAGCATTTATATATTACGGAAATCAATATCTTTTTTTTGTGCAAATCACTTCAATTTTTCTCTTATTTTCCTTGCCCTAGCACATCTACATCTATAATTTTGCATAAAATTATTTACCATTTGTACAACATTTTATTGCTTGTGTATTTTTGATCAGCAAATAGTGTTTTTATCTGTTAAATAATATAAGACACTGTCGAGAATTAAATATCTGGGTATTATGTTAGAATTAAATGCGGAATAAAATTTGGTGAACATTTAGTATTTATGGTCAACAAAAGTTATTTTGGGGAACAAAATATATAAAAGTCTAGCATTATGTCAATGTTTAGTTGTCGCTCTAAGATTATGTATTTTTTTAATTTGGTGAGCATTTAGTATTTTTGGGAAATGAAAGTTTTTTTTTGTATGAAAATATTGGGTAAATTTGATAGACAGTTAAATACCACCCTTTATCATTTATGTTTGCCAAATAATATTTAGTTCGAATTTGAAGCCCTTCACAAGTTATATGGCAAATAACAAACTTTAGTGGATACTTTTTAAGTAACTGGCAACGTAAAGACGAGATGCCCAATGAAGATATTTATTGCCAAACAAATACGATGGTTTGCTCTCTTATGTTCATTTAATTGCCATTATAGATAACTACAGAGTGATTTACGTAGGCCGTGCATTAAAAGTCTTTCAACCTGCAGTTGCCTTTAAAAATTTGAAATTTGGTAGGCAGTCATAATCCATCATGCTCATGTTTTAAGTACTCCAGTTCTACAGTATGTGCCAGTTATACAGTCGGGAACAACTTTTTTATTTTAAATGGAAATATCCAATTATTGTTTTTATATGGCGCAGGTGGCTTTTCAATTTCTAATTTCTACAACTCATGTTATGTAAACTTATGCGATCATCTTTGACACAATGCCAAATTTTTTGAAAAAAGTGATCGATGTAGTACACTTCTCGCAAAAATTAAAGGAACAAAAATTTTTTGGCAATTTTCAACAGGCTGTATTTCAGTGAAAAATGGTCGTACAGGAAATGAAAAAACATAGCTTTTGAAGCTTAAAGACTCTAGTTTTCGAATTTTTTGATTAAAATTTTTTTGGAGCACCAGTAGCTATGAAATTCTTGGATAAAGCACGAATAAAAAATTTTTCAAATTTTTTACATTTTTCATTTCGCTCTATGGGCATGGAAAAATTTTTTCGAACTAGACCAATGCATAGGTCCCATAGCCTGTTTATTCAGCTTTAATTTGCTTTTTGCGGGAGTCAGATACGACCATTTGTCTTCGAGATATCGAATTTTGAATGCAAAAGGATTTTTTTTCACTCAACTACTGATATCTCTGAAACTACTGGTCACCCATCGAGCGGACGGAAGGTTTCGTTCTCTGCAGAAAATTTCCTACGGAAATTTGTCATGGTTGATTGGAAAAAAATTTTTTTTTTTTAATTTTAAAAAATTCAAAAAATTTTTTTTTTGAAAAATTTAAAAAAATAAAAAAAGACCAAGAGGTCATTTCTGACTCACCTCGCTAAAGCTATAGACACATTCAAACCTTTATTTTCCTTACAACAAATTTTATTGAATAAAATTAAAGTTGATACCCCTAAGGTACTCGTTGTGCGAAATTCTGAGCGATAAATTTTTTAAGTTTTCTACAGAGCCATTACGTGTTACAAAACAGTTTTTTTTCAAAACTTTCCGACTTCTGGTAAGAAAAACCAACCAACAGTTTTTTTTTCACAACTCAAGTTTAAGAAACAAAAATGTTGTTCCCTTAATTTTTTCACAATTTCAAGCTGAACCGATCGATCTAAAAATTTAGGGGGGTACATTAGACTGCAAAATTTTCTTCTAACCTAAGCTTTTTCCCAAATATTGCCGAAGATACAGTCGATTAACCAAAAAAAGGAAAAATGGCATTTTTTTGCTCTTTTTTCACGTTAACGTTACAGGTGGAAATTATTTATTTTTCCAATCAACCATGACAAATTTTTGTAGGAAATTTTCTGCAGAAAACGAAACCTCCTGTCCGCTCGCTCGGTGACCAGTAGTTTAAGAGATATTGGCAGTTGAGTGAAAAAGGATCCTTTTGCATTCAAAATTCGATATCTCGAAGACAAATGGTCGTATCTGACTCCCGCAAAAAGCAAATTAAAGCTGAATAAACAGGCTATGGGACCTATGCATTGGTCTAGCTCAAAAAAAATTTTCCATGCCCATAGAGCGAAATGAAAAATGTAAAAAATTTGGAAAATTCTTTATTCGTGCTTTATCCAAGAATTTCATGGCTACCGGTGCTCCAAAAAATTTTTAATCAAAAAATTCGAAAACTAGAATCTTTAAGCTTCAAAAGCTATGTTTTTTCATTTCCTGTACGACCATTTTTCACTGAAATACAGCCTGTTGAAAATTGCCAAAAAATTTAGAAATTTTTTTTGTTCCTTTAATTATTGCGAGAAGTTTAGTTTACGAAAAAATTTCTATCTCGTAGACTATTCAGAATTACGAATGGAGAGCTTAGCTGGAAATTCAGACTAACTTCTAATATCCCAATGGTGGTCCATATGTGCCCATCCGATTTTCAAATATTGCAACCAAAAATAGTGAAAGTCTTTTTTCCAAATGTCTGCTACTAATTTTTGACAATCGTCGTCTGAGCCCATATGGCACAACATGGGACCACCATTGAGATAACAAAAATTAGTCTCAATTTCCAGCTAACTGTACCAAAAATTTTCATTCATATTTCTAAACGGTCTATAAGATACAAGTTTTTTTTATAAAATATTAAATTACTTAACTGTTTTTTTTTTCAAAAAATTGACTATGCCAAAAACTGTCAGATAATATCACATACCATGGAATGTCAAAATTAAGAATTAAAAGGTCAATAAAATCATGTAAAAAAATTGTATATATTTCTATTTCAATAAGACTTTTCGCACACTCTGTATAGCCAAAGAACGATCATAACTAATTATGACTGTGTACTAACTAAATTTCACATGTCTAACAAGTGCAAGTTGGAAAACTTCTAAGGCACGGCCTGCATGAATCACTCTGTATATGAGAGTCAAATAACATAAAAGAACCAGGTGCAACTTGGTCTATAGAGATAGACATGAGTACAAAAACGTAAAAAGGCGAGACGCGCGTGGACATGCTCAAAGTCTCCGAATGTACAAAAATTAGGTGGAATTTATAGACTATTAAACTTAGGTTTTCCAACCCCTGGCAAAAACCTAGACTTTCCATCGACTTAAATTTTTGTGCTTTTTCATTTCAAGACACATCTCCTAGAAGTTCTAGATTCTAGTGATTGATGAAAAAAGTGGGATCTAGAAAATCATGACAGACCCGTAAAAAGACCAAATCGGGAAAAATTTTGAGTTTTCACTTAGTGCCTCAGGTGTCGGATATCACCGTTTGCGTGTCGTTACCGAAAAGAGTGCGGATGTTATGTTTCGAGGCGGCAGCAGGTAAACTCATCTTGTTTAAAATTCAGACATACAAATCGCCATTCGCCGCTAGACAGAAGACAGGCCGAGTCATCAACATATGTTGAACTTAAAGTGGGAGAGCCAGCAATGCATCACATTGTGACGGTTGCCCCCTTGGCCTCGATACTCGAACAGTGGCGCCCAAACATCAATTACTCCCATCCACACCCGATTTCGCCTAATCATCCTTCCCCAACCGCCACCGAGAGATTTTCTCGAAAAAAAGAAAAAAGTAAAAATACCCCTAAAAGCCCCAATTTCCCGGATTCGCCCGGTTTTAGAACGCTAGTCGCGTGGACCGTTTCATTAGCGTAAGCTGTTACGCCACTGCTAAACGAATTCATCTAAATGCTTCGTTAATTGAAACTGCACGGTATTTTACGGAGAGCTCGGCACTAAACGACCTTAAAAACGAAATTTAATACGTCAAGTGTAATAATTGTTCCTCCTTCACTAGTCGGTTGGCAAAGACCCAATTTCGGAGTGCTTAAAAAGCAGTGACGACACAATTGTAATGAATTCATCGGTTCGCTATCGGTTTTCGACCATAGTCAGTGAACATTCCTTGGGATTCGTCATCGGATCGTGCGGGACAAGACAAGTGTCGCTGTCGAGTGGTGAGTGCAAAATTTTCCCAAAATTTCGCCGGACCCGTCCAAGTGATGGTGGTGGAACCGGGAGTGCGGCTGATGCACCACTACGGATGCATTATTGCATCTGTGGCCCGTGCAGGTGCAATTTGCATATAGATGGGGTGCTGAAATTTTTCCTGGATAATTTCACCCCGGAACCGAAATATGCTAATATCGCGCATTTAGCCGCAAATAGTGCGATCGACATTCGCTGTAACGGCTCTAAGAGTGTTGGTGAAAAAGTTTGGATTGGTTATAAATGGCTTTTAGTGACATTGTTAGCATACAATGGGGACAAGGAGCGATCAGACGGCTCATTAGCGCAGTGGCGGGGTGTTGATGGGGGTTGTTGGTTGGTTGGAGACGAGGCGCTTCGCCACAAACATGTGCGGTCGGTAGGAAATTGGCGAAACCGCGAGTTCTAAATAAAAACCCGCGATAGTTTTTCTTAGATTTCCGTTGATAAAGACGCGTCGTCGTCGGATTAAAATAATTCGAAACCGCAAAAATGTCTGTTGCACACATGTTGGCGGCGACGACGCGCGAGATTATTTAAACAACGCCAACATTGCAAACAAACAAATTAATTAGAATAATGCAAGACGCGCTGACAAAACGTTTCCACGTAATGAAAGTCTTTTTAACAGCCCCGAAAGGCGCTGTCACTCCGTTATTTCCAGGATTTGCATATTACGTATTCATACTTCTCGCCCAGATATTTTAATAAGTAAAGAGCTTTCGCCCGGCTGGTGGCGAATTAAGAATTAAATTATTTCATAAAGGGCCCATCGCCCGCAACGGTCTCGCCGATGCCGGGGACAGGGAGGCGAAAATCAATTTTTATTAAACCGCCGCCCCACTCGCTGTTTTTGCGAATGTTCAGGTGATTACGCGCTTTTAATATCGGAAATATTTCGCGAAATCGCCTCCGGCCCCTCTCCCAACATAATAATTAATTAATTCGAAACCTGGAGATTTTTTTCATTAAGCCCCCTTTTGACCCGCCGTTGTTTATGGCTTTTGAAAATTAATTCCTCCACTCGCAGTGACGCCACGTTATTTTTCCAAGCCCACGCGACCGACCGCCGAAATTCATCCGGGCCTTTGATGCGATAACAATTCGGGCATGGGCGCAATTAAATTATGTAATTCGGCGCAATCAAGAGATAATATTGTTCTATCCCTAGACAAACACGCGGCGTCCCGACGACCTGACGCTTTTTATCAATCCCGCTATTTTGTCCCACATGATGGAGACTTGGGGCAAGTCGTCGAGTGTGGTCTTCCTGTCTTCGGATGGCGGGGTGGGGTACCACAATCATACCGGAAAATTTATGGTCAAGAGCCCAAAAATATTAACAAAGAAACTATAGCCATAATGATGTAGAATGAGCCATTAGAAATAAATTATATTTTAAAATTGGTCCATAGCAGCACATGACGCAATTTTCGCATTTTTTATATTTAGTGCAGGACCTTGATTCCAAACTTTGCGTTGATGTTCCAAGAAAAGTTACTTTGGTTTTGCAAGTATAGCTTCTTCTGAAACGTTTTATTCTGCTGGGAAAATGTCTTCTGAGTACCGATAAATCCTATAATAAGTTTGATATAAGGATCTTCAATCATTAAGAGTTTTTGGTAGCGGGCCCTAAAGTCCTAAAGCGACCGCGGTCCAGCGGTCAAAATCCCGGTATCCCGCCGTTCCCGTCCGATCCGCCCCTGCTGGAAGGCTCCAAGTAAGGAGCGTGTATCAACTACCAGGATATAAATACAGTGCGTTTCTGAACTGTCATGTCTAATCAAAGCGCGCCGTGTAGGGTGGTGCAAGTTCAATGTCCTTCGACGATTCCAACAAAACCAAGAAGAAAAAAAACGCGATTGACGCGAAAAACTCGAGAAATTACCGGGCAATTCAAAACTCCCCCCCAACTCCCCCCCTTCCAATCTTTCTCTCTCGATATTATTTTAATCGTGAACGACTTATGCATCGTTCCGAAAATACGCACGTTTCTCCCCCGCAGTCGGTTCTTTATATTTAGCCCGCACGCGCTTCGGAGATGATGCAAGTCTATTTAGAGACCATTGAGTACAGAAAAAAACATGGCAGCCCCCTTTTAATGCCAATGATAGTCTCCGGACGGGCGCGATAACCGTAAAACTCTCCCGACCCAACTCTTTAATTCAAACAACCCATCTCTATAATTACATAGAGCGAAATATTTATGTCGAAAGCGGTCCGCGCGATCGCTGACAATCCAATTGACGTGGTGAATGGGAAGAGTATAGTGGAAAAAACGGGGAACCCCCCTGCTGGCAAAGTGGCGCGTTAATTGAATGGGATTCGGGAGGATTAGGGTAAATACATATTAAGGATGGCGGAATGTCACAATCGCGTGACGTAGGGCAGTAGGTAGATAGGTCAACACTTTTTCCCCTCGGTCGTTGCAACGTTATGCTATTGACTCTCGAAAGAAGGGCGCGGCGGAAAGGAATTTGGCAGTGTGCGGCGAAATAATGTTCACAAATCGGCGGTCGACACTCGACATTCGGGAACCTCTCCAAGGTTTCTTCCAGGAAATTTATGTAACGAAAGTTAAGCAAACATTTGGTTGGAGAATATTAGCAATTGGGAGAGAAGTTTTGAAAATTAGGCACGAGGAGGTGTTACATGTGATACGAGTTAAATTTAATTCAAGTCGGTTATGGCTGTGGGGTTACGTCAATCCAAGGTTTATGTTTATGCTTAGATTGCATAGAACGTCATCAACGACATCGATTTATATTTACGTTTTTGTTATTTTCATAAAGCTGAAGTTACGCATCTTTCAAAAATAGTATTCGAAGAATCAAAAAACCAGAAACCGGGAATCAACCCCTTTCTTGCGGCAAAATAACCGCTGAGAAATTTCCTGCTACCGCCACGACTCCTAACAACATGGAAGAAATCTATCGTTACGATTTTTCCTTGGATTCTCTATCGGTTCCGAATTGATATCCCTCTTCCTACTTGCCTTGGTATTTTCTTGACAGTAACATTGCCAACGTCTGCCAAATGTGATGACCGCCAATGTGCATTTATCACACAGTTTTGGTTTTAGAAGACTGGCATCTGGAGAACATCTAATTTCTGATATTGCGTTAATTTGTCCAGTTGCACAAACAATATTTATGGAATCATTCAGATTTTTACGAACTATTACCAAGATAAACTAATGGCCAGTAACCTCACAAGTTTTAACATTCTCTATGCCTTTGTTTACCAACTTTCTCACTGTACTCGTCAGCTTGTTTTTCCGTTCTTTTAACTCAGCAGGCTTTAAATTTGTGTTCAAACTCTCCCAATTTTTTAGAATGTTTATAAGAGCTTAGAATTCAAATCGTTCCATTATTACTTCCATTATTACACTACGAGGGTATACTAATAAATTCTCAGCCTCTCACTATAGATATAGCTGCAAAAGTCTTTTCTATTTATAACATTGGCTAGCAACAGTGACCCCTACTGAGGGGAGCATCACTGTGGTTGTTTTATTTTGTATTGTAACTGTATTGTTTTATTAATTAAAAAAGTAAGTAATTATTGTATTAGGGTAGAAATATTATTTTGGTTGGTAACCTACCTTTTCTATTTTGTATTGGTAATTGGCATATTCACTTTTTATTAGTGTTTTTTGATCTTAATTCATAAACTTCTCCCTATTTCCCAGCCTTTTTATATCATTGCCCAGTTTCTATAACTCACTCCCGGTCTCAAATTTATTTCTGGCTCTTATCTCCCTCTTCTCTACCCATATAATTATCAATTTTCCTCTCCATTTCCTTCACTTTTATAACAATTTTTTATGTAGGTCTTCAAGAGAATCAAATACATTCTGGACTTGTTAAAGTTCAAATAGACTAAAAAATTTTTTTGTTAGTAAAAGTTACCTATTTAGATTGGTAATAATTTGTATATTAATTTTCACTTATAATATCCCTAGTGCATTGATTATTTCCGAAAATTTTATTCTCAATGCACGAGGGCATATTCGGTAAGAAAATCGCAACGACACGGACATTGGTCCATTATGTCATTATGATGTCATTATTAATAAATAAATGATTTTGATTGGCTGAAATAATTTCCACTTATTAATTTCATGCAAGGTGCAAAAATTCCCAGGAAATTTTTACTTTGTCATAGAAACGACACCGAATTCTATTTTTTTATTGGCTACTTTTCAGTGTCGTGCGATGTTCATTCAAATATCAATATTTTATTTCACGTTTAATTTGTCTCTTCACATTTCTTAGTTTTTATCTTTCTACACTACACTTAAAGTTTTTCCTCCTCATTTTCCAATGTTCTCTTTCGCCAAATTCTCGTAATGGCTTTAAAGAAAGAAGAAGAAAAAAGATGTTTCCTCTTTCATTGTGGGTGGATTTGAAAGCCTGAGGACACCAGATGTGGTATTTGATCTCTAGACTATGAATTATTTATTTGTATGTGGGTTTGGCGAAAAATACAATTTTTAATATGTAGTAGCATTGATCATCAAGAATGTTGAAGATATCTCTCAAGTGCTTGAAACGAAACCCCCTTTGGTCAAGATGTCCTTAAAAATTAACTTAACTTTTTGAAGTAAAATTTCACCAGCAACATGATAATTTAAACAAATTGTAACCCTGCCGGAAATATGGTTTGCATCCTGGAAAGTACCTAAGCTAACTAGATATCAATACCACCTCGTTGTTTTGCATAACTTCCTTATCCTTAATTTTACCGAAAGGAAGGGCAAATTCTATTTGCCGCTGTGTAGCGTTTCATCAATGTGGGGGGTTTATGACGGACCCTCGTAAAATTCCACGAGCCACGAGACCATCAGTGAAAAGTCGGTAGAGCAGGTCCTTGGAGGCCTCGACCGAAACTTCCACGTGGTGAACTTGCAACTATTGTGCCGTCACGTCTATGTGTCCCCCACAATCGAAGTTAATAAAGCGGCGATAGTTCGGCCGCATCTGGCGCTATCTGTAAAATTTGGCGGAATCGCCGCCATCCACCAGATGCGTGTTGTTGTGGGTGAAGGACCTATCAAAACAAAAGTTGCGTAGATATTGCACCTCTGCCAAGAGCGAGTGGTGGTCAGCAGCAGCGGACTTGGTGAGGCTGTCGCCTCCCGCGTGGCGACGTCCCGTTCGCGATACCCAAGTAGGTCCCATCGGGGGACCGCACCGAACGAAAGCTGGAGAAATGGAAGAGGCGGCCATCGGTGTAAGCCTAGGAGGGCATCAGCATAGCAGGAGCCGCACATGTGTTAACACATGGTCCGGTCTATAATTACAGTAGGGTTCGTCCGTGCCGGGAGGCTGAGCTAGCTGCAGATGTATTTTAAGAAAAGACAAATTTGGAAAGAGGGGTTGGGTGAGCCTGTGCTCCAAGTCGTCGGGGACCAATGGCGTGAACGGGGCCATTTTTAGAATACAGCTACCTAAGAGGCAACGTTAACACCAAGTCTAGGATACGGGGTGCATTCAGTCGCTAACGAAGACTCGCGGAGGCACCGCGTGTCCCTAGAAGATCCCGAAGGACTCCGCCGGGGCCTTCGCCAGTTCCGTGCTTCCTTACTTCCCATAGTGCTTTAAACGTATGGAATGTAAAGAAGTATGGAGCGAACGCGGGGTCGGTTTCAGCTATTCCAACAAAGTGGAATCCGACGACTGCATCTGTGTCGAGTGTTTGTGTCTTGTGGCCGGAAGTGCGTCTGGAAAACGACTTGGAGCCGCGACGCCAGTGTCTCTCGATATTAAAAAAGTTTCCCGCATCTGCCCGCCTGTTCGGCTCTAATTGGAAATTTCATGTATCAGTGGCTTTTAAATATCATTGATGATTTATGCGGTGTCATTTCGAATCGGCATTTTTAAATTAGTGACTCCCCCAGTAATTACCGGAATCTGCACCAAGGAGAACGTCGGTCAGGGCGCCCGACCATAAATTCAGCGGACGGCGTCGCGACGCCGCAACCGGATCGCCAAATCGGGGAAAACCGAGCGAGCGATTTCGCATCTATACTATCAACCATACACCGGAGTGTAACGTGATACGTCGCTGTTAAGATTGTATCGAAGCCAACAACAATAACAATTAATAATCGTAATGGCGGGGTATATTTCGAAATTTATGGACGAATCTAGCGGCGTTATTAACAATTCGACTTTCGACGAAAATAAAACCGTAAAATTTCGGCAAAACAAACTTTCAACTCCCGACATCAATTCGGGCGCTTAATAATAAGTACAAAATTTCGAGCCAACTTCGCCCAACTTTAACGGCCAAGTTTAAAACGCGATAAATCGCGTGTTGTACAGATAAAATAACGGAATAAAGTGTCGTTTGTAGGTCGTAAAATGAAAAATCAAGCGCAGGGCCAGGACCCTCGGCACCACACATGTAACGGCCGTTACCTAACACGAATAGGCCTTCGGCCCCTAAATTTTTCGATAACCGCCTCCATAACTCCATATCGATTGTCCAATTCCCGAACCGTCTCCGACTCGAAATTAATTCACAACGGTTCGAGAGGGCACAATAGATGAACGCGATTGTCGATTAGCCGTTCCGTAATTAATTTATGGCCAATTATGCAACAACATTAGAGATTTCTGCTGCAAAAAAGCGATTCCGAACGGGGAAACGATCCGATTCGAGATAATCTACGGCCGACTTGCAAACTTTGCAAAGTCGATAGCTTTTTCTCAATTTCCACTTCTGGCACGCGATATTTTACCGAACAACTAAGAAAAAGCATTTTTATTATAAATCTTCGACGGACATGAGTTATGGCAACGGCATTTTTCACGCCTGTCAATTATTTCGACCCGAACATCACTATTTATTTCCCTGTTCGCGTTGCATTGGCCCAGGGACAAGGGATGATTGTCGCTTCGCAACGGAATCCGTCAGCGCATCGCCCGAATGGCGATCAGATTCCTGAATTCCTCAATTGAGTCCGGATCGTGGCCGTCAATACCAATCAAAATTACTCGACTTTTCGGGCCATTCCCAAAACTGTCATGCACCGACCGAGCCTCCCTCGCGTTCACGTTTACCCCCCTCCCCGATTTATCGGGGACAATTTTTGATATGACGAACACCATCAGCGTGCGTAATGCCGACACTCAACTAAGTACTCCCTATTTACATGGATGCGGCAATTTAAATTTATTGCAATAGAGCAATCGCTAACAAACATCAAACGCGTATACATCACGCCCTACGCTGCGAATAATTGCGGATATCGCGCGTATATTGGGTTGCCTATGCGCCGGCCGCCCCCTTTTGCACCCTCGAATTTACTTGAACAATTGCCCATTAAGATCATTTATAGGAACCAGGAACGCATCGCACATGCACAATGTCCTGGACGGTTTCATGGCGGGCCGGGAACGATCAGACCGGATGCGTTCAGACACAGATTATCGCATTACGCCAGTCCAGCCTGTGTTAATTCTAATGACAAATAATCGGCCAGTATAATCGCTTACGCTGCCATAATCCCGCGATTAGTATAAATACACATAATCGTTCAGAACTACGTCGATAAACCAGACCGATTTTCAATTGAACATTAAGTTAATCCCGAATCGATAAGAAAGTTAGTGCGCTCCCCGGAGTGTTTATTAGCATGTTCTTGTGGATCCGCTGAGAGTGTTGATCATTCGCTAAGTAAGTGTGCGAAGGGCCGTGCGCACCCTGCCATTCCTGTCGACTTATTTCGGGAACGTACACTAGCAAATAGCGCAAGTCATTTCGTCAACACGTCAAGGTGCATTGCGGGACTTCTTCCCACCTTGGCATCCTCGCCAGTTTTAGGCTACATGTTGTCGTTGGGGAAAGCCACTCCCCGAATTAGTTGAATTAATTATTTCCAAGTTGGGTGTTCTTTCAATGTTCAAGCAGGCATTTTGCGTTTTTCAGAGGCAAAAGGGAAAAGTGGTCTCAGGTCGGGTCCTTTCATTATTGAATTCGCCGGGGCAACTCCGACATCCCGGCCGGCATAGGGCAATTTTGGCTAATTCAGATTTGATTTAGACTCGACTTCGACGTCGTCAGACAGCCAGAGCCGGCTCCAGGCGCCACACTTGGAGCAAAATCTCTTTTACCTTAAACTTTGTTGCCCATTATTATCGTCCAATAATAATAATGAAGACTGTTTTTTTTAAGAATACGTTCGTCTATCTTGTCATTTGAACATAACCTGAAGAAAGATTAATGCAATGTAGAGAGGTGGAAAGTATTGTCTCTTTTCAAGAAAGGAGAAGACCAAGACTAGAAGTCATAGATAGACGAAGAAAAGTGCACTATCTCAATGTCATACTATAATTATACATTTTTAAATTTTATTTCTTTATATTTCTTAATAGTTGTTAGCATCTTCTAAAGATAAAAATCTTAACGCTTTAATACTCTTGCTGGTCTGCTCGGTGGAGGGTATGTACCGGAAGAAATTTTGAGAAAATAAAACGCATCATCTCTCTCATAATGTAACATATGAGGGAAACTAGAAAAGTTATCTATTTAGCTATGACAGGAAACATTCGCAAGGGCCACCTTTACTTTTCATTTTGTGGGGCGTCATAAAGCAAAAAGTAATGAGCGTGTGGAAACTGGAGCATCAAAGGCCATAAAACTGCATATGGAGATGACGCTTTCTCACATTACGCAACAAAATTTTTATCAAAGCAGTTTAAATGGGGACGAGAATCGATAGAGGATGGCTCTAAAAGTACAAGACATGCAGAAGCGACAAATGGTAATATGCGTATGAAAGTGGAGGCCTTGATCCTTGACCCACGCCACAAAATCAGAAGTATCACCACCTAGTGTTTCGACCATCTCGCATGACAAATTGGAACTGGGTAAAGTTCCACCAAGATAGGTTCCCAAATTGTGGTCTCCTAAACAATAACTTAGGAAAAACTAAATTTGTCAAAAGCATTTGGATACTTTAGAAGAATGATCCCAAGTTTTTAATGGGGATAGTTAGAATGGTGATACATCACTTGAATCCAGAAACAAAATTAGAATGTATAGAATGCCTTCAAAAAGGGTCCCCACCTCCAAAGAAAGTTCGGACAACTGGATAAATCATTGCAATGCTTTTTTGAGACAAACACTTTGCTTGATTGTACGTTTAAGGCTCTACAATTAACGGAACTTTACGATCAAACAGTTCAAAATTCCCGGTGTTCTAGGTTTAGGGGTCGGGAGGCGGTAGCGTAGCTGCCGCGCGTTTTGGTGAGTCGGGGGCGAGGGCAAACAAAATTAAAGTACTCTATAAATTCACCTATATACTTAGCTTTCATTATAATTTTGTAAACAAATGATCACCGTCAAGAACTACTCTCAGTAGAGAGGGATCATAGTTGGTGTGTAAAATACTCAAATAAAACTTGAAATGTCCCAATTTACAGCATAGCGATGTACCCACTCTTCACGACAGTGTAGATGTGGAAAAAATTGTAAAAACAAGTCGGTTTTGGAAGCATGTCACCTTGTTGAGCTGGACGCCGTTTTTGAACGGATAATGTTTCGACAAGCAAAAATAAATAATTTAAGGTCAAGAGAAATTTTTTTTCTTTGAAGTTCATCTCGTACAGTCGGTAACTATGAGTATGAACAACCATGTCTAGCATTTATAGGTTTTCTGATGTACTATGAACAACCATGTCTAGCATTTATAGGTTTTCTGATGTACCTACACCATTATAGGTATCTATAGAGCTAGTCGCACCTAACTCTCTTACGTTAGTGTTATATGATTTGAAATTATAGAAAGATACTTTACTCATAAATAATAATTAAATAAACCTACAAGTTTAGATGCAAGTGAACATTTTTAACGTCCTTGACTGTACATGTTCACAGCGTTAATAAACAAAAGAAATACCGAATGTAATTAGTTTAATGAACACGGATCATACTTTTAACAACAAAGTTGTTGTTCAAATAAGATTATACTAACATAATCCTCATCTATTTAATTAAATTAGTAAAAGGGAGACAAAATGCTAGAAAAAAAGTTGAAATAAGTTAAATTAAAAATTGAAGAATTAATATATGGAGTATTTTTTACTATTATATCAATTTGTTTCAGCAAAACTTCTACAGGCCCGTTTTTAGTTAAAGTTTGTGGATTGCAAGTTTTCTAGATTGGTGCCAAACTTCTACAAATATTTAGGAACAAAGTCTGAAAGTTGAAAGTAATAACTACGAAGTGTAGATTAGAAATAAAAAGAACACCAGGGCATTATTAAAAGTTTTCTACCACCCTTATAATTCTAAAGCAAAACTGACACAGGTCCGTAGTTATGGAAAATCAAATTTTGTGGTGACAGCTTTCTGATTACTTATCAGTCTTCTAAGTATGCTTGGAAATCTGCAAACCTGTTAAATTCTCAAAAAAAGTTACATCAACCGCCTAAACTTCTCTAGTAAAGCTTTTACAGGTCTCTAGCAAATTCTGCGGTCCGGCTTTTTTGGATTTTGGGAGAGAAAATAATAAAAATATGAATAAGAGAGAAATGAAAAAGTAAAGCAAGAAGCTTTCGGTCTTTAGAAGTACCCTGGTGTTACTTCTACAATCAAAAAGCCAAACTGGTGCGAGCCTTTGCGATGAGGAATAACCTGACAATAATATTGTTACTTATTTAACTGCTTGTAATAAAGAGACCATTAAGGCCAGTGAACTAATTGCCAAATTCTCGACGATGTTAAAAAGAGCGATTAAGGGCTGCATGAATGATAGTCTTTTTACGGTCAATTATCATAGTAACGATCCCGCTGCTGGTCCCCGGGATATAACTAGTTGCCTACATTAACTCCGGCGAGTTGTCGTCGTGACGTCGAAGTGCTTCAAAGATAGCAAAATGAATCCCTTGGAGAAAAATAAACCAAGGGGCAGGTGTAAGTATACGACACTGTGCGAGAGTGGGTATGCATGTCACGCACCGCTGTCTCAGCGCCCCCACCCAGGGCCTTCGTGTGCAGAATGCGCTCCGGTGGATAATATACATCAGCCACTCCTCAATTACACTCCTGCCAACTCCTCGGAGCTGATCCTCAAAAATATGACCGAATCCGCCTTTTCGTCGATCGAACACCGTCTAATGAATCGGAAGTTGTAAATAAAAGCGGCGAGGGGCGGGCCGAGGGGGCGACAACTTGACTTTTCGGCTGGGTCCGATGTAAATATTATCGCATTTTTCATTTTCATACCGGGATGCCGGCTTACTTTTATTGCGTCATATTCCCCACATTTGCATTCCGAACACGGGGCCGCGGCCGCTCTCGATGTAAATAGTTTTACACAATGAAATTCTATTTCGTCATTTTCCAATGCTCCATTAGGACGCGCCATCGCCAAGAAAGGAAATTGCCCAGCTAGCGACCAGAAATTCGCAAATATTTTTCAGCAATACTTCAGGAGTTTTCGCCGGCGGATAGGCAACCAATTATACCCGTCCTCTAAAAGCTTCAAATTAAAAAAATGTTAATCGCCCGCTCTGTAGGTGGTAGAAATGCAAAAAGGGTCTTCCCTGCGATGTCGACTGCGTTAGCACTTGTGAAAAGAGGCCTGAAATATTTTCAGCTTGGCAAGCCGGCGGTCGATTTTTCATTTCGCTCCGCCGACGTTGTTCGTAATTGATAAATCATTTTTGAATAACGTTGTGTAACAGCGCTAGAAGTTGAATGGCCTGACCCTAACAAATTACGGAAGGACTTTCGATGGGGCGACGTGACGGAGTTTTTGTTAGGGCGCAATATGGCGGCGGCGATTTTGGCGGGGTTTGCGCGAAATTGTTGTTTGGGGGGGATTTATCGGTTTGGAGCCGCAGAAACACGGGAAATTTTTACGCGTAAAGTTTCTGCAAACCGTAAAACGTTAATGAGAAGAGCTTTTTCATTGACTTCATTTGATGGGACGTAATCAAACGGTAGTTATTGGTAGTACTGGCATTTTTTAATATTTTTAATTTTGTGACGTCACTCAGCTTTCACCTGTTTCGTAGTCCAAAAAATGTCAAAGTTTAATATTATCTTTAGCGTTGCTTACGCATGTACTTCCCGTTTGTTGTAATATTTACTTCTTCTACATCAAACTACGTAGAATAATTATAAATATGTAAAAATATTTTTAGTAATTCACCCAATTGGGGTGAGTGTAATGGAGTCAGGAGAGAAGTCGATAAAAATTAAGATAGCAATAAAAACATCAACCCAAAGAGGGGAGGGATCTCGGAACGCGGAGCGGCAATTTTGATAAATATAAAAAGCGGACGGGGGAAAGACGGCGTTAAGTGTGGATGTGTTGAAACAGCAGGTGTTGCCGTAGTTTGTTCTGCTGACATATGTTATTGAAGAGATAAATCATCCAAGTATCCGTCAATAAAAACACTGCCAAGTCTCCGCTAAGCTAACATTTGTTCTACATGGTAGACCTTTCTTATAGCGTCGGTTGGAAGTCGAAAATTTCGCTCTCTTCTCTCGACAAACATCATTATTGACCAGAAGCACTGAAAAAACAAAGGCATAAATTAAAAAAAAATCCCTCTTCCCGGAATCCCCGGAAGGTAAACAGCGCGGATCCTCGCGACATTAAAAAAATACTTCCGCACAATATATCCCGGGATAAAGTAGGTAAAAGTCCACATCGTTCCGATCAAATCAATAACCCGCATAGCGTCCATAAATCCAAGTTGTGCTCGGCACAGTCCAAACGGCCGTATATCTAAAAGTTTTTTAATAGTGAACGCCAAACCGTGCTATCTCTTATTACCGAAAACTTTTTAATGCCCGGCGCATAAAAACAAGTGTTTCGCGTGATTTATACTTCATCATTTATTGCTTTTTGATCCGACCTGCGGCCCCACTTTATCAAACGCATTAAAGACACGGGGTCCGGGATTTCGGCGAAAAATACCCGAAAACCCGACGACGGAGCGATGGTCTCCGAGACTTCACCCCTTTATCGCTGCCTAAGTAGTAGCGTTCTCAACCCCTTGGAGTAATAAAAAAAACACACACACGCACACGCGTGCCCCGGGGACGCAAGACAAGCGTCTTAGCATAAAATCGAACTTGCTCGCTCGTAAACCGCCAAATATTTGCCATTAACCGAGCAATTACTCCGAGAACACCGCAGCCATTCTCGATAACCGGCAAACACTCGACGCATTTTAATCGGCAACACTCACTCACACCACCAATTGCGGCGACAACAATACCAAACGTCTCGTTACGTTGTTGATAGTTACACCCCAGGCTCCAGTTTACAACGCCGAATTCAGGTTTCCGGTATTGACTTCAACTTTATAGCGTTACCGATTTCTAAATTCGAGGTAGAGTTTTCATCTCTGACTTTCAACGTGTCGCCAGCTTCCTGAAGAAATTAAATTTGCAACACGCAACTTTGAGTTAGACTATTTATCTTCTAAGAGAATTCGTTCTTAGGAAACGTCCCCAAAATCACTTTTGTGATTGTTGGAATCCTCGTTGGAATCTCAAACTTAGGTTCTTAACAAGACCCGCAGCAGCATATTTTATTTCAACCTTATTGGCCAGGTTGCATACCGCTAATGAGCCATTATTAAAGATTCTTATTATGTTTACTAGTGAACAAGACTTTGTTGTTTTTAATAAGTGCTTGGGAAACATTAAAATTCTTGAGGAAAAATAGCTTCCCCTGCAATCTGCAATTAATCAATCATTAACATTTTAATAAACGTTTCTGCAACTGCACGTTAGTGTGTCTCTATCTTCTTGCCTTTCTTCTGACACTTAACTTTCCTCTTCCTTTTATGGGAAAATATAGCTAGTTGCAAAAGAAATCGGACAGAACCTCCGCTTTACCTTTTTTATGTAGAGAAACAAGAGCGTGAGAAAGCAGAGCTTTTCTGGTTTCTGTAGCAATTAGATGGACCTACTGCTGTGATTGCTGGAATTGCTTCTATCCATAGTATCAAAATTCTAATCTACCGGATCAAAGTTCTAGTTAGTAGTAGTATGCCAAAATCTATTTCTCAATATCAGTTTCAATTTTCTAATACCTACAATAGTATCAATTGAATATTTAGTGAGCCGCTAGCTGTTAGCTTATGAATCTCTTCTTAGGAAATTAAAACCCACAGAATCAAGTATCTATTATCAAAGATCTACTTGAGCTTAATTGTGATTTCTAGAATTAAGGTCAACCTTGCAGTATCTAAACGTGAATTCATGCTGCACTCTTCGTTTTGAACTTTTGCTTTGCTGTTAGATTTCCTTGAAACTATTGAATTCGACTGCTTTTCTTGTAAGGGGGTAGCTCCTCTTGTAATTGTTGATGCTCCACATCACCAAAGTTCTAATCTACAACAGCACAGGCCCGCAGGTCTTTCTGTTTAATTTTGGTTTTCAGTATCTATAAAAGTTATTTTAGGATATCAGAGTTCTAGTTTATAGTATCAAAGTCCTATTAAATATAAGGGTAAGTCCTTAAGGATGAAAACCGGATTTATCTCAGATCCTATTTGTCCCATATCAAGAGGAATCAAGAAAATCGCCTATGAGAAATAAGCATAAATATTTTAAGTTCCCAATTCTTTTTGAGCGAAGTACAATTGCGGCAGTAGTAGGGAAAGAAGAGGGGTTCTAGATCATCCTCCCCCCAACATTATTTTACATTGCGTTGCCTGCCTACTCAGTTTACTGCCAACTTACAATTTTTCTCCTTGTTTTAAACAACTTCAAACAGCTTCTAAACAATCTAATAGAAGCTGTTAGAAGCGGCTTAAAGCTGATTAGAAGCTGTTAGAAGTTGATTAGAAGCTGTTAGAAGTTGTTTAGAAGCTGTTGGAAGTCGTTTAGAATCTGTTGGAAGTTGTTTAAAACAAGGAGAAAAATAGTAAGTTGACAGCAAACTGAGTAGGAAGGCAACGCAATATACAATAGTGTTGGGAGGAGGAGGAGTAATCTAGAACCCCTCTTCTTCCCCTACTTGCGGGCAATAACATAAAATAACCTTTTTCTGAAAAATTCAAGAAACTTCATGGTCAACTGTTGAACGAAGGATAAAAATAGTGATTTTTTTGTTTTGAAAAGCTTTTTTATAAAAATTCGATAGTTATCTAAAGCTCTTAAATGTTCTCGGTTAGAAACACTAGTCGACATGTTATTTCTTTTTTCTTCTAAAATTTGCAATCAATATTAAGTAACTATTAAGTAAGTAGTTTTTATTTTTACAACTTCTTCAACAAATTTAAATGCGAACGTATAGCAATTTTACTAAAGAGGATTAGAAGACGAAACAAATGTAAAAAATTTGAGACATCTCACATGAGGACAAACCAAGACATGAACTAAAATGTGACAATAATGGAGAATTAAGGTGGAACCACGTAACAATTTAGAGAAAACGATAGAGAAAGAGAAAAGAAAGATTTGTCAAATTCCTACCATGTGAGCCCTCTCGTGTCTGAATGGCAGCACAACGAAGGCTTCTTAAAGACACCTTTGTGATCTACCCTTGTTGAAGAATGTGTAAATTTGTATAGGACGTATCCTGTTACCTTTACACCAATTAACGGTTGCATAAGTACCCATTAGGATTAAAGTCCGTTTAGCTTCTTACTTGGTACGGTTGAATAGCAATAGAGTTGGAATGAGGTGGGCTTATCTGTTGAGGTTCCGGTGCAAATAACTGAGAATTTATCGCGGCTGGTGGAGCGGACTGTAGCTGTAGAAGTGAGCGAATTCCGTACTCCCGCAAACTTTCAAATTTCCATCCTGATCCTTCATGATCCTGCACATGTGAGGAAGATGGCAATGGTTGTGAAACTGAATTCTAAGAGAGCGCTGTGTCGAATAATGGCGTCATTATTAGTTGTTGAGATGGGAGTAGCCCAAGGAGTGAGTCGCTTTGCGAGAGAGATAGTTTAATTTAATCGTCGAGCGGGAATGATTCGGAGCTGACGATAGTGCTGAAATTTAAGTTGGACATTAGAATGCAGAGGACTCTTGCAAGGATCGTAAAACGGAAATCCAGATCGTTTTATAACGTACCGGGGACTACACTACTAATTCGAGAGGATGATGTTCATTTCTCGTCAAACAACTACGCCGGGAAGTTGGGAAAGAATGTCAATAGATGTGCGACGCCTCCTCGCCCTACTGTCAATTAAACTCAAAATAGCAGATTCACTTTTCAATTAAACGTCCCGAGTCGTGGGCCGTTGAGGAAAGAAGCTTCTTTTTTAATTAACGTGTTTGCCATAGCCCGGAAGTTAATAGCGGAGGGAAAATAAAATAACCAGAAATATAGCTCTTAACAAAGTCTCTAATTGTAACATGAATTATGTAATGGAATATTTGCTCCTTCATTTAAAATACCATTAATATTTATGCAGTCGATGTATATTTTAATTAAAAATGAGGCGTTTTTCAGGGGGCCCTCGCGAAAATAATTAAGAGGAAACGTATTGTAAAATTCATTAAATAAATTTCTAAATTCCGTGTGAGTGTTTAGAGAGCGTCAAAGCCGGTGTCAGCAGTCATACGAAAACCTCTTTCTCGCTTCAATGAATAATTAAACGCGGTATTATAAAGTTTTACGTTTAGTGTTTCGCTCGAGGAACGTCGGACGGGCGTTAAGGGTTTACGATTGCACCTGACGATGGTTCGATCATCTGCCGTGGGTAATCAAAGCCCCCCGAAAATTACACGCCCCCCCCCCTCCTTTGTGTCATTACCCAGCTTCCGTTAACGTTTTATTATGCGCGAGGACGATTCGCCCGGCGCATCCACCATATGTCGCGGTTAATTTTTAAGCGGCGGTCGCCTCGAAAGGGGTTTCTAGAAATCCGACGCCTACGCGTCGCCCAAGTCGCGGAAGCGAAACGCCGAGGAGAATAAACCAGCAGGAAACAACAGGAAGCGAGCTGACGGAAGGAAACATGAAGATGTGAACGTGAGATTGTTGTGTGCGCTTCGGTAACAACGCCAGCTACTTTACTTCTGTTGTTGTCGAATACATTCCGAAAATTCCAACAATCGCCGGATGCGACACATCTCTACGCCGAAAAATTACGAAAATCGCCACGATGATGGTCGCGAATCATCATCGAATCCGCGATGATTGATGCGCCTCGATCATTGGGGGAAACGCACGAACAATCCTGCACTAACAATGCTTTATACATATTTCATCGGCCAGCTGAAAATTCCCGAATTTCGAACGGCAATTCCCGTTTTATGTGATTCAACAAATTCCGCGATTCATATGCATAATAGAGATATATAGCAATGGAAAACACGGAAAACTGTTTGGACGTCGCCAAATTTATGTTCCGGGCTTGATTTCGTGTTATCGGACCGACGGAGGCGTCGATCATCGCCGAACAAAGCGCCGCCGGCGGTTGGCATGCAAAAACTACCATGGCAATGGGACAAAAACTGCATCCATATTGCCCGCCCTTCCGGCAGACACGGATTCACATAATGATTCCATTAATTAAGCCCGCCGCGGACGGAGGAGCCGTGTGCCAGAAATATGACCCCAATTACGGCACAACTGCTTATCTTAAGTGCAGTTGCCGGTTAATTAACTCTTCAACCGGCAACTATGTATTTGCATGCGTCTTTTCAGCAAAAACGACACAGACGAGAGGCATCCCGAAAATTGGCTTCACTCATTCTCGAAACCAAAACTTTTCGAACGTCGGAGCCACTTCGGCTAATTTGACACTGGCTCTCGCCTTAAATTTAAAGCAGATAACCAAGAGCCAAACTGAGGCGGAAAGGCGTGCAGGTGATAACCTGCATTCCTCGTCTAAAAATTTATGTACAGCTTGCCGAGAAATTAATGTCGTATCGAGAGCCGTTGCGGACTGCACGATTAGTTTGGGCGACTGTCCGGATTATCCTGTTGGCTTATTTTGAACCCTTGGAGGGAGGCTAGGCCAAAATTATTTGCTCGAGTCTGCACAAGGAGATTCCCGGCTAGCCTCCCTCCAAGGGTTCAATATAAGCAACACGACAGTTGACCAATCTAATCGTGAAGCTTGCAACGGCTTTCGATACGACATTAATTTTCCGGCAAGCTGTATCTATCCCAAATTAATCTAAATACATTCGATTGGTTATACTTGTACTTCTTCTTATACTTTTCTTATAATGGTCAACAACTGAGAAAACTGCCACAACAGTTAGGATTGTCTTCCTTCGGGAACAGTAAAACATTAGCTCAACTTTTTCATAAGAAAGGCAGAGGCTGGAATGTTAACGAAAAATATGCTCTACAGTCTCCAAGGGTCAAATTCACGAGTGGAGCTTTGAGCCCCGTTTCCTATTCACCGGATCTATCCCCATCAGACTTTTTACATAAAAATCGTTGTCAGTAGCTCAAACATCCTGTGGGAGGACAACAACTGGAAAACTGCCAATAGAAAAAATCGCCAAAGTGTATACCTACATTTCGGTCCAATTTCGGATAATCCCCGGTCATCGTTCTTCGTGGCGAGATGTCAGTGATCGGGGTCGGCCTTAATTTCCGAGCGGGGTCATCGGCGAGACGCGGAGAAAAATTAAGGTAATTCCGGGGTCGGGCGCGAAATAAACTGTCAGTTAAATAATTTTCCCAGATTCGGGCATAATCCTTCAATGTCCCGGCGAAGCAGAGCGCCTCATAATTTACGCCACTAATTCACCTGACAAGGCAACGCGCGTGCCCCCTTTATCATTCTTTGTGTGATCTGGAATCTAGATGCCCGGGCCTAAACCACTGTCCGTTCGAATTGAACCGTTGAACGGACACTAAAGCCGGCCACCCACTCGAACCGTTTCAGTTCCTCACTTTTGGACAGTAGGGGCCGATTCAAAACTTCGTATTTTTTTAAAGCTAAAAGTGGTGGGTGACACTATCGATTAATTTTTATTTTTTTAGGAGATTAGGAGGACCACGGTGATGGTGACACGATCGATTCGAATTTTGGGATTTCGCTGACGAACGCACGCACACCACCGACTTCAATAAACATTTCAGGGCTTGTGCCAGGAAATTGTCTTTCACGGAGCCAATTTAATATGCATGGTGATCATATCAGGCGCCTCAGAGCCACACTTCAGCTCGAGATCGCACTTATCCATAAAATATTTGATCGGATCGGAGCGGAGGAATGCCGGTCGTAACGCGAAATACGGCGGCGAAAATTTCGAAAAAGGGGGTTCCGGGGGCCATACACCTACCTGCCGATCAGGGGTAATGGGCCCATTCAAACGAGTTGCGCCAAGTACCCCGAGCACTCGCTCAAAACCCAAAGTAATTTTAAACACCCCAAAAAGGTTGCGTCGCAATAAGCAATTGATTTCTGAAGCAATAAAAGAAAAAAACTGCCATTTATCTGAAAGTGACAGACAACTTTTCCGGCTGTTCCAGCTTCATTCATGTAGTGGGGAAAGGAAGAGACTAAATAGTACTAAATAGTGCAGAACTTTGAGAGCAATTTAGGTAACGCGTTCTTCTAATATCTAATAGAAACTTGAAAGACAATCAAGCTGGCTCTATTTATAAATATTTTTAAGTCCTCCATCTATACAGAGTGTGTACCCAGGGTTTAAAGTCGGTACCAACCTTCCTATTTTAAATAAAAATATACAACTTTTTCACATGGTTCGATTATCCTTCCAGTTCTGAATTTCGACATCCCTTGTGATGTGAACTTATCTAACAGTATTTGGCAATGTTAATTATTTTATTATTATTATTCGTTAAAAATCAAGAAATTTTATCAGTCTTGCCGATTCATTTGTTTTTCAAGTATGACAACGAAACAAAAGATTTAACATAACTTTATTTTTTGTTAATGTTTATGAATTTTCATGTTTCATATTTTAATTTGACCACCGCCTCTTAACCATTTGTTCATCTTTTTAAATTGTAGCAAATTTTCAGAATTGTAAGGCGAACGCCTCCGTTATCACAAGCGTTTTTTTCTCACTGTATGCATTTTGACGTGCAATTATTAGTTCTTTCATTTAAGATCACTGTATAAAGAGAAATGGAATAATAACAATATAAGCCAAGTGCAAGTAAATAATCCATTTAATTTAATGGAATGACGCCGCGCGCATGCATTGATTACATAGTTGGTCCACAGTGGTACGCTCCGCCTTAATCCAGTATCGTATTCAGGAGGCTACTGCTTCACACGTTGTTACTCCATACTGAATAAATATTATTCACTAAAGTTATGTCAGCAGAGTTGGAATATGCTGAACGGGCTGTCACTAAAAGTCTTAACAGAAAATGTCACAATTGGATGACACGAATAAAACGTTCAGTTCTTCTCGATAGCACTGTTGTTAAATAATTAGAAGTATGAAACATTAGGAGGCGATGCAATTACATATATAGAGCAAGAGATCCCGTCATATAGCAGAGAACTCGAGGTCTTCATTGCGTCATTAGAAAATAACGAACTGCTCCAGCATCGCAAACTAAATGTACTTAGACGTACCAATACGTATGTATGTTGTCCTATTTGCATGTTTCATGCACATGCACAAGCTCCTATTTCGGAGCGGTGTCCCTGCGGTCAGCAACATCTGCAGAAGCCGTATACACGTCCGTTTTCCATAGCAGCTGAACCGAAACATATTTTTCTTTTTATCGTGCGAAATACGATGGCGGCGACGCATTAACATACGAACAATGCACTGTATGACGACACCGAATTTTCCAGCAACCCCTTGCAAGAGGAGTTCTGCCCGAAATTCCGCGACAAATTGACAGATTGCATTGATCAATCCCCCCAAGTGAGTAAGAAGTATTAGCGCTTCCAACGAATAAAAAGAGGTCGCGTACGCCTTCGTCGGCACGCATCATCCCAGATTAATCACGGGCCGGCGTCGCGACGACACCTCGAAAAAATCACCGGAAGACGAAATTTGCCGCGCGAACCTGAACCCCCGAATATCGTGGGGCCATCAGTTCGGGTTACTTCCATTACGGCGGATCCGGAGTAATTTATATAAGTAATCTATATCCTAACTAATAAGATAGGGGCTTATAGAGTTCCGTAATTACTTAAGATATCAATAAATCATTAGAGCAGAAGTGACAGTGACGTCACTTGGTTGGGCTCGTCGCAGAAAAGCACGGCGGCGCTTCCGTTAATCCGTGTCGAACTCATCAATAATAAGAACAATCAGGCGAACGAGGGGGCTTTACACTTGAGTACCTGCCGGTCCTTTATATCCGTCGCCCCTTCGCCACTTGACACAATTTTTCCTTTCAAATTTTCGCCATTACCACCACTAGCGCCGGGACACAGATACAAATCTCGCTAGATTTCCTCCCAATAAAAACCCGTTACAGGATTAGGGAGATACCCCGGTTTATCGAGTGTGAACGGGTCCTCTTCGCAAGATTTGAACGGGGCGTGCACGTTGAGAAATCGACACTCGTCCAAATGGAAGTTATGGAGGCGACGTCTTAATTCTTTCCCATATTGCAGATTTGACGACTTCCGGGGGATGAAGCTACTTACTCCCCGATTTTGTGCCAGGATCCACCGCAATCATTGGCCCCCAGTCAATATCTGGAGTAAGCCGGTGCCCGGTCTGCCGACCGACCGCTCCTCTTTATCGATTATTCATTATTTATACAAACGTTCTTATTATTCCGTGCTGAGCTTTCCTTTTTTACTACTTATTGATGGAAAGTAAAGCTCCGTCAGATCTTCTCTGGCGTTATTCGCAAAATCCAGACGGCCGGGATTTCTCCTTGATTTTTCGCAAATTCCTAATGATCGACCCGCCTGCCTATCGGAATTCAATTAAGGAGACAAATCGTTTACCCGCCAGTGTTGCATCCCTACAATAATTATGAAACGACGACGGCGCCGCCGACGCAACAATCAAAAACCCCTCAATGCCGTTTTATTGTTGTCGTTCAGAATACGTTTGCTGGCAATTTTGAGCCGGGGAAGTGGTCGCCGAGAGTGGCATAACGCAGTTCTGGAATGGACCAACTTCGTGCATTACAATGGACATTTATAAACGTTGTCGCGATTTCCTCATATTACGGTCCCTCGGCGGCCCGAACGCCGATATTTTCGACAAACACGCATCGACGTTATCGCGCTCCACAACCACCACCCGCAGCTGCTGATGGACATCTTGACACCGACGCACCACCCGATTATGCGTTTAAATATTGGCCTGCACAAGCCACGACACTAACTGCCGGTGTTTCCGAATATAGCGTCTAAACCCAAACTCGACCTGTCATCGGTCAAATCGCTGATTTAAGAAGCCGTCCAAAAAGTTTAAAACGAGGCAATTTTACGGTAATTTTGTTCGTACAAATTAGCTCTCCTAGATGTGATGAAGAAAATGTAAAAAATAGTACAAAGAGGAGAAAAAAAAGGAAAATGTGCTTAAGATAGTTTGTTTCAATAAAAAATCCCTAAAAATAGCCAAGTTTTTCTCCTACATTCTCACCCTTATTTTCTTCAATTAATTTTTCTCCATCTAAAAACTAGCTGAAGCAATAGACAACCATATTTAAAATCTCCTTCTTCTTTCTCTTCCAGAAGATCCATGGATCTGTTCTGCAACCAATCTATTCTTGCCTCTCCTGTGATAGCAAGCTCCAACTGTCTCCACATCTTCTTGATGGCCTTCCAGAGAGACGTTGTCCTCTCGGTTTTCTCTCCAGTGCCGTACGGACTATCCTGTTTGCGTCCATTCTTTTTATGTGGTCATGCCAGCATCTCCTCCGTTGTCTTCCCCATCTTACTATGTCTTGAATTCCGCACGTCTGTCTAATATCATCGCTTCTTACTCGATTCCAGAGGGTTTTGCCTGCTATTGTCCCCAGGGTCTTCATTTTGGACGATCTCATTATGCTTTTTGTCTTGCTAGTGTCCACTCTTACTGTAGGTTAGTACTGATCTCACACATGTCCTGTAAATCCTGACTTTGCTGCCGGTTCTTGCATGCCTATTTTTCCATACAAGATCCCAGAGGCATCCAGAAATCGTGATCGTTCTATTGAACTGGTTAGTGAAATCCCTTACTAGATTCTGGTACTTGATTTGCATTACCTGTTCTAAGAGTTTGTCTTGAATTACTAGCTTTCATCTTACTATTTCTTTACCGAAGGTTAAGCATTTTGTCTTATCGACAGATAAGTCATGCTTTTGTGCAATATAGTGAAAGGTGAACAGTTGTCTTTGTAAATAATTTTGTTTCGTCTACAATAGTTAAAATTTTTTAAAAAATGTTTGTTCAAAATACTTATATACAGGGGTTGTAGAAAATTGTTACTCGACGGTTACCTACCACCGACCGCGCGCCCGCCAACAGACCTGGGAGTGGCCGCCTGCAATGATTCTCCAAAATGGCATAAAATGGTGAAAATTCTATGTATCATAAGTGAATTCGCCTCAGATATTTTTCAACATCGACTCCTTCCCTCTGATTGGCACCGATGATGAAAATTGTTTATCTAGAGATGGTCCAGAAGTCTTAGTCAGCAAGTCAAGATTCCTCCAAAACATTTGTAGATTTTTCGATCTTCACTTCGTAAACGTGAGCGCTTCAACATTTCTTGCAAGACATCCTCGGCGTCCATTTAGCATTTAAGGAGGGTCCTCTCTGCTTGGTTCCGTTCCAGTCATTGCTGTCCGGATCCAGTCGAGCTGGCACGTCATTGTATGCCTATATTGCATTTAACCCGAGACATCGCTCTGCCTAATCCAATTCGCGACGACGGCATTGTGCGACGTTGGTCGCTGTCGGCGTTTTCTTCCCGAATTGGAAAAGTGCGGAAACTTTTAAATTAAATCCAAAGGAAAAGCTTAAAATGTGGCCGGCATATTTCGGCGATGTCGACTTGATGGATTCGCGTCCGCAAAAACAATATTAATTTTAATAAGAAACCGTGACAGGGGGAGAGGTCTAAAATTACCCACCCGGAGATTGTCGTGGTGTAGCGTCTCCGATGGGAATGACGGGACGACACGACACCATCTACGCGGCGTTCCCCACACTCCACACGAAACCATATTTAGTTCTCGGACGAGATCGGCATCCCGTCCATTGCCGTTGTATCAGATGACTCTCGGCTTTGACGCGGCTAACTTTAGTCCGTCACTCTTAACATTAGGAGACGGGCAGTCCTGATCCCGAGGATTCGGTGTCGACGATCAAAACAACCACCAACAGGAACTTTCCCGGTCCGAAAAAAGGAGAATAATTATTCACCGCGGTCCTGGAATTACCGCAGGCAATTAAAATATTTTACCGATGCTACAGTAATTCCAGAATGATAATGAGTAACAACTCCCCAGGCACCGGCCGTTTCCATGCATTATTCTCCACCAGCCATAATTATGTGCAAACAAAGCGGATCACGAGGATAAGAATTTCTAAAAACGTGGATGCTAAACGAGGTTACTTACGACGTTGTTTTTCTGGAACAACTTCGGGATACTTGCAGGAAAATCTCGGGAACAAAGTTTAAATTCAAATGTTCGACTCGAATTTGTTTGATAAATACAACGCAGGAGGAGGAAAAATAAAGGAGGTAGTCGCGCAACAAGAATTGCAACAACCCTCGCACTAACACGAATTATTTCGCGACCAACTTTACGGTGAAATAAACTCGTTGCAATATGTCATCTCCTTACGGCAATAATGTTCGCGACCTAACGGACCTCGCAGCCGGTCGCCATTCCCGAGATCGAGACAATTTACCTTCCCGAGAACCGGCAAGAGGGTCCTCCTATTCTATTCCGGCATTTCCAGCCACTTCCAGCGACCACAATAATATCGGAAAAGAATACCGAAAAGACACCCCACTCCCTCCTAAAAGCTACAACAACTACTTAACATAAAAATTGAGAACAGTTTCAGTAGTGGCGTGTTAATCTATATACAGCAAAAAAAATTGTAGAATCTAACAATTTGAGAAATTAAAAAAGACATTAAAGAGGTCTCATTCTGTAAATCCAAAACAGCTTGATTGCGGACGCAAAATAAGTTGCTTGTTTTGATAGAAAACTGAACTTTCAAGGCTAGCTAATAGTTGTTACTGGTTAGTATTATACCCTAACCCGTCACGACCCGCCGCAGCTACACTGCCGCCTGATTTAGGTACCCCAACTCCTTAAAGATCAGGATGCGAGCGAGAGCGCCACGCGTTTTAGTTCTTCCAAATTAAAAAGAAAATGATTCCTTTGAAGGAATTACTAAAAATTACTCATCGCCGCCCTCCGGGGCGTGCGTGAAGGAGGGCGGCTTGGTTGGAACACACGTAGCCACCAGGTCTAATTCCGTGAAGGTAGCGCACGGCATCAAATTAGCGCAAAAACTTTGTTTGGCGGTCCCTTCTTGCCGGTCGGTTGTTGAATTTGTTGTGTCGAGTTGGTAATTGGGCGTAATCTTCTCCGGTGGCGGCGAGAGGGTCTTCGGAATTTATCGGTGGCGATTTGCGTTTTGTTCTTGGCAGGTGTGCGGGGGTTGAGATGAGTGGACGTTGTCCGAAACTTTATCGGGATAGGACTTCGTGCCGGCCATCCCAAGTACTCCTCTGATGAACCGTTCGTTCGCCGTCGGCATCGTAATCAAGACGTCACCTGCCGCCGCCACCGTCTCTCGACATCGTTCTTCCACCCTCTCGGCACACACGTAGAAAGAGAAGGTGGGGCAAGGGAGGTATGAGGAGGGGACGCGCCCGGACGCTAATCATCTCTTTATGCGGAATTAGCCATTATCCCGCGTATCCCGTGAATTATGACCGATTCATAACGTCTCATACACAAACTTCATTAGCGTGAGCAATTAAACTCGGCCCGTTCGCATTATGCAGATTGTTCGAAGGTGCTCCATGGCAACGCCAGCCGTGCTTCCCGTTCTTCCGTTCCGCAACCCTTAGAAACGTCTCTCACCGGGACGCATTAGCATACCGTTGATATACATTATTTTTCAAATAAGAACCTCGCCCTTTTCCCAAATTTCCGTCGTTCGTCGAATTATTGCTGGCGTTTTAAACAAATCCAGACGCGGGTCGATGAAAGCAGGATATGGCTTTGCGACGACAAGAAACAATTTAGTAAATAGGCGAAAATTAAACAAATCGACATAAAATTTTCAGAATAACACATTTATTTAAACAAAGACAAAATAAGCAGAATTTCTAGCGAGACCTCACACACAACGTTTGTGTTCCATCTCGTGCTTCCGAGGCATCTAAATGTAAATTACGACATTTTATTTCCAAAGTTCTTGTAACACAACACGGCTACAGCCTCTTGATTCTTGAAGTGAAATCTGACACAATTTATAGCCCAACCGGGAAGTAACGTCCGTAAAGGACTAGCATAATAAACTGGTTGTCCTTCTATTCTTTATTCTTATTTTGGTGTCTAGAGTAAAGAGAATTGTAGTGTTTTGGGGTTGAACACTGAATTTGTCTATTTTTACTAATATCGGCGCCAGCCAATAAGTTATATTTTGTTTGTGGTTTATATTTTAATATTTTATGCTCACATTTCTATCGTTTCAATGCACATTAATTTACACAAATTCCGTGTACATTCCATAAAAATGTCACATATCCCAAAAATATGGAGTTCATAAATAATAATAAATAATCCCCGCATTAAATCGGGCTTATTTAAGGCAATCGTAAATGAGATTTCAGACGAATTTGCTTTGTCAGTTAAAATGAACAATAGACCGGAATGTATTTAAAAAAAAGAAACTGCAGTTGGTTGACTGACTAGATTCCGTTATACATTACGGACCTCACAGGACCGAATCGCATGATTAACTAGACGCAATTAAGCTAGCTTTAAGCGAGCTTTGCAACGTCGAGTTATATCCAGCGTACAATTAATTAGGGTAGAGCAAAAAGCCTTCACGATGGCATTGTGTCACTGCTATTATTGCACATAGTCAGCATAGATAAGTTCTTGGCGTTGAAGACTTCCAAGTCAGCTCAATTTCAATTCGAAGCTCTGACCCATTAGAAAAAATTACAAAAACTACCAATTTCAGGTGGTGTGCTCCTTAATTGAGGAGTTGCAAAAATCATTGGAAAAGTCGTGTTTAACTGTTACGCGGATTTCTGTGGAAGTCACGCTAAGAAAACGTTTAAACGACGAGGCATAAATGTCTAGAATCAACAAGAATGCTTTGGTTTCGAAGAATACGATTGTCAAAAAACCTGTCAAGATTGTGCTTACGTCCAAAGGAACGGATGATTTGTCTAGAATAGCACCATTATAGGATGCTAAATAGGGCTGAAGCTTTATTCCCCTGAGTGATCAATTACAGTGATTAAACTACAAACTTCGAATATTAAACATTAGTCCGGCTTATACAGCGACAAACTATAAATTTAAGGAAGACACAGAAACTTCTAATGTCACCTAGACAAAGACAAATGAGAAAAAACTTCCAAAATTTGTACCGTACCTATCAACCGGAGCTATAATAGAATTTTGTAAAAGCGAGGTCGTAGTGTGGGTTTCTGAAACTTTGAAATAAACCTTAAAGAAAGGATATTTGAGAATGTGAAAGGAAATAAATAAACGCTGGCCTTAAAGTGCCGTCAAACGGTTTCCTGTTAAAGTGCCGTTAATCCATATGACGGCACTTCAGTGTGGGCAAAGAAAAAGATTAGAAAAGTCTTTTCAAGTAGTAATTTTTAATGGTGCTTTTTAAAAAACAAATACAGGGCCTTGAACTGACCTTGCGTAGAACTTGTTTTTCCTAAAAAAAGTATCGTTCGAACGAGGATTTGAACCCGAGGTCTATCTATGGTACGCCACCGGTTTTTCACGCCTCTATCGACCTCGCTAGTCGTTGCGTGTTCGATCTTTGTAGTCAAGCGTCTTTCCGTGATGACATTACTTGCGTGTTGCGCGCATTGACGGCACTTTAATAGAAAGCCGTTCGACGGCACTTTAAGTACAGTGTTAAATAAATGCTCTTACAGTTTCAAGCAGAATTAAAAGAAGTGAATACTTTATACAAATGGCTCCTTAAAAATCACCTCAAACCGTAGTTTCGTTATTTATTATCCGATTTAAATAAACAAAAACATTAGTATTCAAAAATACGTTTTATTTAAAAAAAAGTCGAGCATCGTTTGATACTGAATATTTAAGAAAATCACGATTAGGATCACTTTGTAGTCCTTAAAGAATGATTTCGTAAAGTTGTTTGTCCATTAAATCGGATAATTAATAACAGAGTTGCGGAGTAAGACGTTATTTAGGAAACACCCTATATAAAGAGCAATTTAAGGAGAACATAATGCAGAGCAACTCGTTTTCTATATATCGTACCTTCAATAACGTGAAAATTTCTTGCAGTACTAATTGAGGCTAAGTTTACGAAAAAGATCAAAGAACTTGTTCGATTTGGCACTAAAATGAATCTTCTTCTTTTTAACTTCAAACATGATATTCGACAATTTCACATAAATACGGACACAGAGCAAAAAATATCAAAGCTGATTTAATCCTGATGGAGGAAAGCTTAAATCTAAGTAAAATTTGGTAACAATTAATATCTAGCAAAATAGAAGTTTGAAGTGAATGGGGTGAGAAATTTACATGTCCTCGAATGCCCTATAATCAGAATAACATAAATATGATAAAATTACACAAGACTTGCGTGAACTGTTAATATTAATTTACAGAAAAGAATTGTATAAACTGTTAATTTTAAATTCAGAGAGGTTGCAGGAAATCTCTGAAGACTATGAACAAGTGGTTCGCTCAAGATTCTGAGTCCATTGATGACAAGGAAAGATATGGGCCACTTGATGCACAGACCAAAACATTGGTGAACTAAATAAAATAGTTGGAGCAAATAGGAGATTGACCATTATGGAAGCACTTAATTTATTATAAAATGAGGGGGAAAGTGGGAGGTTTGTTGTGCCAGCCGCTCTCACCACATAACTTCTCTTCCGGCAGCTTTCATCTTTCCACCACCTGAATATTTACTTGATTTGGTAGCCTGCGATTTTTGATCATTTCCAAAAATCACCATGAATAAAAAAACATTTTGGCTCGATAGAGGCGATTGAGCAGCTACGACGGCGAAATTGAGTCTCACAAAGTATGATTAACAGAACTTTAGTTAGAAGTGCCAGGCCAAGGGGACTAAGAACGTTTTAAATTCGTCAATTCAGAGTATTTAATGAAACACCTCGTAGAGATATGGACTACTGACATGACCCTAGAAGATCTATGTATAATTGATTACTGGTAGAGTGTTTGGAAAAGTTGTAAAGTTTCTCATATACTTTTCAATTTTATTTAAACCCTACATTTCTGGATTTTAGATGATGCTGTGATTTTAGTTTATAGACTTTTCCTATTTTATTTCTCAAAGATTCAGATTTGGTAGCTGGTTTCCCGGCATAGATACAGATACAGCAAATTAAATTCCAAAATTCCAAAAAATAAAGAGTCAACCTCAGGAAAGGAAGAATAAGAAACAATTTATGATTTGCTTGTACGATAAAGCAAATAAAAATAACTTTTAAAATGTTATCTTAAAGCTGAATTAAATACCATTTATGTAAGCGAATCGCTCTGTGCCATTTGTCCTTGAATGCTGTTATCATGAATTTGTTTGAAACGGTGGGCATTTCGAGTGAGCTTAAAAGCCCGGAAAGGCTTAACGTAAAATATTTTTAACGACCTGCAATAAAATGCAGAGTTAAATGTGATAAGTGTATGTACATCTGCAGGTTTTAAAACCTTGGGCCATTAAAAAACATTTTTTATCCTCTCTAGATTAGTCAAAAAAATACGGGAGTTAAATTATTGCCTACAAAATTACATGACAAAGTAGAATGATAAAAAGGAGACACAGACATTGACCTTTTCGGCACAAGATATGAATTGTAGGAGTGTTTCAATTTCTGTAATCTGGCGCTAGAACAGGTAAGTACATAATATTCAAAGTGCCTTCACCCTAAATAGCTAAAATGGGGTGATGATACTCAAGAGGATATCGTCGATGTCCGCTTGGACATTGAGACGCGTCCATCATCGTCGTTCATTCATAAGTTAGAACGGCACTCAACTCCCCATACCGTTACTCATGCCAATTGGCCATGGCTAATAGCCCCCATTTCGCTTTACGATGACTTACCGAAATAGAGCGTCGATCTCGCACTTCTCAGCTCTCGCAAGTTGTAGGTGCAAAACATCGTGAGATAACGAAACGACGAAAAATTACAATGGTTAAGTAGCAATAAACACTCGTCTTTCCGATACGAACGTCTTGGTGTTTACGGTTTCGACGAGCACCGAATTAGCGGAAACTTCAATACTCCGTTACGGCAGTTAAACGAAATATACAGCCACTCGTATATAAGCTTATGCGGCTTATCAGGACTCATCGTTGGGCTGATGAGACTGGTGCAGCGTGGAGGCGGCGGCACTCCCCGAACCGTTCCTCCTATCTAATATGAAAAGTCCGTATCATAAACTCAGCTTTATGCCGCCTCGTTTTCCCAGTTGCGGTTTCATGAATTACTAATGCTTATTTTCTGTACACAATGAACTTTTGCTACGTGCACGTCTATTCCCGTAAAATCTCCCGTAGGAAAGCCACTATCAACCGAAAATCACGTCCACATGTCGTCTTTTCCCGGCTAAAACCACCAAACACGGTTAGTCCCTATTAAATTTTTACGTCGATCTTTTTATCCAGTTGTTTGGAGTGGAATATGCACATGTTTATTAGTAGTCGTAAAAGCGGGACGAACTCCGCGTGATTTACGTTATATCTTAATCTTGAAGGCGAAAAAGCTGCATGCCTCGTTTACTACCGCTGTTTTCAGGATCAGAAGATTTATATTCTGGCCACAAAAATATTAAGGAACGTCACGGGCTGCGAAAATTATTAACAACTTAACTGCAAATTGATTCGACAAAAAAAGGAACAAGAGGATTTGTAAATTGTGGTTTGTGGTGGGGGTGGTCCGGACTTGCCCAAGAAGTTGCCAAATAAGAAGCCGCGAGTCTAAAGCAATTCAGCAGACAAACAAGACGCTTATTGAAGAAACTTAAGTTTTCGTGCCATTTTGAATCCACCTAACTTGATCTGTGATTCATTTATCCATTAGAAATTATACAAACTTTCCGACTCAGTTTAATATTCGTTTCGTCAAACTTATCTCCTCCTTTTCCAGCAAGAAAAGTTTGCAGTTTGCTGCCGACAACATCTTCTTTCAACTTTTCCCTCCAGTTTGAGAAAACCTCAGAACAAAAACTTCATCTACAACTTGTTCACCTTCTTCGAGGAATCAGGTGGCAAGTCAAAATTTTTAGCAACTTTAGCATTCTGCAATTCATATATCACCAAACACCGAACTTAATGTACACGTTTCTCCAAAGAGTAACAACACCAAATCTCAAAGTCACATTTGACAATTCACTCAGATTTAGATTCACAAGTCCATTTCCCTCTTTCTTCAGTTGGAGAATCCTCTAATCTATGAATTCCTACCAGTAACTCATCATCAAGAGTCTCGCTTTCCTTTATTCAACCTTCCCCAGTCACCCTCTCCACAGGCTGGAGCTGTCAGAGAGCATCACAAGAAAGATGCACAACCTCCCTTATCAAAATTATTCCTGTTAAAACGTTTGCAAGTTGATAAGCACCGTCCTGGTGCAAGAACGTCTGAAGAAGCTTTAAGAAGACCATGCAAGTTGGACACAATGTTCTAAAGACTTCCATCATTTGGAAATGAATTGAAATCGCCAGAAGATAAATCAGGTGTGGGATAAATTCCAATCGTTATTCATAAATTCTGGTTATGATGAGCGGAATCCAAATGCAACAGCTCTTCACTTGTTGGTTTCAGATTTGTTATTAAAATTAAGAGTTTTAAACTGTTTAAACCAGTAAAAAATAAAAAAAGAGCAATTATTCTGATCCATTTTGTTGGTTGTTGCTAAAATGCAAAAGTGAAATTAGAAAGCGTGAATTTTAAAATTAACTCTCTAAGGAATTCAGATGACTCCGAAGACAGTTGTAAATAAATTACAGACGAGTAATCATTTATTCATAATTTAAAGAACGTACTTCAAGACTGGCACACTCCCTTCCATAATTCTAGCTGTATTGCTAATTATACACTAGATACATTATTATTATTAATTACAGAAAGCAACATTAGGGCATAAAATCAGAAATTTACTAGCTGTAGCTACATATTTAACCCTTTCAAAACTTAACTCTTATTAAGAACAACAGTTGCCAAGTTGTTCTTATTGTTTGGTTTGCGACTAAAGTAAACCTTTGAAATTCTCAATATTGCCACAACCCTGTAGACTACAAGAGTTTCAGGCCTACACGTCCCGGCAAGAATGCATTCATTACAGTGCAGATACAGCAATAATCAACTTATTAACTGAGCCAGACCGATCTAGAAACCATTGACAAACGTGGATTAAATATTGCGACACATTACACGGCCAGCATTAATTTAGTCTAGTCACTGTTTGAGAGGAGTAAAAAATTAGTTGAAAACCTCAAAAGCATCAAAATCAAAGAACGGGTGACGTTTCCATAGCTTCACTAGCAGCAGTTAATTTATCAGCTACCTTCTACATCAATTGCAACACTCCCATTATCGATATAAATGAAGCATACTTATGGTCCGACTGTACAATCACCCTAAAATAGAAACTAAAACGATGTCCGTTTCAAAAAGAACCTCTAATATGCTAAAACACAGAAATCTCGGAAATTAAAACCCCAAAGGACCATAAAAATAAATACATTTCATTGAAAATAAATAAAAGTTGCAACTTTATTGATAAGTTCTAGGTTCTAGTCAAATGACGGAGGACAATTTGCTTGCGAGCAGTTGGGAGTCAAACTAAAATTATCTAGACGGTCTCTGCGCTTCCAATGAGATTCACCCGGCGCCTCCGCCATTTCGACACCCGGTCGTGCTAGAGCGGGCATTAGCAATTTCGTGCGCCGTGGAGCTTTTTCGTAATTAATTTGTTATTAGCTCGCAGTTTAATTGGTTGCACGCCAATTTTCTGTGAACAATCAAAAAGAAGGACGAGCCGGTGTGAGAACAGGCGATCGAAGCAAAATTGTTTGCGGTGCATCTGAGGCGTGTTGCAAAACCTCATTTTGTCGCCGAGGAACGGTTGCAAAATTAATTACACCTCTTTTAGCTATTTTTATTATAATGGAAAACAACGCGCCAGACCCAGTTTCATTTAAAATAAGGGTGCACATTCTGGTGGATCTTTTATGATTCAGGCGACAACTCGCGACGGAAAGTCTCCTGTCGTATTTAAATTCACCAGGCATTTCCATGCAGGTTTACTTTTGCTAAAGCTGTTTATTTATTTGTAACTTACAAAGCCGCTGTTCGACATCAAAAGGAAGATAAAAGAAAGGATTTCTGTTAGTCCCGCTATCACGGTTAGTGCTAGAACAAGTAGCGCTTCCCTGAAGAACGGTTGCGCTTCCTTTGTAGGCGACTGTCGACGTGCATCGGGCCAATATTCCTTTAAGAATCACACGGGATTGTTTTCGATACGGCATCTACAAGGGGATGCCGACATAAAGCTCCTGATCTCGTCGAAATCTCGAAAATAACAAGGGAAATTCAATGAGAAGGCCGCGGCCGGAATAAAAATTTAATTAAGCGTCGTATTCTATCCGGCGCTTTAGTACAGTCGTAAAAAATACAATGGGTGTGATCTGCAAAAATTTATACGTGGCAATTAAGGCGTGTAATTGCGTTTTGAACAATTTCTCGGCGGTTGTTTAGACGAATTCAACGGAATCGACATGACGCAGGATAAATCCAAAGTTGGCCGAAAGCACCCATTATACTTTCTTCGTGAAAACTTTTAATGGAAGACGGCGGCGAAGCATGAAATTAGGGTCAGTGCATTTAAAATCGGAGCCAATTCCCCAAGAATTGCAACGTGTCGCTTTTGGGGCGACGTCGAATTAAACAAACCCGTCGAATGTGGAAACCGGGAATCGAAGTACGTGCCTTCCCTCATCGCGGGACGTGCCGGCGGCGGTGTCTCGACTTATTGAAACCCTCGCCGAAACGGAAACACGTAAATTCATCGGAATTAAACCGGGAAGAGAGATGGCGCTTCTTGAAAAATAGAAAACATCTGAGCGGCGCTACGCATATTTGTTCTCCGAAACCACTTTAACTTTGGACGCCGCGGGTCACTCGGGCGCCAGCGAAATGACACAAAACCCAACGAAATACAGTTAGAGCAGGGCGGCATCGGGGGGCCGTTGGCAAGCAACTTGCCACTGCTGCACCAGCGTCCTGCTGTCACTCGCAGGAGTTTATGGCCGCAAACCGCTGACGGACGGATTAGTTCGATGGTAATGGAAGCGCGACGTGCCGTCATGTATATTCGAATAACTCCATATTTGAGATTGCCAGGCCGACACGTGACTTGTGTTTATTGTGCCGAGGTCGGACCGCCGCTTCCGGACTTTCACCGGAACCTTTTCGTTTTTGTCAATGTCACGTCAGGACGGCTGGCACGGCAACGCCCGGAATCAGAACGATTTCGGACAGAAATAGGACGGCCAACTCCTCCGCCATAATACTTATGCAGAGTTTCCCACGAATTTCCAATTTTCAAAAGAGCATAAATAGGCGAACAGAGACTCAACTTTCCGCCAGCTGGAAGCGTTAATAAAGAAAATTACCTCCCAACCGGCGCGTTTGTCTGATATCTACTGCTAATACAACGACACCGTCAATTTACACCTTGGAGGAAAAATACAATTTTGTAATCTTATATCGCATTATACCTAGAAAAAATTATTAAAGTTCCGATATTTTGCCCGATTACTTAAACGCGCCCTATACTATGTGCCCGCCAGTGACGTCACATGCCTGTTCTCCGGTCGAGGCCAAAGGTAACTTTGTAGGTTTTTTTAGGTTTGGCCAGCTAATTTTGGGATTTTTTTCACCCAATTTTATCTGAAAACCTAGTGCAACTGTGAAATTACTAATAAAGTAAAACGTGAGGGTGAGTAGTAACATGTCGGTAGTTGAGTAGTGATATGGAATTAACAATGCAGGAGGAGCAGATTTATTGATAACGCTTGCTCTGTACCACGACGGCGACGTTCAGAAACCCGTTGTTCGGCGTTCACAACTACCCGTCAAAATTTGGCCATAGTGGCGGCCCTAACCCGACAGAAATTTAACAAAACAACGAGCCGGTATCGGCCAAATTATGATTTAGGTGCATTAAATATAACTGACTAATTATACCGTCACATTGCTTTCACACGTTTCTATCAGTGGCGCTTTGAAATTTGTGAGGCGAAAACGTGGCAAATTTATTACGAAGCGATATTCAACGAGCTGCTATTGTGAAATATTTAATCAAAATCAGCCATCGATTATATTGACTCTTGGAAAGTAACGCGGCAAAATTTTGATTGGCTCAGGGGTTATCAAAATCTTCTATCACGACACCCTGGCACAGCGAGACAGTTTGGCGCGATATTCGGGCCAGAGGTGTGTTTACTTCTTGGAGGACGCCACGGGCAATTCTGTTGCTGTGACTGACGAGCGCTATCTTGATATGATACAGAACTTTCCGCGTAAATGGGACAACTGGATATAATTTCGACAAAACAACTTTTGCCCACATCCATATTTTGGCAAAAATAGTGCGAACTGTTTTGATCACTGATATCAGCGGACTTAATTGTATGAGATTTTTCAAATAGCAATAGTAGCTAAAGGTTGAATTTAAGTTCCAAACGATTCGCTATATCAGAAAAAATGTTTGAGAGACTATCTTGCATCTATGTCAGTTAAAACTTTCAGAAACTCTTACCTATAAAGGCAACAGGACATTGAGATGCCCATTGGCTAGAAATCATAATCCATATACAGGATAACTCAATAATGTGGAACCAAGCTTCTCCTGCCTAAGGTATTAGAGAAAAATAAAAGCTACTTGTCAAATGACTCATTTGATGAAAGAATATCACATCATATTCTTTACAAAATGACGCCGGCTATTTTTGCCTACGTCAACTTTTTTTTAACGACAACGTATTAATATTTCTATTTGACCTGACGTAGGAAATTATCTTCCACACAAACGTGAAATATTTTTTTTCTACATCAAGCCGTTTACTTTTAAAATAAATAAAATTCGCGTTTTCTAAGCAAAGATGAGATTTTGCTTCTAAGCTCCGCCCACCTCAAGTTACCAGGAACGGGGGCTTAATTATAACACAATAGATAGTCAACAACACCATTGGAATGTGACCGGTAGGGTGGATTGTTTATTGTCGTAGAATCCAGCCCCGTTTTCTAAATAATTCGAGAGAAAGGGGGTGCAAAGCTTAGGAGTAAAGTGTCACTCTTGCTTAGCTAAAATGCCAAATTTCTTTATTTATTTAATAAACGAATTGATGTACAAAAAAATATTTCACGTTTGTCTGGAGAATAATTCCCTGCATCAAACCAAATCAAAATATTAGTAGGTGCGTTAAAATTAAAAGAAAAAGTTTTGCAGGCAAAAATAGCCGGCTTCATTTTGTAAAAAGTAATATGCTCTCAAATTAGTTATTTGATAAACAGTTTTCATTGTTTCTCTAAGTCTAACAGTTTAGACAGGAGAAGTTTGGTTCTACACTTTTGCCTTACCATGTATAAAAACTGGAAAGCTCAGTAAAACATAAAGATGCAAAAATTTGATACTGTCGTGATACAAAATAGTTAATTAAGTACCTACCAAGGGCAAAATGGGAATCTTATTATGGATATAGACAAAAAACTGGAAAGATGGAAAGAGTATGTGGAGGAACTGTTCACAGGTAATCGTATGTCAGAACCGGATATACAGAATATCTCAACCGGGCCACCCATTATAATAACGGAAGTGGAAAGAGCAATCAAAACAGCTAAAAATGGAAAAGCGACAGGCCCTGATGCAATACCAACAGAGGTAATGAAACTCTTACAAGAGGACGGACTGCGTGTTCTTACGTCACTGTTTAATTCCATCTATGATACGGGCGAAATTCCATCAGACTGGTTAAAATCGACTTTTGTGACAATACCAAAGAAACTGAAAGCGAAAGAGTGTAGCGACCATCGTACAATAAGTCTGATGAGCCACGTATTGAAGATTTTCTTGCGAATAATACACCAGAGAATTTATCGAAAAATAGAGGAACACATAGGGGACACACAGTTCGGTTTTCGAAATGGCTTGGGAACTAGAGAAGCCCTATTCAGCATGCAGGTCCTGGTGCAAAGATGCAGAGATGTCAATCGTGATGTGTTCTTGTGTTTCATTGATTTTGAAAAGGCTTTTGACAAGGTGCGGCATGGCAAAATGATGGAAGTGCTGAAATCTACTGGTCTTGATGATAAAGACCTCCGGATTATTGCAAATCTATACTGGCAACAAACAGCGAATGTCAGAGTAGAAGACAAACTCACCGATAATGTTGCAATAGAAAGAGGTGTGAGGCAGGGCTGCATCTTGTCGCCACTTATATTCAATATATACTCGGAAAAGGCATTCAGTGAGGCACTGGAGGATGTGGGGGCGGGCATCACTATGAATGGTACTCCCATAAATAATCTGCGCTATGCCGATGATACGGTTCTCATTGCGGCGAGCCTCCACGAACTGCAAGAACTAGTAGATCGAGTTTCTCATGTGTGTGCGCAGTATGACTTAAAACTGAACATCAAAAAGACCAAATACATGATCATCAGCAAACAACCGATGACTGACCATGGTATCCAGATAAATGGTCTACATCTTGAATATGCCAAAAAATTCAAATATTTGGGATACACTATAGAAGATGACTGGGACCACTCGCTGGAGATACGATGCCGCATCGAACAAGCTAGAGCTACCTTTATCCGCTTAGGAAAGATCTTGCGAGGAAACAACCTATCCCTGAAACTGCGTATGAGGATAGTAAGATGCTATGTGTTCTCCGTTTTGTTGTATGGTGTGGAAGCTTGGACGCTAACCGAGGCTACTACCAAAAAACTCGAAGCGTTCGAAATATGGTGCTACCGTCGCATGCTTCGTATTAGCTGGGTACACAGGATCACGAATGATACCGTGATGGAGCGGATGAAAAAGACGAAAGAAATTCTTCGAACCATCAAAACACGGAAGCTGGGGTATTTCGCACATGTGATGAGGCATCCGGATAAATATAATACGCTCCACCTTATCATCCAAGGGAAAATCCAGGGGAAACGTAGCGTCGGCCGTCGGAGAAATTCGTGGCTGAAAAATCTGAGGCAGTGGTTTGGCCAAACATCGGAATCGCTCTTCAGAGCCGCTGCCAACAAGGTGTTGATAGCAATCATGATCGCCAACATTCGCTGAGCGGATACGGCACACTAAGAAGACCAAGGGCATTATGTAGATGTTTATGTCTTCCGAGGGCGACAGGTTTTAAAGTTGCCCGAGAGGTATAAACATCAACTAATAGCCGTGGTGCATACAAAATTTTATGTTTACTAATCTGTTTTGTAAAATTACGTATTTTTGTAGACAAAGTGGTTTATTGTCAAAATGAATGACGTCTATTAAAATTCCTCAAAAAATTCTGAAAAAAGGCCCGTTGTTATGTATGTTACTTGGCCCATGAGCCATAAAGTTTATTTTATGGCCCATGGGCATTGTGAATAGTTTAATGAATCTCGTATCCAAGCCATTATTAAACAATAAAGAACTAGTAAAACATAAATTAAGCGTTCTAGAGTTTTTGAGAAATCCTCTAAGACAGAGGGGATTGTCGTGCCTAGAGCGCCCCGTGTGTGCGCCAGAGAACGCAACACTGGTTTGCGACTTCACAAATACGACGCTTTATTGAGGACCAATAAGAAATTTTTCGGAAGTGAACCTTCTATGCTTTGCCGTCTTCGTAAAAAAAACTTTCAACTAAATAGTCGAAGATTCGATTCCAGACTGAAAGAGTTATCTAACCAAGGTCTGGAGCGTTGGCATGGATTCCCTGACCTCGTTGTGAATGCACCTTATGTGTTAACATGTTTCAGAACAAAGTTGATAATAAGTTGATCCTTTAGTTTCGCAGTTGAATTGCATAGAACTATTAATGCTTTTGAGTTGACAGGTTACAAAACACGCACTCTAATTTGGCATCATAATTATAACGAGATGAAATTATAATGCTTTCAAAAGAAGCAGCCGCACTCGCAATGAAACGAGGCACACGTTAACTTTCAATTGAGACAAGATGCACGCAAATGCAGATGCAATGAGAAAAATTAACAGGATCTACAACAGATTCCAGAGAAACGTTGACCTCACCCTCAATGTTTTATCATGTGTCTACCAAAAGCAGCACAAAGAAGAAAATTTACTGATTCTAAGTAAAAAATAACTCAACCAACGTGTTCAGTAAAGCATCAATTTAACGACAACATTCCAATAAACCAACCATTTACCTATAATACTTTTACAAAAAGAGAGTTATTATCTTTATCGGTTTCAGGCTGTAAGAAGGTCCTTAACATTCACAAAAGTTGGTTTGTAATGTACCTTATAACTGTGATAGGAATGTAAAAATGACATATCAGTAATGTAAAAATAATATATGTATTGGTAATGTTATATTTTTACAATACAATTATTAGTTTGCTGCCACTGTTTGAACTCAGTATAACATTTTTCGTATTTAACTTTCGACTGGTTGGAATAAGTACTTGCATAGCTTCCTCAGTACTTTCTAGCACGTTTTCAGGCAAATTAGCGTTACTCATTTTACAAATTATTAAATTATTAAAAAATAAAATATTTGTTGACTATTTGTAACTATCTAGCAACCAACTTGTATAACGACCTTTGATTTTTACGGAAAAAGTTGCAAATGAATTTTTGATTTATTAATGCAGTCGAAATAATTCATCAAAATGCGGAGGTGGTCGCCTGAAACCGATAAAATATTGAACAAACCTCGATGTTATGACATATTACAGCCTTGGATGTCTTAAAATCCTCGCTCTTCGAGCTCGGATTTCAACCTGACAACTTCGGCTGTAATAAATGTCATAACATTTCTAGGTATGTTAATAGCTATAAAAGAAAGAATATAATCAATTATAACGGAATATAGCTGAAAATCCTGACTTTAAGCCAAGGAATTCTTAGGGGAAGAGAAACGTACCTACCATGTTCAAAACAAAAGAAAAAGATATAAACTGAACAATATTTTTCGGTTAACTAATTTGTCCAATATTAGCCTACTTTGATTTTAAATTGATAGAAATTATAAAAATACTGCAATGGTCATGTTTAGATTTCCAAGGGGTCGTTTGGCTTCTTAATCGATCTTCTGTTCAATGGTCATGTTTACTTTCTTAAATATCTTTGAGCATCTGTAACTTATGGTTACCTCTAACAACTTATTTCACAAAGTATTTCAAAATAAAATTATAAAACACTTTTGTCGCCAAATTAAACTTATTATAATGAACGTCTTTACAGCTTGCATATTATAAGAATAATCATTTAGTAGTCTAAAGTTGCTATAAGCGAGATTTGCTTTTGCCAGAATTTTCAAACTCAGAAGCACATAAGTGCGCATTTTGATTAGTGGAATTGTCGCGTTTTATCACTACTACTTCGTCCCGATGAAATTAGTAACGGCGCAAAATGGAAACTAGTAAATTTGTTAATAAAAACCGGCGGCGCCATAAACGTAAAAGTGCACGTAATGCCACAATAACAATTAGAAGACCCTCCCCCAAGCATTAAACTAGAAATACCCTAATAGAGCAAGCCCCGCTAATGCCGACATGAGCCCGACGAATACGGCCAAGTGCACAACGGTCCAGACAAAGTCGCCGCGAATTATTAGTGCGGCCGAAACCCGAAAATTTTAAACAATATTTGTCTGCACAAACGCGCCGGCTACAAGGCATTAAGACCACATGTTGCAAGACAAAGTGTATTATTCTACATTCCATTAATGCGGACATGTTTTGCCCGAGGAACACAACCTTTGAGGCGGACGAAATCGGTCATTAATTAAATTTCAACGGGGCCAGAATTCGACAAAAAATCCTTTGTAGTCGAAGTTGGAACGTGTCGATGCGTCGTCGATAGGCAAAAGTTTTCGCATTACGCCCGTTAATTTGTTTCGTTTTTCCGATCCTCACCGGCGTCGTTCGGCAAAAGTGCTCCGGGTGCCACAAATCTTAACGGCGGAAGGTGCGCCCTGGTCGTTAAGGCAGCTAATTTGGAGTAGTAGGGTGCGTGGGTTAAGAGCTAGAAAACAAAGGGAGAGTAAATAAAGTCCATGGAGTTCGTCGGCTATCTGGATGAAAGATCGAAAAGCAGGATTGCATCCGCCCAGAATGACAGTTTGAACCCATCCAATATTAGGGGATATAAAAGTCTTTAAGATACCCACCCGGCACATCCGCCGCCCCTCTCCCCCCCTTTCGCCTCAAAAGTATTGCAGAATTCAGCAAGACGCATAGCGCATAGATATAGCAAAATCAATACAGAGACGAGAGTTGAGCCCGCATCATAGTATTCCAATCCATAGCGATCCAGTCGTCGGGGCCGAGAATGCACAATGAGTTTCTTGTATTCCGACGGCTCGCCTCCTCCCCAGATTTGCCCCGATGTTGTGGTTCTTTTTCCGCTTAATCCCGTATTGATTGATGAACCCGACAATGACGAAGCGAATCTCGCAAACCCTACCCAGCTTCTTATTTTTACATACAATTTCGCGGCCTCTTCTCCAAAGAACCGAAAATCGCGCACCCCTCCGGATAATTATTAAAAGAACGTTTCGAGACTCTTTTTTATTACGTCGTTTTCTCCCCCTTTGCCGCAGAGCCGCGACTCGGACTTAATTACGCCTAATTTATATTTTTTATAGTGAGCATCAAAACATAAAACCGGCCACTGAATCGCTTTTATGTTCCAGCTGCAGAAAGTGCTTCGGTCTTGATTACTCATCAATTCCGGTAATTGCTGCGGCTTTGTAAACCCATTAGTTAAAAAAGATCGAAGACTCGACCCCCCCCCAAAAAAAAAAAATAATCAAAGTTTAGAACGGCGCTAGTTTCCCGGCGCATCCACCAAAACGTCGCGGCAACTACCGAAATTGCATGCGTCGTGTTTACATTGGATTGTTGTTTTATTCCCGACGCAACTCACGAGGACGGATCCTCTTTCTTCCCGTTTCCTCCTTTCCGCGGTGCCGGTTCATCTGAACCGAGTTACGAGGCCCTTTGTTTACAAGACAATTCTTCAAATTCGCCAGCATCGCCAGATAACTTTCGCCGCCTACATATTTCATGAATGTTGTCATAATTCGACTTCTTTACAGCCTCGGCAAACAAAAGCGCTGAAATATCACGCAAAACTAACACAACATGATGAGAGCGTTTCGGACGGATTCTTGCGAATATCGAATAAACACGCCCCCCAATGACAATAAAAACGGAATGCGGCCGTCCCAAAAATGTTTTTACACAAAACACGAGACGATATTTTCGTCGAGGCGCAAATTAAAAAATCCAATATGCCGGCGAAAACCCGACCTGACATGCAGTTTTACCGGCGTCTCTTTTATGGCGCCCCCAGACAATATGCAGTCGCAAGTAACGTCGAGTTTGATGAAAGAATTAACTTTTTACATCGACAGAAAGTGGTTTTTAAGTGGAATTAGCTCATAAATTTAATGCATCTTCCTTTTATAACTTTTTAAAAATTAATTAAGGAATTCGCTGTAAGACGCTGCATTCTGAATGTTCGTCGCTCCTTCTTCCCCAAATTGATTCTTTTCTATTTGCTCATTTAGGGAGCCGCGCGACTTAAATACTCGACTAGAGCTTTTTCCGCAACATCGCGTTCATCAAGAGCTTGTTCTGCTCCCAGCTACTACCTTGTGATGTACCATCCAATTAAGTTGAAACTAATCCAGTTTTACGTTAAGCATAAGGAATTAATAATCGCAGTGTACATTCGCGTCTACAAGTTCCAGCCAACCAAACTTATCTGCGCTACCAAGCACCAATTTAACACATTTAACAAGTTAAACAGTCTTCCTGGAAATAATTTTTAAATCCCCGAAACTTACATTTAGAGATTATACATAAAATCAAAAGTAAGTTGAACTGGAAAGAAAATAACTATTTAGAAAATACAAAGCTTACTTTTCTTCACAAGAAAATGACACGTTAACACGTTCATCTATTTGAATAAGAAATAGACATTTACCAAAAGTTTCAAATGTCATTGAGTCTCTTAATCTTAATTTTAGGACCTGCCCTGTTGTTAGAAAAAGTGCATTATAAACCTTTTCCTTGGTCAATTCAGGATTCGCCCGGCGCATCCGCCATTTACGTCGTTCATCTGTCGGTTCACTTCATAAGCAGAAGTTGCTTTTGACAAAATAATCAGTTCCATCGACAAAACGCTTTTATTTAACTATAATCCGTAACTAAGTAGAATGAAGGTCCTATTCACGACGTAAATTGTAAGCCTAGCAGAGTTGTGGCTATCTTTTCTTTGGTACGGAGTGAATTTTCTTCAGGGTGTTTCCTATACTAAAATCCCATTTACATCCCCCTCTCTAGCGTCACAAGAATCCCCTGTAAATCAAAAGCCCGACCAATGAGCTAAGGATTTATGATTTCTGGATGTCGTCCATACCTGCACCAGGTCAATACCGTCTTCAAAAGTCTTTGAACAGCGCTGTACCAAAAACAGAACCTTTGAAAACCATTTTAGTATCTTCAAAGTTTTCACTTGAAGTTAACAACAAAACCACAACTGCTTCATAGTTTGAGTTACAACAGCAATTTTTAACCAGAATTGCGTGTGAGGTGCAGCAGCCGTCTTTAAATTTAAATGTAGCTATAATGTGTAAGTACAATTAATTTCTGGAATTGTGGCTAATTTTTCCGCACTACGACTTGCCAGACTTCTGCGCCAAACAGCAGCCTTCTGTTGAGCAATCCTGAAAATAGCGTTTCTTAGAAGCTTAAAAAATATGTTGCATTTTTCGAACAAGCCCAAAGGTAAGAGAAGTAGAAATAAAAAATACTTAAAAAAAAATCATAAAAGTTAAAAAAAATTTCTTATAGTAAACCTCGCTCCTAGAATGTCAAAATCACGGAGTGTGAATAAAGGATTGGCAGGTGTCAAAAGAAGGGAGTTGAAGAACTGGAGGGCGAAAATCATGAGATCTGCGACCGTTTATGGTTTATTTTAATCCCTGGAAGGAATTTGCAATCAGAACCCTATTGCGGGGCGGCGGGTAGCGCGAGTTAGCAGCGACTCGCAATAACGCTGGCTGCGTGCCGTGTTAGGTAATTACCATCAGCTTTGTATGTATTAGATTTTAATTTTCCGTAATTACTGCATAAATCATCGGGATTGGAGCGACTTCCTCGCGTTCCGGGTTGAAGTGGGTCTCGCGATCCGTGCTTGTGTGCGTTTCGGCCAAGTCGGCGGGGTTAATGGGCAAGTTTGCAGAAAATGCGAACGGCAAATGTGGCGAGTTGCCCGCACAAGAATTAAACTATTTCAAGGGTCGGATTAGGTTAAATCGAGGACGCTAATTACTTAATCCCGGAAAGGCTATATACATGACCGAGCTCGGAAAGTTTGCCATTAGACAACTTCAAGGCACCACCGAAAGAAATCGATGCGGCGATTTCCCAGCTTCTTCCCCAATCTGACATCGCAAGCATCGGGACGAGGCGTTAAGTAGCCAAAACCAAAATAAACCAGATCGTCATTCAGTAAATAAGAAAGTCAATATTCGCCTTTGGTATTACAACAGCTGGAAGTAAATCTTTTTAATAAATCTAGCGGAAACGCTGCGCCTCCCCCGCCAAGGTCTCCGGCCGGAAATCACGTTGTGCGGGTTGCGTGCAGCAGGCCGAGGACTAGCGAGAACGCATGCGTCGGTCGTGCCTGAAATTCAAGAGCGTCGCGGCGTCGTCGCTTCAGTCTTTTACTTTCAGCAATATCCAAGCTAGCCGAACTAGATTTGACGGCGCGTCTCTGATTATTAATGCGGAACGAGACGGATTTCACAGACCTAAGCCATGTGTGCGGCAGACACGCGTTTTGTTCTTATGGTGGTGGCGCCGGTGCAGACGTCCTTCTCGACGCTCGACGACCTACCAGTGATAACCGACCAAAATGCAACATTCACGCGATAAAATTGATTTCTAATGCCGAATAGCGCTCCCTCCAACCACCCACTCGTAATAGCTCTGAACTTAACGATGACCTTTGAGGACGGGGACGGGAACAGTAGAGCGGGCTTGTCATTTAAGCCCTCACTCCGCCATCTTACCGGATTCTGAGATCTATTAACGCGGTTGCTTCCGAAGGCCAGATCTCGATGGTAAGGTGAAAAATTAAATTATGGAAGTACTGTGTTGATAGTCTTTGATAAAACTCAAGTTTTGGTTGCACACTTTGGCTAAAGAGGCTCTTCTACTTGCTAACTTTATTTTTATCCAAACTTGGAATCAAGTATTTTTCTCATTTGATTTATTTACCGAATGGAAAAAAATTATAAAATGTCGTAAGCTTGTTGACCCATCCATTCGTTTTAGTAAAAATGATTAGATCTATTTTATATAAAAAGAAAAACGAGCACTAAAAGATCTAAATTTGACTACAAGAAGCACAACGTTTGGTTCTTAATGATGGTTAATTAAAAATATTTTGGGAATTGGAATATAAAAAATTCTGGTTGAAAGATTTTGGTGATTCTAAAAATTTGTTTTAAAGACTATTAAAGCTCCATGAGTTTAAAAGTCGTACGGTACGATAAAACATTTTCTTTAATAATAACTTTAATATTTTCCATGCAAACCAATTATTATTGTGAGCAAGACATTATTTTTTGATTAAGATTGGAAAGTTTATAATGTCCATTAAGTTTGAAAAATTAACAAGAAACGGGAATTACGTCTTTCAGATTGTGGCATTTCGACGTAAAATAACAGGAAGCAGTGATTCTCAAGAAGCTTAAATAGAATTTTATGCTTCCCTAGTGCACCTGCTAATGATAATAGAAACTAATTAAATGTAAAATTAATTGGCAGAAAACTGAGAAGTTTGCGTTTCTAAAGTGTAAAGTTCTGAAAGGTTTTGAGTAATTCAACGGTCAAATCTTTTGTCCTTGAGTCATTCACAAAAACAAGTTTTGGTCAAAGTTTCAGTAATAAGCTTTTGAACAAATTTGAACTTTTGGGATCCTTTTTGCTACTTAATTCTTCGCACCATGTTTACCAGCTTTTTGAATTGACGCAAAGTTACCTTGCACCTAAGAAATAAAATTGGCTCGACTTAAGAAATCCTTAAGGGTTGACATAAAAATTTTGATTCGGTCGAGTTTACCAAACTTGAATTTCACTCACAGTGACGCACCTGTCAAAATTTCCTGTTTCACACAACCGTTATTCTGAAGAGGCCAGGGGGAACGAGGTGGTTGGCGTTATCGTGGACCACTCGTGCAGATTATGTGAGGCGTCGGAGGAATCGTCAACAACGTCATTTGAGGCTTTGAGGCATTGCGTAGTTTTGTAGCCAACTTTGCGCTGTTTCGGATTAGCCTTCGGTGGGTTTTCGCATCGGGGTAAACTCCAGACGAAAGTGGCTTGTCATGGGAGGGCACCCGTATGCTTTTCGTGTAAATAGCGGGGGGGTGGCGCGTGAAAGCAGCTGCAGGAGATGCGAGGCTTAAAATATGAATGGGCCGTTTGGGCTCGAATTGATTTTCTTCAACCGTCACAGAGTCCTGCGATCCGTTTCCGCGTCCCGGCGTCATCAATTGCATCTTGCGACGCACCTCGGGGTGGCGTCGCCGAAATTACGTCATAAATCGGGCCTGAAGCGGTCCGGGATGGCGTGGCCGATAACTCAAAATTGGAAGTCGAAGTAAATGTGGCGAAAACAAATGTACGGGCGAAACTGGAACAGGGTGCAGGCAGTGAATAGGTAATCGGGGTGTCGGGGGTTAATGTGCAAGAATGCGGAGCAGCGCGGGTGGGTGTGCCCGCGATGTACCGGGCGCGCATGGCGTCCGGGCACACAAGGCGCCGACGACAACGTCGCGATGCTGCGGCGCTCAGTCGAGATCTGGACCTGCCCGAGACGCCATGGCGCCCACGCACCGGCGTCGTCTTATCATCCCATCTTCTCATATTCTTGCACTGATGCCGACGCTCCAGCCGCGGCGTCACTGACCCCCAACCGCCCAGCAGGCTCGAGTGTTAAGTGACGGCCGACGTCGATTATTATTTGTCAAAACGTGACGTTCCCTGCGACGCCGCTTCCGCCGCCCGCCGGTGTTATTAATGAATTCCAGTGCCGCCGCGTGAACGATGATCCGGGAATACGAAGAGTTCGCGATGGGTCAGTGCGGTAACAATTCCCCAGTGCAATAATTAGAGTGTGACGAAATTGATGTATAGAGAGAAGACGGCAGCTGGTGCATTCCCATGCCAGAAACGGCCGCATCCCCGAAATAGCAGCGGCCACGGCTTCGGTTACCTCAACACACGCACCTAAAGCCGCCTCACCGACCAGTGACATTCCAATCCCGTCCAGGGGCCGCCCTCTGGACCACCTGCGACCGTCCACCCTTCCCGCGACGTCAAGAAAACCACCCCGTCGCACGATTAAGCAATGTGCAGCTTTAGCTGGTTGAATCCGGGTCAAATTGTAAATGCTATTTGGTCCCCTTCAACCAGCTGTGGTTGACATTGCGAGCAACAAAAACAGAGATTTACGCCCAAGCTGCCGCCGTTGTGGACCAACCCCCGACTAAGGTATCTCACTCCAGCTATCACCCAAAAACTTTTCACCACCACCACCAAAAACATCCCTTCACGTCCAACAAATCACCCCGTTGTTCTGACCACTTTTTCTCAAAGTCGCAGAAAAACAATAGAATGTATATAGCTCTCCATGCACGAAATCGTCTAGCTTCCTCTCCCTGTGATCTCGTCGGATGCTCCGGGGCGCAATATTATTTTGTTTGCGCTTGTTGTGGGTTGTGGAAAAAGAAATTCGCCTCACGTTCAGAAGCACAGCGCGATAAACACGAGAAGAGCGGCCGCATAACATGGCGCCCCCGACGTTTCGCCGGGGGCCACCTCCCAGGGCCCCCGCTAAACCAACATTCATAATGGGAAACGTATGAGCGAAGGGAGGAAAGTTCAATTACACGTCACTATTTGCAGTGGCGTGTCGGGCACTTTCAATAATTAACGTCGACGATTTGTAACGCCACCTGATGCGGAAATCAGCCGAAGACACGACGCCTGCTTCCAGATTTCGATTGTAGAACAGATTTTAGACGGTAGCTGGTAGATTTTAGATTGTAGTTTCAATAATAAAGGGAGTTGTTGGGGAAGTTCGCAGCCAATTTTAATAATCGCCCGGTAATTAACCGGTGAAATATTAAACTGCGAGGGGTGCCGTCATTAATAACAAGTTTGCAGTTATCGGTCGCGGATGGCGAGGTCATTTTCGAGCGTCGCCGCCTTAAAAACGTTCCGCCCCGATACAGCCCCTTTGCTGCCTTGGAGGCAGCAACGGGAAAATTTCCAATTATCATCCGCTGTCAAAAACATCCCTTCGTTATCTGGCTAATATCAAAGGCGTTTACGCAGTTATGCGACATTATCTCCTACCATCCGCGCCTGGCTTCTCTCTTCCTCACAACGTATACTGATTAGAGTATTCGAAAGTAACTAAGTTTAATTAAATTTGCGGCATAAATAATTCAAATCGTAGATTCTGCATGGAGCCTCGATGTCACCGTGAAAAACTTTACGACTCGTTAACTTTGAACAGACTTTTAGCGGGCTTTGCAAATAATTACCCCTAAAAACCCACACAAGAACCGGCAGTAATTGGAATAATGCAATTTTCAGTTTCCATTCGCCGTAATTGGAAAAGGGAAAGAGCGATATAAAATTAAAACAAAATCGAGAGACGAGTTTTTCACCGGAAACTTTACGACAATTTGCGAATAAGCGCGACTTTTAATTTCACTTCGCAGCTAGTTGGCTCTCTGAAAAGGCACCTATACAAATGCAGTGATAATTAAAACGGAATTATATAACTTTCCTTCAATTGACCCCCGGCCCCGGCACCTTTATTACTTTTTGCGAAATTGCGCCCGTTAACTGCGGGGGTGGCGGCGCTTCTCTCCCGTCTTAATTACCGGTTACGTTAACAATAAGCAAACAAGATCGAGTTACGATAAACAGGAGACGGGGCTGCGACCGCGATCCGGACGGAATAGGGCACTTTTGATGATCCAGCAACAGCGCTTCTCACAAACATCGCATGATCCATCCATATTAATCATTCAGCTCTCGGTGGCTCTATTTAGTATTCATCCCGGCGTTCTTATCGTCGGAAAGAGGAGAGATACGGGAGAAGGACGGATCACCTTTGTCTGCAACATCTTGCCTGTCATCTTGAGCGACGCTAACTAGCGACCCCTCATTATTTCATTTATTATTATTTCGTCACGCTGACGAGCTCGCGGCCTATCTTGTCCTTCCGAAGGCCCCCGCAGCGATAACGAACACCAGAATTAATTTACGGAACGCCGCCTTCGTAATGCTTAAAAAATAAACCAACCAACATCGTCAACAGCACCGAACCCAACAGAATTACGGCGGTTAAGGACATTTTAATTGCAGATTGCAAATTAAGGATCAGACGGAGCAGAAAAACCCGCAGCGAAGAACAGGTTCCGCCATTCTTCCAGGTAAATATCGAAAGAGACCATAATCTATTTCAAGTCAAACTACCGATGATAAAAAAAATAATTTTGAAGTTTAGGTTTCAAAATTTACATTTGACATAAAAAAATATGAATTATCTTCTTGTACAAAAAAGACTTCATGAAGGCAAAAATAGTATTGTAATTTATTTTGAAAAACTTTAGTTTTTCAAAGCGGCTTGGAACGGTTTCAGTGCGGCATTTAGTTTATAATTTATAATTTTTTGATTGCTCTTCATCTAGACCAACTTTCAGAAAGTTCATTAATAAGTCAAAAGTACTTATACATACATATTGAGATAGAGACCAAACTAATAAAAGAAATTTTCTTATAAAAATTGGAACAATATTTGCATATTTGTATAAAGTCGGCAATGGTGAAAGAGCCTGGTAAAAGTAATAATAAAAAATTGACAAATAAAATTACGAAAATAATAATTTTTCTTTCAAGAAACTTATTCCTGTCAGCTTGAAACTATTCGAGAGCTATATCTACTTTCGAACTTATGATTTACCAACGTGCCTTCTTATCCATACAGATATTGAGAGACTCCATTAAAAAGTCATTAATGTTTACTAAATAAATATCTAAAGTAAAAAAAAAATGTGGGTGCTCTTATTCTCTTATTTTAAATAAGTTTTTCAAGAAATTTTAAGCAATTTCTGCTAATTGTAAGAAGCCAAGATATGATGACGTAAGAAAGTAAAGACTATAATATAAAATATCATTACAACTAGAATCAAATAAGTGGTAATTTTTTTGTTAAAGAGAGTTAAAGACTTGCACATTCTAGGTTGGTAGCTAAAACTATTTCAGTGCAACACTTAATTCTTAGCTTCTAATTTTTTATGGAGCTCATCATCACAAACTAAAAAAAAGAAAATGTTCTTCACTAAGTCGAAAATGGTTAGCACGTAAACATACAGTTAATGGATATTTACGTTCAATAACAGACACATCTTTTGCATTATTAAACAACTTTCTTAAAAAAAATTAAACAAATTTTAGAAACTGAAAAGAGTCAACAAACGAAGCATGAGCCAGTTGATAATTACAATAAATAAATTAACAAATAAAGTTACAAAAATGATAGTTTTTTTTCTTATTTGAGGTAGCTAAAAACTATTTCACTGCGAGAGCTATGACTTTATGTAGCTCCCATAATTGGCAAACATTTCGAGATCGTCAATGAGCCAAAAGTGTTTACTGAATAAAATATATGGATAAAAAATAAAATTAATTATTAAAAAAAACACTCGAAAAACGACTTTTAAACGAAAAATTGTTTACCTGAAATTACAAAAATCGCGTTTTCTTCCCCAAAGAAAATATGGCTAACTCTTTCAAGACAGACAAAAACTATTTCAGTAAGATACCTACTTCAAATATAATAATTTTTTTATGTAACTCCTCATTAGACCAAACTTTAAAAAAGTTCATCAATATTTCATTACATAATATTTTTAACATTTATTTAAAATGAGTCTATAATGGGGTCCATCACACATTGTTAATATCTAATTTTAGGGGCTTTTTAACCAGAATTAATGACCAATTTTGTATTTCAGAACCCTACAACAGTTTTCATTTTAGCGTAATTTTAACCAGAAAGACATTTCCTGAAGAAATATAATTCCCATATGATTTCCACTTGTATATGCGGAGATTTCAGTTTAATTTTCTTGTTTGACGAATGGAAAAATCAGTAATTATTGGTCAGATTACCTTCCCGTCTACAGAGAATAATCATTGCGTCGTTCCATTTGCCACACCATCATGGCTTTATGTCGTAAAAATTTATCAGTTCCTCGCGCCATACTTTAAAATCTGAATCGAATTTGAGATTGACAGCCGAGCTGATTCAACACGTTTAAATCTGAATTTAGTGCTTGTTCGTTGGGTGGCGCTTACTCCATTTTTTGCACCTTTTACTCTTCCGCTCGCGTCTCCATTCTCCGACTAATACTTTTGATGGATGAGGATAATATTAAAATGTTTAAAAAAAGGGCGAAAGGGTAATATTTCATAATCAGAAACTACCCTATCGGTTACATTTTTGCAAAAACCGTCCATCTATCAGCCTTCGCTTCCAAAACGACAGCGAAGTCGTAAATCGGGCTCGTACCGAGATTCCGCGCCACTTTATTAACGAAGTCAATTAACTTGAGCTAGAAATTGAACTTTCGAATCTAAATAACAGGGGAAGACCCATCCAGCTGTCTATTAAAATAATTAATGACCCGCTGAAAAATATTCCGGGAGAACTCAATTGGGGTTTCCGGCGAAATCTTCGCGACAGCGGCATCAACTACTCACTTGCAGTCGTAGCAAGCGGCAATCTTCAGCCTAATCTTACCAAAACAAAGGCAGTAAGTGGCTGTACATACGGGGGCGAGCCGCCCTTATTGTGAGCTTACTTAGACTGGGATGGCAATTCTGCGAAAGCTTGCGCAATATGCAAATTGAACAATTAATGTGCGAGTTGGCGGCGATGTTGTCATCGTTCTCAGAAGCTGAGGGAGTATTTACTCGGGGGTAAATTTTCCAACTATCCAGACTCACCTGAAACAAACAGAAAAAAAAATTAGCAAATTAACAAACGCCGACATCAATTACTGTTTAAAAGAGAATCAAAAGACCTTTGTGGGCCCGCACATGACATGCATGACAGGCGGAACAGGGTGGGGTGTTGGCTGGAGGTATAAATATTAAACAAGCGCCGTCGGCAAAGCAGAATCCAATCATAACGGAAATAATTCGAGTTTTTTGTTGTTGCAACGCACCGAGTGCGAGGCGAATTGGGGCGACTCTAATTTCGCCCAAAATCTTCTCGAGGGAGAAGCTTCTCGGTTTCAACCTGCAGGGAGAAAAGATGTTTTCGCTATCAATAAAGTGGGCCCCCCAAAACTCCATTCCTTAAAATTAAACCGTCTAGCATAATAATAGTGGCAGTTCGCATGTTTATATTTAAACGAAGGAACAAATAGAACGCGAAACAGCTTTCTACCTAAATAATGATTGATCATAGAAATCCGGATTAACTGCCAGGAACAAAATAGATAATCTCATTTAAGTACCTGCAGCTGGAATATTAAGTTTCTCGTCGGAGGCAGAATCCCGAAAATAATCGCAGTATTTACAAACACTGCGACACAAAATAGTGGCTGAAGCGCCGTTTCGAGCTTTCGGCGAGTCGGCCAAATGTGATGGCAAACTGCCTTGCGTTATAAAAAGAACTATTTTCGGGGTTATTGTCGCCAACAGTAAAACCATTGAATTGTTTGTCCTCCGCTAACGTGACGGAACGCAATTATTTATTGTCGTGATTGACTCGAGCGCGTTAAACGTAAATAAATAATTTCCAGCCAGGCTGAGTTAGTTACTACGCCAAAGGATGTGTTTACCGTCTCCGGGGAAGCAGTTAATCATGATATACCAATATTGAATCTGATCTGTGACACGTAATTCGACATGTGGTTTCACCTGCGAATAGCAAATAAACGTGCATTTCAACGAAATCACTCGATCATTGATGGAATGAGTCGGAGCAATTTAATTTGCTATTCTTCGGACGCCATGAAATCAGTACAACACTGAAAATGAAATGCATCAACGACGAGTTACAATTTATTTTTGCTATGGAATTATTTTGTGGCATTGCAAAGCGACAACAAACATTTGCTGATGTAAAATTGCCGAATAAACAAATCCTTGTTTCCAATCAGCATCGTCATTTCAGTTAATACTATTTATATATTTGTGTTGAAATTCAATTTATTGCCTGGATATAGCCAACACATTTCGATAATTCCAGTCATTGTCGAAAATACTTTCCCAATTGCAAGATTAAGGTTACAACATTTAGACGGGACCAGGAGAGAGAGCTTTGTAGTGCTTTTAAATCTCGACTGACAGAAAAGGGGACAGAAATATCATTTGCTCTTTGACTGATGTTCAATCATGACGTTCCAGCAAGTTTATTGCTTCCTTTTCGCTACTCCAAATACTCTCGAGGCTTCAGAACGGTTCTCAAACCTGGAATCTTCTAAAATTATTTAAGTTAAAATCCTGGTCATTTAGTTTACAACAGCAATAGCAATGAACGCCAAAAGTTGCTATAGCAATAAACTTTTGACTGATTTACCTTTCCAATATAAATCTTGTCAATGCGTAAAACGGCATTAAAAACTTAAAAAATAAAACCAGTTTTGGCCTAAAAGTTTTTTAAACGTGACGCTTATGAAATCGTGGGTCAATGTTTCCCCATTTGAGTCGAACCTTTATCACTAAAATTGTGAGCCAGCTTAATTTTAGTCTGAAGGACTTGAAAATATATTGAGGCAATCACAATATCGTTGTTTTTAAAATAAAAACTTTTAAAAATTCACTACAAATGTTGAGAAGCTCTCTACAACAGAATTGTGCCTCGTGTGTGCGACAGAGAACACAAAACTAAACTTCGAGCCAATAAACGCCACTCATATCTCCGTAAAACTTCTTTACAAATTGACCAAAAAAAACAACAGATAAACACTGCGTTTAGGAAACAAAATTTCTTTTAATTGATAGTTCTGCAAATATGGTTTCAAGATGACATATAAAACTCAGAAGGCCTTAATAGATTAACATCAGAGCTAGAAAAAATCCTAGACAGAAGTACTGATGCTACTGATAATTCGTATTGAAGCAAAACCCAACTAGACCTTTACTGAACATCTTAGCATGTGTACACCAAAACAGTTAGAACTCATTCCAACCCATACAGCAGCTGGATCCGATTCCCAACATAGCCGTGTATAAGGCAGCCAATAAAATATTTAACTATCAACTATCAGTTAAGATGTGTTAGTTGATGATCCAACCCATGACTTTTAGTTTCCAGAATTAAATTTCCGCAAGATGTAGTAAGGAGTTGCATGTATAGTTACCCAGAGTTCTAAAATTCTGAATTATCCTTCAACCTTGTGTTGTTCAGTTCAGATATTTACTTAGCTCTAACTTAGCTACTTTCTGTTTAGTGTCATAACTTGCCATAAGATACCCAATTTATCGTACATCAGCTAGTGCCCAATTTTCAAAAACATTAAAGAAGGGTGGGTCTTTTTAAACTTATTCCGCTTCAAACCAACACGAGTCCACCTCTAGAAACCCCATTTTCTCCCAAATTTTGTTACTGGTTTGTGCCTATCATGCAAAAGTTTTTTCAATAGCAACATTATAGAACTGATGAAATATCTGGATTCATATACGAAGAGAATGTGGCCTCATTGCTTCATCTTCCAGTTGTTATATTCCTTCCCAAGACGTTCCTCTGATGTGAAAAGATCTAGATGACCTGGCAAAAGTTTTATTATCCATAACTTAGTCTAGAATACTAGTGGAAGTAGTAAATAAATCAATTCATTTGATTTCAAAATTTAATGTTATTTTTAAAGATGACAAATATTCGTTTTTCATAGCCGGAAAAATTTGTCGATTTCTATAACATCAAAATCATGACAAAAATGACCAATTATTTTCCGGAGATAAATAATACCCTAAAATTCTCCATAGGGCAATAATATTAATATTATTTACTTTTAGGGTGGGTTTATTCACCTTTCGGTAACTTTGCGGGTATAATAATTACCTGGGAGACAAGTGTCTCAACAATGGTTGCCTTATTGGAACTTACGTAGACGTTAAAGTTCCATAGAGGTGAATAAACCCACCCTAAAACACAAATTTGTTGTTAAGACATTGAGATTCAGAGAGCACTACAGTTTGATACCTTGTCAAATTATTACTTTTTAAAAAATTCAATTTCCGTATTATTTTAATAAGGCTGTGAAAAAAATTGTATATACACTTCAGGAGAGAAATGCAATTATTCTCTAGATGCTTTGGAGCCCTCGGGCTACGCTCTCGTGCCTCAAATTGCATCTCTGGAATAATAATGCATTTCTCTCCCTTAATGTATAATCTACTATTATTGGCCCACAAGACAGTTTTCGTCCAACGTGTAGTGAGACAGTAGTATGAATTCAACGGTTCTTCCTGAGGACATCATTTCCGATGCAAAGCTCTCAAATTTTCCTAATACTAAAACGACGACAACGTTTGCGTACCGCCCTAACTTTAATATGCGACAATGTTTGTGGTTCGATGGTCAGTTCTTCTCTAGGTCCATCGAAGAGTGTGTTTTGGTCCCATTGAGGACTAAAACAGTTCGGTTTCTCAAACATGGTAAACTCCAAGAATACGCAAGTACAGTGGCGGACAGTGACGGTCATCGAAAATTTGTCCGGTCAAGAGAGGTGTCCGTAAAGGGAAGTTTCACTGTATTATCCTAGCACTCCTAATCGCTGCGCTTAAATCTCTTGTCATTGGCAAACGAAACAAGAAGAATAAAAATACAATAGTACCTAAATAAAACAAAAATGGGTGGAGGAATAAAGACGTAGTTAAAAGAAGAGGAAAACAAGAACAAAGAACTAGCCTTTCATGATAGAAATAACTCCAGCCAGCGTTGCGAGCCATCGTAATAAAAGCGTGTAACTCGTTAGTTGTCCATTAAGAAACTCTGGACAAGAATTATTCTTCGGATCGTTTGAAATTTGCGGATGAAATATGTTGGCGGCGACTTGGTGCTTTCCGGGAATGGTTTTAATTGACGTTAATTCCGCTCGGGTGCAGGGCAAAGGATCGACGTGCCGTTTGCGGTTCGGCCTTACCCGTGCAACTTTGAGAAAGCAAACCGCGAATATGTACACCTGTCCGCTGGTAAAGGGGTTCGTGGCTTTCCTGTCTCCGACAATATAAATGAGAATTCTCGTCGCAATCTGCAGTAAATACAATAGCAAGATCACACCTCTATCCCGGCGCATCCGCCAATATTGCGACGTAACAAACGTTCGCCTCAAGAGAAACGACGGGAGAGGAGAAAAAAAAAATTCTAGAATAAGCTCTGTTCAAAATGAATGCGGCAGTTTAGCGCAACGCGGCCAAAGAGTAATGGGGAAGATGCAAGGAGTGGATAAATTTACGAATCGTATAAACTCGTGTAATTTAGCGTGACTTTAAAATCGTTAGTTTTAATGACGTAATCGTTAAAAAGCGGCTGGTGCTCTCACAGGATTTAATTGTGGGAGAAAAACAAGAAAGCCGGAGCATTCGGGAGGATGGTGTTGAAGTCCTCATCGCGGATGAGGACGTGATCGAGGAACCGGTCGGGGCTAAATAATTTCATTCGACCCCTGCTTGTGTGGAGTGAAGACTCGGGGCCGGCTACACTTGAGACGGTACTGGAGCTCGTTAACTAGCCGTTTTATTTGCAGGGCCGCTTCCTCGAGTACAGTCGCCGCAAGAACTCGGAAACGATTTTTTTCCCGACCGGACCAAGCGGCTTTTCAGCTCTGGATAAATCATTCAGTCCGGAGAATAATGAGAAACTAGTGCAAGTCCCATGTGATCGCCGTTAACGATGTTCATTCACCGGCATAATACCGGCACGGATGCCCGCATTTGCTAATCATTCAGATTTATCGCCTCTAAGGCTCGTAATTTTCAGTTTATGTTCCGCTTCGGATAACAAATCAAAATAACAGTCGAGTGTGTGGTCATTATTGGTGCACGGAAAAATTATGGTACGCTTTCGCATCTTCGCGGTGGCGATAACGACCGGAGGACCGCTTGTGAGGCGCAACGCGTGTTCGAAGCATTGATCGTCTTTGATCTTTGATGTGCGGATTAGAGGTGTCATCTAATCACCATAATTCTCCAACACGCCCGCTTCCATTGTCCTGATTTGTGCCCTCCTCTGCCCATCCATTTGCTTGTCTCTGGCCTGATGGCAGCACGTCACACGGAGGTAGGCGAAATATTACGTCATATTTCTAGTCACCTCCAAATCTTCCCGGCGCCGACACCCTTGCATATAAATTCTGCAGGTACTTACTCATACGCTCCATTTTTATTATTTTACAACTAGAATTATTAACCCGCTTCTAGTCTACACACAATGTATATAGACTAGGGTGTTTCAAAAAAATCGAATATATATTTTTTTTAAATGGTCGGCAAATTCTGTCAGAGAATGCTAAAATAAAGACCTCGTCAAAATTTGAGCTCTTAATTTAAAGATTTAGTGGTCGCGGTTCGCAACTTTCTATTTCCCATTTAAATAACATAAGAAATAAATATTTTTAACTTTAGAATCACTGTACCATTAAAGAACGTGGTGTTTCCTTATTAACTGAGTACAATCAAACTTTAACAAAAAATGAAGAAGATTTTCAGTATCTATTGCAAGTTGTAAAAAAGCACAGAGAGATGTACCCTAATTGTAATAAAAAAGCCTTAATATAACAGTTGGACAATTGATTATTTTTAATTTCTACCCTTTTCTTTTAGAATATCATTTATAATTTGTCGTTAAACATTTGTTCTCATTTTTTTTATCACCTTCCGTATGTCTCAGATATAAATGTGTGATATTTTTTTATTACATAATGATAAAAGTTGAAAAACCCGAAAAATCGGTTCAAATTAAACTTTGACCTTGAATAACTCTGGAAGGATTCAATTTATGGAAAAATTATAAGAGACCTTTTTTGTAGAGCATTAAATTTCCTATAAGAATCTGAATTGGTCATTGCCATAAGTTTATTCAATCCAGAGGTATAAAATTCTAAAGTTAAAAATATTTATTTCTTATGTTATTTAAATGGGAAATAGAAAGTTGCGAACCGCGACCACTAAATCTTTAAATTAAGAGCTCAAATTTTGACGAGGTCTTTATTTTAGCATTCTCTGACAGAATTTGCCGACCATTAAAAAAAAAATATTCGATTTTTTTGAAACACCCTAATATAGACACAGGAAAATAGGCAAAGTTTGTTCTGTTGTCGAGTTATCGCAACGCAATTTGAGCCAAAACTTTCCAAATGATAAAAGCAATACTACTAGTGATAAAAAGAAATCCAAAACTTTTCTACGGATTGACTTGAAGAAATACTGATTGTTTTTATTGCCCTATTTGAAAATAGGTTATTACTGTTATAGAATAATAATAATAATTTAATTTATTTGCGTAAAAAAAAATTCTCATTGGAAAGGTAAATATACCTAATTGTAAATTGTTTCTGCGAGCGTGTTTAATTTAGATTTACCCTGAAGCAATGACTGTAACGCGTGCACCTTGACTTAATATTAAAGCAACCAATGCGACATTCAGTCTGTTGTTGTTTTAGGTTTTGAATTAAAACATCGTCTCTACAAACAGTTTGAAGTAATAAGATAATATTGTCATAAATGATAAAATTGCGACCTGTTTGGTAATATTACAAAAAGAAAAAACTTGATTTCTTTACCATTAGTTGACAAAATAGCTCCAATCACACAGGGAAAGCATATGTGTTTTTTTGTTATAGTAAAATTATTTGAGTTATTTGATAATTTTAAATAATAACTGATTTAAAACTATTTCTGCGTTTCTGGCTTGTAAAATTTTAGAACAAATTTCTCTGAAAGATTTTTGAAGGGATCAATTTCAACATTTAATAATAGGTTCAAATTTTTACGGTGAGAAAGTCATAAACATTTTATTCGTTATTTCTTCATTTACCTTTTTTTTGTTTATTCTCTTATAGTTATCGCCTTCCTGGTCAAGCAGATCACCTACTACATCAAAAAATCAAAAAAAACTAATTTGCACCAACAGGAGTTTGATAAGTAATAAATATAATAACTAATGTTGACGCCGATTATCAAATACATGAAAAAAACAATTAGAAAACTAAAGATATGGGAGAAAAAGTTTCAAAAAATGCGGCTTATAAGAAAATAAAATACTTTTCACAGCTGTAGAACAATGATTGGGTTGGTTTCAATAAAGAAGCTTTTACTTAAGTCTGACAGAAAAATATGCTAATCCACTGGAAAGCGGCATCTAGATCACGGCAAGTTGACCATCCGGTAATAAAGTTTACAAAGTAAATGGTAGTTAAAGTAAAGAAGAAAATAAATAGAGCCACAATATCCAAATCCTGCGAGGTTCTTTAGGTAGATTTTAATTTTACCTGAGTCGGTTCTAGCAATCTGGTTAAGTTAAGTTACAAGATGCTTCAGCAACTTTTGTAACCCCCTTTAATTTACAGGTGGTATTTCAGTAGCAGGTACTTCAAAATTGGAATAACATCGAAAATTTTAAATTTTAATAGAATTTCTCTAATATCCGCTCCTAGTGATCTAACAACATTCTTCTATGTTTCTTCTTCCTTTTCATAAATATTTTAATCACCATCATCTTGCCCTTATCACTATATGTTTTGTCACAATTCTATTTCGTCTCAGCCTAGTTTCCCTACAAGAGTAAGACGCTACAATTCACAAATAATTCGTTGGTTAATCCAACAATCATTTTTTGTCGACTTCATCTCTATTCTTTACCCATACAATGTCTAGCCTCTTCTACATCCTTCATCTTAAATCTTATAGGTTCTTATAAATTCTTATTTCAGTTTCCGTTATCTCAGTCTTGTTGCTCGATTCCAGTAACAATATTTCGGTCTGCCGAGTACCAAACTGCTTTCAGAATTGACCTAGGACCTTTGGTTTGGGCAAGGAGAATTTTCGAAACAAAAATTCAGTGTTTTTCGGCCTTTGACCAAAGCTATTTCGGTTTTCCGCAGTCGCAGCTTAACGAGTGGAGTCTTCTTAGAAAAATAAACAATATAGATACAAAACCACACTTACATTTAAAATGCGAGAAAAATCGTTAGCAAGAAAAATTGACCAAAGATGTATTGAGTCAATTTTAAGAAAATCGAAAATGTCCAAAAAGGCTCTAGGGACCTGTGTTCCTGACAGATTTCGGCCCGCTGAGCACGAAACTGTTTTCAGAATTGATCTAGGATCTTTGGTTTCGACTTGGCAAATTTTTGAAGCAAAAGTTACTTGTTTTCTGACCTTTATCCTGGAGTTATCCTGGTTGTCCGCAGGTAGACAGGGGGGGCCACGGTCCCATACAACGACCGGCCTCTAATTGGCCTTCCGTTAAACAATCAGATCAGACCAAAAGAGCGCCATAAAACTTTTCGAAAAAATCTTTGGTTGCCTCACTTGTATATCATCCGGTCTACGTACCTGTGCTCGAGACTATACCTACACCTCTCGTATTGTCATATATTGCTTTATTTACGTCCCTTTGCAAAAGGGTGGGTTCTATCCAAGATTTGATTTTGCAGATGAGGTAATCAAAAAATAATAGAGCCGTACTGTGTGCTAGGGAAAAATGTTTCACCATATTTCTTTTGTGCGCAACCTTTAATAACTTAGCAGAATTTGCATCCTCTGAATATATTTATAATTTTCTTTTTGCATTTAAGAAAGTAGATTGACCAAGTTCCATGTGGCCTCTTCACCAAACTTATTTATTGCTTTTTCGGGGAGAAAAAAAGCATGATTTAAATTTTCCCCAAATAAATAACCCCCAGCCATCATCAGCAATCCATTTTCTGCATGGTTTTCTTTGTTCGATCTTTAATGTCGTTTCAATTTCCCCATCTTGTTCTGTTTTATGAATTTGATTACTGCTCTCATTTACAATTATTATTGACGGTTTTCGTGTTTTTACTAGAACGTCTAACATCTTTTAAATTTATAAATGGATAATACTCAACATCCAATATGAATAGAATTGATCCATAATAAAGTAATCAAGTCGATATTCCGGAGTTTTTGATAACGGATGACAAAAAAAATAATACCGAAAAGGTACCTAAATTTGCACCTATGTATAATAATATTTATGTTCGTAGAACCGAGAAATATTTCTAAACCATATTATTGGTTTTAAAGAGAAAACTTTTTATGAAGAGGGTTTTCTCTCGCACTGTCATATAACAAACTCTCATAAGAAGTAAAACAAAATATCTATAGAAGCAACCGTTGTCTCTACTGCCTGTAGAATCAATTACTCATTCAAACAGGGTTATTGGTAATTACTATTGTGTTTTACAAGAATGTGTTTGTAAATGTAAGACGTCTTCAACAGGGCTTTCAGTATGTGTGTAAACCATGTTTCAATATAGAATAACTGTAGACGCTTTCTATTCAAATACATGAATACCTTGGTGAGTACCTACAAATTCACCCGGCGCCTCCACCAAACTGCGTCTCGGGAGCTTCACGCGTAGTGATAAATTAATTCATTTTTTTTCCCCAGATAGTAACGTTTTTGTGTGCAGTAGACAAGAGACAAAAATTAGCAACTGGAATAAAAATAGTAATCAAGACGAAACAATAATAAAAATTAACATAACGAGATTATAAAGTTGCCTCTCCCCTGTTCGGATTTCCTTCGCCGTTGCACCTAAAACTCTTATCATTTAATGCAATTCTTTGTGAACGTCTTAGCAGAAAGAACAAAACGAAAACCGTAGATTTGCTGCCGGCCATATCAGGTGAAGTGTATTTTTGGCGAACATAGAGCCGTTAAAAACACACGACGTGCAAACATCTACAAATAAAACCAAACGTTCACGGTGAGTCATTAAACATGACTTATGTCTCTGAAACTGCCGTTATCAACACTACACCGAGTGCACACAGTAGGGCTTGCACGCCACTGCCATCGCCCTTTCGTCTAACTTCCCCACATTTATCACTGCGAATACATCGTCTAGAACTGTGATCATTATTGCTCGAGTTATTACCGCTGCGGTTATGCAATTAACAGCCTCTTCTGTTCGTGTACGTACTCCAACGGTTACTGTACACCCGACAATTCCAAAGTGTCGGCCGACGTAAACTTTAATTAGCTGCACAAAGTTTGCAGCGTCAGGCAAGTTTTTAGAGGTGAACCCTGGTTCGCTCGCCATTTTTCCACCATTGCGTTAATTATCACCGCGACTATCCATCAACCAAAACGAAAAAGTGTCTGGCGCCTGCATCTGCCGGAACGCAATATGTTTAGGGAGTCGCGATGACTGTTCGCCAATCAAATATAGATGATCGAAAATTCGATTAAAATAAATTGAATAAATGATGGAAGCAATGTCCCTATTGCAGTCCGCTTAACTAAAACGATTCAATTTCCCGTGAAACTCATTATTCGCGCTCACGATGGTCTATTAGTGCACGGCATGATTGATTTGATAATTAAAATTTCCATCCAACGGACCATTACTCGGCAACGCGCCACTAAAGTAAGACTTCGGATTCGAGTAAATAAGTGAGCGGGGAATTTGAGTGCGTCGGAGCTGGCACTTTGTAACGTATTCCAAAAGTCCATGCAAACTTTAAGGCGTCTCACTAATTTTGGCAACCCGAACGCAGCCATAAAAGGCATTACGCCTAATTATTTCCGCAAGGGATACCGAGCGCACGGCAGAAGATTACGTTTATCAGGTAAGGCAGCCCTCGGCTTCTGCGCTGGGCTTAGCCCAAACGCCTCCGGTGCTAATACGTACCACCAAGCTAAGCCAACACGACTTCGACAGAGTCTAATTAAGCGGCATATTGATCGCAATTTAAATAAAAATTCACGTTTCTAGAGTTTACGGCAAAAATTCTACCCTCCTTCGTAGTTTAGTTTAGAACTGTGGGTGGGACGAGAGCAAACTTATCTGAAAAGAAAGGTTTTTAATATCATTCCATATTAATCCATTAGTAAGATTCGGCACAGACAACACCGCCAAGCAACATAAAGCATGCCACATGTCTTCCAATGTCGCCTGCTCTTAATCCGCAACTTAAATCGTACCAGTTGCATCATCAGATGCAGGAAAAACTTGTCGCAAAATAAAAGTCGCCGATGACTGTCAAGTACTGGGCCAACGACCTCAATCGACAAGATTTAGCTTGTTTAAGAGTGTCGCATGCATCTAGCGACACTACTCAGCTTGTGACATGCTGCAATGTCGTCTAATGTCGCTTCATGGTGTTTCGGACTCAATCAGCCCAATCCCACATAATGCACAACGCTAACGAACCATTATAACCCCTCTAAATTCTTTAATACGTTAACGGGCCTTTAATTGTTGGAATTGGTATAGATGGTAGGTGTGTGACAAAAATTAACTTGCAACCATTTACTGAAGAGTGAGTAGATAACCCCTAAATATTGTACCTACAAAAATCTTAACAATCGCTTTATGGCATTTTCTCCGGGAATCATTCCTAAGGTCCTTAACAAACCTTCAGAAAAACTATGGATTATCACAGATGCGTTTGTCAGCCCCCAGCAGGATAATCCCGCTGTAAAATTCTACCAGGATTAGAACACTGGGCTCCTCGACTTAAATGGAAGAGGCGTTGGCTTTACTGAAATTATTAGGGTTAACAGTTTCAGTTCACACTAAATCTATAAAGGTCTGTGATTTATTTTAAACTAATGTTCAACACGAACGCTGAACGCCATGCAGGTCAAGCCAATATTTTCATCAACTCAAATAAGTATTCTTTTGTTGCTTAATTATCGCATTAGAAAACTCCGGGTCTCGGTTAATTTTCCAGATGGTAGAAAGCGTTTCAGAATCACGATTGGAATGAAGCTTGTGGGAAGGAGTCACGTGCTAGTTCTCTTTAAAAGGTTACTATATTATTTTTAACCCGAGAGAGCTTAATTTGATATATTAATACGTAATCGCTTTGACATGTTAAGCACGTAATTCTGCACATGACAGACCAATATTTCACCATTTCACCCATCAGACGAGCCTCCAGCGGCCGCTTTAAAAGTTATTTGACAAATATTTACCCATTTGTAGTCTATGACTGAATGATTAATGCTGGTGGCAAGTAAAAGTCGGCCGGGAGGCGGCTACGTTGCCGGAATATAATACGAGCCCGGTGCGCGATATAAAATCCGGCTCGTAAACTTAAAATATATAGGAAGCCGGATCTATTAATGATATCACAAAAGAGGGAAACCGGCATCTGAATTAGCGCCGGCCGTACGCGATTTGCATTATTAAATCGGTCGTTATTGTTTATTATCGCCGGACATAAAGGGGAAAAGTCCGGAAGAATCCGCCCAATAAGCCCGAATTTAATAGGTCGACGCCGATGAGAGGAAACTCACGGGATGCGGCTGTTTATGAATATCGACGCGTGCTTACGCAATAATGCAGGCGTCCTCACTCTGTGCACGTTAGAGCCTTCGAATAATAGATGATGTGCTTAGAAGAGAAAGCACCGTCGGCCTCCTTGATTAGACCAATTATATTGCAGATCGTTTGCTGTGAAAGCGAGAAACGACAACCACAATAATTATTTGCGACCAAAAAGCTTCTTGTGTAAAAATCAGTCCTAATTATGCCACCACGACAATCGTGACCAATTATTTTTTGAGGGAAAACAAGCTGAAGACTGAAGCGCGCGCAGACCACCTTGCGGACATTTTCGGACCTCATGATGAACCAAATTTTCATCTCCCAAAAACAGAAATTCAAATCAAAGAAAGTATTGACTTGGTATCACCAGCTAAAAAAAATACGCATACAAATACACTTTAATGCAAGAAAGGCATCAGGGCACGATATAATTACGTAAAGTTTTGAGGCCAGATTTTGTGCCAGATTGCTAGAAAGTAGTAAAAATTATTATGCTACAGAGGCCAACAAAGTCAGCTAACGGTATCAAGCGGAGCCATCAAGTCATATCGATACTGCCCATCATGGAAAAATTATTTGAGTAGCTACTATGTATTAAAGAAATTGAAAACACTCCTAATGAGAAGAAAAGTGATACCCGATCACTAGTTCGAACTCCAAAGTCAACAATCAACCATCATCAAATTCATGGCATCAGAGATTTGATTGAAAAGACTTTAAACAATAAACAATACTGCTCAGCGATATTTCTTGATGTACCCCAAGGGTTAACCATAGTCGGGCATCAGGGATTTCAATAAATTGTTTAGTGTGCTGCTATGCCCAGCTCCTAAAATTCCATCTGACTAGAAGAATCCTCAGCGTGCGACAAGATAATGAATTTTTGAGCTTCAAAGATATTGGTCTTAGGTACCGCAGGGCAGTGTACACGGTCCTGTATTATACCTAATTTATAAGATCAATCCTTCTTTGAGTAGTGACCCTTGTGGATGATACCGCACTTCTCGTGACTGGAAAAACAGTACGTGAAGTCACCACCAAAATATAACTAGCAAGTAAACCCAATAAGCTCAAATCTGTTCACGCTAATTTTGCAAATCACAAGATGCTCCATTGGCGCAAATCAATGGCACAGCTATCCCTTCTGCTAACACCGCAAACCATTGATGCAAAACTAAAGTGGAAAAAGCACGTTAAAAAGGAACGTGAAGAGCTTGATCTTAAGTTTTGCCAAATATACTGGATCCTGGGGAGACAATCTAGCATGTCTAGTTGCAACCAATTTTTTGATCTATAATCAGATCCTGAAATTCGTAACTTTAAGAATATTCAAACGCAGAAAAGAGGCCCTAGATAACGTAGAGGAGGGTCTTGTAATAAACGGCGAAATGATAAACAATTTAAGATATGCTGACGACACGGTTCTGATGGCTGATAGTGCTGAGGGACTGCAAAGACTGATAGACTGCATAACACCAGTATGCGAACGATACGGTATGAAGCTGAATTGCAAGAAGACTAAAATCCTAACAATCAGTAAAAACCACATCGATAATCTCCAGTTTACCGCCAACAATACAGTTCTTCCAATTGTCGAGTCAATCACTTATTTGGGATGTACACTAAATAAAGATTGGGATCATTCCCGAGAAATAAAATGCCGAATCGAAAAGGCGAGAGGTGCATTCAACAAGATGAGAAGCATCCTATGTAACTTAACTCTCAGCATTCATACTCGAATTAGGGTCCTAAAATGCTACATACTGTCAGTTCTCCTGTATGGGGCGGAAGCCTGGACCCTCTCTGAAGCATACTACAGACGAATAGATGCATTTGAGATGTGGTGTTATCGCCGTATGCTCAGAATCTCATGGGTTCACCACATCACAAATGAGACGGTAATACTACGGGTAGGAAAAGAGTTGGAGTTTCTCACAACTATCAAACGCAGAAAAATGGAGTACTTCGGACACATCATGAGAAACGAAAAATATCACCTTCTCCAACTAATCCTACAAGGAAAAATAGAAGGACGCAGAACACCAGGGCGCCGCAGAATATCATGGCTACGAAACCTGAGAATATGGACCGGAATGACCTCCACAGCTCTATTCAGGGCAGCAGTGAATAGAGTAATATGGACCAATGTGATAGCCAACATCCACAAAGGATAGGCACAAGAAGAAGAAGAAGAAGAAGAAGAAGAAGAAGAAAATAAAGTACTGCCGAGTATAGTCAATGGCCCATGAATCTACGCAGAGATTTAAAGATCCCCTTCGTCAAACAAGAAACAACGTTTTGCTGGAAGGTAGGAGGACCGTCTTCGTCGTCACTCAAACGTCGTACTTCATCGTGCCAAGAACAAAAAAAGACCGAAGTGTATTCGGCTCGTAAGCACTGGTAGGGTTTCGACCCCACACTGCCAATCCGAAATTTAGAATCCATCCAAACTATTCAGAAGATATTTCATAACATCGTGTAAACAAACAACAACAAACTTCAATAATGAGCCTAACAAATTCCATTATGCAAATATTTTACAAATAGGTTTCAAATTAGCTGAAAATTCATTTAGAACGACGGGAATATTGAGAATCAAAGCTATTTTAGAAACAACAATTGGATCGTTCCACTTCCACTAAAATCTATTAAAGCACCTAAAAGTCAATAGCGCAGTTGAATTCCATAAATAAACCAAACGCTGAAAACTATAGGTTCAAATTAATTGCGTCAATTTATCAACGAGAGACTATTTAGTTGTAAAAAGATTCATTAAAATCTTCCCTCTAAAAATCTTGACGGCTTCTAAAGAACAGGAAAGCACCATTAGTACAAAAGTTTTAAACTAGGTGTCGTACTAAAAAAACCTTATTATAGTTTTCCTAAAAAAAACGTAAATTTTGCTTTTACCTAGTGTCTATCTAAATAAATTTATGAAAAAATTTTGAGTTATTTCTATAAAATGTAGAAGCCAAGTAAAAATCATAATATAAAATATCATTAAAAATTGACGAATAAAGGTGTCAAGAAACAGTAATTATTTCTCACGTAGATTATGATTCGCTTTTTCTAGTAAGCTAGGAGCTAGAAGGAATGCTAATTCACAACTTATGATTTTTTAGGCGGCTCGTTCTTTGAAAGAATACCTAACGTTTGAAAGAGTCAAACTAATTGCCATTTTTTCTCCACAACATAAAAAAAGTAAATTTCGCTTATTTCGACTTTTTAAATAGTTTATTGAAGGTATTTCGAAATAATCCTTCAAATTGTAGAAACTTAACAAACGGTGAAGGAGGAGGCTAAAAAACATAATATACAAATTTCTAAAAAAAAATAAAGACATAAAGTTAGAAAAACAAAAACATTTTTCCTCAGGGGGATTCGCTTCTTCCAGCAATGATTTTTTTATGTATGTCATTGTCTGCAGGAACTTTAGAGAAAGAAAAGTCTATCTATAGATCAATTTCTTTTCACTACATAAATTTCTATACAGAATATAGCATAGTACCTACAGTCTGTTTCAGAAAAACCCCGTTTGTCGTCACAAAGATATTGTCGAGTTACGCATAACGTTATTACCATTATCTATACGTTAAACAGACACATTTTAGAAATTAGTGTCGCGCCCACGATTTAACCCTAAAAGCCTGATGACGACAAAAACGACTAGTATGCGGGCGCGCCTTATAAATTACAGTTGTCTGCCCCTTGACACTTGCCACAAAAATTATTATTTAAGGCAAATTTAAACATTTTTTTTCTGCCAATCTGCTGCCAATTATACGAATCCATCGCCTCGACTTAGTGTGTTGCGTCCGAAGTGTTGAAAAAACTATATTTTGCAAAGCAAGCCGTAAGTTTTGGAGGAAAAATATGTAAGAAGCTTTAATTTGACCATGAGAGATCGTAGAACAATAAATCTTTGACTGAACGAGCATCAGCAAGCGTCTGATAATGAATAAATATTGATTTAAAATAATTTTTCTAAGAAGGATTATTCTAATTTCGGTCAAGTTCTTCAGGATCATGTGACACAATGCTTATTTTGGCACTGGGTTCGGGAATGAAATTAAGGGAGCTATTTTAATGTCGTCGAGTACGGTGCTGAAGTCGATGTTACAATAAAGATTGTGTCAAACGGTTCTAACCCCGAAAAAGTTTAAATTATCATTTTTGTTTTGAGTGATGCAATTTCGCACTTACGTCTACGGCGCACGTAGGCCGAATATAATTAATGACGAAAGAGAATGTAATTACAAAACTCACATTATGTGGTCGGCTAAGATTGTATTACGCCCTTACATTTGAAATAATAATAGTAATTTAGACCTCAAAGTCTCATGCAATCTTACCTCGATAAGTTACATTCAATTCAACTTTAAAGTTATAGCAGTTCTAAAAACGTGTTTAGTATGTACCTCTGGAAAAACATTTGCTAAAGGTTTAAAACGTGGCAAAAAATAAGTTCCTACGATGCCTAAAAAAATTTACAACTACTATAAAAAAATAGCCTTGCCGTTACGTTCATTAATGTCGCCAGATCGTTATTTTCTCCAAAATTTTAGGAAAGGTTTGAAACACCTTATCGAAGATTACAAAAAGAAGATGACAATAATTCACCGTTTCAAAGATAACAAATGACAACTTATTATAGAAATTAAAGTGCTGATAGTTTAAGTTGGAAATCATTTTCTCTGCGAGGCCTTATTCCTGTTTTCCTGAGAAATGGCCGTACCGCTGTGAACTTGCTGATTCTGATGACGAATCCGGGAAAATTAGCGCCTCCGAATCTGGAAGCAAAAGTCGCGGAAACAAAGGCGAGCCCTGAATGGCGGATATCGCGGGTGCGGTAATTATCCTGATTGAGTTCTTCAGCGCTATTTCCACCGTTATCACGTGAATGATCGCGGTGTTGTGAGGCGGAATTCGGGTTTATCGCACGCAAAATTCGCCGTTCTTCTCCCTCAAGTGATTTCGGTTCGTTTACTTAGAATAACCATCTTTTGTATTTCGGTCACTGGGGCGCAATACAATCAGCCGGAATGTATGCGCCGCGGCGCTTTTTTCTCCGTTGGTTCGAACGGCCGTTATAAATGCAAAATATCCGACAACCGTAGCACGCCTTATTTGGTCCGCCTTCGATTATTTATGTTTCACGTCGGAATTTTACTAAAACTTTCGTTTCACTTTATTCCGCTTGCCCGTACAAATTACAGGCAGTGGCGGCGACGGCGGTGAGGTCAACGATGGGCCGAACGGCCAAAGGTAACGTCAAAGGAGTGGCGCGCAGGGGAGCTAACCGATAGCGCCATGTGCACGGCACCGAGGCCCCAGCACGCCATGCTTCCTACATTTCCACGGCGCTCAATCAAGATTATCGTCTTCATTCTAGCATGGATTTTCTTTCATTTAGATGCCCGACCGGATTGGGCAAAATGTATGACCGAACGACCCGTTTTGCGAGAGATTGGAAAACCGGAAAATCTCCCAACCACCGTTGACAACAACTACTTTACACAAACACGACAGAAATCCCCCAAAAAGCACCACCAACAACCACCGGCGAATTGAAAGTATTCGAAATGATATACAAACATTATCTCGCACCTAAGGGAATTTGTAAACTCATGCATAATAAATTAATGGACCGTTCACATTTCTACCAGTGTTTCTCTTTGCGCCAAATTAATTCAAAAGATAAACAAGCGAACTCACTGGATACGCAGCATGTTATTGGCTAAAGAGAAGAGTATTTACCACCACTCTGCCCCAAAAGGCAAAATAAAGATATATTGATCGAATGTAGGAAGCCCCCGGTTGGGCATTAATTAAGGAAAGAATTGACCTGCGTGACGGAAGGGGATGTTTTGCGATTGACCCAGAAAAGTCAGCAGCCAAAGAACCAAAATCATAACTAGCCAAATTATCAAAACAAAATTATCAAGCGTTTGAAAACATCAAGTCAAGTCACCACTTTCTGCTTCCATATTGATTGAAACTACATTATTTACACATGGATCAAATCTGAAATTTTATTTTAAGAGAGATAATGCATCTCAACTTTTCTGCAATTTTCGAATATTGATCCAGACTTAATAGTTGATGAAGAACAAGATGTTCTCTTTCTTAACACACGAGTAAATATAATTTCTGTACAAACTTATACCGGGCGTCCGAGCGCAACTGAAACACAAGGAAATAGCACGAAAAATTATAGGTCCTATTTTCATGAATTATATCTTCCCCGAGCGTCTTCCCTGATAAAATTCGGTAAAAACAAAAATCTCCACACGGATTTTGGAAAGGAGGGGAACGTTTTCACGTAAAATTGATGGTTAGAAAGGATGAAAGATCAAAATTTAAGAAATAAGAAATGATAAGGTCAGAATGTTTCTTTCAAACATAAGATCTGAGATTCAAATCCCGATCAAGGCAACACTTTTTTCAATCTTTTTTTATCAATTTTAAATAAAACCGTCTCGCTCCTTTTAAAAATCTGCGTGGAGTTTTCTGCTCTACCAAATTTTATCTTAGAAGTTTTGTTTTAAGAAAATATGCTATTTCCCTATGTTTCAGTAGCGCTGGGACACCCGATATAAAACGTTATGCCTGGTGTCTCAAACGATGATTAAAGTTAATTCATTGTCGGTGGCGTTTTGAGGTTTGACGTAGAACCCTTAGCAACAGATCAACAAAATCAATATCCATGTTCTGGCTTGCACGAACGTTAATCAGTAATCATCAATTAATATGATAAGACGTTTATAAACGATTAATGACTTACATACTTACGTTTTGTACCAGACAAAGTATGGATAATAATTTTGTTGATCCGTTGCTAAGGATTCCACGTCAAATCTCGACGCGCCGCTGCGACAATAAATTGACTTTAATCCATCATTCGAGCAACCGGACATTGAAAATATTTATGATATTTAATTTTTAACTTGTAACGGTTCATTTTTGGGATGGCTGTATGTTCGCGATTTTGGGGTCTTTGAACCCACCACCAATATTCGAGCCTACCAACATTGGGGGAAATTTATTAGCCAGTCCGGAACGCAGGGCAGCTCAAGCCCAGATAAAGTCCAGGACCTGGAGAACCCCTGTCTACTCTTCGTCTTTTTGTCTTCTCCATCTTCATCGTGCCACCCTTTACTATTTTTCGTCTCAGTCAGCGCCCAGGACGTCATCAGCGGAAGCTCCAGCGATCCCGGCGAGTACCTTTTTGATTTTGCGTATTTGTGCGGCTTGACAGATTTTTGTAAGACGAGCTCGTTATTCGATTTTGTTGGGTTTAGCCGCGCAATAGTGTATTTCAGCCGGGTATCGCCAGTGACACCACCATCATCCGCTAGGCGTCTGACTAACATCTTCTTCACTTCCTAACTTTTATTTGTATCTTTTTCTTCTGTAATAAAACCACCACGTCTTGTTTAGGCACTCATTTATTTTTGCTCAACCTTCCCCTCCGTAATTGGTAGTGAATACCAATTGCTGGCGCCCATAAGCTCTACAAGACCTTCAGAGGACCCACGACCCAGCCGCCGCAAAGGAGCTAACCGTTAGCCGCATGTGGTAGCGTTACACATAATTTTTGGCACCCGACAACGTGGGGCTCGAATTAACGGTATTAGCGGTTAATTTCGGTGGCTTGGTCTGTGAACTTTCCGCCGGTGTAGAGTTTCCCAAATTTCCTTTCCCATTATCCTGGTTGAGCAAAAGTGTCAGGATTGTGAGTGGTGGTTGTACCTAATTGTAGAGTCGGAATCGTCGACATGCAGCTGTCTTTTTTGTGGACCTCAAAATCGCTTTAATTCCCCGTTTTTAGCAGCCAGGTGTTTGCAAGATTATTTCTTTTGGTAAACAGTTGCTAAGTTTTTTGAAAGTTAGTAAATTTAGTTAGATTGCCGAAATTTTGTCTATTTAAGAAATTTTTGGAAATAGACAGTAATAGAATTACGTCAGTCAGTATGGAGGCAGATACTCTGTTAAACCATGAGGTTAATTATGAATTGATGTTGCGGGGTTATGAGATTGGTCGGGATAGTTACGCCGTTCGCAGAAAGGCACTTAAAAGGCTTTTGGCCATCGACAGTAAACGGCCAAACATTGAATATGAGCCAATTCCTTTAGATCTCGAAACAGAGAAGGCCGACCTAGTTCTTAGTTTAGAAGATGTTAACAAGCTTGTCAACGAATACGATGCCGAACGCGTAGGGGCGGACTCGACCGCACGAAGGGTTGAATCGCGATTGATTCATATTTCTAGTCGCTTGAAGCGTTGGGCTATTGAAGAAACAGATGAAAATCTGGAATTTCGCGAATTTCGGAATAGCGGGCGATTGCAGGTACTAGCGTTAGAAAGCGATTTCAGTGACAAGAACACGAAAAGCAACCGTAATCCTCAAGTTAATTTAGAGGCTGCTTCCGTCGTAACTCCGGGTCCATCTTCAGCATTGAGTAAAAGTATACCCGTTTACAAGTGGAACGTGCATTTTGACGGTGCCACAGCCGGGGGTTCGGTAAATTCATTTTTGGAACGACTTGAAGAGTATCGCGTTTCGCGACGGGCTACGAAACAAGATTTATATGATTCTGCAGTGGATTTATTTACGGGAAGCGCTCTAATATGGTTCCGGGCAGTGCGTCGTACGGTGCAAGACTGGGATTCGTTGGTCGTAGCACTTAAGCGTGATTTCCTACCTAGCGATTACGACGATGCGCTATGGGAGGAAATTAAGGAACGATTTCAGGGACCGGGAGAAAAAGTCACTATTTTTATCTCTGTCATGGAAAATATGTTTGAGCGATTGTCTTCTGTACCTGGAGAGGATATTAAAGTAAAATACATTCGGCGTAATTTACTACCCGCTTTCGCTCCTACATTAGTACTTCTGGAAATTACCTCGGTTGCTCGCCTGGCCGAATTATGTCGAATCGTCGAAGATTCGCTACTAAATGAAAAACGCTACAAAAAACCACCGCGACAATCATCTTCGGTTATGGAGGCTGATCTGGCCTATACGTATTCGGATGCTAATCAGCCAGACGCAAGTTCCTCAAATAAGTCAGCTGGTAGGAATGTTGCTAATTCGTCAACTTCAGGCCTTAGGTGCTTTAAGTGTCGAAAGACGGGTCATATTCGTCGCGATTGTAAAGAAAAGACCAAAGGACCTGTTTGCTGTTTTGGTTGCGGACTAGCCGGGGTGATAAAGCCGCAGTGTCCGGTTTGTAAACCGAATAGTCAACAAAAAAACTCTCACTAGCAGGGCGCAATTTTGGACCGCGCAACCCTGCTACCGAACAAATGCCTAGGTCCTCAAAAACTTCAAAAAGAGAGTGGGAGAGTTGGCTTTCGGTTATTAACAAATTTTTTTCGAGTTCAATAGTTGCAGCTTCTCCTGTTTTTGTCACAGTCGATAAGGATAGCAGACCTTATCTTCCTTTTAAGATTTACGATCAACATTGTGTCGGTATGGTGGATTCTGGTGCCAACCGAAGTATTTTGGGCGGTCCAGCTATTAGCTTAGTCCGAAAATTTAACTTGTCGATTAATCCATGTGAGTCGGTTAACCTCACAACTGCTGACGGGCAAAAACAATTTGTATTAGGTACGATAAATGTTCCTGTAACCTTACGGGGTACCGTTAGGGTGGTAGAATTTTTGGTGGCGCCTTCGTTGCGACACATGATTATTTTAGGTGTGGATTTTTGCCGCACATTTGAACTTATGCTCGATTTTGAAAAACAGACTTGGACAATGACGGGTCTGTCGGAGAACGCTGAACTTTTGGAATATCGCGAAAATGATTTTTCTTTAGAAGTAGATGCGGTTGCAGCGATCAAAGGGAGGGACGAGTTGTCAGAGGATGAACGTCAAAAAATCAAAACGCTTATTGATTCCTTTAAGGAAATTTCGTTTGATAAGACCTTGGGTCGTACTGATCAGATAACTCACAAGATTGAGACGGGAGACGCGGAACCGATTCGCCAAAGACCGCATATTATGTCACCATATCGCTTACGGTTTCTGAACGACGAGTTGGACCGGATGTTAAAACTAGGCGTCGTTAGACCCTCTATGAGTCCATGGTCGAGTCCGGTTTTGCTCGTGGAAAAACCTGGTGGCGAGATGCGATTTTGCTTCGACGGGAGGCGGTTAAATGAAGTTACCAAGAAGTGTGCATACCCGCTACCGCGAGTAAATGATATCTTGGATCGTTTATCGGGCGCGCGATTCCTGAGTAGCATCGATTTAAAGACAGCATTCTGGCAGGTTCCCCTGGAACCCTCCTCGTGTGAGAAGACGGCGTTCATTGTTCCGGGCAGGGGACTTTTCGAATTTACAGTAATGCCATTTGGATTATGTAACGCCGCCCAAACTCAACAAAAGTTAATGGACATTGTCTTGGGTCCCGAATTCGAACCGTTCGCTTTTGTCTATTTAGACGACATCATTATCGCGACTTCCACCTTTGACGAACATCTTAGGGTACTACGTGAAGTATTGAATAAACTTAAAGAGGCTAAGTTGACAATAAATTTTAAGAAATGCGAGTTTTGCTTGCCATCACTGCGTTATTTGGGCTATCTTATAGATCGCGATGGGTTGAGAACTGACCCGTCAAAGGTCGCGGCTATGTTAGAGTATCCTTTACCGGGAACGGTTACCGAAATTAAGCGATTTCTTGGGATGTGCGGCTGGTACCGACGTTTTATCAAGAACTTTTCGACTCTTTCAGCCCCAATTTCAGAATTAACGAAGGGACGAACGAAATCACAACGTGTCAAGTGGAGTGAGGAAGCTCGCGCTTCCTTCAGTAAGTTGAAAAACGCGTTGGTCTCGGCTCCCGTGCTATCAGCTCCGGATTTTTCTAGGCGTTTTACTATACAGACGGATGCTTCTGGAGTGGGTGTAGGAGCGGTCCTTACACAGGTTGATTCCGAGGGTCAAGAAGTGGTAATCGCATTTGCATCGCGTACTCTTAGTTCCGCGGAAAGAAAGTACACTGTAACGGAGCAAGAGTGTATTGGCGTGTTATTTGCTGTAGAAAAGTTTAGACCGTATATTGATGGGGTGCCGTTTACTGTAATAACGGATCACTATTCACTTCTCTGGCTGAACCGAATGAAAGATCCTTGTGGGCGTTTGGCACGATGGGCAGTTCGGTTACAGCAATTTGATATGACAGTGGTGCACCGAAAGGGTAAATTAAATGTCGTACCCGACGCCTTATCGCGTGAGCCGCTGGAGGTGTGTATTTTTGAATTTTCTCGCGACGATTGTGCAGCAGACGCGTGGTATAGCAGAATGGTCGAGCGTGTGGTCGCTTCACCGGAAAAATATACGGAATGGAAAGTCGAGGCAGATCGGTTGTATAAGTTTGTACCGCAGGAGGTTGGGCTCCGAACCAATCACCCCGAGTGGAAACTCGTGGTTCCAAAATCTCAACGGACGAGAATACTTCAGCTCTGCCACGATGACCCCACCGCTGCGCATCTAGGGGTGTATAAAACAATTAGGCGGATTCGCGAACTTTATTACTGGCCACAAATTAAGACTTCTGTAAAACGTCATGTGCAATCTTGTCGCCAATGTGCCGCTCAGAAAAGCAGTACCACAGCTAGACCCGGTTTTATGGGGAAACCAAAGAAAACCAATTTTCCTTGGCAGATGGTTTCGGTCGACGTATTAGGACCCTTGCCGCGCTCTAAGAGCGGTTTTTGCTATTTGCTGATAGTCTCTGACTATTTCAGCAAATTTTCGTTGTTGCATCCTATGCGCCACGCGACCGCGTCGACTATCGCCAAATTTGTTGAAGAACAAGTATTCCTGATATATGGAGCCCCGCAAATTTTAATGTGCGATAACGCTACCGTGTTTACGGGTAGGTTATTTCGACGGTTGTTGGAGGACTATGGCGTACGACCGTGGTTTAACGCGAAGTACCATGCTCAAGTTAACGCCGTCGAAAGGATTAATCGCGTTGTGGGGGCTGCAATCCGTTCATATATCAGTGATAATGATCATCGGACTTGGGATAAGCAGATCCACAAGATTGGGTTTGCGATTAGAACGGCCGTGCACGAAGCGACCGGGTTTTCACCGACGTTCTTAAACTTTGGTCGTTACGTACCTGCGCGAGGAGATTTTTATGGAAAAGTAACAAATTTAAAAGACATCGATATAAACGTGATTAATCGGCAGGACTACGCCGAGGAAATCGACCTTGTCTCAGACCTCTATCGCGATGTAAGGCAAAAGCTGGCGGAAGCTTACGCCAGAAATTGTCATACGTACAATTTGCGAAAACGACCGGGCGAAACCTACCGCGTCGGAGACAAAGTCTGGAAAAAGAACTATGTTTTGTCAAGCGGGTTTCACCATTTTGCGGCAAAGTTAGCTCCAAAGTATGTACTTTGTGAAGTCACTAAGGTGGTTTCTAGCCTCGTCTACGAGTTGCTTGACGCGAATGGCGTAAATGTCGGTCGCTATCACGTCAAAGACCTGAAACCCTATCGCGACATTGATCCTCTTGGAGAATAATCTCGGATTTGACTAGTGTGAATGAAGTATGAATGGGTCGACCTGTGTGAAAGTTTTATCTATAGGATAGGATAGGATAGGATAGGATAGGTAGTTTAGTAAATATTAGATAGGATAGCTAGGTAATTAAATTAGGTTTTTAAAAAAAAAAAAAAAAAAAAAAAAAAAAAAAAAAAAAAAAAAAAAAAGACAAGACAAGACAACTGGGGTCTGTTAATCTGGTTCCCATTATAGTGAAAAGAAAAATGTCTGCCTGTGGCAGCATTTTTTTCTTAACTTGGGGGGGTGTGTAACGGTTCATTTTTGGGATGGCTGTATGTTCGCGATTTTGGGGTCTCTCAAAGGTGTCCGTCTTTTCTGTTAATGTTCTTTTCGTTTCTATGGTTTTGGATTGTTATCGGTACCTTGAGTTGCGATGTTTTCTTTTATGCGTTTTTCGGATATGCTGGCTGATAAACGGCATATTGGTGAGGTTTCTCGAGGTGTGTGGGTCGGTGTCTGTGGGGACGAGATTTTGAGGTAAGTTCTGTTTAAAGAGGGTGAGCCCTCTCTCATGCTCGTTTCTCCACAGGTCCATAGCTACCCTTAATTATCAATTTTCGCTTTTGTGGTCTTTGAACCCACCACCAATATTCGAGCCTACCAACATTGGGGGAAATTTATTAGCCAGTCCGGAACGCAGGGCAGCTCAAGCCCAGATAAAGTCCAGGACCTGGAGAACCCCTGTCTACTCTTCGTCTTTTTGTCTTCTCCATCTTCATCGTGCCACCCTTTACTATTTTTCGTCTCAGTCAGCGCCCAGGACGTCATCAGCGGAAGCTCCAGCGATCCCGGCGAGTACCTTTTTGATTTTGCGTATTTGTGCGGCTTGACAGATTTTTGTAAGACGAGCTCGTTATTCGATTTTGTTGGGTTTAGCCGCGCAATAGTGTATTTCAGCCGGGTATCGCCAGTGACACCACCATCATCCGCTAGGCGTCTGACTAACATCTTCTTCACTTCCTAACTTTTATTTGTATCTTTTTCTTCTGTAATAAAACCACCACGTCTTGTTTAGGCACTCATTTATTTTTGCTCAACCTTCCCCTCCGTAATTGGTAGTGAATACCAATTGCTGGCGCCCATAAGCTCTACAAGACCTTCAGAGGACCCACGACCCAGCCGCCGCAAAGGAGCTAACCGTTAGCCGCATGTGGTAGCGTTACAAACTCTTTAGTGGTTAAGATAAAATTTCTGGCACCACAAATAAAATAATTCCTAATCATTAAAATGTTGATATTTTTTTAAACAATAATCATCAGTGAGTAGTAGTAAAACGAATGTAATACGCAAAGGATACAAAGTATTAAAAACTTTTATAAGTAGGCAAAGCAACGCCTTAATCTAGATATGAAACTTGGTTATTTCTTATCGTAGCTCGCAATCCTCTTTGGATTTGCGCTATCTGGGGGTGAGTTAACAAAACGCCCTTTCCGATCGAGTTCGGGCATTGAAAAAGTTCCGACATTCACCCATCAATGCAGCTGGAGATATTTCACGCAAAAATTACCATTCACGAATTGTTGTGAACTACCAAAATCATTAAATATAAGGGTAATTTACAGGCTTCTAGGAAATTGTTCAACTTTAAGCATCAATTGCAGCAAATTCTCCCTACACAGTCAAGTTTCTCTTGCTGAGAGTTCTTAGTTCAAATTACTCGAGTCACTGTTTTACGTCAGATGCAAATATAGGATAACCAACAGTTGCTGGTGTAATTTTCACCTCGATAATAGCCAGATCTTAATTATCTGTTTGCATCAAAAGACCACTATTTACATATCTTTGGTACAGTATGCAAAACCTAATTAATTTGCATAGCCATAGCGTAAAATGGCTCCGTCTAAGAAATCAAGAATGAATTTTAATTTTGACGCCAACTGTACGGGACGTAAACTGAATTTGTCTTAGTAATATTGAAAGGGCGGTACAATCAAGGACTTCACGAGTGTATTTGTTATTATACAGACTATAGGCCCAAAAAGTAATGTAATATAGAAGCATAAAGGGGTATAGGATCTACCTATCATTCAACTTCTAGACACTGAGCGGCGTTTCACTTTGATGGCAGTACCTATACTGAACGAAGTGAGGAACAGATAAATTTGACCGGGCGGCTGGTTGGAGGGTAATTTTTTTTAAATTAAAATTTGAACTTTGGCCCTCACTGACACTTTTTCAAGCAATTTTTCAAATTTGTTCTTTTTTATTTCTTTTTTCATACTTATTAGTTGTTAATCGTATTGGGTTATTTATAAATTTTCTTTAGTAAGCGTTATTTACGTTTTTTTTATTTTACACAATCAATTATTAAGGCTGCTGAAAATATGAGATGTTTAAGAGCTCCCGGGATGTCAGTGCATTACATTATTTTTTCTAATTTGTGTGAAAAATTGAATAGTTTATTTTGTTATTATCATGTACTTATTTATTTATATCAAGTAAATTTTGACGATTAACCGATTACGTAAATCAGTCAATCGATTAAATATATCGATTAATCATATAATTTGGCCAGTCCTAGTAGGGCAATAGGCCTTCGCAAATTGTAAGGCCTGCTAGAGAAAAAATGACAAATTTAAGTTGGGAATTGAGTGCAAATCAGTGTGAGAAAGTGTCGAATTTGGGGAAGTCTGGCCAAATGTTTGACTGGTTGTCAAAATTTTGGTTGAAGCAGAGGGTTTGACTGGCTAATTCGCGGGGTGGTGATGAACCCAAAGTACAAAGTAGATAAGCTATTGGCGTTTTGTTCTTTAAACGCACCTGTTCTGCTATCCCTTATCGACGCTGTAATAATTGCACGGTGCAATGTGTTTTATCGTGTTTGCGTGCGGAAAATCCAGGTGAGAACGGCGGCCGTAAAACAAGGCGATTGTTGATCCCGGCCGGGAATGCGTCGGCCGAGGTCTCGGGACCGATTCGTGGGAGATTTGGAATGGCCCCGCAATAACCTCACGTCAGTTTATCCTAAATAACGAGCAGCCAGCCACACCGCAATCCGATCGCAAGTCAAGACTGTCCTGACCGACCGGGAGCTCTCCTCCTGCGGCCCTCCCATTAGAGCGACGATACCATCTTCCAATCTTGGACCGGACACCTACACCTATTCCCTCACAATGTATCTGCGATTGTGCGAGTGTTCCGTTGCGAAAGACCGACGCTATCTGAATCTTAACGGCGCGTTTGGCTCGACGTCGGACAATTAAAAGGAATTGTGTCGCGCCCGATACATCCGCCCGGAACCGATCTCCGGGACCCTAAATCTCACGACCCAGATAAAAAGGCGCGACCTTCACGTCCCGAAGAAAGGACAATCTAACCAGCAGCTCGCAAAAAGCCGCCCTCAACGATCACTTTCGAACTGGTCGACAGAAATGATCCATTTACTGGCGCATAAAATTCAACACGGCTGAATTGCAACACAGAAGCTTCCACAAGGAGAACTTGAGAATTAGAAAAGTTTTCTGATATTGAAATATCTTCCAATAATCCCAACTTAAAGCCAACAGCAGCAGCCCCTGGATAACTTCTGCGTTCCAGACTCCTCCATCATACACGAACTATGTGCAGCATTCCTGGAGTTCACAGCGTGCACCTAATAAGTTACAAACATTACGTAATATGCAAGCAAAATAAACAAGGCGAGTCTCTTAAGATCCTTAATTTCGCCGTTCCCAGTTATTGCTTACGCCGCACCTGATTACCCGAAAACCAATAGAATATCTTGGAGTTAATAAAGAAAATATTCGACCCGTTTCATCTCGTTACCTTTGATAGCTACTCTGCTCAGTAACTTTTGAGCGTGGAATTAACTAGATGCAATTTTCATTTTGATTGAAAAATCTTAACTGGCGGAGAAATAAAGCGCGATAATTCCTCCCGTGCTACTCTCTCCATCAAAAACAAACATTTTTTCCTTTATCTCTCTGCGGAGTTTTAAAACGCCCGCGGAGCCAAAATTGAACCGTAATTACACCCCTCGTTCCATCCGTTTTCGAATCGCCCATCAAATTGCAATAATTACTACCGTCGAAATCTGAATGTCGCCTTCATTATTGGCAGATTGTATCGTTCGGAACTGTGGACAGAATGGAGAGGCGACATTCTGTGCCAAAGTCACGGATTCGGTTCTAGCGGTGGTGGATGGTGCGCGGCGTTGTGTTCGCTCCTGGCAACGGGTCGTGTCGTCCGTCCCGAATTTACTACTGCAATGCGGATCTCAAAACCGGAAGCCCTTGGTGCTCTTTTTACCGGAGCTCATTCTTGTGCAGATGCACGTGCGACCCCGACTGTAGCCCTCCACTTTTGACGACGACGCCTTATCCAGCAAGCTTCCGCCGTTAAGTCAATTGTCTCGGAATTTGCCTACGAATCGCCACAAGAGAAAAAACACTTGGCCGACCAGAATCAATTCAAAGTCGCCGGAATGATTGGCTGCAAACTAATTGAATTGAGTGTTAGTCGAGAGAGGCGAAACCAGTCGACGGCAAAATTATTAAATTAAACTCGGCAATAGTTATGCAACACGGACAAATTTAGTGTAACTTCCCGAAATTGGCCTTTGCGGCTGATGGTTCAAGGCGAAGAAGCGCGAAATTAAGTGTAAACTGAATAACTAGAGGGCTCCAGGTAACAATATCGAAACAATAAGTATTAAGAGTTGAGGAAGAAACTTTCTGGAGATATTGTCGAGAGTCTCAATTTTGAAGAGGAGGGACGACCGATGGATGACCCTTCCAGCTACGTAAGAGTATAGTTTCCAAGTTTGCCACGCGCCAATTTTGATTACCTATACAAGATGCCACCGCTATCTAGAATAAGAGTGGAGGTTAGTAAAGTTCGTTTGACTACATTGTCTATCAATGATGATCATTGCTGATCACCTTAAAAAGTTGCCATTCATGGGCTAGAATTCTACGACGAATGAGGCAATCTGTACTGGGATCCCCGACAAAGCGTTTCCATCGCATCGCTTTCATTTCGATCGCATCGCTTCCATGGCGACCAAAAAGCTTCAATGTCGACCGAGTCGACTTGTATTTCTATTGGTTAAACAGAGACTTCCAAGAGACTATCGCTTTTTTGGTGTTTGAAAGGTGCATCCCTATAAATGGCGTTGGTAGATGACGGCTTAGGGGCCGGATTTTCAAATATTTTCGCGTACAGATGAAAGGGTTAAAGCCTCCGGCACCCAAGTTTACATGATTTTGGTAAATTTACTTCAGAAATAATTACTTATCGGGTAGCCTCATATGTATGTACCAATAACTAGCAATCTTTTTGCCGAGAAAATTTTTTTTGTGTTGCCGACTGCTACCGACCAGACTCGAAGGGGCTTAACATGGCACGAAACTGACATATTTTCTTTTTCTCTTATTGTAGCGCTCTCTCTAAATAGTCACGTGGTCACCGTCGTAATTGGTTCAGCATTTTTCAAAAGACGCTCCCCTAAACCCCTTCGCTCGAAAGCGACCGACATCGAAAATAAAGCGAAGCGATCAAAACGCTTTGTCGGGGATACCACTACTGGTTCAAATTTACCATGAGGTTAAATAATACTTCAAACTTCGATTCGGTTTTAGTATACCGGATGTTCATTTTGAAAGAAAACGGGCATTTTGTGCTAAACTATACACTTCATGTAAAAACTTTTTAATGGAAGCTATTGCACAAAATACAGTCTTCTCAAATATGCTTTTCAACATTTTTATTCACTTGTCATTTAATCAGAAATGACATCAACTTCAAATCAATTCCATAATCCATTACCTGTGTCTCGGCATAAAAACTTTTCACATTATCAAGTAAGGCTGTGCCACAAAATATGATTTCACATTCAGTCATTTATCTCAGAATGTTTCTGATACAACAACCCTTTTGTAATACCTCGTTGGATTCAGTATTAAATTATCTACCAAAAATTGATAAAAAAATAATGTGTTGCCATTTAAAATAATAAAGTTGATATCATTTCTGATTAAATGACAAGTGAATAAAAATGTTGAAAAGCATATTAGAGAAGACTGTATTTTGTGCAATAATAGCTTCCATTAAAAACTTTTTACATGAAGTGTATATAGTTTAGCAGGAAATGCCCGTTACCCTTCAAAATAAACAACGGTATGATCCTTCTCTCAGAAGAACGACCAAAAAAGCCATAATATGAGATCTTTTATTTTTGATGTAGGTACATTCGAGGAGTCGTTTCAGGCCTCCAGATATTTGGTTCAAATTAGGCAAATTCAATAAGCTCAATACGAAAACATTTCGTTGATAATTCAACCGCAAATAATACAGCACGAAAAAAACATTAATTTTACCCTGGAGGCGCCTTATTTATACCGTATTTCAGAAAACTTATTACTTGGCACAATCGGATTCGTTGTCAAAAATAATTTGTCAAGCTTTTGACTGTACGTAATGGAAATTAGTGTATTTTTTGCCCAAATAGACTCACGTGCAATGATCAATAGCAGCAAACTTTTTTTATAACTTTTGATTCTCATGTCCCACCCCACTACTTATTAAGTCATTAAAAATAATTTCGTAACAATTGAATAATACACTAGGTACGCAGATTAGAATTGGTGATAAAAAGAAATTGTGATGTGTTTGTGATAGGTTGAAGAAACATTTGGCGTTAGTTCCGGCATGGCAAATGGGTGAAATATGGTGGATGGCGTTGGCCAAGAAGTCGGGAATCCGGCCACCGGCGGCAATCGCGTGAGGAAAGACTACATTGGTGGCGTGATTCCCAAACTTTCAGCCCCGAATGCAGTAATAACCAGCACGTAATGTAGTATTTATTACTGTAAAACAACCGTTAAAACAATGTTCAGTATGGCAACAAGCTGAAAAACCACTAATCCATACCAAGTGTGTAAATCTATCAGTTATTATCGTAATTAATACGAAACAGTAAAACCGGCACGTAATTAATTAACGCCAAATCGGAATTTTATCGATCGCTTATCGTTGCAAGGCGATTAATGTGTCGATTTAATTATCATTTGGTATCGGTAGTTTCGGTTGTAAAGAATCCCCTGTTATCCGCGGCGGTACATAAAGGCCCTATTTATCTCCAGAAAACCGATATCGCTAATACAGCCTAATGACACTTGGATTTGTACTGCTGTCGGAGCAATCAATCGCTTTGAACAATATGAAAAGCTCGTCAGAGCCTGGATTTTGCCTCGGTCTCGATAGTTGGGCAATAAGTGAGCTCTTGCGTGTTATTATAAATTGCATGCAAGCAGTTTACGAGCAGCGGCCGCTTTTAGAACTCTTTTTTATAGTTTGGATATTACCACTTGATCGCGAATTATATCGTTCAAACGGTTCGTTAAATGCAGGCGACGCATCGCGGATAACTCGACAACAAAAGCAAAAAAAAATCGTGATAGAAATTGCATACGGTGCGATTCCGGAGACAATATGAATTGTAAATTTAATTTCTAAAGCGCTTGTTATGTATTTATTGCTTGCTTTCTCCCCGCGCGTACATCGGCCATACTTTTATTCATATCTGCTTTAAAGATTTTTTTTGTAATATCATGCATACAGAATTTTTGCGAACTGTTTCCATTTCATTACGTCCTGTCAAGTCGGAATTTGTTTTAGGATACTGTGCTCGTGGGTGGAAAGAATTCGCTCCAAGAGATTGAAGTTGGCCTATGAAAGGGCCTTTTATTTAAAGCTATTATGGGAGATCTTGCAATTTATAACCTTTGCCGAGCTCGGCCGGCTTTATACGGGAAAAACGTTAACAACGTGTTCTTTGCTAAATGATAAGTTGGTGACGGAACGATTTTTTAGCATCGACGCCGCTTTGATGTCGGAACACGAATTTCCTAGATAGGTAGAAAGCGAAATTACGGAGGTAATTTGATTAATAAAGCAAACACTCAGAGCGGTTAACCAGATGCCAAGGTACATATTGACTTTATGCCGGCGAGTGATATAGCAGCTGAACACAAATACTTTTAATTCCGCCGGCGAGTACAATACCAAGTGAATTAGCTGCACCGAGACCAATTCGACAAATTGTCCTCAAATTCACTGTCTCGACTAACAATGACAATGAGTCGTGGTGGAAGAAATTTTGGATTCGTCCAGAATCGCAGATCGATCGGCGGTGCCAGAAGAAATAGTTTGGTCGAGGTAAAGGCAAATAAGATTGATCGATAGGGAAATGTCGACGACTGACAATGTGGTGACTGGTTCCCAATACCGTTGTTACTTCCTTCAGTCGTGTGGCACGCCGTTTATCTCAATGTCGTTTGTATTGAAAACCTGAGGAATTTCATTTTTACCGAAAATCCATATTGACGCCGCGCTTGCAGATATGGCTCACGTCTACCAACTACCAGCAGCATAGCCGCGCGTAATGAAAACTGCAAATAGAATCAAGTTCGAATCCGGTTGTAGTTTGCGCCAGTTACAAATTTTATTCCAGAGCCGAGCATTAGAGCAAGATAACTTCAAATCGACCGATTCTTCATTGATCCTCCAACTGAAACAAAATGAGTTGGTACCTATTAGGTACACTGGTAGCCTCAACAACAGCAATTTTCTCATACAATGTTTGCTTCAACCTTTCTCAACCAAATCTCTCTCATATTAAATCATTCTGTCGTTTCTCCAGTGATTTGCACCATCATTATCTCCATTCCGATGCACTATCATCATCCGTTCACTCCCCCAGGTTGCATCAGTTTCCATAATATGTATATCCATTTCATATTGGTCCAAACTATTTGTTGCCAGTTATAAATTTTGGATCCCATTGCTTGCTTTTGTTTGATTTAATCCAGCATCTCCATTCATTGACACATTTGCATTCTTTTAAATAATGCTATAATGAAAAAGGATATCCACAAGATTACTAACTTGCGTATTATCCTGAAATTTCCTTTTCTTCGTTCTTGTCGTCCAAACTTCCCTGTGGATTAGATTATTTTGTGCTTTCGAGTGTACGCCGTTTAACTCTGCAGTTGTCGAGTTTTATGAAAGTTTACATGATACTTTCGCGCTGCACTCCCTCACATTTTCCACTCCTTATCTAAAATAAGAACTTCCATAAGCTCCACCACTTGCTTAATATTTCTCGTCTTTCGCTTACTATTAAATAATCTGTAAAATAAGCGAGATATCTCATAACGAAGATAAATGTCATATAAATGGCAACAAAATTCCCCAGCCACAATTTTCTTTCATTCTTCAAATGAGCGTCAACCTTCAGCTCGGTGTATCGCTGTACGACAGCTCGTTGAAAGAGGCACTCAATGATTCTCGTAAAATGTAGTAAAATAAGATTAACCAAGACAAGAAATTTAGTTTTTGAATAGGAAAAATGACCAAGTTAGCGGCAGTTCTTGACGAACCTGAAGAAGATTTAAACATCAAGCTATGGACGTGGTGGGTGCTTAACTAAAGGCGGTGTATTATCTGAAAGTTGGGAATAATTTGAAGTGTTCGGACCTTCGGGTGCCCACTTTACGGACGAGTCCATATGTAAAATAACTCGCAGAAGGCGTCGCCCTTACTTTGCCAATATTTAAAGCACTTCTTCAGAAGGTCGATGATAATAAATATGAATCATGAGTGCAATTTGAAGTTTGTCACGTAGTTCATATAGTTACACACATTTAACTTCCTTGCTTATCGCAATTCTCAACTTATTTCATAGGATTTTAATTAAAGGAAAGACATATTTCTGCATTTTATCACTTACTTTACCTTTATTGTATTATTATGAGAGTTAAAGTAGAATTCGTTAAACGATTGGGTTTAGACTATGCCCTTATCTAAGTCTAAATTATCTAAAGAAGTTATAGAAAAGTCTAAAGATGTAATAAGTCTTAATTAAGAATCTTATCTGAAGCACTTGCTTTCTGAGTTTTATGTTAACAATTATCAAATTTTTAAATTACCCAGAGTTCACTCTTAAACGAAGAAAACCTTAGAATAATCTAAGAAAGTATCGTCTATACATTAGATTTCACTCCACCTTTACGGCGAGTTGTACCATTTCAGTTGCACTTCGTTTAATAACCGTAGCAACTTTGGTTGAGACCGTTTATCTCTTTGATTTCAAGTGCACCACAATCTTGCAATCAAATGAATTTCTGTGAAGAGTTAAATGTTTTTCTATTACTTACAAAATTTGTGATCTGTTGACTACAAATTCACAAATAAGATAAAAAAAGAAGAATCGAAATGATAAAGACAAATTGGAGATCAAATAGCTCAAATTCGTTGATAATAATTTTTATTCTATATTTTGCAAATGCTAAAACCATCTGAAAGTTTTCATATGGCAACGTTTATGCGATAGAATCAAGAAAAAACCCAACTTGTTCAAAACAAATGCCACGAAAATGAACCAGTTTCATACTTAGACAGCTGCAATGCTTAAAACACAAAAAATGTGTTTCGAACCAACTTGCCATTTCTTTTTTTAAATGACAAATGCAGATAGTTGGTTTAAAGAGATATAAAAATATTTACTATGTAGAAAAAAAATTATTTAAACATTTGCTCTTTTCCCGCTTATCAAAACTCTTTCGTAATAACCAACAATGAGAGTACGATTAATATTAAGACTCATTAAGAAAGCTTTCGTGTTATCTACCGGTAATGCTGGTGAGTTAGGAGTCGCAGAAAAGGAATGTGGGGTTTATACATGGAAATTTTCGAGTAGAAAAAAAATCAAGAAAAGTCACGGAAGCGCCGGATTAACCAAATGAAGCCGTTATTACATATTCAGCGGGCATCGTAAGCAGCGCTGAGCTTGTAACTGCAAGCGACCAGATGCACTTTGCATGCACAATAGAGAAGAGCTTCTTACACAAGACACGATCCACTCCGGAGTCGCCATTCCGCGAAAATCAGGTGATTACAGGAGACCGGTAGTAATCCGAAAGAAAACGTCGAATTGAGAAGAAAAACAACGCTTTTCCATTCGTTCTTGATACGGTTGAGTGGGCAATTTAAAAATTTAGTTTGTTTTCATCCCGTCTTGCTACGTCTAAATTTTCCCATCAACCGTTGCGAGTTATCCAATTTCGAATATTGCCGTGCTCCAATTCGATATTGTTACAATATAAGTTGATAGTATGTGAATGAGACGGCTGTTGGATAAAAAGCTCGAGCGGAACGAGAGAAAGCTCCTCATAGGCGATGAGGCGTAGATCAAGAGCTGCACCGGCTTTAGCCCGGATCAGATAACGCAATGATTTGCGTGAGATGACTTGAGATGGCCCGGCGATTTCTAAAAGCAGCAGCAACGACGAAAACAATGATTCTTGCTATAGCCGGATTAAAGCGACGTTATTGGGGAAGGTGAGCGGCAGGGGGTGGTGCCCTGCCCTTTATGGGTCCTTCATCATAACCGTGTAACTGCAGGCCGGGGCTCAGGAAGTTTTGCATAACTACTCCCAGGAGCCATATTGGAGCTCTCTCTGTCGGCGGTATCGGCATCCGCATCTCTTATCTCGTTTACACCGGTGCTATACCACAAAGCTATCCGGCTTGGCCCTTTATTTCTTTATTATTGTAACGCGGCGGACATTATTAAGTCGCTCCGGGCCAACTCTATCTCGCCGTATACGTATGATGTGCTGTTTATTACCGGAAGCTGCGAGGGACGTGATATCACGAAGGCAATTCCGATTTTTTGTTTTTTTTTTTGTTTTTAAACAACAAAATTGCATAAAGTCAAAAAGAGTGTTCCGAAGCGAACTGCTGGACCCACGGGACGGGCCGGAAAGTGGAAGTATAGCCCGTACAATGCACCACGACGTCCATATTGATCCGTCATGCTTATTCCTATACTGTTTATCCTCCATACTTCCTTCCGAGGTACTTTGCGAGGATGGCGAACGGGTAGGCTTTTTGCCGATGCTATTCGTTTTGAAGTGCTAAGACGAATCGCTATTGCGCCTAGAGATAAATAAGCTTGTCGAAACTTCAATACGTCTTCGGCACCATTACACCCTCGCGCATTTTTCTAAACTCACGACACGGTAACCAGGCGAAACTTTCACGGTCCTCGAGATAAGATAATTACGAATTTTCTTCTTGCGTCAATTATGCAAAGATGCAACGGATTGCGCCTTTTTCTCTCCGCGATTTATGCCGTCGCCTTTAATGGCTAGACGGCGCGCTAATGGGGTGTAAATAACAGGATTAATTAATAAAAAGTCGCCAGAAGAAGCGCAATTAAACCGAGTCGCAACACAAATCGGCCACGTTCGCCTTGATGACGTGACGAAGTGTTTTGGGGGGCTCGCTAATATTTAACGCAAACTTGATCTCCAGGAATACGACATGATAACTGGATATCCAGTTACCTCCGCAGTCGCAGGGGACCGAAACGATCCCGATCCTGCCGCTCCATGCGCCGCAGCTCCACCAATTCCTGGGCCCCATTCGGCACCAAATTTAAAAAAAAACATTTTCTTAAATTTTAGAGAATATTGGGTAGGTAGACCAAACTATTATTAACTCTATCAAAAAAAAATTTAATTTTCTTAAATTTTAGAGAAAATTAATTAGACAGAACTATCAACTCGTTCATCAACATGCAAAAAAATTAAAATTTGTTTTATAATTTTTTTTCTGCCCTTCCTTCCTGAGAGTAAAGTTCAAATTGTTGCAATCCATAATAAGATCCACTGCCCAGGCCGGCGGCGACCCAAATAAGCCACTAAAGTGCTCGAATCCTCAGCTGTTACTTTACTCTCTGTTGCAGGACAATTTGTGGGAATTGAGTTAAAAAATTCGGCGCATTTGAAATTTGTGCAACTTGCCATGTTTATGGGGCCAAATTCCCGCCCAGAACAGGACGTAAACCCGCCCGGTTCTGTGCAGTGAAAAATGTCATCGGTAACCTTTTAATCCCGCCGCATTTGCAGTCAATTTTATTTGCGACGTCATAAATAGCATACAAATCCGAGTTGGGCGTAGCGCCCGATCGACTCCGGGGATAAATAAGCGGCTAATGTCTCCGTTCCAGAGGCCCGGCACAGGTCGTTAGGTCACAGCCTCGCCCGGTGTCCGGGAGACCCGCCACCTTTCCGAAGGACTTTCGACGCTATCGTCCGCCTCGGGACCAACAAAAACACACTATTAACCGGAAAAGTTCCCCGTGTTTGCAGATGCGGTCGACTGCCCCTAATGTTATGTACGGTCGTGATATGTAAAAGCTGTTCTTAATGACGACCGACAACAACACCCCGTGATTTATTGACGACAGGTCGGCAATCGACGACCATCACGCACATTTTCGAAATGTGCAACTGCAATGAGCATAAATTATCGCGGCGACGCAATCACTAAAATGTAAATACAACTGCAAAACGCATTATTCAATGCAATTACAAATTGGATGAAAAGTCGTAAATATTCGCTCTCGACTCAGGTAATGGCGAAATTACTGTAATCGAGTTATTTATTGACGAACATAACCACTGTCAGTATTTGGCTGATAAATCAGCTGACGTAATCAAGTGCCGAAAACAGGGTCTTCATTAAAAACGTAAGTACATGGAGAATAGATAGTATTCAACCTTCGTGCAACTTGCCTTTCGTCAGCAACTGAACAGAGATGTATGCCACGGAAATTATTCACCAGTTTGGGTTCGGCACTTAACACTTTGTGTTTCCTTTAAAGGTGCGGAATAAACCTTTGCAAATTCTGCATTTAACGTTATATTTCCGAAAATTAGTCGAAGAGTTCGCTAGATGGCATATCAGATCTCATCTAGTTATGGGACGTTTCTTTGAGATAAATCCAAAGTTACTACAAAATTGCTATAATCTAATTAAATTTTATTTTGCGTTGGGACTGATTTCCAGCTAAACGAACGCTAGAAGATTCCGACACCTAAATACGCTTTTGTAGTAAGATAAATTATGTGAACATTCGAACAGATTATGATTATCTCCATTTTGGGGTAACGTACCATTTCTCCTAACTACTTGAAAACGTGAACAGCAAGTCAGAGAACCTGAGCATCCATTTGTTATGCATTTTATATGTGTATCTACGTTGAGTTTATGCTGCAGTTTAGTTGTGTTGATTCTGGGTGTACATTTAAGGGTGATTAAGTGTAATATAAAACAATAAAAACCGAGCATGACACTAATAGTTAATGTTCCTCATAACAAGAATGGTAATAGCTTTCCAAACACGAAAATACGAAATCAACAATTAATATGTCCCATTAAAACAAAAATAGTTCTGTTTGCGCTTTTAGCCAAGTGAATTTTAAATTGGGACCAAAGCGTAAATAAGTGTGTCGAACAAAGCGAAAGGCGTTTACGAGTTACTGACAAAATCATAAAGCTTCGAGACTAGAAGTTTACAAGTAATGTAAAATTTATCCAAGTGGTTACGACGTTTTAAATGTCGCAATTGGAAGAATATACGTTTTGTGAAAACCTAATGCACAATGGAGATAAAACTGCTAAATCTTGTGAAATCCGGAAAAAGGTGTCCTTGCTGAAAAAGCTCCTTTCGTCGCTCAGGAACCATAAAGCCCGGTTTCTCGAAAAATGATTAAAGTTATTTCAATTGTTCAATTGTCAAAAGCGCGTCGAGATTTGACGTAGAAATCAACAAAATCAATATCGATATTTTGGATTGCACGAACGTAAATTTAACATTAATTATTCGTCAATGACTCATCAATAATTGATGAGGCATTAATGAATAATAAGACGTTGATTACCGATTAATAAAATATCAATAATAATCTTGTGGATCTGTAGGTGAGGGTTCTACGTCAAATCTTGATGCGCTGTTGACAAAGAATTACCTTTAATCATAGTTCGAGCAACAGCGCAATTTTAGAGAAAAATTGTTGAAAAACGTAACATTTTTGGAAAATTTTAGGTTAAACTCAACAAAACCTTCCACAAAGCCCTTTGTCCTTTCAACATCTTTATGTAGGTATGTCAATTTAAAAAAAAAAACGTATCAAACTATGCAACTGTTGTGTAAGAACTTCTGCCATTAGAGAGCTTGGAACATTAATTTGTCTCGAACTTCCACTAATTTTTAAAGAAGAGGGCCTATTACATAATTTACTAACCGGAAACTCCCTAAATTATGTAGGTACACCTCAAAAAATTGCAACACTCGTCGCACTATGGACCTACCTTTCATCCTTCTGGCAAACTGACTAAGTTTTTTCTTCTTACACCACACCCACCCCAATCTTATTTCATTAATTCCTCTGGAGTCTAGACTCTTATATACATTTCTTGTTTTACTGTGCCTAACTGAACTGGCTAACTCGATCCTCTGCACACCCTCGGGCAAAAAATAGATGGCGCAAAAAACGTCGTACCTACATAATCTTAAATGTTACCCCACAGTATTGCCAAGTTCGTCCAGTAAAAACTATTTGAACAGGTCCGTGTTTATAAATTTCTCACCAGGCCCATTTTGATTTGAATCTATGTACCTTCAACATTAGCTACAGAGACTAGAAAACTGTCTGAATTTTATAGTACTTTCTTACCTTAATACGCCTTACTAGGTTAGTCTGACCTACCTAATTGTATGTTTTTAAAAATATTAATATTTTCTACCCCTCTTGCCACTGTTTAGAAATCCTGTAGCAACAGTGCCCGCTTATTGAGAGTAGTCGTTGACGGTGATTGTTTTATTGAAAGAACAAAAAGGGTTTGGTTGGGTCAAAACTATACTGACCACCTTTTATTTCTTTACTCATTACCAATAAACATCACTTTTGTCATTTAATTTTCTCTGTTTATTACGTAATCGCCGGCTGAACTCGATCGGTCCAGTTATTGTTATTTAGCATTTAAGTAACCTATTAGTTTTCAGCATTTGTTTTCAGTTACTTAATCATTTCAGACCATTGGAGTCAAACTAATAGCTAACACCAGCTACTGGTCGTTAACAACTACTATCGAATCTTCCCTCAAAGTCATCATTGTTCAAACTTTGGTAAATTCCGTAACAAAAATAACATTAGTACATTCACTTTCCTACTATTGGCAGCATTGGTCCAGTTTCAAAGTTTTCGCAAAGGTACACAAAATTCAGTTAAATAAAGACAAAAGATTTATTTGAAAATGTTAGCAATTAGTTCAATAACGAATATCTTCGGCCAGTCTAATGCTGTAAGGTACGTTATGAATAGAGTTGGTGTTTTTGTTGACCACAATTTCTTTAATTAAGCCCTCCTTGTAGGCTCGCCACTTTCGTTGCTTCACTAAATTCTTAAACACTTTTTCAGTGGCGGGGATGTAGTTGTTCAGAAACTGTTCGATATTCCTGAAAGTGCTCATGCTCTTCTCGTGCAGAAAATAACGAGGCAGAAGCAAACATTCGGTTTCGGAACCGGCGATTATCAGCCGATTGGTCATGGTTTCGCCAACATTGAAACAAGCCAATTTATTGAAGGTGCAAATTTTGAAAAAATGCGTTTGACACACCCCACGGGATTTAGAGTTTTTAGTCAAACCAAGCAAAGCTTTTGAAGAAAAACCTTCTTTCTCTTGAATAAGTTGCTGTAAATCTTTGAAGCCAGTTGCCGAACTTGCAAGCGTTTCAATGTTCGAGTTGTCAACTTTTACTAAAACATGTTTCTTTATGTTGTTCTCGTAAAAACTCCTGATCAGCATGTGTTCTACCAGATAGCAGAAACCTTTGGTGACAAAATATACGTATTCTGATTGACCAGTTTTATGGCCCAGGATGATTTGGTCGGGCTCGTAATCCTTCTTCTTTGATAATATGCAGCTTTCGCGTATATCAACCTCGTCCCATTCCTGAAAGTATGAAAACCAAGACATATTTTCTTGGACCTCTTTCCAAACGCTCGATACGGTGGCTTTCAGGACTCTGTCGAAATCTTCTCGTTTTATGTACAAAAACTCGCAAGCTGTTAAGGTGGTTGCAGTGGCAGTTCGGGCGATTCCGCACAAAAGCGAAACTTCCCCTAAAATATTTCCAGGCCCCATAACGAGGAGGTCTTTAGTGACTCGCTCCTTCAGCAAATTGTCCCAATACGTCTTACTAACCACAACTTCTCCCGACAAAATCACGTACATATTTAGAGGCTCGTAGTCCTGCTTTACTAGAACTCGATTGGGGCCAAAATAAACAAAATACATCACTGTCGGTAACTCGTTTTTAACATTGGCCGGATACCTCCTGAAACATTTCAGGCCGCCGATGACGCGTCTCAGATGTGTCTTCTCGCCTTCCGTCCGCAACTCTTGCGGTTTATTCAACATCGCCTTCTCGCGTAACGTCAACAAACTCTTCTTTCCCTTTTTCCTCGTCAAAACTTTAATGTTTTTCTTCACGTTCTCGCCCAATTTCTCATCTTCGACTTCCTCCAGCCAGGTCCGATTCGCTACTATTAACCTGACGATCGCCCTGAATCTGCGCCGCGCCCTCACGGACCTTTCGTATTTCTCTTCGGCCGAAAGAGAGGCTTTCCGTTCTCTTTTCCGCGTTGACATGGCCAAAATTGACGCAAACGTCAATATACCCAACCCACCCCCGGAACGGTGAAGTTTCTAAAAACGCGATCCAGTTACAGAAATCAGCTGGAATTTCGCCGCATACGTGATCGAGTTTCGGAAAAACGGCACGATGGGCTTCCCGGAAAGGCGACGGTTGCGGCTCCGATTTATGACGTCACGGGATAAAAATTGATAGCGGAATATGTAAATGCGGACCGGATTCCGGCGTGATTAATGATGCAAGACCCGCCTGCGCCATCGCGTGGTAATACGCGAAAATTGATGCATGTGTGTGTGTGTGTATGTGCACCCGAAAGTTGTTGGACAACAGTTAGGGCCCTAAATCAGGATAATGTGGAAAATGAGAAATACATAATGCGGTCCCTAGATAAGGCTCGCGGCCAAGTTGGTCGGATTAACGCGATAGTCGGACGATGAAATAAAATTGTTAGGAACATATCGGGGGCGCACATGCATACATTACGGCTGGGGGGGCGGTGAGGCCATAAATCTCGATATTCGCTTAATGCGATTTCGGTTCAACCAGTGGAGCTTTGCATGGTCCGGTTGCGTGCGTAGGTAATAGAAAAGTTATGGGAAGTCGATTTCCTGATGGCGAACAATGTTTATGGTGCGGACTGGATACGTTAATCCCGGACAACGCCGTGTAATTCCGGCTTAAAAACAATCAACCTACCCAACGGCGCAGCGCCCAACTACCCCCAACCAGGCCCAATCTGCACAACAACAAACATATCAATAAATGGTCTAGTTTTGGGGTAACGCAACCAATAATTTTTTTTGCAAAACTTCACACATTCAGAGGTTGGAGAAAAAGTTGAAAAAAAGAATATAGAAAAGATGATTGACGGGATTGATTTTCTACAAAAGCTCCCCTGAAGCATAGGCAACCCAACATACTTGGGAACAAAAAGTTACGTTACGTAAGTAATAATTGGTTGAGCCAATGTTTGATGGTGCAGTAAAATTTTGTCTTTGAAGAGTCTGGGGCGTTGATTTCGCCCCGCAGTGCACCTGCGAAAATATTCCAGGGCTGGCATTGATTAACGCCCTGGCAGGTTCGGATAAAATCGCATTCCAGCTAATTCGGCCCAACAAACCCTTCTTTCAGGCTCAATTTTGGAATAATGATTGTTCATTAGATTGGGGGCGCAGTGACGTTGCCGGAATAATAACAATTTTCATTATTTCCCAGAACAAATTCGCGAATCCTGTTCAACATTTCAATCGTCCTAACTTCGTTTCTATAAATTAACGTCTAATTTGCACATGATCACCATTATCCGATCGTGGCAAGTGCATCGACCAATTTAAATAGTGGATGATGTTAACAAGTCACGCCCATTGAACGTGGGCTCAATCCACTTCCCAATTTGCAACATACGCAACGGGATCAAAAAAATTCTATACGAGCAGATTAAAACTGGCGAATGCCAATTAGTTTTTATTGCGCTTGCTGCTGCGCATTCGAATTCAATAAATGTTTTATTATTTTTAAATTAAAATCCAAACAAGCGTCCGACAACGGCGATACATACTACATGTATTGTTTATATGCGGGCATTACAGTTTTAATCGTGGCAATAATAGAGAAATACAGCTTTAATTAAGAGCGGACGGAGCAGGAAAAAGCCAATAAATCGGAAAAAGCGAACAATGGTGCATGGAATTGGGGCTAAAAAAAAACAACGTCCGCAATGAATTACCACTTTTACCGTTGAAGTTAATCGACAAAGGTGAATTGATCCGTTCACATTAGGGACGAACAAACAACTTTAAATGGGCGATTAAATGCAACGGTTATGCGGTGGTGTGGCAACGGCGAAAATCGCTGTGCCATATGCAACCATCAAACTGCATTGCTGGCAGCAATCACTGCACCACCATAACAATAACGGTCTTATTAGAAGCACTCGATCCAAGACTACAACCCCAACTTAGCCCCAGAAATGTTGCCCGGAATTCTGGATTGCGGCGAAAAACAGAACGTGAGCCTTAGCCCAACAAGAAGTCGACCTTGGTCACTTTACAACGTTACGAAGAACGATAGTCGTCTTTCACTGACTTTTTCTTCTTCTTGTAGGCGCTAGTGATTGTGGATGTCTCCTCAGACTAATTCAAAATGCCTGCAGGCGATTAAACACCCTAGATTTAAAGTTGTCTCGGATTGATCAAACCTGGAACCTTGTTGCTACACCTTAAACGGATCTTAAACGGACTGCACAAAACTTTTATTTGCTAATGACCTCAAACTAATGTCCAGGAATAATGGACAGGAGAATTGTTTCTTTCGTGCCATATATGGTCTTCGAAAATTTTATTATACATACGTGACATTCATAGCGCGTCTTCTCCTCCGACTAGACTAGCTGTTGCCGAACTTAAATTCTTGCACCAATTGTTCTTTAAAAGCATTAGCTGTTCAGCTACTATTCTCTCACATCATTATTTCTGAAATAAAATCTATAGACAGGTGCATCTTTTTCAATTTGCTAAAACTAATATCAGTATCAAAATGCATTAACAATCATATTTATGTACCTAACTAACTGTTATAACAACTTTGAGAAAACTGAATTATTCTGAATTGAAATTCAATATTATAGCTATATTGACCTAGTACATTGCTGTAGCTTTCTGAAAGTTTTAATAACTACAGCTCCCAACGATTTGTACAAAAATTCATGTCGTTCATTGTGACCGTGACCTGATCACTTGTAACGCCACAAAGGTCGATAGAGGTTCTCTACCGGCTTTTCGTCTTCGTTGGAGGTCTCCACAGTTGAGGTAAGTGGGTAAAGAGAGTTCTTTAAAAATGCTTATATTATTGCGTTTATCAGCACCAATGCCTTCGAGCCATGAAACATTATAGATTTAAATGAGGTGTCCCGCAACGATCTAACCTGAGACCTTTGTTGTTTCTGTAGTTCATCATCCTGTTATTGTTATTTTACTAAGTCGCCAAAAGTCCCATTATAACAAATTTGCAAAAACAAGAACTATGATAAGTTCAGCTTGAATTTATAGTAAGTTTCCACATAAAGAACCTAAAAATTATAAAATTTCGAATAAGTGGAATAATCGTGATTAATAAGATGCACAAAAAAGTTAACTCGGTGTTGCATTTTGGAGTCGAGAGAGAATCGAGAGGCCGTAATAAAGCTTCGTACGACTATTCATGGCGAGTTCAAGCGGGCCTTCCGCAGACTTCATGAAAAATGCATATTTTTATTAAGCAATTAATTTCCGATCCGACAGGAACGTTGTACAGACACCAATTAATCGGTGAAACTAAAAAAAGTTATCTGATGTTAAAGCTTTCAAAAGCAAATTGTTATTTATTTCCCTTTTATCGACTTTCATCGAAAAGCTCAGTAGTAGTAATTCGTTAGTCGTTAGTTCTTTTACGAGCCGTAAGTCTGAACGTTGTAATTTTCGTAATAGAAATCGTTTAAGTAATCTTTACCATCTGATGATTCGGTGGTGGGTAATCTCGGACAATTGTGTTCGACTGACGGATGACAATGGCGGGTCGATGAGATCCAAGCTTCATCCGTTCCCAGCTGCTCACATGTTGAGTTTTTAGCAGCTCATTCGGCTCGAAATGCACGTTATAGTTAATTTTATGTATCAAGAACTTTGATACTGGCAGTAATAAAAAGGAGAAACGTAATAAAATGCGTTAAGAAGCCAGATACTACATGGTGCATGTATTCCGAGGAAAATCTCGCTAATATTTCGCGTTTTATTATGAAATATTGAGTCGTTATTCTATAAACATTATTTACGAGGCAGTAAACAATTTTATGAATAACAACAACGCTACTCTCATTACGGGATAATTAGATTTTTAATAGAAAAGCGAGGCCAACATCAGCGGGGTTCTGCGACAATCTGCGATAAAAAATCAACGTAGGTACCTACATACCTCCCGTAAAACACAAGCGGCAGTCTAAGCAAAATTAAAAGTGTTTTATGGAGGGGGCAAAGGGGGAGAGTTAATTGTATATTACACCGTTACAACAATAACAGGGGCCGCTACTGTAATTTGTAAAGTTTCGCATAATTAACAACTTGACATTTCAATCATCTTTCCACAATTTTCTTCTGCTTCTGGCCATTGAAACAAATTTCTGAAAACTTCGTCGAGAAAAGGTCGCGACAAGATGACCGCAACGTTAAGGTGCGACTCTAAAAAGATTTTCGGGGCGTATCCAGAATTACATTTAGGGATACGACGCAAATATTTTGTACTTAGTCGTAACTTTTTTTAAAGCTAAAAAATTTCAGCTACAGCAGAACGCGTTAATCAATTCCGCTTTAGGGGAGGCCAAATTGGACGTACGTACATCTTTAAAATCACAGTGGAGCACGTACCTAACGAACGCAAAATAAACAACAAAAATAGCGAGTAATTCCACAATAAACAAGCCCGGCTGGACCGTTTACGGCACAATTTTACAAATGCCGGGGAGCTGACGCTCTGCCATAAGTATTCAGGCGTCGCTCGGCCAATTGGGAATTTCAGCCACGTGACGCGCCAATTTGTAGACGCGTCAATCAACCGGACACTCATAAACTACACCAGAGAACCGGATCAGGGGACGATCTCCATATAGGAGTGGAAGCTCTCTTCCGCATGCATATACACTCTAAACTCCTGGCGCCATCTACGAAGGAGCTTAACTCGACTGGAATTAGGACGATATAATGAGGTACACGCCACGCATCGTCGGACGGGTAAGTGCATGAATTACTTACGAGCATGGATGTGGATGATGGAGGCTTCTAGTTTTAATGCATACCTGCAACAAAATACGGAAGCGTTAGCCGCATTGATCACGGACGGACGGTTAGGGTGTTGTTGAATTTGAGACAAGACGTTGATGGTTCTAAATCGACGCTGATTTGGAATTCAATGGTTTGAAGAGGGTCCGACGATAATTGACAGATGTATAAACTACACAAAAGATGCGTTAATAATGGAAAACACGCATGCATCACGGTACAAACGACAAGGTGACAGGCGTTCGTCATCGCGTCATCCCGAAATGGCGCCCCGACGCCAGGACCAGCGCCAAAAGGTTCCGGCATTTCGACCACGTTCGAGTCGTAACTATTCATAAATTATTGGATGCCGATCGGAATTTTATTAGCGCAATTAAAGTCTCAGCTCGATAACGTAAACACGCAAATACCCGAACATAGCGGTGCTATGCACATCCCATTTTTATCCAACCACTCGGGACCCGAGATTCTTTCAAGTTGTTTTGGCTATCTTGTAGCGACCTTCCAAAAAAAATTAGTTGAAAAACGAGAACCCATCACAGGTGAGAGTTGTTGCCGCTGGACCAGTTCCACTGCATTTCTATTTAGGTTTTTATCAAAATTCTACGTTAGTTTCAATTTCTGTTCAGACACAAAAGTGGATGTCTTGACATTAAGGCTCAATTAGATTTCAGGCCGTAGTTAGATTTTAAATAATTATAGGCTTCAGATTTAACATTCCAAGAAGAAATTCTAATTTTAAACTTCAGGTTTTAAATTTTAAATTTGACACTACATGTCAGATTGTAGATTTCAAATTTTGAACTTCAGATTTCAAATCTTACAAATTTTACATTTCATATTTAAAATTATGAACTAGTAAAGAATTATAATTTTAAATTACAGGTTTTACATTTTATATTTTTTAGGACTACATGTTTTAGATTGTAGCTTTTAAATTTTAGATTTCAGATTTTAGATTTCAAATTTCAGATTATTTTAAGATTCAAATATCAAGTTTTATGTTTCAGATTTTACATTTTAGATTTCAAATTTGAAAATTCAGGATTTAGATTTTAGAGTAGAATTCAGATTTCAGATACAAAAGTGGATGTTTTAACATTAAGGCTCAATTAGATTTCAGATCGTAGTTAGATTTAAAATAATTATAGGCTTCAGAATTCAGATTCCAAGAAGAAATCCTAATTTTAAATTTCAAATTGAGACTACATGTCATAGATTGTAGATTTCAAATTTTAAACTTCAGATTTCAAATCTTAGAAATTTTACATTTCATATTTAAAATTATGGACTAGTAAAGAATTATAATTTTAAATTACAGGTTTTACATTTTATATTTTTTGGGACCACATGTTTTAGATTGTAGCTTTCAAATTTTAGATTTCAGATTTTAGATTTCAAATTTGAGATTTTAGATTTCAAATTTCAGATTCCAGATTATTTTAAGATTCAAATATCAAGTTTTATGTTTCAGATTTTACATTTTAGATTTCAAATTTGAAAATTCAGGATTTAGATTTCAAAGTAGAATTCAGATTTCAGATACAAAAGTGGATGTTTTAACATTAAGGCTCAATTAGATTTCAGATCGTAGTTAGATTTAAAATAATTATAGGCTTCAGAATTCAGATTCCAAGACGAAATTCTAATTTTAAATTTCAGGTTTTAAATTTCAAATTGAGACTACATGTCATAGATTGTAGATTTCAAATTTTAAACTTCAGATTTTAGTTTTCAAATTTAATGTTCCAATTTCAGATTTCAGATCTTAGAAATTTTACAATTCAGTTTTCAAATTATAGGCTTAAAATATTAGACTTGAGCAAAGAATTATAATTTTAAATTTCAGGTTTTACATTTTATATTTTTTGGAACTAGGTACATATTTTAGATAGCCGCTTTCAAATTTTAGATTTCAAATTTTAGATTTCAGAATTTAGATTTCAAATTTCAGATTCCAGATTATTTTAAGATTCAAATATCAAGTTTTATGTTTCAATCTTTGTTTAGTTTTAAAATTTTAAAATTCAGAATTTAGATTTCAGAGTAAAATTCAGATTTCAGATATAAAAGTTCAGATTGTAGAGGTTTCAGTGATCCATTTCTGGGTGTAAAACATTTACTAAAGTATTAGTAGGCGCAGAACGACCTACTAGGCCTCAACACTAACGGATATTTCTCATCATTGACTGTTAAGTTAAGTTTCGATCATCTGCAAGTCCACACGGACCTTATTGCCATTAGAAAAACCGAGGTAAATGGAAAATAGACACGTGGCAATGCCGTCCATCCCCGGAGTAAATATTAGTGGAATCCCGGGGAGAAGAAAGGATTTCGAAGGGCGAACGGGAGCCAGCACTGCCAGCAGTCGGCCAACTGGTTCTCGTGAATATTCAAGTGCTAGCTTTGCGGACTCTGTTATTAATGCACATTTGCAATTTAAAGAGGGTCATTGGCTGTGTTTACTTTACAATAAGAGCTCACCTCCGAGCATGCCGCAATCATTACACGCCACCTTAGCTACGGTGCCCTCCGGAGATTGAAGATCGCACAACTTCAAACAAGACGTTCTACCGGCAACACACTATTCGCATTACCCTGCCTTGTTATGGCGAATACGAAAAACTAACCGAGTATTTGCGCTTCAGCGTTTAGGAACAAAGAACCTGAAGATCTCAATAACCTGCAGCCGACTTGCTGAAATTTAAATGGCAAAAATATCTTTTTTCGGCCGCGGGTTGGTTCCGGCCCCTTTCGTTTCCTATGCATCGAAAAGTCGCGTCCTGACCTGAGGACAATAAAACAAAAGCGGATCGCGTTACCTTCGGGTGAAGGTGGAATTAAAAGGCAGCGGGGATGGCTGCAGCGAAGCGTGGGCGAGTCTAGGAAGAGCCTCGGCCTAGCCTGCGGCGCTCCCTGCTCTGCAGGAATAGATGGGCGGCGTTCTCGTTTACGGCAGTAGTGAAACACAAATCGTCCTAATTAAAAGCAACACGCATGAAGATGAGACGCAACATTGCTGGCGTCGGAATTTGGGATAAGCTCCGGATGGGATTACTCCTGGGCGTAATGAATAAACACGTTCCTGACGCTGCAATTATTGCGCCTCTATCCGAATCTACTCCGCTGATTTGGGTGGAAATATCAGAAATTTCGCCGTGCCATCTTTTGTGAAAAGCACACGTTGTGCAGCAAATGAAAAATGGCGCGAGGGGAGCGTTTTTGCTAGACAATACGTGCGGAGGCTGTATGAAACGTTGAAGCAAAGCAACCGAAGACTGTGTGCGGTGCTTTCTGTGCCTGTTCCGGGCACACGTAGTTGGTATTCATTGCTCGGAACAATGCGCAAAACACGTGTGCATAATTACGAGAGCCAGCGACATCCACGCTGATACGTGCAGCCCCACCGACTTGCGGTAATGAGGTTTTTATCATATTAATAGCCGTTGAAATTCTCTTGGCATATACACGTACCACTATTAAAAGCCGCTATCTCACGAGCAAAAAAATTTCTCCGATTAAATACAAACTCACCTGCAATGCTGGCTCTAATTGGTGGAAGAGTCACTTCGTTTAGCATTTCAGGTCTAAAGTTTTTAATTTTTTCTTTACAACTTTAACAAAAATGTGGAAACTACTGTCAATAACTGTCTAAAAACATTTGTCACGACAAAACTCATCAGCGTTTTGTCGTTGCAAAATTTCAAGACTAGGTACAAAAGTAATATAAATATTATGAGGTGCGATAAAAAATTTACGAGTCTTAAAGCAGATTACGGCTCAAACTGCATACTGCATCGTATAAGCGCGCCCTTAAATGATTGACAACTAGGTCTTTACGTCCTCCTATAAACGAATACAATTCAGTAGTGCGAATAAGCTTCTCAAAGGTTCAGCTTATTAAGCTATATTAGCCTTTTGTCTTTACGGTGGCTATTATTACTTTATTGTCACTATTCACCGTTTGTTTAACTCTATGCTGACATTATGCTCATAGTACCTACATTCATACAGATTTCAAAATCGTAGACATAATAGATCTTCTGCAGTTCTTATACGTCATTCGAGCTGATGAGACGCTCGTTTTTTGAAACCTCTATTAAGCATTCTAGAATATGACACCGGTGATGACGTAAGTTTTAGGATATGGTGCAAAATTGTATTCTATAATATATTGGATTTCACAATTAATAAATTAATGACATTTTACTTTAATATTTCTTCAAAATACCTAACAGCCACTTCGATATATTTTTTCCACTATTATATTGGTACGTATTTAGTTGTTTCATTCACTTTAGTGATTTTGTTCCTCCCTCAAGTCAATTGCTTGAATACCTAAAGCCAGCTTTTGTCATTCCCAATTGCTAATAAGTAAAACAAGCCTTCGGAAATTTCCTTATTATTTCTCTTACAGCTCGAAAAACTGACGTAAAGTGCACCGAGCCAAGTTTCGGTCAATGTCTCTTAATGAGCATCAACTTTTTAATTTAAAATTAAATGGGAGCTGCTAAGGGTAAAAACCGTTACACCGTGTAATTTTTCACTAGTTAGTTTCATTTGCTCAGTAGGTAGTTTTCCTAAGTAATTGTAGACAATTCTTACAAATTGCAAAAAGTTGGCAAATGACAAAGTAAACTAAGTATAAAGATCAAAATTTAAAAATTCCTAGAAAAATAACTAATAAACTTACAAAAATGGTAAATTGTTTTCAAGAAGGGGAAGATCCATTATTTCACGCCAACTAAGAACCATTTCAGTGCGCAGCTTAGTTCAGAATTTATGAGTTTTTCAGTAGCTCTTCTTGAACATACTAGCATTAACACCGTTTCCTACAAATCAAAAAAATGGCTTTAAATTTTTTTAGATAGACAATGGTTCTAAATATTAACAGCGACGCAAAATTTCAATATTTTGTTTTTCCAAACTCTTTTACTTCGAAATTCTAAACAACGACTGTAAATTGTTAAAGTCTACTAATAGTGGAAAACAGAAAATATGCTCATAATATAGAAAATCATTAAAATATTAATTAAAAAGCTTAAAAAATTGCAAATTTTTCTTAACCAGGTTATGATCAGCTATTTCCAATCAGCTGGAAACTATTTCTGTCAGTAAAACGCTTAAATCATAAGTTACACATTTTTAAAAAGCTCCCTACGTAAATATTCTCCGAGAGAGTTTAACAAAAAGCCAAAATATATTTCTTCATAAATCTTCAGATAAATAATACTTCTAAATATTAACGAAAACATGAGCTTTGTCAATTTTGGGCTTCTAATCAATTTTCCTAAAAAACTGAACAATTTCTGCAAATTGTAAAAACTCGACGGATGGTGTAAGAAGTAAGTGGAGTAATCATGGTACAAAAATTCAAAGAGATTTAGCAAAACAGCTTACAAAAATGATATATTTCTCTTAAGTAGACCATGATTAACTCTTTTTTCAGACAACTAGAAACCATTCCAAGGCAACACTTAGTTCAGAACAAACTTAGAAATTTTTAAGTAGATAGCTCCTCACTTTGCTTAGTTACAAACTTTGAAGGAGTTATCATAAGTCAAGATATAGCACTTTTTCCAATTGACAATAGTTTTAGATATTAACAGACGTAAATTTTGCTTATTTTACCTAAGTAAATCTAAAAATTTTTTAACAATTTTTGACACAATTAAATGGTGTGGGTGTCAAATAAAGATTATAAAATAAAAATTTACGTATTATATTAAAAATTAAAGCTACGAAAATAGTAATTTTTTCATAAAAAAACGTCAACAAGCTTTTTCCAAGCAGACAGACTATTACAGACTAACATCTGGTTCAAAACTTTTTCTTTTCTTGTTGTTCTTCGTCAATTTGATTGCCAAATTTGCGAACAGTTTATTTACCACTACACTAAACTGAATAACAATTCTCGTCGACCAATAAATTATTTCAGTTCTGAGCGTAAATGAGAGTTACATTCTCCGAGGGCAAGATTACTTATCATTATTCACTCAACTTGTCGTTTTCAAGAGACTACAATTGGTGGATGCGTCGGGTGAATTCCGCATTAGCGCGTGGACGTCTTCTAGAGAGTTTTGGAGAAATGCTCCTCAGTCCAGTTGATGATGAAGGTTTTTTAGAACATTTGGAAAGCTTGATTATAAGTTGGCGCACTGCGGGGGCGGCGAAAAATTGCAACGTTGAAGTCTTCGACCGCAAAAGCACACCTAATACAGTGGTGATAACCTCATATTTATGTTGATTCCGCCTTTATTCGTGCTAAACGGGTTGAGATGAAAAAGGGAATGCCTGTTAATTGCCGCACTTGTCGCCGTGCATGAACCGCTGCCGCCAACATTGAAACGAAATGTAATCTTCGAGTCCCCACGTTCATTAGCTTCACGTGTTAATCTGAATATCGTCGTGTGAGCGTTAGCGGGGCGGATTTGTTAAATTTCAATCAAACTGCGACGTGCATGCACAAGGGGCGGCGTCCGCCGACGCATATTTTACGCGGCAAATTAAGGCAATGAAGCACTTCCGGGCCACGCATCCAGGATGTTCCGGAAAACAACCAGCCGGTCTTGCTACACTGTATCAAATATGGTTTGATGCCGCCAAAGATACGTCTTTACCACCCTTTTATATTTGCGATGTTATTCCATCCATGTTTCATTCTCACAATGGCGCTGGGAATATATGAAGATATGGGGGCGGCGGCGTCGCCCTCTACCGCCATAAAACCGGTCACCGGCAGAGAAAGAATAACGGAACATACGCCCCTTCTAAACGAATTACATGGTAAATTGTGTTTCGGAGGATCTGTTGTAAACAAAAAATAGTGGCGCTTCTATGGATAGTCACCCGCGTTTTATTCACTTTGACCTCGTTCACGTATTGTTTTGTTTTCGCAAGGAAAGAGACACAAAAACGCAAATTAATTGTCCCGGACTCTTTGCTGGCAAAGCCCTCGGCAACGCCGACTAATTTGTGTAATAAAATTACTGTTCGTTAGCGAGGCAAGGGTGGAACTAGTTTCGTAAGAAAAGCGAAAATACGTCGGCGTTTAATTCAGCTCTTTAATAATTTCATTTGGTAATGGAACTTTTCTCGGTACAACGCCAACGCCTCCTAAAAATAACACTTCCCCCCACATCTCATTGTCTCTTTTGCTTAAGCACCGCCTCGCTTTTTACGACTCTAACCAAATTGTTCAACTGTCGGGATCATGCAGTTACAAGGGTCGTATTAACATTTCTCTGGTCAGTTTTATTGTTGAAATACGATCCAAAAAGCGTCATAATGGCCCATAACTCCCAAGTATGCGGCTAACGCGCCGGCATTAGTAACAAAAGCCGCAATTGCATTAGAGTGCAGAGTAGCTATGCAAACGCTGTTAATAACGTTCATAAATCTGCCAACTGCTGACCAGATCTATTTTGTTCACCGGCCGCTACAATGGTCGTCCAGTTGAACTTGCCATCAATTTCAATTCTGACTGGGCCAAGTTGCCGCGATTCGGAGCACGTCCGGCGACACACGGACCCTCTGCAATTCAAATCGACCGATTTTAAATACGCGGGCTGGCATGTTCATTATTTATACACAAAACGACAGGACCGTCATCCGACGCCACTGGCACGTGTCAAAGGTGGCCCTCCACAATTAAGCCCCCAGAACACGAAATTTGGACCTACACACAAGAAAATATGCAAAGTTAGACTGAATGCAAGCTTTGATTGGATTTTAAAAATTCTTACATTTAAAAAAGTCGAGGTGCATTATAAGATATAAGTTCTTCTCATTATTTAACAAAAAGAAGAATATAAGGTAAAACGGGTAAAAATTCAAAGAACACGTTAATAGCCATTATCTATTTAATCAAATCAGAGCGTTATGTAGCATTAAAAACTATTAAAGTTTAAATTCAAGCAAAATACTATTGAAGGAACACTATGACAGTAAGCTACATGCCGTCAGGTGTCGCCCAGTGTCGCAACACTTTGTCGGCTGGGTTTGAAGCATGCCACAGGACCAGTTGCGATGCACCGCATCGAGCAACTAGCAACTAGCAATGCTTTTAGTTTACAAACAAATAAGTTCTCCTCATTATTGAACAAAAAGAAGAATAAAAGGTAAAACTGATAAAAGTTTAAAGAACAGATTAATAGCTATTAGGTATTTAATTAACCAAATCGTAGCATTAAAAATTATTAATGGAACTCAATGTCTATTTTCAGGTAAATATTCGACTATTTTAACAATATGCTAAAATTTTGGCATTTAGCGGCGACGTTATTTTTAAATTTATAAAACACAAAGTTATGTTAAAAAATTAACCCCATTAGAATTTAACATATTTGATTACAGAATGACTGTTACCTACTAATACGACCTACTGACGTAAGTTCACGTGAACATAGTCAGTTAGAAACCCATTAAGCTGAAATAATCTTGGCGTATGCAAATTCTCAGGTTTATTAACTTAAAGGCAAAGGTTTAGAAAAAACGGGGGTTCGAAGCTGTCAGCAGGTGGGTAATTTGTTACATTAATTGACACATTTTAGCTGATTCGAGAAAAATGTTTGAATAGTTTACGGAGTTTGATCGAGCGCCGGGCCGGAGTGTTAACAAAGAAACTGATCGAGCCATCGGGGGATGAAGAGGGTAGAACCCTGAAAATAAATCCAACCCGCATGCATATTTCAGGACGTTTTTGTCGGCTCAACTTGCTGAACTAACTTTATAATTTGTTTCATCAAACCGGAACGACTGCCTTTTTGCGTTCCCCCGCCGTAACCGGTGCACTTTTGTTTTGCCAAAAATGGCCATCTCTCACACAAACTTCATCCTTTCCGAGTTTCGGATTCCACGAGCATTAACTTGGACGAGATGTTTCCGCAGGAACAAGAATCCGGCATTACACAAAACAGTTTCGATACCAAATGAAATTTTTACGTCACCAGCTTCGACCCATTTAACTATGCACTAAGAACCAAAGCTGTGGTGGTATAGAAACTTATTAAAGTCGGCCCGCCTTTATGAAATTTCTTAATTTACATCCAGTGATGATTCCGCTACAGCTTTACATATAAATGGGTAGCGCTGAAGTCTTGCTCGGGAATAACGAGTTCCAGGGAGGTGGAACTAACAAACCAATAGTAGCTTTCTTCGATTTAGGACGTACAATTTTGCTAGTTAGAGCTTAATTGCTGGGCGCGCAGTTGTCGGTGCAAAACTGATTCAGCACATGACATCCACAAATTTCCAGAAAGCTGATGACTAACTTGTTATAATTGCGCTCCGCTAACAAACTCCGACCTAGAGGGTAGCGGGAGTGCAATTTTACATATAATCCGGGATTCTAAACGGCGTGTGAGAATATAACGCCATTAAACCTAATTTGGCGCTCATATTAACCGAGGGTGTGAAAATGCTCCAAATGACCCCCCGAAGATTAACCTGATCATAAATACAGAGCCGCGGTTCTCCATGTAATGGATTTATATTTTACAGCGGCGCTTAGTGCACTAAGCTTTAATAACTTTTACGACAAACTTTATCAAGTTAAAGCGTCTCGATGCCGACAATAAACGTACGTTTCCCTCTCTTTAAGATCAATGTTGCAAGATAAATAAATTTCAACTCTCCTAATTCCAACGATAAAGTGTTCGGCAACATCGTTTTCCTCGCACAGGAGCAATCGGTTTGTTAGTGTAAATCTGTCCCGGCGATAACATATCATTAAGCCGGCAGACTTAGTGGGTCATAATAATTGACGTTGCATGTGCACGGCATGGTTATTATTGGGTATCATCGCGTCCATTCGGTCGAGTTATAGGCCGTTGTCAGCTTATTGCAAATTAATATGTACTATTAGCCAAATGAACCCGTTAACGGGCCCAGTCCAATCGATGCGTCATCAACGACGCTTTTTTAAATCGACGCCGCACTCCCACGAACGACATCGACAAATTGCGCCCATCAACACCGCCGCCGATTTCCTCACGTGCGCCCCCGCCACTTCCAACTTATGCATATTTAACTCAACGAGGGCATTTTTTATTATTAGCCGGAGAAAAATTCGCGAAAAAGCGCACCTGCCATGTCCGCCTAATAAAGTTATAGCGACGGAACGAGAACGAAAATGGCAGAGCCGCCGGGCTAAGGTTTCAAAATATCGTAACAAGACCTTATTAGGTCCTCGAAATGTACCAATATTATCGGACTAAAGCAATTTGCCTCGAAAAAGCTGATCTTGATCCAAATTAGCATTGTTCTTAACTCTATCACTAGTCCATGCACCTTACAAAAATCCAATTCGTACTAATAAACTAACATCCGACAATAATTCCAAGTTGAATAAGCATGAGGCAAATGATTTATCGAGGTTAAGCCTCAGATCATTATTCTTATTTTTATAGTATCTTACAGATTTTACATATTTGTTATTATTTATCATCTTGGTTACAGTAATATAGATCAATACGTCACCTAATTTTAATTCCTAATATCAAATACATCTGAAGCATGGCGCGCAAGGCTAATAACGGTGTATTATTGGTAAACACCGACATTGGCCAAAATTTTCATAAATTCATTACTCAGAGCGACCACTTTTAAAGATTTACCCGGAGTTTTATCCAGAGTAGTTATTCGGACTTTTAGCCGGAGGCATTACCCGGAATCTTCCTCGGAGCCGTCACCGAAAAATTTAACCGTAAGAATTCGAGTGATATGACTTCGGATAAAATTTCAGGTGACGACTCCAGATAACAAGTCGTCACCCAGAATATTTCCAAAGTCATATCACACAAATTCTTACTCGAAATCGCCACGCAAAGTTATATCCCAACATTCTAACCGAAAGTTTTATCCGGAGTCATCATCCGAAATTTTACCTTTCGCTTCACCCGGAATTTTATAGGGAGCTATTACCCGGACTTCACCCGGAGACGTCACGCGGTATTTTACCAAGAATCATATCACCCGGAGTCGTTGCCCGCAGACATATTCCCCAAAGTTTTATCCTAAGTCGTCACTAGCAATTTTAACTAAATTTGTTACACCCAGAAGTTTACCCGAAGGTTTACCCGGAGTAGTGACCCAAACTTTTAACCAAAATTATCACCCAAAGTTTTACCCGGATCATCAAGAATTCTAACTAAAATTGTTATCCGGAGATTACCCAAAAACTTTACCCAGAATTTTATAATGAAGAGCGGCCCGGACTTTACCCGAAATAGTCTCCCGGAGTCATACTCACCCAAATTTTACCCAAAGTCGTATCACCCTGAGTTTTACCTGAAGTCGTAACTAGCAGAAATGTTAGTCGAAACTGTTACCCCAAATATTAACCAAAATTGTTACCCGGACTTCACCCGGCGTCGTTACTCAAAATTTAACCTAGAGTCATTACCGGGAGTCATATCCTCCAAAGTTTTACCCGCAATCGTATCACCCAAAATATTATTGCCAGAGTTGTTACCCGGAATCTATCCGGAGTCATATCACCTAAAGTTTTTACTTAGAGTCATTATCCATTATTTTACAAAAAGTCGTTACCTAAAATTCTAACCGGAGTTGTTACCAGAAACTCATCTAAATTCGTCTCCCGGAGTCATCACCTGGAACTTTAATCGAAAGCGTTAACCGGAGTTCATTCAAAGACGTTACTTGCAGTTTTACCGGAAATAAAGTCATTCGAAATCTTAACCAGAGTCGTTAATTGGAGTAATTTCCCGAAATCTTTGCCCGAAGTCGTTACCCGGGTAATTCCCCGAAATCTTTGCCCGAATCGTTACCCGGAATCGTCAAAGTATTATAGAAAGATCTAAAATATTTAAAATTTATACACGATGGTCCAAAAGTTCAGCACAACCTTGAACAGGTGTTATCTAGGAGTCGTGTAAAGTAGTAGAAAATTGCAAAAAAAAAAATCTCTCTTAATTTAGAAACTGTAAGGCTCAGTATTTCAGTCTTAGTTTAAACCAAGTTTACCTGAACCTCATCTGGTTAATATCCATGAAAACCATTGTCGTAACAATAAAAATCAACAAAGTTTAAACTGCAGTTTAGTTAAACTGAGACTGAAATACTGGGCCTAAGTAATTTAAAGTTAGGATAAACGCAACATTGTTATCTGAAATTGAACTTTCACCTAAGCGGCGGTCTCAAAGGAATCAACTATACCCCAAAATTTTTCTTTTGTTTAAACTTTAATTGCGCCGTCTACAAAGGGTCATAATTTGAAAACTAAGACCCAGTTGCACAATCACGAGTTAACTCGTGGGTTTCGTGACCCATGGGTTAACCGTTGACTTTGGTTCAACTTAAAAAGTGTTGTTCAATGTGTAGATAACTCGGTTGGTAGTAAAAATTCCCCTAAAATTTTGTGTTTGTCCTCAAAATCTCCAAATAACTGCACTTCAAATTAGAGGCTGAAACGCTGTCAGAGTCAGCACGTCAGCAGACTGTCGTAGTCGTCGTCATCAGTCATTTACATTTACCAAGTTTAGAGCAAAACCAATTTGTATTTATTTCTTAAACTATTTCACTGAGGATTTGACGTACTGTAGGTTCTGCTAGACGAAATCTATTGTATTCATCTGACCATTTTAATTAATTTTAATTAATTAATTCTTTCCCGTATAGCTGCAGGCCTTCCATTCCATTGTTAACTCGATTAACTCGATAAAATCTTCGTCGTCAGTTAAATTCATTAAGTGGCCTATGATAATATGAAATTAAAAAACTTGAAGGGCACAACCTCTACACAAACGGAACCGATCAAATGCTGTGCAATTGACAGTCTTGAGTACAGTATAACTTTGTATAACCAGAGTTAACTCGCCAAAATCGGCGGGTCAGAACTGTGACGACTTAACCCAAAGTTAAGAGAAAATCCAAGATTGTACAACATCCAATTTGGCTTGAACTTGAGTTAACTCTTGACTCTGGGTTAATTCGTGATTGCACAACTGGGCCTAAATAACAGAATTTTTTAAACCATTTTCTAGCGTTCTACTACAATTCTAGATTACGCACCTTTAAGATGGTGCAGGCCTTTTAGAACATCACGTATATCGACTCATTAAGATCGTGTAAAGTGACTAAAAAATAAGTTAACAAATATAATGACTAGTAATTATGAACTGGTACAAACTAAAATGGAGTTTCTTTAAAGTTGGTAGCGTTGAGAATTGGTAACAATGAAAATAATTCCGTCATAAAAGCTAAAGTTCCGTATAATACATCTGCACGTTTGTACGGCACCAATCACCTTAAGCAAGCCGGGTTGAAATTGTCGACTTTATTACATAAGGATGTTCACTACGTCCCAGTAAAAATGGTGGATGCGCCGGGCTAGAATGCAGCGCTGTGCCTCGTAAAATTAATTGAGCGATCCAACACGAGAAAGAAACCAAGTGCCCAGTTGCACAAACGTAATTGAAATGCTAACTAACGACGCTGGTGCGGTGTTGAAGAGCTTTTGAAACAGAAATCCCGTACGTTATCCAGTCAAACCGATTGTTATTCGAGATCGTAAGCTGTCTCGCACTGCCGCCACGTACACAATGGCGTGGAAGGGAGCGAAACTGTTGGCCGGGGATCGGATCAGACTAAGCCCTGGATTGATCTCACGCCATGATTACAATGAGAGTTAACGACACGAACCGTCCGCCGATAATGCACGTTCGAATACGTTCGAAATAAGGACGAAAACGAAACGTTGCCGGGGGATTACCGGTTCCAACCTGCCGGTAAACATACGCAGGATTAGAGAACGGTCAGGCTGTCGTTCTCGCGACCTTACATAATGATTAAAAGTATTGATCCCGAACCGGTTCAATTGTCGAAACTTTACTTCAATAAATCTCCTCTGATTGGTTTTCTTTAACAACAGTGTTGACTGAATGAGCGACAGCCCCGTGGAACTTTTCAGCTGAGAACGAATTAATTCGGTATCGTGAAAGTTTTCCCTTTTGTAAATAACGCATTAATCCCGAGCTCTGGTCCCACCTTGTTTTATCTCGACAGTTTATCGCGTTCGGCGCCTCAATCCGCATCCTGCGGGATTACGACAACTGCAATTTAAAAACTGCGCCCGCCGACTGGAACCGCTCCACACTCCCGACAAACTTCCAGATCCTCTGACAGATACTTTAGTTTGTGTTTGTTTCCTGGCCGCCGCAAGTTTCGCGAAGAAACTTGGCCGCAACCCGCAATAATTAAGGCCCGGCCCTGTCTGGCTTTAATTGCACCGACAGATCAAAACGCGACCGCTCGCCCGGCTTTCACCTTCATATTATTTTTCGAAACAGTAATTAATCCTCCGCGTGGGCGGATATGATATGGATAAATGATCGAATCGCGATTGCGGATTGTTGGCAAACTGAAATTAATCTGCGCTCGAAAAATCGTATGCATCTTCCCTATCCCGCACAATCCAATTTCCGTATGTAATGGGCGGGCTTTATCATCAGTAATCTGAGTAAGTGGCGAATGGTTCGGAAACTTGGCCGGCGCGGCGACCACGGCCGTACCCTGCTTCTGTCTCCCACAGAAACCAAATGGATATTGCTCGTATATATACGAACATAACGGACAGGCAATCTTGAACGGAATTGCTGCTAAACAAAGTAAAGACTGCTGGCCGACTCTACCGCTTTCCAATATAGGGATTTCAATAAACTCGACGATATTGATGGGTATTATCGCTCGTAGCAAAGTTGGGAAAATTGATTATTACGTCCGAGTTTCTTCTCTTTTCCAGCAAACTGCCCACGTTCCAGATCGAAAACTCTTTTTGTAAGCGCCAACGACTATCGGTTTGCAAGCTTGCAACAGAAACGGCTTCAAGCAACTCCATAACATAAAGACTGCACCAAGCGGTCGGGCACATTCCGGAAATCCCAACACTCATAATGTAAGATGAAAAATAACAAGCATGTCAAGCGAATTGGCGGATGGCGGATGCGCCGGGCGAATCTACTAACGACACAAAAAATCAGCAAATCGAAAGTTTCAACATCAAATTGGACACTGTTGCGTTAAAAAAAAACAACAAAAAGCTTTTAATTTGCTAAAATAATTTTTTCTTCTAAATGATTAATAAAGGTCTAGTCAATGAATGCTCAAAAGAGAAGTCTGGAAGAAAATGTCAAAAGTACAAAGTTTAACTTTAGACCTATGTTTGCACTAGTTAAGAGATAAAAATACCAAAAGTTCTAAAACCTAGAAGGTGAAGAAGCTGCAAGGGAATCCAAGAAAGATATCGGTTTTGGATTTTTCGCTTATATCTCAAAAATAGTTAACTCTAGCCAAAAAGTGATTATGCACTGAATGATGCAATAGTTTCTACTTTACGTTCATCAGAAGCATATCTGCCTGAGACACCTGCGTGCCACATCTTTATTTCCGGATTTACATGTTTACATTGATTCATTTCTGATGATTGACAAGTGCTTATTTGTAATGAAGACATTGAATTGGGTGACGATGTTGTAAAAGTGTCTGAAAAAAGAATCTTGGTGCTAATAGAAGCCAGCATAAAAAGGAAGGACAGCAATGACTCTCAGCTACGTGGTGAGAAATTCCTCCTATTTTACATCTCATGCAGGAGAAACGATAGCATTGTGGATGATTTGAGGAGACAGCGTGTTAAAATAATAGCTAGGTGCTAGGTGACAGTCAGAAGACTGACATTGAGTTGGAAATTACAAAGATTCATGTAGAAGGGCTTTCCGCAAGAATTACTAAAATCATATATATTGCTAGGTTACTGAACCTCGAACGTTGATCAAACCTTTGCAAATAAGAGATTGTTAGTTGCGAATGCTTGTAATTGCATGTGGCTTTTCGATGCAACAAAACTACAACGGAGTTAACTTGCGGTTATGCCTGATTCGTCGCTATTAAAAATGCAAGTAACTCCCATTAAGACCCAAGTTCTTAGCATAAATTTTATAGTGACGCGTCAAGTTGGCAAAACTTCTTTTCAGCGGTAGCCTGCGATACGAAACTTCGACAACCCTAAGCCGATTTTTAAACTTTTTAGCTTTAAGCTCGCACATGCCTTGTTACAGCCCGGTTTTATGACGTACAGCCATAGTTTCCGCTAAATAAAAGTGGAATTCTCTTACCAAAATGAAAGAGTCTTTATGCATGAAAAGTTTCACAATTCTAACAAACATAAACTAGAATAGTTTCCAGGCGCGGGTCGGAATTTATGGGACAACATGCTTGAGAATTATGCTTGGGATGAGTCTGGCTGACAGTTCGACGAAAAGTTTAATTAAACCAACTAAACGTTGATAACTCTAGCACTCTCGTAATTATCCGAACAAAAATAGTTGGAGCCGCAACTTGATGATGAAACAAATTTTAACGTTGTCAAGGTTGCCGGGGAGGATTAACTGGCCGTTTAGGGTTCGCCGAGTTCGGTCGACAGAGTTATTTCGCATTTTTTCCCGAAAAACAATCGATCTTTCTGGGCATCGTCTCCGACGTTTCTAGTATTTTGCGGTGCGAAAAAAGCAAGTGCGTGGCAGTCTGGCCACGTCGTCCCGATCTATTTACTCCGAGTGCACGGGAATTGAAATCGAAAATCTCGCTCTGTTAAGACGGCAGAGAACAGTTTCAAACTTCTTGCACGTGATAGTGGGACTTTGATGGCGAAAAAATAGTCGAGCTATTCGAAACCATAGGAGACGTTGGCCGGGCGTATGCATATATATTACATGAATTTCAGGGCTCGCGACTGTACGCTTTTTTATTATCAACGCCGCCCCCCGTGCGCGGCCCCCCGTTTCGATCTAGCATAAGCCGCGTACACATGCGGCGGTCTGATTGTGAATGTCGGGAAAATTGACAACGCACATTTGCATAACTGTGCGCGCCCCTGCTCTTATAAAGTGCTTTTTTATATCATACACGCGATAACTCGCTTCTCATCATAATTTTATGGGAAAACAGAGATTCATTAAAATTGCCGACGACACGGCGAGTGCGCGAAAAAAACGCCAATTACCCCCCACGGCGATTACCCCGAAAACCGACTAGGCGCCGAAGACCTTCCGCAAACACCCCGGTCCCAAAAGTTGAAAATGTAGTTTCCACCTCAAACCCTAGAAAATTTTGGAGGTAAAATCTCAAGTCAGACCTTGTTTCATCAAAACTTATCACATCAGAAATTTTGGAAAAAGTTTCAAAATTCGCGTCCTGTGTATTTCCGGGATCAAAATAAGTTAATTGAGTTAAACAAAATAATTTTCTCAAACTTTGCATATCAAGTGTATGTTTACCTGTCTAATGTCACTTTCTAAAATAACAACAAATTTGTTCCGCTTGTTTTGTCGAAATAAGTAAAAAGTTCAAAAAATTTACTTCAAAAAATTAAACGTATCACATCCTGCACTGCCAGAACGCCTCACTTGTGGACAAGACCTAATTGTAAAAAGTTGCTTGTCTTGATGTCTTTTATAACAACCTGAACTTTGCCGATCTAATTATAAGACACCCTTGTATACCAATATTCTTCATTTGCCAGTGGTGAGACTCCAGAAGGGAAGAAAATATTTAGTTATTTTTAAAAACAAATTTCCACAAAAATTGACGCCCTACGCGGTTGTCGCAGTCGTTTCTCAACTTTCAACAAACAACAACACCTCGAGGGATTTTCCCGACACCATACAAGGTGTCCCCGGAAAGTGTAAGTCCCAGTTTTTTAGATAAAAATAAAACAATTTAGATAATACCTAGTAATACCTATGTAACCTCAAGCTGCAGATGTACCCCAAGAAACAGTTTTTAACAACTAAAGAACGTTTCTGCTAAATTCACTAATATTTTTTAAATAAGAGGGTCATAGAACTCAAGTCATACTTATTACTACTACTAAGTTCAAAGCAGTTACTGTCATACATCCTTCACAAGTTCAAGGTTCAAATTCCGGGTGACTTTAGTTAAAATTTTGAGTTACTCTGGCTACCTCCGGACGACTCCGAAAAAAACTCCAGATGACTGTGGGTGACTCAGAGTGACTCCGGTTAAAACTCCGGGTAACGCCGGTTAAAAGTTTGGGCAACTCCGGAACACTCCGGACAACTCCGGCGAAAACTCCGGGTGACTGCGGTTAAAACTTCGGGTAACGCCGATTAAAAGTTTGGGCAACTCCGGAAAACTTCGGACAATTCCGGTTAAATCTGCGGGCACTTCTACTAAAAATTTGATTATAAATTAAAGATAATTAAAAATTACCACATTTTTCATTTATTCATGTATCTAAATTTAAAAAAAAAAAACTTGAAATACGCGTTTACATTCGCGTCCAGACCCGCGTCCGCAGATGTGAGCCTCCGCGGATGTGAACTTCCGCAACATCCCTGGTCTACAGTAGTCTACACCAAACATTCTTGAGTTATTCAAAACATTAAACTTATTTTTTAATTTAAAAACTCAAGAACAAACAAAATATTTTAGTATTAAGTTTGCCAAATCGACTTATTTTAACTCTAGCGTTTGAAAAACAGTGACAATGAACAAAGCAATTACACCAAAAATTTCGTTTTGGAAGACACGAAATAGGTTGGTACTTCATTTCAAGCATTTTGTCCGATAGAAAGTTGGGCCCGGTAACCGCTGGCTTAATCACTGGTAAATCAAGAGAATTGGGATTGATGTGAGCATTGGTCAAAGCGCAGTGGCGGCGAATTTCGGGATTGGGCCGTTCCGGAGATGCGTATCGGCATTTAGACGGGAATATTTTCTATTGCTGAATTCTGGTCGGAATCGGGACCGTCTGATAACAATCTTAAACCGGAACGATGGCTGTAAGTCCGCAGGAAAGAAAGAAGTCGCAGAGATTGGCGAGCTTAGAATGCAATGACAATCTATCGGTTCACTTGTGGAGGGCTTAGCCTGGATCCGGGCGGTCTCCTCGAATCCCGCCGCCCGATAATCGTCGCGAGGGCCACCACCCTCCAAAAGAGATAGCGCACAATTACGAAGACAAACCGGCTTTATTGCGGTAATTAGGACAACCTAATGTGTGTGCATGTGTTAATTAAAGCGTGCCTGTCGTTTTCGTAATTGGAATTTAATTCCACCACTCGTTGTTTAGCGAGATGGGGGGAGGCAGGGATGCATCACATAAGCCGCAGCGGCGAACATAAACTAATTTCGTCGGAGAGTTATGATGAAATCTCGCTGATTCGCCTGTTTATTGCTTCCAGGTTTTTGATGGCGCAACGGGACAATAAGAACATTCCAGTCGATATCGCGTAATTTACGGCGGTTTCATGCAACCAACCAGCTGGAGCTCGGAAAGGTGAACCGACCATTGTATCATTCGTTTTAATTTAAACTTTTCACTTAAAATTCTTGAAAACTTTCCGCAAGATTTATAACCGACATAGGCCAGTTTCGGTGCAGAACCTTAAAATTCTCACTCCTGACTTGTTTGCATGCCACGTAACATTCTTCCCCGTTTCCAAATTTTGACTGCTCACGAAATCTGATTAAGAAACGAACGGAACAATGCGAACTCGGCGAAAATTATTATTGTAGCCGGGGAATTAGGTGAGGGTTCCGGTAGTTTCCACCAACTTCTGCCATGACGGCCCAACTTCCCGGAAACCGCTTTTTAATTTTCGAAACGACGACATTTTGTACCCTCGCCACTCAACTTCGGTATATTCCCGTGCCTCCTGCGACACTAATTCTAATAAGCGAAGTTTCGCTGGCGACACAGCACTACGTATTTAGGCAGAAACTAATACCTTATGCTCCGGGGTCCTAATTTGTACGCCTAAAGGTCTGGTCACAGGCACACCGGCGACCTGCCAGTCAGACAACAGGAAACAACCCCAACTTGAGTGGTTCCGTCGTCTTGTGCCGGCGGGACGCATCCAACCTGTCGCCGTCTTCTCAACTTAAAACAGAGCCTCAACAAAGACCCCCGCTTGCGGCCAAATTGCCGTTAAGTAATAGTGGCCTGCAACTAAGAAAATTTAATGCAGCAGGAATGTTGGGACAAGTGTCTCCCGACACCACGCAGGAAATCAAGGAGAAGAATGGGATCCGGGAATTTAAGGTGTCCCGGCCATCCAGGACAGCTGCAGTTCCGACTCCTGCAACGGCGCCGCCTCGGCAGCTCCACCGTTTTAATTAAATTCTAACACAGGTAGTTACGTCATCAATGCAACAGCTAATAACCCAGCAAACTAGTTTCGAAATGTCGACGGAAACTTTCTGAGTTTTCCCCCCGCCAACGCTGTTGCGGTTTTTGATGAACTCCCGACGAACGATACGGATTAATTAATTGAACAAATGTTTGAAGTGTAACGCTTTGATCGAACATCTCCTCCCTGTTGAATAAGTCCGGGGGTGAAAGAGGGGGCGATTAAGAAGTAATTTTTTATGCAAAACGGTTTCTAAACCCGCCGGTGAAAATTCAGCAGGGCTTTAGATCGGGTCGGTGGGGCGGCCAAAGGGGGTGGAAAGGCCGACGTAGGCAGCACATTAGACGCTCTAGTCGTAAATCGTGACCGTTTATCCGGAGGTGAGTCCGCAGCTCGCTCCCGGGACATTTTAACGGGGATTACCCGTGCTGACAATTATATACAGCTTCCTACTCCCGTTCCCTTTTTCGACCAAACCCTGCTGGTATGTACGCCCTTCACGGAAAGAAAACCGCACAGACAGCGCCGACCTAGACTGAAGCCAAACGCTGGATTCGCTGCCGGAGCCGAAAATTGCGTCTAGGTCCAAATTGCAACCCGCAACATAAAAACAATCACCATATTTCACTTCCAGTTGTCACCGTGTTAAAAAAAAATGTCAAAAATTTCCTAACTAAGTATTAATTAATTTTTAGTCTGCAGATATTTCATGGTTAGCTCATCTGTCATCCAGCGTTTATGAACTCAATGTGGAGAGAACTAACGAGCAAAATCGTAAAAGAAACATCACTCAAAATCAGAACCTATTTTTGGTCCTTTCTTCATTAAATGATCGCACGTCCACAGCAAAAGTTCATCAAATAATTAGGATAAATAGATATTTCTGACCAAACCAGTAGAAACAGATTAAGATAAGCTAACTTAAGACAAGAAGAGTCCAACGATGACTCGTTTTTAAGAACACACCAAAAAATATTCCTTGATTTTTGCCCATGACAACTTCAACAATGAAAACTAGTACTATTTACAGACGAGTCAAGATTCAATCTTACACATTGCGATGGTAAAGTACCCATGTGATTATAGACATCCTGGTGAACACTACTTTGCTGCTGCCGTACAAGAATTTAAGAAATTTTGGAGTGGTATGCTAAGGGCCCCAATTGTATCTTCATGGCCTGCGTTAAATCAAGACTTGAACCCCATTGAGCACGTATGGGATATAGTAAACAGATGTGTTCCAAGACGTCCAAATACATCTCAGACTCTCAGCTAACAGAAGACCTAGTCAAAAATGATGCAATATAAGGTAAAGATAGAAGAGCTAACTCAGGAGAAGAAAACCACTAACAATAACGTTAAATATATGGTAACAGTGATGATAAGCCCTAAGACGTAGTTTCATTAACATGTGTAGAAGTTTACGATAGTTGCCTTAGTTTAATGTTATCTTTTAGTTTACGGAACAATGTATTCAATTGACTGTTGGTCTTTTCCACTGATCTTCGTTGCCTTTCTAGCGCGTCCTTTTGACACGATAGGTGGTTCATTAATCCTCCCATATTATGACAATAGATAACCAGCGGTGTGCAGAAGAGACGGATCTAAATGTTAATATTTTCGAAAATTTCCAACATGTTACTCCTAAAGTAAGTGCAAAAATAAAATAATGTTAGAAGTTAAATAATTTGTAATTAAAACAAGACAATTAATATTTTACCGATTCGTTCCTCATCTCCATGGAGGTCCGACTCTCCTCCATTGACAAGGATGGCAGGACTATTAGAAGCATCATTTGCTTTGCTTTCATGCTTATTCGGTACCGGTCATAGTTAGTTTAATTTTAATTGTTAATCATAGTTGATAAGTTAACTTTAAACGTTCATTCAATAGTGGTAGATGCATAGTTCTTAAATACGCGTGGTTGTTTCCCATAACTTCCACAATATGCACACTCGTTGGTCGAACCCAGTAGGGGTGTAACCCATGTGGCGTTACCCCAAAGCTTAGACTCTGGGACAGACACTTGAAAATCAGACATCGCGCCGAGAAGTAGTTCGTTTTCGTTATCGTTATCGTGTGACATTGTTTCTCGGGTGTTGCGAACAATATAAGTGGAGCCAAGCAGTGCACCTGATGATCATCACCTAGGTAAGATCTCATGTGTACGAATTGTGAAAGCCCCCCTTATTGTCGTTTGGTTAAGTCACGTCCTTCCAAGAGTTAATCCTTTTGATTAATTCAGATGGACAAAGGTATTCTCGTGTGCCGCAAACATGGCCGACTTATCAACTATGATTAACAATTAAAATTAAACTAACTATGACCGGTACCGAACAATGCTTATAGTCCAAAATTGTAATTTGGATTAGTTTAAATATTTCGTGACGCTTTAAAGTTTAAATATTACAATGTAAAATAAAAAATTGTATTGAATTTTTCATACCCTTCCACAAGAAGACTTTTGAAGGCTCGTCCAAAGCGTGTCAAAAAGTAATCTGTGCTAGTGAGGCGCGTCTTTCCTGTTCTTCCAGATACATAAAGAAAAAGTGTAATTTTATTTTGTTTTTTGCAGAAAAGAAAATTCATAAAGGAAATCGTTCTTAAATCACCTAATTTTAGAAAGGGGGAGTTGCAGTCCAACAACCGTGGAACAAAAATACAAATAAACTTTTTCCAGAAAATTTTAAATGGTAAGGTAATGAAAATGCACTGAAATAGAAAGCTCGTTAAACTTTGCATAAGATGGATTCATTAAAAGTTCAAAGAAGCTCATGGTCAATTGTTGAACAAAGATAATATATCTTCCAAGAATAAAAATCGTCGTATCTTTGTTTTGAAAAGTATTTAAAAAAATCGGTAGTTTCATCACATTTTGGTCCATTACTTCGTTTGTCCTTAGATTAGAACCCTCAGATTTTTTGCATTTGCTTCGTCTTCTTATCACCTCTACGATGACAGTAAAATTGCAATACGCTCGGATTTGAATTTTTTGAGAAAATCGTATAAGTAAAAACTACTTACTGAAAAATTGCGAATTTTAGAAAAAGGGTGAAGTAATGTGTCAACTAGTACTTTCAATAGATGACATTCAAAAACTTTGTAAAACTATCGAGTTTATTTTAAAAAGACTTTTCAGAACAAAGATCCGACTATTTTGTTTGTTGGAAGGTATACATCTTCCCTCAACAGTTGACTAAGAAATTCTCACAACTTTTAATGAATTGGGTGTATGCTTAAATTTTATTTTTACCCGTATTACCTTGCAATAGATGCGGTTTTATGTTTAGAATTGACATTTGAAGAAATAAATACAAAATATTTGGTATCTCCGAAATTATTTAACTTATAAGTTTGGCTCATGCCGAAACGCGCTGCTATTGGTGGAGTGCGAAATGACGTCAACTGTTCGGTCGGGAGTCAGGTCCCTACCCTACTCTGTGCTTACTGAGTGTAAGATCGTAATTGCTAATCTCGTCAATATCGTAAATAAGCTGTCAGCTTCTGGAGGGTTACCTTCCAGGAAATGTCGGCTCGATCTTACAGATAACCCATGACTAATTTCTAAGCTGGCGATATTTTCCAGAGAAACCAAATTAGTTAAAGTTTGAGATTAAGGATTGAGATTAAAACACATGTACTAAAGTCTTAATATGACTACTTTATTTTTGGTATTAAAAACATTTTGTACTATTCTACTTTATTATTGGAGATTGTAAATTAATCAGAGCTGCAGCGATAATTACAACATTATCTGTACTACTAATTAAATTATGATCTATTACTGAATGTGGCTTTAAATATTTGTATTCTCTTAGTCTGGGTATGACTTGCTCTATGTGAATTCTTAAACTAGCTATTCTTTTTGTTTTAATTATTTCTAATTTAGTTGGTTTTTTTAATGACGATACACTGGGAGGTCTAATAAGAACGCAATCCCGCTCTTCCATAACTTGCTTTAAGTGTTTAAAACCTCTATCAGCCATACCAGCGCAACCTCAAGGTAGAATGTCTAGAAATCCACAAGTTTTAACCAGTATATACTACATCAGTAGTTTGTCCTCTATACCCGGTTGAAATGTAATTTATGAATCCATCAGCAGTGGCCGATACAAGATTTTTTAAAGTACAATTTCGAAACAATCAACAGTCAAATATATGAGGAACCACGTGGGTTTTCATAATTATCGTACAGCCCATTAACTTAATTTTTAAGTAATTTTCCATATCGCTCTCCAACTGTAAATTATCATAGTCAGTATTAAATATTAACCAAAGCATTAAACAAAATTCTTAAGTTAAAATGATCCTCGCAACAGAAAAAAATGGATTTGCTCGTTGGTAAATCGCGTCTAGCAGCTTTGAACCATTGTTTTCGCCGTGGGCTCACTTCTGGACACTGTCACAAATATTTTATTAGGTGCAGAAACAGTCGTGTTACTGTATCTTGGTACAAAACACCATTTATACCCAGTTTTTTTCTGCATAACCAACTTATAAACCGCCCTAGACTTCGAACACGTGCATCGCCAAATGCAACCAAGCGTAACCAACGAACAAGTGACGTCAGCGCTCCCCGTTGCTAGCCAGTCAGCGTTTTCGCGCGCTCAAACTTTAAGTGAAGATTTAATATGTAAAACTTCATCAAATTTAAAAATAAAAAAACGCACGTACATTTTACAATGCTTACTTGCATTTAAGCAACAATTTGAAAAATTGGCATACACCCAATTGGGCGGGCTTTCTTTTTAAATACATTTCTGTAACCTTATACCGTTTAAAATTTTGAAGATAAAGTATATTTTATGTTATGGACCCCCGATTGCGCCTCCCTCAAAAAGAGAGAAAAGTAGAAATATTTTTGGTAATTTTCTCATGGGCGGTTTCCTCAATAAAATTTTTTCGCCGTTAATGTAAGACAAACAGGATCTGAAATAAATCCGGTCTTCATCCTTAAGGACTCACCCTGTATAACTCAAAAAGAGTTGATAGGTACGTTCAGAGTGTGTTTTTCAAAAATGAATCGTTTCATTCGCATACCGATTCAACTCAAAAAAAATTAAAATAATGCACAAAGAAGTGTTTCCATAATTCTTTTGAGCAGTGTATTAACCTACTGCTCTACGGGTGATGAAATTTAATCGTATTCGCATTTCAAATATATTCACAGAAATTACAAGTTCAGTCGTAACTTTTGCGGCACCGGCATGAGATAGGATTGTTTTATTTACAGCGTGGCGACTCAAACTTGCGACTTAAAGTTGGGCCATGGGTCGCCTGTTTTTCAATTATAATAATTGTGCGACCTCAAGAAATATCACGAATCAGTAAATTGTACTTTGATATCACGCATGAGATATGGCTGAAAATTGAAATCTGCACTTGGGCCAAATTCCTGCATAAAATAGAGGAATATGTGCTCAGCCATCGTCATGTTATAGACCCGTTCAATTGGAAAGTGAAGTATCTGCACCAAAACTAGTTTGAGTTTAGTAGTGTTGAAAGCAATAATCTCGGGTTTATGAGATCGAACCGGCTTCATTAGGTCCTTTATCTATCTGCTTAGGTACTGCATTATGTCCGCATGCGTAAAATCACTTCATAATGGCTTCTAATCTGGCTCTAACAACCAGCGGGGTCGGTACGTTATCGGAAAAAATCGGATCGAACGCGGCCACCTCCATTAAAGTAATTAAATTAGATAGTATGCTGCTGACGTCACAGGCGAATTCAGAAGGGGATATACCCGATTAATGTAGACATAGCCAGCAGAATAATATCCCCACCGATTCGCCCTCTGCTCTCCGAATCCGGGCTCCAACACCGCTCTGCTGTTTAACTTGTTGTCGTTCTGGGACGTGCGATAGCTACTCTTACCTACAACCGTTTATACAACTTGCCCAAATTAATATCACTTCGCCTCCACGCGCATTAACCGGGCTTTTGAAATATGGGACCCAGATAAACAGAACGTCGTTAATCCGGCCTCGGGTTGCACAGAAGCCGAGTACGTGAATCGCATCGGCATCGGAAATAAGACCGAAAATCGTTGTGGTTTTAACTCGAAATTTGTAAAACAGACCAAGTGGCCATATCCTCCTTAAAAGTTGCAGGACTAGCTATAAACCCTGCTCCTGATCATAAGTTCCAAAAAAATTCCTCTCTTTTGTGCCCGGCTCTCGGGGAGAGCCATAAATCAACTTATCAATATCGGCAATAAAAAACGGTAAGAATGTATAATAACGAGTAGGATTCGCGTTTCTCGGGGAGATGGATATGCAAGTGGGGCCGCTCCCGAGCCCATTTTGAAGATCTACTGCGGCGATAGACGGCCGATCGTTTTCCTAAACTGCTGGCAGGTAGGACAAACCGGAAACCACTTTGCTTATTGCGGCAATGTCTGAAAGCCGGATTCACCACGTTGTACAGCCGACATTGTAAATCTGACCTAAAAATGGCCAGACAATAGGGCTCGGGCGCAAATGCAAATCGAATTATTAGCCCCATCAAACAAGAACTAATTTAATGCACATCTGATTACGCCACCCCAAGCTCACCACAATAACGATGTGTACCCTGAGGTACAGAACTAGATAATTTGAAGCAAATTATCCCTTAGAAACGAGAAATTATCTCCGGCTTCCCTAATGGCAGCAAGTTGTTGGAGAAGAGCTACTTCACAAATACGAACGGCGCTCATCTCGGCAATCTTGCAATTTACACACATCGAATGGCAAAGGGGCCAGAAACTGAAGCTCGGATGAATGGAGAAACGGCGAGCAATTAAAAATTCCAACAACTAAAACGACCTGGACGTAATTCGGCGTGATGATATCAAAATAAGGGATTTATCTGGAGGACACTTGTCGAAGGTTCAAGAGGGTCGAAGCAAGGCAAGTGGGCAGTTTTATTACAATCCTTCAGAACAACAACTGGTCCAAATTACAGAAAGGGTGCAGGGTCCGAAACGATCACACTCAAAGCACAAAACGTGTTACGTTACCAAAACATCAACAGAGGTAAAGCGGAAAACTTGGAAATTTGACACAAGCCATCTGGATCCCTATTGCAACGAGTGTCACTAAAGAGTGATTAGTAAAAAAAACTACAGTTTGTAGATTCGTGTAATAGTTATTTATGTATCAAGGGAATAAAAACCCCGATTTTAATCCCGAGAATGTAAGTAATGCACGAGGCAAAGCCCGGGGCATTTTCATTTGAGGGATTAACGATGTTTATTCCAGAGATGCATACAAAACTTTCTTCCCAACCGTTTAAGTTAATAATAATAATAAATTAGAGAAGAAATTGTTATAATTGACAGATACCTAAATGAAGTTGGCTGACGGTTATTATGGAAACGAGTTTCTTTATGTTAAGATCAGCATTTTTTTTACTTTATTCCCTAGAAAATAAAATGGCACTTTATTCCCTCATTATGAGGGAATAAAGTACCACTTTATTCCCGGGTGGGAAGAAAATTAATTTTTCAACTTTTATAGATTTGTAGATGCGAATTATGTAGACTTTATATTGTTGCAAGACGTTTTATACTTTTATAGAGACGTTTGTCAAATCTACTAAACACGGTGGTCCAGTTAGCAACCCATTTAACGTTTAAAATCAAAACACAATCAAAAAAATATTTTGTTTGCAAAGAATATCAAAGCCATGTAGGTACTGTCGGCTGCAGCTAAGTTGAGCGGTGAGGAAAGGGAAAGAAAATTGCAATGACTGTATCTTAGCGCATATGACCTTTGAGTTTGTAGGCGATCCGCATTCTTTCACCCGGTCAACTTACATGAAAACAACAGTAACAACAATAACTATTAAAATTAAGATCAAGAAATTCAAAAATTGCCAGAGAATTAAAAAAATTTGTAACACGGAAGGCAAAAATGCATTAGAAAAGTTTAAAATTAAAATTTCTAAAACAAACAAAAAATTCTAAGTGTCAAAGAAGATCCAATTTATCTCTAGCAGAATTAAAAATTCTTTTTTTCTTGTATAATTTTTGATAAAGTTTTTAAGTTAAACAGGCCCAGCCCTCCTGCACCTTCTTCCAAAAGAATCGCCTCAAAAGAAAAATGGATGAAATGATGGAATATTTGCTACATACAAGCTGATTGAAAATTTCTCTGTCTACAATCATATTGCTCCCTCAATTGAATCAATTATTATCAATTATGTCCCTCTCTCAACATGACGCCACAAATCTTCATCTTGACATATCTGGCCATCATCCTCTTGTCGTTCATGTTTTAGCTCCTTGAAGGTTCAAAGACCAAAATTAGGTATAGGTATTCATATTTTAATAAATACATTAATCAAATTAACGTATATGGAAATACGTGTCAAACTGAAGACCTTCGAGTTCTAAAAAAGCTGTTAAGCTTGACTTCGTATCCACTAGAATAGAAACAATTCATTCAATACAAATGCCATCAGTAACCTACAGATAATGTATTGTCCCAAGTACCACAGAGGTGCAATTTGCGACTTCTGCTGTTTCTACTACTGGTCAATGATCTCCTTGATATAATTTAATTGTAAAAATTGTCTTTGTAAATAATGTAGAGGTTCTTACTAGCATCGAGTTTCTTAACTTGCAGGCTGACTTACTGGCCAGAGCAGTTAAGGCCCCTTCAATAAAATCGCGCACTAGTATGATGGTAAATGCCATAACATATATAATCACAAAATAAGCCAAATTAAAGAGTAAAAAGACTTTAAGTTGCTGAAGATGCTGAAAACCAGTTGCTTGTAGATACATTTCCACTTTCAAAGTAATTTATGGGCAGATTTTAACTTTAACGGATTATATCTTCGTCATTACATGCTTCTGGTGTTCTAAAAAAAGTTTTAAAATTTTTCAATTATCTACCAATTCTAAAAATTTGTCATTCCACTCTGGACCACTCTGTGGTTTCTGTGGTATGATATGTTAATGCTTTTTAAGGCAATAGAAAAAATAAAGAAGTTGGTGTAAAAAAAACTCATGCACTTAAGCCATTGGCGCTCTTGAGCAGTTATCTAGGGAGGAGTATGCGGATGAAAGTACGTGCCTATAATATAGAAATCCAAATCCATAAAATATTGGAGGGTTGTAAAATCGTGAATAATTCGAAACGGCCCTACCTGTATACTTTACGACGTTTTTATTGCCCTATGAATATGCCCTTAATTACCATGAATATTGGCAAAAGTCGGAAGGAGCGGCTCGAACAAAGATAAATCTTTGGCAAAAAACGTTTCAGGAGCCGCTTTTTCACGTCGTGGAGCCAAAGGCAAGATGAAGTCGACTTGGTAAATATTCATGGCAAAAATACAGTAGGTACTTGCAAGTATTCAAATCCAGCATTGTGAACGTGTCTACTAGTGGGATAGAATGAAATTTTCTGGGCTGTGCTGTGGCTACATTGAATGTGAAATTGCTTGTTCTCTAGAATACACGGCTCGGTAATAGCGTAGTATAAATCTTTCCACTGGAATATGAACATCATGACGTACAGCCTGTCTGCTATGCCAACGACGGACGACTTAAACGTCTAATATCGCACACTTTTTTACGATAAAATATATGACACACTAAAAACGTAATAAGAAAAAGTTACATCAGCGACTTATTCCAAATTTCCCACCAATTTCTCGAGTACTTCCCGAACACAAACCCCACAGCCAAATTCCGAACCCTTGGAAACAGGCAACATTCGTCGATAATTTAGGAACAAAAACCGTCCGACAACGAATTTATCACCGATTAATTTCGTCCGGAACTTCGCAGGCCGGCCAGAGGAAACTCTGGCCAAAAGCAAAAAAACAAAACCGATTCTAAGAAATGACGTCGAAAGGTTGGCCAATAAATTTCAAAAGTAAAATTGCATGTCTACAATACTGCCTCACGTGCAGCCGAACTTTTATAAATCAAATCGATACATTCCGACCGCATTAGAATGTGAAGACCGACGTTCCTGAAACGAGACGACGCCTCCTGAATAACAACACGGGACCAACGAAATTAATTAGAAATATTTCCGATAACAATTTCGACCACTGTCGTCGGTTTTCTCCCAGTTTTAATCGCTTAACTCCATTAATTTGCGGCGGTCCGAGAGGATGGTTGGCGAGTAGTGCGACCGGATCCCATTGTCAAGCGGTAAATGAAATAATAAGATAATGCCACATAATAGAAGTATCCAAGAACGACTTTTTGTCACAGCAAATCTCCGCTGATAAAATTGGATTCCTGCAAGAGCATGACACTGACGCTCGCAAAATGAGATTTTCAATATAAAATTCTTCGCGAGCAGACGCACAAGTGCGACGAAAGAACTGCATCGAGAAATGCTGGAAATTAAGAAGCCAAAAAAAAATTCTTCAAACGGAACCAACTGTCCCTCTTGGGCGTGTGTCTGTTCCTAAAAACTGAGAAGCTGCTGTGTCTCAATATGATTTGTAAAGACGGGATCATCTCCTCTACGGTTTAGACTTCGTTCCTCGTCACTTCTCTTTTTCCCTTAACTTTTGCAGGGGTAGAAACTTGAAAACGATGATAAGGTAAAAATATCAATTGTTAACCATTTTATAGTTAAAAAAGAACTATTTATATAATATTTATTTTTATTATTATTATAAATATTATTTTAAAAATTAAAAGTGTGACTGGACCAAACTGCCGTGACTGACAATCGGACACGCCAGCAGTTTCGACTCCGGCGACGCAAACCACAGCGCCACGAAGCCCACTTGCTGTTTTTCTGTTAAATCTTCCTCTCATCTCTTTCGAGCTCCCAATCGTATATTAGCGAACAATTATAACAATACTAGAAGTTAAAATATTTTGTTGTAACTTCTTTCCCAACGTCTCCCTTCATTCCGAATTCCCGGGAGTGCTCAAATCCTTAACGCTTTCCATGAATAGCAGCTAAGTGCATACAACTGCATTTTATACTCGAAATTCCCACAATATGTTCCACATAGGGACCAATAGCCATTATAAAAGCTACATTAAAAAGCCTATGATTCAAACGAGGCACTAACATTGGGAATTATCGTCTCATAAGTCGGCTATTCCATTATGTAAGAAATTTTATTGGCCCTTAGAATATCCATAGCGCATCAACATTATGACCGGCCATTTAATTATGGGTCCAATTCAGTTTTTAGCGTCCGTTGTGCAAAGGTTTGATTAGATAGCGTCACAAAGCGCTAACTGAAACGATCTCGGCGTCAATCAAGCTGCTAGTCCAAGTGTCCGTTATGTTAAATAGTGGCGGCAACGAACTCGACCGAAATTCACGGGTTGAAAGAGGATTCAATTCTCCGAGTTCACAAAAAAAACTACCGCCTCCACGAGCAGTCACGCAAGGGAAGCTGAAAAATCTCGGTCGACTCACGAGGATAGCTTCACACAGAACGCGCTAAATTGTTCGAAAATAAACCGTTCAGAAGATGCATGTGCAGAAAAAGTCGCATTAGAGAGACCCATCGAATTCGATGTAAACTTGACATTTATATAGACCGGCGACATTACGGATCTAATTTATTATTACCCTTTGAGAAAATGTTAAAGGGTCGCCGATTCACGACACCATGAAATTGCTCCATCGGTACGTATTCGTCGTTAATTACGGAACATTTTCGCGTACAGTTTCGGACCTCGTTTTCACCGCATTTCTAGGTGGTCAGGTCGCTACGTAACAGTGTCGTAAATGTTATCGACGCCATAGTGGTTTTACGTTTACGGACACGATAAACATAACCATACATCGCCCGGTAGAGGGAAACTCACTTATAACTTTAACGAACACCCCCGCGACAAGAGCATAGGTTTTACGAGTGGGAAGCGTCCAATGTGCCGGGAATAGTGGCCGTTGTGGCTGTTGTGACGGGTGAAGTGGCAAAGTAACCTCGCAGTGTTCGAACACCAACACCCAGTAATGTCGATGTACTGCAAATTGCTCACTCAATCGCGTCCTGATAACACACGCCAATATAATCAACCACGTCTCCTGCAAAACGAGCAGGAGAAACGCACCAGCGTCTTGTTCTCACACGTTCCATCAGAATTTCCGGAGCTCTTAAGCGCCGTTTCATGATGCAATGATTCTCGCTACCCAATTAGACCGAACCGGAGAAACTGTACATGCCCGGGGAAAATCGAAAACGCCAGAACGCTCCTCGGAAAAACCCCCAGTCTCGCAAGCTCGCCGGCAAAGTCAACTTTTAACTATAGGGACAAGCCGTTTTTGTTTGCATGTGCAAGCACAGGTTTTTAAGAGGAATAACGCGCTTAACCCCCACTGTAAACAAGTAAGTCACCCGATCTCTTTGCGAAACATAATGGGATACAGAAAAAAGCAACTAACGTCAGGTTACTCTCTAACAGATGAAAACTTATACCAAAAGTGCAGGGTTGAAAGTTGCAGTGAGTGAGCGGAAACGGTAAGTTAGCTACTTAGCAAGTTTTAACGAGAATCTTGTCTAGTGGGAAAAGAAAGCAATTTTGACAAAGTGTCAAAATTTGTAATTTAAAAAAATTATTTGGTGAAAAATTGAAAGAAGCATAATTGAAACTTGGTAGATCAAAACGTCAGAAAGAATTTTTTTTAATAAAACTTATTCTATCTCTTCATTGCAAGTTTTGACGCTTCTTTAACAACTAGGTATAGATATACCAAGGTTACATGGTAATTTTTCAAGAAAACCGTAATTGGCCATTTATAATCTTCTAGAGCATTGATTTTCTCCACAAAATTTTTCTAATGTTTAATAGGCACAAATTAGCCTGAATAGAACACGAAAGCCTCATTATGTTATTGGAATACACGATAAAAAGTTTCTGACTATAAATCACTGCACCTGGGCTTGATTACAATATCGTATGGAGGGCACGTAAGTATGTAAAAAACTTTCATTTGCATGAAGTATAAATCAAATTGTTCCAAATTATCAAGTTGTAATATCTATCACGTTCTCAACAAATACAGTTGTAAAATCAACGGTTTATAAAACAATTGTAAAAACATGTAAAAATGCATTTTTGTTCGCAATTTAAAAAAACCATCAATAAAATTGTGAAAAGATTAGTGCTACGCGGAAAAAAGGAAGAATTAAACAAAATTAATGTTTTTGCTCACAAACAGATATATTATTTATGTCAAACTTGTGATTTATTGTTCTAAAGCGCCACTAAACATGAAACAGGCGCAGAGCTGTAATATGTTGTACCACTAGATGCACCTATTCTTTTTCTTCTAACTTTTGTTAATAGTCTTCCAGATCGAATCTGTCTTCATGTTATTTATAACTTGTTATTCCTCTCTTGGATGTAATGTCCGTACAGTTATGTAAACAGGAGTATTGGCCATAGACTTCTGGTAAAGAGTGCTACCAAAAAAATCTTTAACGAGCAAAAATCTCTATTTTAACAGATTGACAAGCAAGAGTTGAAGGTCTAAAATTCTACAGCTTTGAGTCTAAAGCTGCCTGGGAGTACCAAACAATCTTTAAAGTAATTGACGAAAACTAACAGACTCACCCTCATGTGGGTACCAGGGCACCAAGGTATTTAAGGAAATAAAACAACCGATCAACTACCCAAACGAGGTACGGAAGCTCCACCTATAGAACCAGAGCAGTTTCTGTGGGCTAAGCAAAAACCACAGAATGATCGATATCCACAGGTACTAAAAGCAACTGTTAGAACAAACAGGTAAAGAAGATTATGGACTACTCACCAAAGAATGTCATAAGGCTTCCAGAACTGACCAAAAATAAACTGACCTCCTCACTCGACTTCTCATGACAGAGGTAGAGGAACATATTTTTTTTTAACTTATCTATCACAGATAAGCGCAATCAATAAAATTAAAGAAAAGCACACACCCCAACCCGACAACCATCGTTTATATCGATCTTAAACAAGTAGGTTACCTCCTTGTTTCAGCCTTAGCTCGCTATGATCAAAAGTACATTTCAGGCTAACTTTGATTCAGTCATTCAGCAATAAAAGAAAAAATATGTATTATTTTAGACATGACAGAATCTTTAGTCGTAGTGGAATTAAAATTGCATCCTAAATTTGGACAAAATTGCACAATAAAATGATAATAACGTTAAGCCAAAATAAGAGCCAAATGAAGTTCTTTATGTAAATTTCCTAATGAGAAATGGATATTTTCGAGAAAATAAACTAGATGGTCCTGCGTCCCGTGTGTGTGACCGAGAGTGCAGCAGTGATAAACGCCACGCTTTAAGCACTTCTGAGTTGCCGTAAAATTTAAAAATTCACAGAAGTTTTCCAATTCATCGTTCATTCGAGCATCGTAAATAGCAATTTTTTCAACTGACCCGTTATTCCAGAATTTCCAAATCAGTGCGAGACCAGGGTTTGTTACAGTGCTAATACCTAATCTTACTCTTCCTAATTGCAGATCAACTAACTCCTGGATAGTGTGAGAGCAAATTCGTTGTTTTGCGACCGAACTTCTCGGATCGGATTCTCCCGTAAAAAAATAAAGTAATTGCTCGTCCCGGTGGAAATTCGCTTTTACCCTCCGAGCACGTCAATAATTCCCGATTTTCTCAATACGAGCACGCTTATCCCATATTGCTGGGTCCTGCTGGTTCCGCAGAGATAACGTCTCCGATCTGTGAAATGCGATTGTGTATACAATTTGCCTTAAATTATCCGAATTATCTAAACAGATACTGCAAATGACCCGATTGCATTATCGGATGCAATTCAAGTAGCGGATACGGACTGAAATAGATTCGGGATGTGCTGCCGGCTGAGTGCGATTTCTGGCTCAAGTCGAGCGCGAACGAGGCTTTTACAATAACGAGTTCTCGGGGATGATCCCCGGCACTCTTTTCGAAATTAGAAAAACTTATTAACGGCCCGATAATGAAGACAAAAACGCCGGTCACGGTGGCTGCAAGAAGTCGTGATTTATGCAAAAGTTGGCCAGAGGTCCCGGGGCGAAGTGATGCATTTCGGGCCCCGGCCCAAGCTGTGTTGCGATGATTTAACGGCCGTGTTTTTGACTTGGCTCCTTTAGTGCCAGACTTGGCGCAAGAAATATCACCGTTGCCGACCGGAACACAACCATTCACCTAACAGCAATCCCGAAACTCGGTTATTGAGATACAAACCGGGCGACTCGTTCATTTTTATCCCTCAACTTCAGGCGGGCGATATAGAGAGACGAGACTGGAAAGTTTTCAGTTTTTGAAATGATGGCGGCGACGTCCGAACCGTTCGCTTTTTCACCCTGCGCCAGATCGGCCGATAATATTTATGAAAAAACTTGGGGATGTCTCCATTTGTCCGGTAAATGTCTCTCCTGTAATCTCTCTCTATACCGAACGGATACATTTAATGGAGCCCAGACGTCGATGTCACAGCAGCAACCAACCCTATTCCCTTCGTTTTTGTGCGCGTAGGTATATATAGTCGCGAATTACGAAGCCACAGTTTTTATTTGTTCAGCGAAACCGCCACCGGGCGATTAATTTATTACATCAAGCATTTTGAAAGCATCAATTGCTTTCATGTTTTTAATTATACCGATGTGTTTGATTTATTACTATTTGCTTTCGAAAGTAACAAAGTGAAAATTAAATATTTGCTACATATGAACTCTTAATTAGCAGCATCGCATCGCTACCGGTAATTTGTACACAATTACCCCGACTAAACACGCTAACGTAATTTTGGCAGCTGACACAAAGCTTTGCTCTCATTCGGACATTTCACTGTTTTCTCTCATTATTCCAATTAAAACTGGGCCAGAGTCGGACTGAACAATAGCAAAAAGTCACCAGATGCTGTTCGACTCTTCACGTCACGACAGGCTTAAACCTCCACGTATCCTACACAACGGGTATATTCGTGGGTTTCTGTGATCGGTTTAGGGTTGTATTTCAAGTGATTCACTAAATTGCACCTCTCTTGATGCTTCATCCTTTCAGTCGCCTTATCGCGACCTCTCTCATAAGATCAGTCGCTGAAACCTGAAGTTTCAGCAACTTTTGAGGAAGGTCACGACTAGACGCCCAAAACGTAAAGAAAAGATATGCGGTATACAACCTGAAATACGATATGCATGACAAATTCGTAAAGACTAATTTTCGATTAGTCCTAAGGTTCTGGAGGCAACAATCAATTGGAAGCCCCTACGAAAACCGATACATATCGATTAGTGTTTATATTATTGCTATACAAACCCTGTTAGGGCGATTATAAAGCACTCTGACAAGTCTCTTTTATTTTTGAATTTCGGCTATTCGAAATGGTTACTCTCGCCTTACTTGTCACCTATGGTCTAACCCCTACGTCACCCCTACTTTGACTTTCGCATTTTAGACGCTATTCGACTATACTTCGTCTTTACTTTAGCTTGGTCGTCTAGAAAATCCACCCTCTACACTATGTAATACAGTTACTCAGGATCTTTGTAGGCAGCTGTACACTCAGCAAGAAATTGCTGGAAGGGCATTCCTAATGATGTTTATCGTTAATTCCAACTTGGCTGCACCATTACTCAATCAAAGATCTTTGTTTATTACTAATTCCTCCCGAAGAGACTTTACGTTGCAGAGAGGCTAGATGACTGTAATGTCTTTGAAGCACTTAACCGGAGCACGTTTTATTGCTCCCATCATACTGCAACGCTTCGGTCTAATTAATTTGCTTTTGCTTGCAGCGTTCAGGAAATTATTAATTATATAATATGCTGTTTGTTGTTTGTCAATATTTAAGAAATGAGGAAAATTACGGCAGACTTTCGCGATTTGCCCGCTTACAAGACTTTTTGTGGTGCCATAATTAAATTTGCACAAGCCGAGCAAAACGGAAAGTTTCTCTTGGACTATGTAAGTAATAGAAGTAATGTAGTCGTCTAAACTGTTCGAGGATGAAACCACTCTAGACTCGCTGTTGAAGAGGACTGCGTCATGTCGCGTCCTCCAAGTCCTAACTTTAGATAACAAAAACTTCCTTCCGTTTGAGTTGAACATGAAGCTACGTTCTTTACAAAATAATTCTAAAGAAAAAACTGAGGGAAGAGAGAGTGCGGACCCAATTGAGTTTCAACGAAAAAGTTAACTTTCACTGTTATTTCTCGAGATATGCGGCTACCTGACAATATTAACTATTAGCCAAAAATATTGTTCCTCAAATCAAAGTTGTTGCCGAGAAAAATTAACTGACAATAAAAGTAAACTCAAAGTTCTCAAAGGTAGAAAATAACGACACAAACGCAAAGAAAAAACAAAAATAAAGAATAGAGAAATTCTAAAGGCATAAGAAAAAAGTCACTCCAAGTTTCCCCAATTAGAAGGATGCTGATACTAGAATCAATAAAAAAATATAAATTTTGAACATAAGTATTCTTCGCACTCTAAATAGCTGAGAAACGGTGAAGAGAACAGGTAAATTTATTATACCGGGATCCCAGCGCTACCGGGTCATAGGGGAAATAGCCCGCTAAATTATATTTTGCTAAATAATATCTCCCCAGGTAAAATTACGTAAAAACTAAAACTGTGAGAGGGGTTACTAAATAGAGGTGCACATTAACTTGTAAAATTGATCGTATATTACGCTTAAGAAATACTGCGTGAAACTACTTGTGTATTTCTTACGAGCTAATGTGTGCAGGTGATGCTTTCTAGACTTATCTTATCAGCTAGTTCAGAATGTCTGATTATTTTGTAGCTTTGTACGACAAAAACTTGGATTGCCTATATTTGTCAATAATTAAAAGTAGAATAATAGAAAAACATCTAGATAGTGATAGATAGCGATTTCTTGCCCTATTTCCTTTTCCCATTCCTTTGTTTACTGTTCTTCTATTTGCGTTATTATTTATTGTAATTACATTTAAGAACATGTTTGAAAAGAATTACGCAGCACTTGATTAAAAATCATCCCAATTGCCAACGTTACCCTGAAAGGGGATGTTAAAAATGCGATTTGCACAGAAAGTGGCATGTGGTGTAGATGAAGGACGACGGGATCGAATAGTAATAAGTTAATTAAGCACCTCGGCGGTTCCGCGTGTCGGCGATTGAAGCGGTGTTATTAAGGGCGAGTCCTGCGCCGTAAGAAATATTATTAGACGTCTAAGAAAACAATAACCCGGTAATGCTTTTGTTTATGTTCGCAATTAGGATACTACAACCATGTTACGGTTAGCTTAGGTGGCATTATATCAAGCCCGGATATAAGTAATTTCGGCGGTCAGGCGGAAATTGGCGGCCAACTAAAGTGTTTAGCTACATCTGCGTTTAATGAAAGGTTCCGACTGTGTAGTCCTTTCGATGTGCCGCAACACGCCGTTTAAGGACCCCGCGTTTGCGGTTCGAGGCCCGCTTATTTATGGCACCGGTCGAGAATGCCAAGTGGGAACTTTAATTTTTTTTTTTTTTCGGTTTCACCCCGGAAAAAGCAGGAATCTCGGTTGGAAGCGGCGACCAGATCGCGCTTTAGCCATAAATCAGGACGACCACCGATATGGGCTTGGCGCTGGGAAAAAGCGCAAGAAATATATCGGCCATTCCCCACACCAGAACGGCCCCATGTGCGATTCGCTTCGCAATAACAACCAGACGGCATTGCTTTAAATTTTCGGCACCTGATTCGGAAATCCGGCAGTTTTCGTAAATCGCGTCGGTAGCGTCGATGAAAGTTTTAGATTCGTGACGTGGCAAGTTAGTGATAGGCTCGCGGCGAATTTCGGTCTTTCCCGAGTTTAAATTGGCATTAATAATGAAAAGTGTTTGGGAATGTACTTTTAATTGCCTCGCGCCATGAATAATGAACGTGTGCATGAGGTGGAGTCGAAGTAATTTAAATAAATTGTCTGTTTCTGCCGCTGCGCCGCTAGTTTCGAAACTTTTTTGCCAACGCTCGTTTTATTCTCAGTTTTTACGCCGCAAGTTAGAAACGTTGGCGCGCTGGCGAAAATTAGAATTTGAATTCGCTAATTAGTTCGAGTGTTATCGAAGTAAAAACCTTTTTTTTTTCGGTCGGGTAAATTCGGAATTATTCCGGGGTTGAGACGACGAAAGAAGCAGGGAGGACTCGGAGATGATTGCCGATTTTAATTAACAAAGTTCTGCCAGAATCCCGGAAGTAGCCAAGACACGTCTACAATACAATAACCGCGGATGATGTCGGTGCTGAATTTTCGCTGACTGAACGACTTGCAGCGACTCGACGCTTCTGCAGTAATAGAAACGTCGTCTGCGACACGTCGCGGAAAATATCGAAGATGGCATTTTTACGAACACCGTGAAGGAAGACGTAATTACAATCGCATTATGATGTGCATCGACTGATTGATGCTGGCCTGCTAACGGCGTCATCAATAAAACTCCACCACCTCCATCAATAATTCCGCAAGCCATCACGAACTTTGAGTGCATCGATGTCTCGCCTCCGTTGCACACAGGACAACGTTCTTTTCGAGTTAAGTCAGCGGTATCGCGTTATTGCCGCACTTCAGAAAGCTACATTAATTCCGGAAAAGTTGTCGAGATGCCGTGTTTGCGTTATGTACCGTACAGATCGAGATACTGCACCCGGAGAAAACGGCTAACAAGTTTACACGAACAATAAATCCGGCGAATGGCAAAACGGCATTATTAAGTGTCCGTTCGGCGTTACGATTTAAAGCCGAACCGCGCGGTAAATTAGCGTTTTTAAGGCTCGAGCAGAAATGGCGGATGCGCCGGGCGAGAGCCATTGGAGAGCGTCTGAGCGAAATTGAGCACGGAAAATCAGAGAACAGTGGTTCGACCACGAAAATCACGTAGGTACAGCCGCAAAACTTTAAATTGCATAGGGGGGTGTGCAAATAGTTTATTTTTGCAATCAGGTATAACGTGGAAAAAGTTAGGCACTAGCAACCACTCTGCGCTTTTCTAATAACTCCCTCAAGTTTTTCCACGTTACACTTGATGATAACGCAGGAAGAATAAACTATTTGCGCACCCCCTGTGCATTTAATCGCTTTAGCTCCCAAGTTGTAAGAGCGCACAAATGAGCTCGGACGTACCGTGGTGGACAGCGCAACTGTATATTTGCACCACAACCCTTAAAGGTGTTTGGTAGCTGAGAAGTTAAATTTCTTTTGGTAATCTCTTTTAGAAAAATCAACTAATGTACTTATAATAATTTGCATCCCTTGATAGAAAGCAAAAAAATAAATATTTAATATTAAAGGAATTATAATGTTTGGAAATTATTTTTGAATTTTCTTTGAAACTAGTGAGTTCGTTGACCAATGTTTAATTTCCTGTTATTAGACAAAAGCACTTTTCATCTTCTTTGTCATAACAAATTTATTGTGATTGCAGTTTAAAAAGTCAATTTTTTGCAAATAACTTGATTACATAATGTAGAGTAAGTGACAAAAAGATACCCTACGTAGAAATAATTATTTCACTGTGTTCGAGTGAAGATTGCTTAATAATTTTGGTACTAGTTACAACAAAGCCTGTTATTTCTACTTTACCCTACTTTCAGAACTTTCAAAATTAATGCGGTAATAGAAGATATGTGGGAAAACAATGAGAGATGCAATTTAATTTTCCGTCCTTCAATGCCATTCTTCTTCTTCTTCTCTGCCTTTCTAAGTTCTCTTGCCTCTCGGACACACAAGAAAGTGTGTTTGACCATCCCGACCTTCCATCAGGTGCCCATAGCGGAATAGAATTTTCTGATTTTACTACCCAACGATATTAAAGAAGTCGAGAAACGACTCGATTCTGCGGTCTCAAAATTTACGTGTCTGCTTGTTGCGTTGGAGAGAAACGGTTAGTGTAGCCGTTTGTCGTAACTCATTCGGTTGCTTACAACTTAGGGTAGGGTACTAAAGATATGAAATAGACTGTACTTTGAGTATTCCTGGTTTTTAGTGAAGCGGTTAGTTGGACCGTTAAAAAGTTTGTCGGACGCGATTTCTTATGACCGCAGCCGGTGCATAGAGCTCGAGATAACGCCCCGGAAATTTTTGGTGCCCTATTGCAGCGCGCTTCGCCCTAGGAGGGAGTGATTAACGTTTTAATTCTGTAGGTGCTTTGTGACTGCGTTAGCAGGGGGATCGATTAGCCCAAGAATCCTTTAAGAAATCTCCTTTCCACTATTTCTCATTTCGTGCTCGCGCAAAGTACGGACCGTGACTAAATATTAGCCTTTTCGGATGAAAAATTAAGGAGTTTCGAGAATTTCCCCGAGGGATGGTGCAACGTTTCCAGTCTGCTTAAGATTAGCTCCGTCTTTTTTCGGCTCGGCTCGCCGTCGCACTTGATGCAAACCGTTGCAGCATCTCCCGGCTCGTATTTTATGCAGTCCAAACGGGCCGACTGCCGCCACCGCAGCATCGCCGCCACAGACGTTGTAAATAAAAACGTCGTAAATTGCGAGTTTAAAACCTGCACGCCGCCATAACCGCAAACTCGGCCGGTAATTTATTGTAATAAGAATCCTTCCATTTCGGGTGCAGGTATGCATGATCTGTAATCTCGCAAATTTCTTTCCCGGACAAAGATAAAGGCGCGTTCCGGGCGATAAAGCACGCTACAAATCTTCGCCGAATTGTCCCCGTGTTACAGAAAGGCCAGTTACCTGCAGGTACTCGCGATTTGCGGAGGCGTCCTCGAGGGAGGCAATAACGCCGGAATCTGGACACTCAAAAACTGCAGAAAAGCCAGTTACCTGCAGGTACTCGAGATTTGCGAGGCGTCCTTAGGGGAGGCGATAACGCCAGAATCTGGACAATTGGAAATATTTATCAAATCGAATCTAGGAAAATCCGGGAATTTGATGTCGCTTATTCCGTTGGGGGGACACGCACCAAAAGAACCCTTGATGGGATGACTCTCGCGGGCCGCAGTCAAGCCCGACTTCGTCACCTTGTTTATTTACGAAATTTATTAAGCGGAACCCGGAAAATGATTGCCGCCAGGGGAGATTCGCGAACGAGACGGGCAAAACGGGAGACACGAAACAAATTGGGTCAATTAAGAGCGAATATGACCGGGAATTTCGTCAAAATTTCGACCAACAAATAGAGGATCGCGCGAAATGAAAGAACGAGATCAAACAGCCGCTGTTGTTGTCTCGAACCAGGGACATATTGCAATAAAACCGAAGCAGCCGAGCAAAAAGAGACAGAGTGCAGTGGATGCAGGCCCGTTCATCTTTGAGTCGCAATCAAGTACCCTAGAGCCACCCTAGAGCCTCGTCGGGTTGTCTCTTTTTATTGGAACCGTACACTTCGTTTGTGGCCTTTACCTCGTCCAGGACACGCCTGGTGGTGGTTAGAGAACGCGGACACGTACTGGCCTTTCCCATCCCGCGCTTTGTTCAATTGTTTTTTTGTTTTACAATTAGGCGAAATTACATCAGCATGCGAAAAACTCACTGATCATTTCAACGAATTATTTCCGAAGAGATGAACGTAACGTAATTACGTCGGCAACGCCAAAACAACGTCTGGAGAACACCCTCGCGCCGTTGCAACTTTTGTTCGTTTCCCGCTCCCCGGTCCGTTTCTGGGCAGCAAACAATAAAACACTTTAATGAAGAAAATTTAATTTTATTTATCCGACGTAACGACATCATCGAGTGAATTATGGAATTTTAAATTGAGAGAAAAGGATGAGGCCGGGAATCGAGAGCAGGGAGGAACGGTTCCTATTGTGTACGGGAGACGTGCAAAATAAATGGCGGTGATATGGAAGCATTTTTCAATCGGAAGTGAGTTAGTTGCCACGAAAGAAGGAAGAAGTGGCGTAAATCAGACCGTCTACAAGCAGGAACAAAACAAACTTCGCCTGGAATCAACTTTTTCGACCCCCGGAGAAGTTGCAGCGCTCGCATTTAGTTCGCTTTTTAAATCAAAATCTAACGCTCCCTCCAACCAGCAGTAACTTGACAATTGCAGACACATGCAATCGCAGAAGTTGCAGCTACAGCACGTCATCGCGATAAAAACAAACAGCTTCCGGCCCCATCCCGACTAACGGCCAAATGCTTAAATCTGTAAAGAAACAAAAGCAAAAAAAACTGGTGCCCAATGCAGAGGCTCTCAAATCAGACCCCGCTGCCCAACAGCATTATCCACCTGTTCGAACGAAACCAAAGAAAACCATGACCACAAAAAATCCTTCGAGGACCTTTTGGGGTCATGGTTTTCACATCACAGTTTAACGAAACATTTTCAAGAACACAAACAATGACGTACGTACTTCCATCCGAGCTTTCCAAAAATATAGAAATTTTGATGGGCTTATAGCTGACTATAAAAAAAACAATTATAAAGTTTAGTCATACCACATATCTGCTGAAATTAAAAATTATTTTTATAAAAACGGCTAACTAACTGTTTTCGAAATATAAGCAAAAAACTCAAAACTCGGATCTTTCTTGTGTCCCCTGGCACCGCTCTCACCTCCTAGGTTTGAAAACTTTTGGTATGTTATTTAGCACCTAAGTAGTCTAAACACAGACCTAACAAAAATGGTGATTTGAGCATTTCCCTCTAGACTACCCTTTTTAGCCAGATGCTTGGCTTCTAATACTATTTTTAATAGTATGGTCAAAGGTAATACCAGCGTAATGTTATTCAGAACTTGAGGTGAGCGTTCGAAAGGCTAAAAACGAAGCAATTTTACGGTAATTTTATTGGTACAAATTGGTTCTCCTGGATGTGATAAAAAAATTTAAAAATACTGCAAAAAAAGAAAAGATAAAAAAAGTGCTTCAGATAGTTTGCTTTAATTTCATTTTATGGTTACTGCATAAAAAATTACTAAAAATGACCAAATTTATATTTTTACGTCCTATATTATCCTCAATTTATTTTTCCCCCCATCCAAAACCTACCTTAAACAGTAGAGGACAATCACGTTTAAAATGTTTTATTTCAATGGTTCGTTATTAAGATTTGTCCGAAATAAAATCATTGAAGCATTAATTTATTTTAACAGTAAAAATAATGTTAAAGAAAATTATCTGAAGCATCTTTTCCCATCTTCTCTATAATTCCTTGCTGTACTTGTATGCATTTTCCTCATTACATCAATTTGCATTAACAAAATTTTCGCATAATTGCCTGGTGACAAACTTTTCGAACAACCACCTTAAGTAATCACGACACGTTTTTTATACAACCGCCTGTCTTCTGTCGTTACATTTTCTGATACTAGAAGATCTACCACCATCGTCGCTCAAATTTTTCCCTCCTCAGCCTTCTCTCTTCGGACTCGTTAAGTGAAGCAAAGTCGAGTAAATACAGTACATAACCACCTCAAAAATGAAGGAATGGAAAACGAAGGAAGTAGTGGCTGATGCTCGAGCACGACCGAAATTAGGTTATTATTGATAGCTTGTCACGGTTGTGACTGATCACCGATTGATGTATCAAGATTTCCTGGCGGGCGTAGAGGCTCTTCGCAACTTTCCACACCTAATACAGCGTTCATTTCCTTAATGCATTATTTATGCCCGGCCAAACGAAACATCCGCAATTTGGCCGAGAACAAATTTTCGTTCGTCAGATAAGCCGAATCTCGAACGACCTTCCCGGCCGGATTGGCGCGTCTAATGAGATAAATAAAAATTTCGCCGATGACACGCGAATTTCCGGATAACACGACATAAAGAAGGGGCGAAAAAAACAGAGGAGCGAAAAAGTTTCTTGTAGAAAATATCGATTTCTTATCAGCCGACGAATGAATAGCTTAAACTCGTGCAATATATCGCCACCGGTGACGTGAAACTAACGCAGAAGCTCCAGATAATCCCGGTAGCTCTCGGAGAAACGGCAGCGCCCTTTGGCAGACGACTCCCTAATTATCATAGATAGAACGTCGACGGAACGGAAAAAGCAACACTGATGTCGCCTGCCGAGCCGTGTCAATATTTGAGCTTTCCACGAATGAGACCACTTCCGCCTTATTTTCCTTCAAATATTAAAAAGACAAACTCATCTCGTCCATGCGAAAGTGCGAAAGTGCCGCGGACAAAAGCAACAACGGCCCTCGACTCAATTGAGGAAACGTTCGAAATTTCGCAAATCGATGGGACGAAAACTGATTAGGAGGGGATAGTTGGTTGGCGGCAGCGAGGACCTTTCCTTTGCGTTTCGCCGTCTTTTGCGCGTTCCTTCAAGTCGGATAGTGGCTCTCTCATTTTCCCCATTGTCCTTCCGGGTCACTGATCCGCAAACTCCCGGAAATTGGATAGTTGTTGCGTTATGAGCCACTTGCGCAACGCAATTTTCTTTTTACCGCCGAGTTAAATGTTTTAAGAACAAGAAGTTTGTTGATGAAGCGGCTTATTAAAAGGGACGTCGTTGCGCACTTTTCACCCGCAACTTTTCAGGTTGGCGGGTCGGGGCGCAAGGGACGATGGAAACCTCGGGAACGAGGCCATGATGTTGGATTGTTGTAGTAAAAGGTAAACCCGCGGGGGTGAGTTTCTCGAGAGTTTTGTGAATTATTACTGTTGTTATTACGACGAAATAAACATAAAATTTATTTCGCCCTGCGAGATGAGAGAGGGTCCTATCGACGGGAGCTTACGCAAGGTCAACAGATATAAAAGCCGAGAGAGGTTCTCGGGGGCCGAGTTATCCGTTTCGGTGCGGCACTACATCTGCTGCCTGTTTGGTATTCGGATTACACGTCGTCCCTGGACTTATAAAGACCAAAATCCTTCCGTTAATTCTTTCGGGCTAGCAGGAGGGAGACGCACGTGCTTTGTTCAACAAGAAACTTGGAACCGATGGAACTTGATCTCATCTCGCCCTTTATAAAAGTTTACATTATCCCGCCGACGTCGAGCTAAGAAGAGAATGGGAAAACTCGACGGAAAATTCGACCGTTTGTAATTGAAAAGAGAACCAGCCGCGTCAGTTTTCTTTCAACTTGACGGAAAGGTGGGTGTTTAGTATGCGGCAGAGTGGACCATTGCACACAAAGTCCGTGGGTTGGGCGGTGATTACGCGAGTGGCGTGTCTAGTCATTTGGTATTCTGATCACGACCTCCGTACATAGTTCGAAACAAACCACAACGTGCACATAATATGCTACATATTTAATACAGCCGACCAACAAATTTTACGATTATGGCCCAGCCGAGCCTAATCTATATTTAAATTATATTATTGAAGTCTATTTAGGGCCATTATTGACAACAATATGCGACACGATTCCCGATAAATTAATGCAAATGTAAATTTTCACCGCCGTATCAATCAAGTCGCCCACCACAACCGCAGAGCTAATTACACGACATCATCCGCCATTAGCAGCGGCGGTGCCTGAAAATTTTTCCGTTGCCCCACCAAATCACATATTTCAGGAGCGAAATTGGGCGCCCGAGCGAGAGAGAGAGAACGGACGAAGGAACGGAACACAATAAAGCCGGGTCATATAATTTGCGATGTCCAATCTCCATTGCTGCACAACGGTTCCATTAACTTTGTTAATTCCAGGGCCTTGCCGAAACAACTCCGCTCAGAGAAGTTACCAGCCGTTATCGGTGGTTAGACCAACCCACTTAGACCGTTCCCCCAGTAAACCAGACGCAATCTTAATTCGTTCCAAATTTTATAATCGAACGTCCACCCAACCCCCACGGAACAACACTCACCTCTGCCGCACCACAACCGAAGTCCCTTTTAAACAAACTCAAAACAAACAATTCAACTGAAGATTCTGTAGTTTCTTCAGCTTAATCATCCCTATTATTATTACACACGGGATGTGACTCGGACCCTACTTGTCCCACATTAACGGCAATCAAAAATTATAGAGTAAATAGTAGATTACACACCAGTGGCGGCTGGCCCATTAGGTCATTTGGTCAATGACCCCCCACCTGGAAAATGGAGAAAATATTTTTTTCCATATTAATTGCAATTATTTAAACACCCTTAAAAGCAATTTGAAAGAGCGCGTCGAAGTTGGAAACTGCGAGTCGCGAGTCTCAATTCCAATGATGATGACGAACTTATCCGAGGGTCAAGCCGAGCAAATGCCCTCATGTGCTTATATGTAGCCGAATGAATCCAATACTGCATGTAGGTGCGAATGAAACAGACTGATACCAGGTTTTGTGCAAGTTAGAAAAGGAGATTTACGTCGTATTCAATCCTTTGCGGTCATAAGCCCAAGATTTCAGAATATAAACCTCCAACCTGCCAACGTACGGAAAATCGACAAATAACTAAAAATAAACGTATCGTATTTCTTAATTAAGGCCTGCAGTGTGAAAATTTTATCGGACTGCTTTCTTTAGTCGATGAATATTATTGTTTGCTGGTTAAACATTAGCTGAACTTTATTTCCGATTTTCGGGTCGCGTGCGGGGGTTGTCGAGTTTCATGTTTATTGCTGCGTTTGTTTTTATGCATTATGTCTATGCCGGTAGTGCCAAATATCAAAGAACTAAAGAGGAACAATAGTTTAAACATGGAAAAACATTTGTCTCTCCGTTGACCCCCCGTACTAAATTACCACGAGCCGCTACTGTTACACACCGAGATGGAAAATGTTTCATTTCTGTCGAGAGCTAAGATAGCTTAATTGAGCTAATGCTCGAGACAGAAGAAAATTTCCACCGAGGTTTGTATACTATTTTGTTCGCAATCATTCATTTTTGGCAAATAAATCAAAATTAATTTATAAAATTTCACTCTGCGCCATCTACCGAGCGATTTTCGTACTCACAGTAGGTTAGGAATGAGCCTATTCCTAACCTAGAGAGAGAAAGTAAGGTCAGGAATAGATTGTCAGGAATTATTAACTTCCCCACGTCTTAAAAGGTTGAGAATAGACATATTACCTATATGATTAGAAATAAAATATTATTCTTTGTAAGTCATATAATGCCCGCATTTGACAATAAGATAATCGTAAAAATAATCGTAACATTCAGCAGACATTTTAGAAGCAAAGTAGGAAAGAAATTCAAATAATATTTTCAATAAAGAGCATTCAAAAGCTTCATGACCATTTTAAGTATAACAATCTTATGACTTTCTTATCCTGTGACCTGCCAAAATTCGCCTCACCCCTAAGTGGGTGAAAGAATAAACAAGAGAGGCCAGGTCACAATTGCTAACCCTCTTCGGGGGTTGTAAGGTCGGTGCCGGCCAACTAAACAGTGGAGACGGGTCGGGTTCTTAAAGATGTTAATTAAGGGCGCCAGGTATCTTACACCTACCTGTAACCACACGGTAACCCGGTAACCCGTTCTAGAGATACCTCTAGGAACGGAAATAACACTCCTTCCTCTAATTTCGGTCGGAATGGTTATATTCAGTAACAACACAAAAGAAAATAACAATAGATAAAATAGCGAACCAAACGCTGAAGGCGATGTAGTAAGTAAAGATTTCCGTAATCGGAATATTAAATAGTTACAAGAAACAAGGGATTACCTCCTCGACCAGTAACATGCGGCTCTTTGTACTTGCAATAGATCTTTTTGGTGTAAAATTAATTGAGCGGACTTTCGATTTAAGCATATTTCAACCTACATATTTCAATTTAAGAATAACTCGAAAATATTAAAGAAGTATTTTTAGTGAAGACTTTCCCAGGGGTAAGTTATCTGGTAGTCACGGTTAAGAAGAACTCATCCTGTATATATACCTACCTCATCTCGATTTCAATAGATCTGCTAGATCATAGTTATACTCTAAGCATCATACTCTTTTTAGAAAAAATGAGCAATTTTCTAATTTTATTTATTATTTTTTTACGAATTCTTCTAATACGATCATCATTTGGATGCTCTATCAGCCTTGGTCAATTTAAAAAAATTATAAATTTGAAACGAGGTGCAGAATTGAAACGGCTCTTAGTTCCTTGAAAAGAGCTAATCATGCTGTAGATTAATACATTCATACTTTTTTGACCAATAGGATTGCCTCATTTTCCATTTTTCAACCAATCACGTAGCCTTTTCTTGAAAAAAGAAAGCTAGTAGCATTTTATTCAGAATAATCAGCTACTAGCTTTTTATTCCGAATAAATTCTAGTAGCTTTTTCAAGCAAAATCGATGATGATGTGAATTTTTCATTCATGTATTAATCTGTCAAATATCATTCGAGCAAGAGATTTCTTCAGAATAAATGTTCAAGGTTAGCACTCAAACGCATCGCCGTCGCAAAAACCACTCGCGCCGCCGGACGTAGGGCCTAAAAATCCTCGAGCTTCGCTCTCGGATTTTTAAGCCGGCCCAACGTCCTGTGGCGCTCGTGATTTTTGCTGCTAGGCAACGCGTTTTCGTGCGAACCTTTCCATTTATTCAGGATAAATTCCTTGCTCTTAAGATATTATGTATGAAAAAAATTAGCAAATTTCCAATTTAATTCGTTAATTTTTTACGATTTTTTCTATTAGAATCATCACTTGGTTCCTTCATCAGCATAAACTCATATAAGGCAGTTTGGCGAATAAAAACATAAGCCCATCGGTTGCTAAACTAGTTCCTCGGGGGCAACTTAACGTTGTGCCGTGCTTGGCCTTCGCCCCGCAATACTATTTCCATTTCTATCCGCAATTCGTGGCGAAATTGCAACGCCTCAGGCCGAATCAATTTTTTCGCAAAATAATTGGACGGAATTCGCGGAAATTCCTCAGTAACGTTCCGTGCCTCACTAAATCATCTCGATAGTAAATTGAATATCCCTATTGGAAGCGTCTCCCAGTCCGTACACCAGGAAATTGCATTGGCAATGTACGGTTCTGCAGAACGGCCGCTTGCATCGAACAGGTGACATCCTTTATACAGGATTATGATCAATGCGCTTCAGGGCACTAAATAACGTCAAAAACCCCACGTGTCGCCTGCTCCACGCCAACAACCGTCCAAATTGCCCATCACCATACAGTTAGTTCTTCGTGAAGCAAAACAATTACTGGAGAAATCGCAAAAATAAAATTACAAACTAGTTTCGTCCCTCGACCTTCCCTCATCAATCTTAGTCTTCCGGTCTTTGATTAAATATTTTCACATTAAAAACGGCCAGCAATTCTTCCCTATGCATGGGTCGATAGGGTTCCGTGCCCGTTATGGCTGTATGTGGATTAAATTCCCCCGATCCGCAATTTTGCGACCCAGAAACAGTCGATCGGTTATCGCGAAATTTATCTCGACGTCCCGAATGCGCGATAGTGCGTTGTGTATATAGTTTCGGAGTCCGATCTGGCCGGAAAATTTGAAGGATTGCCAGATTTGTGTTTTAGATATGTGGAAACGCATTCTTCCACTGTCCCATTCCGGCTTCAAGGGCCCATAATTCACGTCGACTTTCCTACATAAATCAGATCGGGCTGGAAACGCAATATCGCCCGATGAAAAATCTGTATTGTCTCCTGCAACAAAACGAAAGCAATCACCCGAAGAACCGGTCGATGGACGTGGACAAAACAAATTCGACTAATTAGGATTTCTACGCGAACGCCTCCGGAATTATTAGTTTGTTGACACATCCTCGCCTAATCAAGCAATAATTAGACGTGCGCCACCAGAGACCGGCAAGGTTAATTAGCATTAAGGTCGACGGTTCATTAGGCCCGGTTCGGCATGCATCAAATATCCAATTTAAAAACGGTGCTGCCGTGATTGGCGGCCGTTAAGCCACCGTTCGATATTTGCAATCTGCATGTGCGAGGCATGAACGTCTTTAAAGGGCGAGGCGGGGGAAAATCGCCCTCACAACCCCGGCGTGTTACCACATAAAACAGCACAATTTTCTTTATCCACTCGTACACTCTCCCGAACCAACACTAATTGACCGTTGCCCACTATTGATTAGATGGAGTTAAATACGAAAGTTCATCTTTGTGCTGTTGCCTCTCTCGAGCCAGACCATACGACGTTGTAGCTATTTTCGCTAAATTGCAACATACAAGAACAACGTATTGTAGTTTGCAAAGCTGTTTGGGGGTGTTAGCTTAAGTATTACCGCGAAGAAATGGCTTCTAGTTTAATAAGACGGCGGCGACAAAACCGAATCATTCACCAAAGTTCCACCTATGCAGATTACAGCACAAAATTTGATTAGATAAAGGGCAACTACTGACGCCAAACCAAAAATTAGATAGAGAACATTGCGAGTAATACCCAAAATACAAAACAAAAAAAGTTGCGAGATAAAAGTGAAACTCAACACAGGAGCCTCCCCCCAATGTTCCCGTAAACCAAACGCGACATACCTACTGTTTCGCATTCACGCAAAAAAAGTAAGTATAAACCTCCTCCCTCATAGGCTTTTGCGTGTCTCCTTCGATTTTTAAACTTGTGTTGTAGATAGAGTGAAGAGCGTTTCACTTTTCGTTACGCACATCTTTTAACTTTTAATCTAAATTTTCTTTCTTGTATCCTTTTCTCTTAAGAAAGAAGATTTACTTTGCAACACCTTTGGTGATGTAGATCTATTGGACTTGGCTTGCTTGCTTGCTAAAATTTACTTACCTACACGTAAAAGTACAAATGACGTCATGTAATGAGGATCATCAGGGGCACCCCGGGCGTGACGTCAGCAGGGTAAACAGAGCCGAAAGTTTGAATCGCGAGTAAATAACGTAGTTAGTAGTAAAGCAGAATTCTAGCTACTTCCGACGTCAACCTAACGATGAGGGATGAAGGAGGTCGCAGACTTTGAACTTTCTACCGATACAGCTGATGCTCCAACAGGAGGCTGCATATAATCATAAGACGATACAATTCAGTGATAGGAAAGTTGGCACTTGAAAAACTTGTAGTGACGTCAGGAAAGTTTGAGAACAGATTAGAAAAACAGATAATCCGGGGGATAGAAGCGCTAAGCTTCCCGGTCCAGATTAATTACTGGGAATCGGCGAGTCTCCAGTGGTGTTTTTTCCAAGCCGTCGAACAGCTAAAATCCCTGAATGTAGGTAAACGAGTGGATCGACGTAATGGCTGATGTTCCGTAAAGTTTTCTAGGATAAGGAAACTGTTGGGAATTTATCTCGCTTAAGTTGGGGCGCGCTTCCAGTTTGTTAAGATTAGTCATTCGCAGCTCCGAGGGATTACACTCGGACAAATTATGCGCGTCAGTGATTAGTTTAATAAACATTAGTCGAGCACACGCTTTTTGCCGGCAGTAAGTCCTTCAAGAGCCCAGGTTACGGCTCCGGCTCAACTATCATTCCCCCTGGATGTTCATTTGTATCCATTACTCTTAGTCAGTGTATCCGAGTTGCTCTCTGCGACACTGCCGTTATTAGATTTCGTATTATTTGTGTTTTAGTTAGCGCCACTTTCGAGATGGTAAAGCATATTTTCTTAATTAAAGCACCTAAGTCTGCGACGTCGTCTATTTAAACCAGCCACTTCAACAATAACCGTTACGAGCAACGAGCAACAACAGAAACCTAACGAGCCTCGCCTGTTATGCGGGCGCTTTTTTCCTGTCGCCGCGTTTGTCCCATCGTGATGCTTTCAAAAAATTTACGATGCAAAAACTGGGTGTATGCGCATTGTTTATTGCATTAATGCAGTTCTGTGGTGGACACCGCAACGTTTTTCACTATAATTTAAACGATGACAAAAAATTCGCTTCTTTAGGGTCGCGTCGGTCATGCGAAAAAAAATGGCGCGAGTGTTATTGAATATCGGAACAGACCAGAGAGCATCTGATGCACTTTGAAATGCTCATTTCGCGAAGTGCATCTGCATATACCATTACCATAACCAGGGGCGTTTATCATGCAAAAATACGATTGATCTGGCCGCGACTGCTCTGAGAACCAACTTCAACTCTTATTACACGCTCGGAATATGACCGAGGATAACCGGAAAAAATTGCGAGGGTTCAAAAAAAAGACGCAAAATAAATATGTTATAATTTTTCTCACACGCCATCCATTTTCCAGCTGGCGAGATTTACTCGTTCAATTTTTCACCGCGGCAACCCGGATACCAACCAAAAACCCGCGCGACGAAACCGTTTCCAAACAATTTAAGTTATACAAGACGCCCCGCGATAAAGTAGCGGCCCGTGTAAATATTGTAGGTGGTGTGTGAGGGGAGGTCGTCAGATCCTGGAGGATCTGACGACGGTGATGCGTGCGGAACCGGATGCGAGTGCCGACGGCACCAATTTCCCGTGGAAGCAACACGTTCTCGAGCCCATGTGCTCCATACTCCCCCAAAAAAGATCCGCGAAACTCACCTGGGGTTGCCACGTAGAGCGGCGTGGTGCAGGGCGTTGAAACCGTTGTTGTTGGTCAAGGTGATGTCGGCGGCGTGGTCCAGGAGCAGAGTCAACATGTCGTCGCGCTTCTTCGAGATAGCGTCGTGAAGAGGGGTATCGCCTTCCAAATCCTGCAACAAGCAAGTCGATTGTTTAAAGGGCTGCATTGAATGGTGTGTTTCAGGTTATTACAAAAACTTAATTTTTACATACAGGGAGTTGCAAAGAGAACCGCCAGTGCCTAAAACTAAATTAAGATGGCAGACTACAAGATGGCAGTATCGGTTTTTCCGAATTCACTTTCATGAGTTTTCAGTTTTGAAGGCAATTTTGTATCGAAATAGGTATTCACTTCATCGCTTTGCTTTTCCTCCAGCTCATAATCACAACCTGCAATATTGATAACGAGTAATTGAAATATTTTTATATCAAACAGAGATTTTTAAATTTCAGCGCTCAAGAGGTCGCAATGACTGATAATATAAGTACAAAATGGTAATACACCGAACTGGTAGAAAATAATTTCGAGCCAATCGGTGATTACCGCAATTCCCCCGGCATTGGTAAAAACCAAGAAAATGCCAGACGGACCCCACGGGCTAATTGCGCAACATAGGCGGCGAGGTTGGAAAATACCCAGGGCGCTAAGCTGAAACTAGTCGCAAATTGCACCCGCAGCAATTCGACCAGGGCGAATTAGAAAAACAAACCAGACCAAACTCCCAAATGTGGCTCGGAAAGCATTGTAGCCCGGGGCGATAAATTATGGATATAGGTAGGTACCTACGTGTGTATTTGTAAAGCAGAAAACAGCGTATTAATTACATGGCCAAGAATAGCAGTAATTTTACAGTGCGTTAGTGTATTTACAGAACTTGTTGAATAAACTCGGGCTGAACAACAACAACAAACAAATCCAGACCTACATTTGCATTAGAGCGACCGAGCGAAAAATGCCGATATTGGACACAAGGACGACTGGAAACCGACAACGGATTCGCCCGGCGCCTCCGCCATTTGCACATGAGAAACTTGTGGGCTCCAAATACCGTAATGCGTCAAACAACAAACTTCTTCCAGCTTTAATTTAATTTAAAAACAAAATAACTTCTGGAATGTATTTATAGTACAACAACTCGACGGTTTTTAAAAGGAGAACCAACTATGTAAAGAATTTCCATAAAAGGTGACGGCCAAATCTCTGACCACTTAAAAGCCACAATGTTAATCAAACATAGGTAGAATATTAACGTTGTGTGTTTGTAGCAAACTCGAGCAACGACATACGGTCCTTACTAAATCTTGAGTAAAACAAGAACTGTAATTCTTAGGTCATATCTGAGTTAGCCATAGACATTTTTAAATGCCCAAAATTGCTCCTACTCCTGTTTCAAAGACAATATCTAATATAACAACGTTGCGTCTTGAAACAAAGTTGAATTTTCAATTTCGAACAAAATTATTGTCGATACCTTCAAGACACGGTTGTTTGGTTCTGTGCAAATCCGAGACCCACTTGAAGCTTTAACTCAGAAAATCATCTCGATAATCTATTAACTTCTTGACTACGCTCTACTCTAGACTGATGTTTATTGAAATTCTTTCTAGAGCCCAATTTCGTCCAGTAACAATCAGATTTGAATAAGTGATGGATTTGCAGGTGCGAGCTTTGCTGAAGTTTCTTGAACTATTTATTTATGCAACAGCCAAAACCCGATAATGCGAACTATCCACTTGCGTGGTTGCAAACTCAATTGCTCTAGCCTCTCAAAACGGAAATGGCAGCAATGTCGCGAAGGATAAAATTGGACAAACGAGTCGTCGTATTGTGGCGGCGTTTTGATCAAGTCCATCTCGCCAAATCCCTGCGTATGTACCTTTATCCGAGCCCTTGGCTGCGCCGTAGTATATGTGCGCCTTTAACAGCCCTTCCTAAGATTCGAGTCTTAGTTCCGGCGTATAGCATTTTCTCTTATTGCGGTTTACGTTGTCTGGCTACTATAAAACTGTCCCGTTGATAGTATCCCCTTTTATTAAGAACACACTAACCGGATTTATTTTAATCTACGACTCGGCCGCCGGAATCTGAGCCCTTCTCCGGGAACCCGTTGCAAAATTTCGGGAATAATTGGGACAGATCGCTCCGGTAGTGCGCCCGGCGATACAAATCGAAATTATGCCGGGGGTTCGCACTTTCGATGCCTGATGCGACCCCCACAATCAACATTCCGCAGGTGTCTAAGATTAAATTTCTCGCCAATTTCCCATCGACCGTTCAACACAAGTATCGCGAGGTGAAACTTCCATTAAACTGGAACTATAAACACGAATTTGCTTCAATAGCGATCCGGGCACGTACATTTCAAAGCAAGAATTCCCATTTCGACGCGTCAATATTTTCTAGCGGTTTAACGGATATTGCTCGACTATGGCGGCATCGATCCATTTTCTTCAGGTGATGCGTAAACTGGAAAAGTTTTCCGAGCAACAGCTGAGGCAATGCGGCCGTATTGAAGTTACAGCGCAAATTTCAATTTCCTCCGCCATGAGCTTCACCTCCTTGTGTAAAGTTGATTTTTACTCTTCACCGTTGTGTTTGAGGTAAAATAGTGTTTTGGGCGCGGGACTTTCTCGCGATGAAAACCCTTGGGGTGAGCGGGGGCGGCCCTTAATCTCGGCGCTGTCTGGCCAAAAATTGTGTTGGTGTTGTTGTGAAGTCGATGTCTGTGCAAGGTAGCCCTCTGCTGGAAGTTGCCGCAAAGTACAAACTACATCAGTTCAGCTGGTGGCTGTGTAAATTCATTCTTGGAGGGTCTCGCCGACAAACTTCCTAAAACTCGGTCCATTGAATTGCGCTGCAGCGGATGGGAAAGTTCAAAATGACAATTACCGGGGGCCCGCATCAAGGCGAGAGTGGTGCGGACAGTTTTCGCCGTTCGAATTGTGATTTCACAATGCCGTTTCGTTTTAGTTCCGTCAACTGCCCGTGTTATCGACGGGCCCCGACGATTAATTCCCCCCTTCCCGGCGATTAGTCGAGATAACCGAACGCAAAAACGTAATCCGTGTAATTGCATATTAGCGAGGGGCACCATCGATTTTTTCGTCATGTCAGGGTGCTTGCGGACGCTGGCCGCGAGGCCTTAATAGATTGTGACAGGCCGGTGCCGTAAGTTGGACGGGGGCGCCCCGCCTCGGCCCTGTTCCAGTCGATCACAAGCCTAATTGGCCACGGATTACGTGCTGCCAATTATTGTTTTCAGCTTGTTTGTTATCTGATTTGCTGTGCGGTCTTTCAGCGCCATTTCTCCCTTATGAGATTACCTTTGCCATTGTTTCTCATTTATTTGCTTTCGCTTAAACGGAACGGGCGGGGGGCGGAAAGCGCCGTGGAGCGCAATTGTTCGACGTTTAAACCGGGAAAAGTCGTAATTTGGTCAAAGATAAGGGACCCCCGCCTTTAAAGATTCCAATTAAACTTGTACCCGGCCGGATCAACGTCGGGCCCCATCTGTACGGTTATGACTGGCAATTTCAAATAATTTAAAGGGTAATCCGTGCGCCAAAGCCAAATCGAAAAGCCGTTCTCACACCAGGCGGGGGTGTATTCTCCATGTAAATACAGCTCACCCCGATACTACGAAGAAAAAATCGAGGGCTCCTAAGTAATCGACCATCACTACCAATAACATAAAAAAAAACAAATTTTTCTTCTTTAAGATTTATGGAACCATTTAAATAAAAAATGCACCGTTTCCTTTCTATAAGAGAGTGCTAAATCTTTAATTTTCTTTTTTGACATCTTGCCGTAACCGTCATTTTCTCTATATTCTATGCATTTATAATTCTATATACCTAGTGAAATCAATTCATTTCTAAGGAAGTACAAAACAGCAATTTTTTTTCTTGTGCGTCAGTAATTTCGGTATTTTGCTCCCTGCAATACTTGAAGTTCTATGCGTTCTCCTCCAAGTCTTTGCTCCAGTCGTCAATATCTTAAAGATGGCTGTTCAACCCATCAAAAATATAAAACATCAAATGTGCCAAATTTCAAAATGCTACTAACGACTCCTATTGTCCGCAAAAAGAAGATTATACGGCTGATTACCAAATCAAAATCTGAATCGTTTCTCCATCTTTCTACAGGATAGTGAACAGCTTTTCTTCAGATTGAAATAATATTATTTTATTTTGAGATTATTGCTGGTATGGGTTTTATCCATGTAGCTGTCATCTAGCACTATGTCTGGAAAACAAGAAGTGATGTACCTTACAGCTAATGTAAATAGAAGAGTCCGTCTCTAGAAATCACTAACAATATAAACATCAAGACATCCGCCGGAAGTATTGTCATTCCAAAATGCAAAAACTCACTAAGCAATCAGCTGTTTACCAAGATTCTCCTTCTCTGCTTCAGCAAAATAGATAAAATAGTTATGCTAAAAAAAGTCCCAGTCCAAGAAGCTAACTTGAAAATATCACTTGACAAACAATATGACGCACACTTCACCACGTAAGAGGTTCCAAGAGTAGTTAAAGAGTCGAGTTTGGACTGTTAGCGAAAGACCTATCAATCAACATGGATATCCTGATACAACAAATCTAGTAAAGTTCTTTCCTTCAAATCAAAATTTTCCACATTCAGATTTTGAAAGAATAATTCCAAGTAGTAAATTTCACAGCGTTCTAGGACGCTTCCTGTATAATTTGTTATTGCGGGAGCTACGACCACACTCATCCAATTTGCAATTATATAATAATATTTGTCACCTCTTGCAATTCCAACGTATTGGAGACTAGAAAGAATATAAATCCAAGAAGCCAACCTAAAAATCACACCTGACAAACAATTTGGGTTTACTTCACTCCACCCAGGCGTTGCTCCACCGCTCACCCAGCTCTATGAGTGGTAGAGTAGTCAAGTTTAACAACAGAGACTAATCCATAAACTCATCAACGTAAATTTTCCAACAGGCATAGCAAAACTAGTAAAGTCTCTTATTTCCAGCAGGCCTTTCAACGTCAAATTGGCTGCTTGCAATTCAATTAAAAAAATATTTTTACGAAAGTTACAAGAGAGTTAATTTTGGGACCATTCTTGTTCATTTGTGCATTGGCAAAAGCCAATGCTACAACCAATTTACCGACGACACAACGGCATCTATTGTATTTTTAACTTTATTAGAGCATTTGAGTACTTAGAAACGTAACTAATTTAATGCGGACAACCATCTCACCTCGACGCCAGAAATCATCATTTAATAACGCAAGAAAACTCTTTTTATACAATGCGTGATCAAACCCATCCATATCCATACACCCTCATATTTGGACTCATATTTAAACAAATATTAGACTCATATACGACCTCTTTAGTCCTGGATAAAGTTAATTGTCTCTTTGCGGTTCCTTCATAATGTCTGACAGGCTCAGCAAGTCTTCATCCCATATTTATTGTAATTATCAGGAGATTCCAAGCTCATTGTCGTCTTCATGCAGGTACATCTTTCAGTTCTTTCATCTGCATATCCATTCTATAGGAAACTTCCAATATCTGAGTCGGTGAGTTGATATGTTTTTGTAGTATAATAAGACGATTTGAAAGCAAGTCTCGAGCAGTTTTATTATAATAATAAATGTAGCTCAAAAAAACGTTCACTTAGAATTAACTACTTGATGTAACAAAAAGATCAGAAAGCGACAGCTAATCAAGCTAAAAACTAGTTAATCACTCACACGTTCTCTTCATCTGCGGCGATTATAAAATCTATTTAGTTGCATTTTGGTCCACCGTCAGGTACTTATTCACTGTCATTTTTACACATTTCTAAGCAGAAAAAGTATTGACTTTCTGCATATTCAACCAGGTTGCGTTTTTGTTCAATTCTAATTTTGCCGGTCCGTTCTCCGGCATGCACGTTCTCCGTAATATCAGGTCGTAAATCAGAAAACTAAGTACCTAGTCTGAGCAAACTTCTTACTCGTACAGTTTCAGATCAATATTGAAATTACTAACAAAATTCCATCACACCATCTACCACATCTTCTGTTCCATGCTCAGTGGTGAACTTCCACTAGACTTTACCTGCTTAAATTAAATTCAGATTTGCTGCATCCAGAGATGAATTGCAGATATGTCGACTGGCGTGACTCAACGCAGGAAGAGGTAGACCTCAAAACGGAATTGCTGGCAGTCACTGCGCATCTCAAGTGAAGTTATGCATACCAAAGCAAACGGATATCTTCGACAATTTATTGATTTATGGCGGGCGATAGTTGGAAACCGTTGAAAATGGATGGAACACGATTGCCTTATTTTCGGCCATAACAGAGTGTCATAAATCGCAATTACTCCGGCGGGATTACCGTTTAATTTTAGATTCGATTAAAGACAAAGTTTGAACGTTTATTTTGTAAAGTTGGAGCCGGTATTACGGATCGAATGAAAATCCTCCCGGCCCGGTGTACACTGATCTTGTGGATGGGCGCTCTCTAATGAACCAATAGTGATAGCGCTCGAACGGTGCAATTAAATCGACTGCAATTAAAATAGATTGAAATTAAACGGTCTTACAACGACGTTATCATCCGGACGTAAACTATCCGAATATCTTCGGTAGCTTTTCTTTTATTGCCATAATATTTCGTCTTAACGCGGCAATAGCAGTAACATTCTTATGACATATCGTTAAGAGAGTTTATAAAATCGGTAAAACGGCAATTAAACTGATAGCGTTCCGGCCATTATAAATGCCCTTTACGGTACCTAAGAGTGCCGTTTGTTATTTTTATTTGTGGCGAGCGCCTGGGGAAACCGTGCTTCCTGAATTGTCGCGCAACTTTACCGAACTTGATCCCCGAGTTTCTGGATAGTGTCTGCACCGCACCATCCAGAACGTTTCGGTGATAGCTCTGGAGGTACCTATATGGATGGCGGTGGCGGCGACGTATCGCCCGAAATGTTTTGAAACGATGCGAGATTCGTCAGACTTTGCGGTTATTATTGTTCTGTGTAAGTTGGCAAGTCGCAGATTGCCTTATATGTGGGCGGCGCCCGGGGCGATTCTTCCCTCTATTTGTTGTGATGCCAAACTGTCATTCGGAGAGTTCGTAATTGGCATATTCACATAGCCGACGGTGGATGCGATATGCTACACAAACAATCGTCCCTAAATCGAAATTCCCCACGCGAACCCATCAACTAATTTTCTTGCGCCAGCCCTATTTGTTAGTTTCGTCTTGAACGTCGCGACTTATTCCGCATCGTCTGTGTGTAAATTATCTTCGCTAATGAATTGTTTTCTGACTTACTCCGCCAAACTTTCTTAATAGTTCACTCACTATCTCGTTTCCACGTGTTAACTTAATCCATAAATTAACGCCGGCATAATTTCAAACTGCCATAGTTACTGTATCATTTATGTTTCTACTTGTAAAAGCAGTTGCGCCCTTTACGGCCCTCAACTGCACTTAGCCAAAGTTGGCGCCAGCATCGCATCAATGCCGACAGATAAAGCCAACCAACCCCATAACCAGCCGAAATTCTTCGGCGACGCCTCCGGGCATCCGCCGATAACAATTCAGCGCGCGCTAATTTCACCCCGGAGACCGACAACAATTTTTAACTGGCCTACCAAGATCACGGTACAACACAACAATACTCCCCTGTGTCCAGGTCTCAAGAAAGGATTCGAGGAGATTTCTCCAACAAGTCTTGACCATCTACAAAGTTCTTGACTACGTGAGTAGGTAAAAGGCAAACGTTTAACACTCTTCTGATTCCGCATGCCAGCCTTTTTGTATCCCACAAAGTCTTGCGTGCCTCAGGACAATGCTTCTACCCCAATTTTGTCCCGTTCCTATGTTACAGACTGCCAACAACAGATATTCCACAATGACAACCTTTTCAAATAATTCAGTCGAATTAATGTTCTGCACAAAACCAGCCTAACCTCAACAAAATCCAGAAATAACAAAAAATCTAAAGGCGTCAAGTCTGGAGACCGCGATGGCCAAACAATCACTACTAAAGATTCCCTTATAGTAGGTTTTGTGGTCACCACCTTCTTAAAATAACCAATAGACCCTTCGCAATCATCAGATTGAATTAAGATAGGTCAGGAGACCTTTCCTCTTCCTAGTACAACTCCCTACCTTGACCTTAGGTGTTTCACCACGCCACAGTCAGTTGCAAAGAAACCAGACAAACATCTCGTTCTGCCACACATTAAGGGAAAAATAATGCCAGCAGAGCACAAGGTCCGTCCAGTTCCTTTTGCAACTAACTGTACAGCAAAAATATTTTCAAACAAACAAATGTCAAAAGTGTATGGTAAATTTCCACTTCCTAAACATTAACAAACAAATAGTTTTACTGCCAACTTCTGAATTGATCTTACAACCGCTGCTACGAAGGGCGGTTAAGGGCGTCCAGGTTTCTGCTTGTCTGCATTTGCGCTGTGCATTAGGGAACCGAATGCGAACTGATTCCTGAGCCGCATACGAGAACGGATAACCGTCTAAATAGTTCCAACAAAAGACTGCATAAATCATCTTCGCCGCAGATGAGTTCTAAAAGCTCATTGAAGAAGACACAGCGGCACTTCATCCCTGAAACCATTATCTCTGTAAAACTGACGGACAAGTCGTCGGGATGAACTAGCGGGGATGACGCGCGACAACCATCAGAAATAATAGTTTTCGTGTCGATAGTTTGGTGGGTGGCAAGGCGCAAACTGGAAGGAGGCGTGCAAGCGGAGCTGATTAAGATTATAGAAGTTTCGAAGCAATTTAAGAATTCCTATTTTATCTAAATAATTATCTTTTCAGTGTTAGAACTCAGTCGTTATCTGGAAAGACATTAAGTTCTTCGTGGCGAGCGAATAATGCTCGCTCTACAAGTCGGCGTAAATAGAGTAGCGGGCTCGTTGATGTATGGCGCAAGTCTGGCAACACGAAGCGTCACCTTCTTTATGATTGAGGACGAGATAGTCGGGTGGTGATCTGGGTTAAATTTGCATGATAAATGAAAGAGGTGGTGAGCTGTGATCACGGCAGACCTCGATTACCAAAGGTCTGCCGTGCTGGCGGTGAACCTAAACAAATCGACAAACTGAAACGTATCATCTAAATTCTGAGTATGATTTGTTGGCAATACCACGGCATCAGAACGTTCGGGTGGCCGATTTAATTTCAGGAATTTATATCACCACACAAGCGCGAATTTGTGGGTTGTGACGCGCCGCTGGTTTTATGGGAAATTCGATTTTCCAAGAGCCCCAAGCAAGCGGGGCCCCCGATAATTCCAGATCTAACGCTAACGCTAACAAACACTTTGTGAAAAGTATGGAAACTGCCCATAAATAATTCATCAAAAAGTATCGCGGCCCCGAAACACATCCACTTTTTGAATTGGCTTCGTTAAAAGCGGTTGTTTATCGAATTCCGCTCTTCAAGATATCTCGCGAGCCCTAATGCAATTGAACGTTTCCGATCCAACCCGGCATTCATCACTGCATGTGTGCGGCGTTTCTTAGCCACGTACCTTGATTGCTTTCAATTTTTCTTTCGTCAATGTAAGCACACCCTAAATAAATTCCTTTATCTTCCTGTGGTTAAAAGGAAAACGTTAAGGGCGTGGGGGCGGTGAGGCGCTTTCGGTGACAGAATGAAAAGTTGTGACAAAGAATCGAACTCGTTGGGCGGAATCGAAATGAAGACATTTTGCCCGTTCCGTGTCTCGACATCATAAGCAGCGCAATAAACTTCACAGACTTCGAATCAAACCGTATTCAGTCTCTCGAAACTTCGATGTTAATCGTGTCGGCGAACAATTTGAAATTAAAATGCGAAATCGATTATTCCGCGGAGATATTTACGGAAATATCGCGAATCCCCCGTTGCGATGAGGGATTTTCACCCCGACTGCTCCTCCTTCCGGTTTAGAATGCAAAGCACAATCTATTAATTCAAGTTTTTAAATTAAATCATGCCCGTTGCGAGTCCCAACTTTAAAACGTATCTGCCCGGGGAGCTACAAGTGCAATAATTTTTGTTTTGGACCCCGGCTCTGGTCGCGTTATGCATAATTTTAACTTTGTTTAATTTGTTAATGAAAATTCCGGAAAAGGGTCACGTCCAGAATTCACTTTGTTCGCTAATACTTTCAAAGCCGGAATGCCCCTAATTTATTGCCGCAACAGGAAAAGCGCAGCGACATCTACAAAAATTGGCAAGAGCCGCATTTCAAACCCAAAACCGTTCTGCGGACCTTCGATAAATTTCGAAACGTTTCAATCCCTAATACGGTAAAGTGCATCCAACGGTGCAGATCTAAGCTAATGCTACGTCAAAGATTGACGACGCTGCGGCCTGCCGAACTTCCCAATCTGTCCAAACTCAAAATTAAATTTTAAGGGGAAGAAAATGTTGCCCGCCTAACACGTATCTTAAGCATGAGTACAAGTGAAAAAATAGTGGCGGTTTGTCAATTAAACAGTTTTATACTGTTATTATTAAAAAATGTAAGCAAAAAAAGATATAAGATTTAGAGAGTAATGAGACAAATAGACACAACAAACAAAGATACAAAATTAGAAGAACCTGAAAAAAAATAGAAAAACTACAACTTGCCCACAGTCCACCGGTAAAATACCTTCAACCTAGAAACATGGTATTATACACTACTGAACCAAAATAAAGCAACAACTTTTCATTTTAAAAACTTCCTAAAGCAACTGATCCAACTACATATTAATATTGGATATACATTATATTCTCGGTCCCCTGGTAACATTTCCATAATGATAGTTTAGATTTTTGAAACGGTTGCCCTATAATGTAAGTACAGCCAAGTTCAAATGTAATGTTCATCTGTTAAACTTTAAACTCATTTATTTTCCTTATAAAACCAACACAGACATTAAAATTCATATTTATGCTAAGCATATAAAACAATGGAACAGATGCATTGAGTTTCCTTTAGCTAGTATATCATTTTGTACAAGAAGTTTAAATTTTAATAGTGTGAGATAGACATTACCTTTGAAACTAAATGTACATAGTCCGGTCCGAACCTTCAATCTCAAAGTACATACATTTTTAGGATTCTAAGATAACTAACTAAGATAACTGCGCTGTATCAGAATATTCAACCCTGCATCTCTGCGAGACGTTGCCCCAGTCCCTGGGAACGATACAAGGGTTCGAAGGCACATCGACGACCAGGTAGAAGGATTCTAAGATAAAACCATCATGGATAAAGTCGCGTTTGTTATCAAAGCAAAATCCTATAACAGCATTAAAAATTGTTGTCAAGCTTGGTGTTGAGCGCTTTGGCTGTCAACCTTTATAGCCCACAAGGCTACTGGCTATTTACCAATCATAGTCTTTATTTTCTAACCCTTTTAACCCTGCGCAAAAAATTGTCTCGACCTACCCAGAATGTTGGGTTATACGCGAGTCGATGGAGAACTTGGTGTATTAATTTGAAGATCGCCAGGAAAATGGATATAGAAGCCCCTACCAATAGATGCTCGCTGCGGTTTTGCTAATGAGTTTCTTTCTTCAATTGCCGTTATTTGCACAATAGCCGGCGGCTCACATTGTGTTACACCTCGAACGGAATTGCGGAAAAGATCAACAAAAGGTGTTTTGCTCCCACTAAACAACCCACTTGTTGGTAACACGAAATGGAAATTTCACATTTCCCAACTCCATTCCGCCATCAATTTCAACTTTTTCCCGAAGCAAAGTACGATTTTATTTTTAAAGCGAAATTGCCGGGTGCGTGCCGTTCCGTCGTTAATTTTGCGAAGAAATTTCAGAAAATGCGACACAATTAAAACGTTTCAGTCCGGAATCCGGTTAGAAGAGTTTTCCCGGAGGCGCGCTGTCGTGACAGTAATAAATACTCCAGGCAATAAATGAAATACGTCCAGCAGGGGATGGAATGTCTTACGAGGCCACTCTTATCGCGAAAGGCCACGTGCTGTTCGAGCTCGTATTTCGACAATGTTGAAGCGATCCTTCCCAAACGCGATCACCCTAAATTTTACTTATTTAACGTCGATTAAGGGAACAGTCTTCCGAGAAGTGATGCACTGCAGGAGCGCCATCGGGAGAGGCAATAATTGCGTTAATACGCCGTTACGTTCCTCCCCGGAACAAAAACAATTTAATCATGCATCACCAGAAGTAGAACGATGCAATCTTCCATTATCCCGGGGATAGCTGGTTGGGCCGGGAGCAGCAGCAAGAGCGAACGACGTAACAAAAAGGGAATGCGTCGTTTGGCCATCGGCGCAGAATTGCCAGTTACTGAAAGCCCACGGCATGAGTTTTAAATAGAATAGAACAATAACGGGGTGCCTTTCAGATCCCGCCATAAAGCCGACATGAATTTCGTGCAAAGTAACAGTTACGGCCACCTATATCAATTTCTGTGAAATGTGCCCGGTGTACGGATACAATTCCCTTTGTAACGAGATAGCGCCGGGATATGGGAGTATGATAACAAGCATGATGTATGGCTGATCTTCCCCGAGATTCTATCGCACAAAATCTCCCTATCGGGAGAGTGGCAAATTTGCCACTAAAACAATACGACCGGGCGTCGCAGGAAACGCGACACTGATATTTTTAATTTGACCGTTACGACCACCTTAACTGGGAGTTAACGCGCCATAAATTAAATTTTCAACATCTTCGCCGATAAAAGCCACGCATTACGCCCTGCTCGATGCGTTATCCCGCTCCAACGCTATTATCGCCCAAATTGCATCGCGCTACCACACACAGCTATTTCCTCATTGAGCAAAAAAATCAGTACCCAAAATCGCAACAAATATACAAGGAGATTTCGAAAAAACTGCAACCGGAATCAGAAAGAGCCAGATATGTGGAGCAATGCGTTCGTGCTTTTACGAGTAGCTTGACCAATAGTTTGCCGAAGTTCGGCAAATACCGCTTGTGTGGCGCCTGCTTAAGAGTTGAGGTTATGTAAGATCATTGCAAAATGGACGTTGCAAATCCGATTTCGACACCACACCTCCCAGTAGTGTCTCAATAGATTTTTAACAAGGCCCCGCAAATTTATATTAAAAATGTACACATGACACAGAAGGCACCACTCTCACTAAACGTCGAAGACAAGCAATTTTTCAAACAGTGGAAGTACAAAGATTTTTTGGATTTTTTAGCTGAAAAAGTAATGAAATCAACCCTTTTTTAGACTTAAAGGGCAGAATCATAATTGATTATCTTCTAAGGGGTAAGCTCCAGCGGCTCCTATGTCAGACTGCAAACATTTCAAACGTCCCTTGTATATGCGTAACAACGTGCGTTCTTGAACTGCCTTTAACACTACTCTGCCTTTAAAAAGTCCTCAATATAGAGAAGGTTTAACTTTTGTTTCGGCCGAATCTTCTTGGATCTGCCTTCTGTAGAGATTGGATTTAGTCGGCGAAGTGCTTGGTGGTTTCGGGGATGGTCGGGCGCGAGGTTCGGACGCGGCTTCTCATTGTGTATTCGGCCTGGGTGTTGCGTCTTTTAATTTGCATGGGTCGGGCCTTGACCTCCCCGGGGTCCTTTCCGTTTACGCCGGTCTGTTTATTAACAAAACATTTTTGGCGTCCCTCCGCCAGGCGCGTCGCCCCTTGTGATACGTCACGGCGTCGCCGCGTCACTCGATCGCCCGTCTTTCTTTATCACACACATCCTAATAAATTGTCTGCGTTGCGAAAGTACAACAGAGAGACCGGTTGAGTGCGGCGGACATAAACTGCAAAGTGACGGAGAGGTGTCATCGCGACCGGGCGTCATAACGCGCCTCGAGAGCGCCATAAAGCCACTCCGTGCCCTACGGACGCTCATCAGGAGCTCTCTGAGCGTCCGGACGCCTTTACGCATATACGGCGACCGCTCACGCCTCTTCCATCACACACATTACGACGTTACCGGCCGAGTTGTGCGAATACAACACGTCTTGTGCGTCCTGATGTTCCCGTATAAATTACAACGAAATTAGAACGACGGCAACGAGTCCTGATGCGAGGCCTCCGCCATCCCTGCCACCAACGACGACGAATTTATGTCGCCGGTTCTGCTGGAACGACCCGAATTAATGTTGTTTTTCGAGAATATATTTTTATTTTCGGGGTTGATATCTTCCTTCGCCCGTCTAATTTATTTAGCTGAAAAAAATCGTAACTTTTTACAGCCCCATGGAAATATATTGCGGATAACGTTTTCACGCAATTTTACGCCCGGCCTTTTTACCTTTTTGACGGGCGCGAATGACATGTCGCAAATCAAAATTGGACATTAATCAAAGTCACGCCGAAAAGCCGGCTTTTTACCGATTCTGGCCCGCAACAGTCATTTCCGGAAATGGTCCTTGGAGGGGAGCGCGGAACGGGGCCCGGACTCAACCCTCGTGTGCAAACCGTAATTGTCGCACAACAAAATGGGAATTCTTGACGGGCTCACAGTCTCCCGGCGCCTCCACCAATTGTCGCCCGGCTGCCACATCGACGCCAACCATCTCTGCCAACTTCCAACAGCTCGCCTCTCAAGAGGCTTCGTCTATGAATCGCCCGAATTGCGGAACCGCCAATTTACACAACATGTCGCTTCGTTAATTCGAAATTGCGATGCGGCAAAATTTCGGCCAAGACTCGACCCTTCATCCTCAAATCGAAAGCAGATGCCCGAAACCATCGGCAAATATTAAAAGTTTTTGGTTAAAAGCTGGAAAATGTTTTAATCCTTAAAAATACGAATCCCGTTTTAGGAACACCATAGTACTTCAATTTTTTAGGTAGGATTGATGCATTCTTTTTAAATAATTTGTTTAGTAACCAGCGTAATACACTATTAAAAGCGATTTTTGTACATAATTTTACCCCTACAAACTCTAGACCCAAAAAGATCGACCTAAGCTTCTCGTGTGAACAAGGTGGGACGGTTTAGAGTTGCAGGTCAGACCGATGCCTGGGTTGGAGAATCCGTGCAGCCCTCTTTCGGGCGTCGCCGCAAATTCACGGTCCGGTAGCATGAAAATTTCAGCCGACTCCTCGCACATATATCAAGGTAAACTACGCTTAACGACGGCATGTTTTCGGGCGTCACACTGACGGCGGACTTCACAGGGGGGTTATAAAAGTGGAACCAGCGCGCTAACATCCCCATGAATCAGGCGTCTAGCGGTGCGTTCCAGTGCAACCGCCGTCTCTTCAGGACGCGTCACACAAGAGTAAACTGTGCATAACGACTGCATTAAAAATCGCGACACGTCACAGCAATAAAACACGCGTAAAACTTCACCGCCAGTTCTCCGTTTACGTGTAGTTGCGGTCGATTCGACCGTTTCGAGAAAAAGCTCGATCGTCGGTGGTGGCGGCCATTCCAAAGCTCGCCGTTATTAACGTCGTTTTTCTTTCGCTTGCAATACATCAGCTTCACGTGAGGCATGCTGAAACGGCTATTAAACCGCGATAAAAATGCGCGAGTACGTGTGACGGGCACGTTTTAAACATTCAAGTGATTCCCGCCGCCCGGAATTATTAAACCGGAGAATCGCACAACCCCGTAAGCTTTGAATTATCGTGTTCCGTTAGCGGCCGACTACGACAACGTTGCGTATAGTCTCGTGATTTATGCCGCGATTTAACTTTGTTTGTGCACTTTTTAATCCATATAAGAAGCTATACGTTGCTGTCAAAAATGCACCACCGCCTCCCTCTTAGTAACTTGAGTAAATAACAGCAACGGCCATAAATCCAACGTCACGGGGTAATTCCGTTACTAACTCGAATAATTACTCGCACAGCAACAAAGGCCGCGGGACTCGGAGGAACAGCCCGCTTCTTTCGACCACATTTCGCAGCAAACTTCCCTTTTCTTCCCCTTGTTTATTTAGTATCCTTAAAAGCAGACATCACGTTGCACCTGAAGCCCAAGGAGTAGTAATTACATAGTTCTCCATGCACCATTGATAAAAATACTTTTGAACCAAGCATGTAAGAAAATCTTTCAGATGAAATGACCAGCGCGCAGTCCGGATTTACATCCAATTTCATGTGCAAGAAAGGATTGGTAGAAAAACTAAAAAAAGTGTGCAGTCGAGCAAACTGAAAGTTCACAAAAGATGCGTGAATAGACTACAGTTTCTAGAACAAATGTAATGTATTATTAATTTTCCCGGACAATTTTTCCACGTCAGCCTTAATGATAGCGTGGATATTCGTTCACCCCCTGTAAACCTTAAATTTCTCCAACAACATGTACGTCTAGAGCGAGATATTAACTACGAGGGATATTTTTAAAGTAAAAAAATATACTTCAACAAAATAAAATAATCCAATTCACTGAAGAAAGTGCTGAGAAAAAAAAAGAGCTATACATTGTACAATTTCAGAACGGGTCAAACGCCTACTGAACAGGCCTCTTAATGTTCGAAGCAAATAGATAGAGCAAATAAAAAAATTTAGATACCTTGGAATATGGCTCAGTGAGGACTGGTCGTCAGACATAGAGATAAAATGCCCAATAGAGATCGCCCGAAGAACATTTATAAAACTCCATAACGTACTTGGGTATTAGCATAGACTTCGACCTTAATCTTAAAATGAGATTTGTGAAATGCTGTACAGGGTGATGTGATTCACGTAGCCTGTGCATTAGAAGTTTTTCAACTTCCAGTTGGATTAGAAATTCGAAATTTGGGAGGCAGTCATAATCAGTCATGCTCATTCTATCTAAAATATTTTGAGCTCTCTAGCTATACAGGATGTGCCAAAAGTCGGTATCAACTTTCTTATTTTAAATGGAAACGTACCATTTCTTTTACATGGCTCAATTGGTCTTCTAACTTTGAGTTTTCATAACACTTGTTATGTGAACGTATCTGGCAGACGGTTCAGAATTTATGAAAACCAATTTATAAAGTACTTAATTCAAAGTCCAGACTAACTTCTGATATCTTAATGGTGGTTCCATTTTGTACCATATGGGCGCAGACAATTTTCAAATATCGCAACCAAAAATGGTCAAGAAGTCATTTTTTTCAAATAGCACCTACTAATTTTTTTTTGCACCATTCGATAGAAAATTGTATTTTGGGATAAGTTACTTAAGCATTCCCTATACCTAACTTCATTCCCTATCAAATTAACCATTAAAATCCAGAAATTCCATCAATCATGCCGAAAGATTTTTTTGTTTTTTAAGTATGCCATGGAAACAAAAGACAATTGCAACAATTTAATTATAAAATAAATACCTTACTAATTTTATAAAACAACAACAACAAAAACTATCAAAAACCATTTTAACAAAATTCTAATGTAAATGTTCAATGCGAGAACCATTTTGATTACTACATTCTATTAATCTATTTTCAACAAATTGTGTAGCTCTTCTTATTTCGTTGGGGTCACGACTATCGAATGCTCTTATTATTCTCTCTCTCAATTCGTCTATGTTGCGAAGTGATGAAGTATAAACTAAATCTTTTATTCGACCCCAAACATAAAAATCTTGTGGGGTAAGGTCTGGAGATAATAAGAGCATTCGACAGTCTTGGTTCCAACAAAATTAGAAGAGGTACACAATCTGTTGAAAATGGATTAATATAATGTAGTAATCAAAATGGTGCTCACATTGGACATTTACATTAGAATTTTGTTAAGATGGTTCTTGGTAGTTTTTGTTGTTTTTGTTTTATAAAATTAGTAAGGTATTCATTTTATAATTAAATTGTTGCAAATGTCTTTTGTTTCCATGGCGTACTTGAAAAGCCAAAAAATCTTTCGGAAAGATTGATGGAATGTCTGGATTTTAATTTTTAATTTGATAGGGGATGAAGTTAAGTATAAGGAATGCTTAAGTAACTTATCCCAAAATACAATTTTCTATCGAATGGTGCAAAAAAATTAGTAGGTGCCATTTGAAAAAAATGGCTTCTTGACCATTTTTGGTTGCGATATTTGAAAATTGTCTGCGCCCATATGGTACAAAATGGAACCACCATTAAGATATCAGAAATTAGTATGGACGTCAAACTAAGTACTTTACAAATTGGTTTTCATAAAATCTGAACAACCTGTCAGATACGAATTTCTTCGTAAGCTATCACATCAACTATTTTTTTTACATAAATTAACATAATGTCAAAAATTGTCAGATAAGAAAACTCAGAGTTGGAAGACCAATTGAACCATGTAGAAAAAATGATATGTTTCCATTTAAAATAAGAAAGTTGATACCGACTTTTGGCACATCCTGTATAGCTAGAAAGCTCAAAATATATTGGATAGAATGAACATGACTGCGTCCCAAGTTTCAAATTTCTAATCCAACTGGAAGTTGAAAAACTTCTAACGCACGGGCTACGTGAATCACCCTGTATATGGTCGGTGCTGGTACAAGATAGAAAGATGAACACAAAATGCTCGCACCATGAACAGAACATAAACTTTTGAAATGTGGGCGTTCCGTAGAATCCTCGGGATACCATGGTCAGCCAGAGTGACTTAACGAGAAAGTATTAATAAACAAACCAAAATGTTGACTGTAACAAAGAAGAGAAAGAGAGAAAGCATACTTAGAACACATTATGCGGGGCAGTTGATTATTGCAAAAAAATAGAGGGTAAAGAAGAATTGGAAAGAAAAAGATGTCAAAGCCCTTGAATATAAGATTTAAAAACCGCAGAAAACCTTATACATACAGCTATGAAGAAGAAATAAATAAATAATGTGTTTCCAGGATCCAGGGGTGGATTTGCATAGCAAGACGAGATGATGATTAGCTTCCTCTAGATAGCCAAGTACCTACCTACTATTTTAGACCTTATAATTTCATATGTAGTACTTTATCGTCGAATCTTTAAAGTAATTAACCCCGCAATTTCAAGATAGTTGCTCGATGTAAAATCAAGATAAATCGAATGGAATAACAAATCTTAAATATCCATGTTCTAATTTCACATTATGTACTTTCTGACAGATATGCTAATTTCTTAACAAACTAAAAAAAATTAAGTTCGCTTTCAACAGTTGTTTAAATTGCAAATGAAGCATGTTGCTGACGAGGTGGCGAAAGAGAATATGCGCATTTACCTGTGTCCATGGTATAAACGGCAAACAACATTTCATGAACAAGTCCCTCGATGTCCTACCTGCATTCTAAATTTTAAATCAGGATCAGTCGTTTCCGGCAATAACACTATTTCCACAATTGCTTACCGGGGACCAGTTGCCACCGATAGCGCTCCAGTCGTTAAGATAATCTCCCAGAGCACAAAACGAGCCCTTTTGGAGCATTAAACCGTTTGCACGGGGAAAAGATTATGAAAGTGCGGATTTCTGCTTCCAAACTAAAATCGCAGATCGAGCGCCGCAACTAGATTTTGTCACACAAAATTGCGCCTTGCCGGATACAGCAATTTAATAATGAAATTCCCACCAAGAAAATTTTGAAGTCACTCTAAAGAAAATAAATAATAATGAAAAAAAGAAAAATAGGTTCAGCTTTTCAAAATACTGGCATTAATCCGTAATGTGCCCATTTAGAGAAAGTTGTGTTCTAGCCAGGCAAAGAAAACATCTTCGATAATCAGTTAGTAAAATGGAAATTGTTGCAGGGCTGAGATCGGATCCGAATCGTCTAATTAAAGAACAGTAATACAGAATTTCCCGTAAAATCTGATGATGTTCCATTTGAGAGAAAAGTTGTGATGGGGCTCGCCGGTCTGGGCCGCTTCTTATTAGTCGCTTGTCTTAATGACGACCATCCCGAATAAATCTTAATTAAAAATTAATTTAACACCCGCGACTTACGCCCGCCGAGATGCCATAAATGAGTGCAGCTAGCTATAGGAGGGCGAACATTTGAAACGCGATAAAGTGGAAATAAATTATTTTCGGCGAGTGATTTATACTTGAGGTCGTTTATTTTCTCTTGGCAAATGTATTTCTAGTTTTGGAGTATAAAACCCGGGCCGGCAGATTCGTGCTAAACCTGATTTATTTCGCTGTTTGCTCCGACATGTTCACTTTTATCGTTACACTCATGCATTTGCAACGCCGTAAATCAAGTCCTGGTTAATATGAAGATCGCTCCGAAACGAATTAGCAAATTAGTCGATTGGAGCGAGAAAGCGCGCCCGCTCTCCCGAGAATGATGTATTTTCTTCCTGCATTTGCTTTATGGTCCACCTGCTATGCGCGTCCTCCTTCTGGATTCTTTTCCAGGCGCCAGCTGCAGAGAATTCCTCACTCCAATTTATGCCGGCGTAGTGAAAGGAAACTCGCCATAAAATTGTCAACTTGCACAAATGTACCAAAAAGCTTCTTCAAGAATTGTTATACGACGGTTTTTATGGACGCAGCCTCGTACAAATAACACCCCATCTCGCCACTACCACCCCGAACTCGCCATCAGCGTTCGTCCGCGTATTAATTTCCAGCGCCGCCACCCCGTAATGTGCCACAATAAACTCGTGTAACAATAATCCATCCCCATTACGCCTCTTTCAGACCGGGCGCCTCGTCCGTATAAATTAATTTTAAAACCGCCATTCCGATTTAACGGCCCGCGGTTCGAGTTATTCAACTTTCAGTCTGGCGGTACAATAAAAAACGCGGGGTATAAAACACAAACAGTCTTCTTTGCGTAAATTTTATCGTCAGAATTGGAGAGTCGACCCCGAGATCGTAAAATAACGAGACAAATTCCGATATCGACCGCGGTATTGCCGAATATTCACCTTCAATACACTTTCGCTAAGCCCCATCGTAAGCCTCCTCGTTTTAATGGATTTGCACGTATAATTTATTAGGTCTCTATAATGTGAAAAGTGGAAAAATAAAATACGGCGACGGCGACGGTGGTGGAGGCGTCGCAGCCTCGGAAGCGGGAATTTCCGTTATCAGATTTTGCGCCGCTTTTTTATTATTATCCGCGGCGATAGTTATTTTTATTTTTTTATTTTACACCGCAATCTCGATGGCAATACGGCACTTGACTTGGCGTTTTAGTGCAGTCCACCGCTATTCAAATTTTGACTTCAGTTCGCACTTCCAGGTTAAAACGTCATTTAAGCGGGAATCGAACCCAGGTCCAGCAGTTCTGATTCCAGTGAAGCAACCACAGCGCCACGGAGCCCCCTAGTTATTTCTCTGTTAAATCTTGCTCTCGAGTTCCCAATCATATATTACTCAACAATTATAACACTTTTAGATTTACTTCTTACGCGTGGTACTTTAACAGGAAAAAATTTTCATTCTGAAGATTTAAATAGAGCTTTTTGGGGTATTAGCCTAAACGGGATTAGCATTTCCAAACGTAAAGAGACGATTTAGAACACTTTGCAGCTCTTAACTAAGAGGGGCAAGCATAAAAAATAATTTCTAAGCAAATTCAACCCCCGGAGCAGTATTTTTTATAATAATCATATTTTGTTCGGGGAGTTGCGGGGCGCGTGATAGAACAGGAATAATTTAGTGGCGATAATCAGTTAGATGGCGAAGGTTTTATGTCGGGAGCGCTGTTTTTCGGAGATAAATTCGGGTTATGTAGTGCAGAAACCCGAAATGGCGCGTTGGAAGAACAATAAAAGGGAACATGCATTAATTTGGAGATTTGCGCGGCGGCTGCAGTAAAGAACGCCGGCTTCCAGACCCCGATAATTCCACCGGATCCGGCGCGGTACTTTTTCTTTTCTTAATTCTGGCATACGAACGTGCAACAATTCACAGACTTGTAAAATTGATGGCGAGTTTAAACCCGATCCAAAGTGAATTAAGCCCGGATCTCCATAGAGTGCGGCCATAACTTACTGGTAGACAATGTTACGAAGTTTTGTTCCCAAGAAAATCCATTTGCGTATTCTGCTTATATTACCCGGATGCCCTCTGCCTGTAAAGTGCGAATATATCGCGCAAACTTTGTAAAATATTGTCGGTGGCGGCGCTCCGGGTCGCTCCTCCCCGTGAATAATTGACGATTTTCGGCCGTGTGATGACGGCAACCGGAAAAATTAACGAACGACGACGTAAAGCACATATTGACTTAAACCGAAGACATCCAAGAGAACAATAAAGCCTCCTCGCTGTCTCATCTGTCTGATTAAACGCAATAAAACGTCCCCGAGTATCAGCCGCGCGACTCGCCGCTTTAATATTTAATTCGCAAAGGGGGAGGAACGGTAATTCGACGTCGCACCCCGCAAATTATGCGATGCACAATTGCGCCAGTTATGGCATTATCTCCAGCCACTTCATTAACGTCGTAACTCTGCAATTGTCGCTTTTTACTGTCGGTCAGCCATAAAACTAAACGAATGGCACGAAGTGCCCTCGACATCGGTAATTGCTGACCGCGCCACGAAGACACCTGACCCCGCTACCTGCGCTACTAAAAACGCAATTTTTGAATCCTCCCCTAATTGGACCGAATAACGCGTCCTCGTTTAAACTTCGTTATAGTTCTGTTTGTAACTGAAATTAATTGCGCAATTCGTGACGCGGGCCCGTTAAACGGCCAAGCACGCCGTTTGGAGGAGACTCGTTATATGAAGCAGTGAAAAACCACTTAGGTCCCGTGCAGAGAGACTTCTCCTCTATTTTTCCCCAACGGCGCCGGGCCTCGGCCAAAGCGGAATTGTTAAACAGGCCGAAGCAAAAAGTGCTCCGAGTTAATTATTCCCTACAATAACGCCTAACGGTACTTAATTAAACGAACAATCGTATTTATTCAAAGGCGTCTCCAGGATCTCATCCCGCTGCGTCCCGTTAACGTGGCATTTGTATTCACGCGCCTGTAAAAAAGAACTGGGGAGATTTACGCGACAAAGGAAAGCCTACTATGCTAATGCCCCCATAATTATCATTAATGAGACGGCTGTTTTGAAATTTGTAGATAATTCCTGAAAAATCGCCGACCGGCGACCCTTATTTGGGAGAACGTCGGCGGCGATTAATCAACTCCTGGCTCAATGTTTTCGGAACAGAGGAACCGGAAAAATATCGTCGAAATAGACAAACAGTAATTAAATATCCTCAAAAGCAAGCAGCTGTTTGCCAAAAGCGTAATTGCTCTGTCTGCAAATATTCACACACGACAATGGTGGATGGAGAGCGTATTCCCCTAGAAATTTGAGTGTAATTGAAGTCGGTTGGCAGAAAATGTGCTCCTCCACCGCTGGGGAGAGTAGTAAAGTTTGCCTAAACCGAAAACACGGCTGTTTTCATTAAATCAAATCCCCATAGAAAATTATTTACATATACCTGTCTGCGCGTTTGCACAGCGGTAATATCAGTAAATTTAACATGCAGAATTTTCGCCAACCAAATCGACGAGTTTCCGAGAAAATTCTGCGCCCCGCCAATCCCCCAAGCAATCCCTTTAACAAGTCTTGCCCCACACCTACAAGATTCGACCAGACGGAAAGGCAGATGTACACTTTGTATTTTTTCGGCAAATGAAGAAGTGAAAAGCCATCAATTCCATCTTCCAATCTCTGACCCTCCCTTTGCCATTTATAATCCAAAATTGCAGACAGAAGTTCATGACAAACAGAGAAGGCTTCATGATTCTATTCCCCATTCCCTATTCAATCGAAAGGCAAAACACCAAAAAACCCAATGTATGAAGTAGATAAAAAAAATTACCCTATTAAACCACTAATATCCACAAAGGCCTAAACTAGTTCCGCTAATGACAACTCGTTCAAAAAACAATGCGTCAAGACCTAGAAGATTCTAGCCAAGTAATTCAACTTCAAGCATCATAATTTCCAAGAAAACTAGATCCGCTAATGGCAATTCGTTCATGAAACTCAATGCCTCACGACGTAGAAGATTCTAGCCAAGAGATTTAACTTCAAGAATAATTCCCAAGAACAACATCCTCAGGTCTCTAGAGACCATTATAGAACTACGCAGTACAGCCACCAAAATCTACATTGTTCTTAAGGAAAGTCCCTCCGTCAAAAGCAAATACCACGTGTAAGGAAAGAAAAGCGATCCAAGAAGGAACCTCATGGCATTATCAGCAATCAAAGACTAAAAGTTAAAACTTCTGAAACTAAATATAAAAAGTTCAAGAGAATAGCAATTAGGTGTCCAGAAAAAGTGTTCAGCATGGCAAAGTACTGATTAATCCCACAGAAGAAAAAGCAAAGACGCCAAGACGCTGATCCGTGGGTCTACTGGGACTATTACTTATCACAAACGGCTTGGTCACTTGTCAAATACCTTGCAACAAAACGTTAGAATCTGGTTGAAAAAACGAGGGCCACATCAAAAGTTCAAAACAATTAATTGAACATCAAATTAAAAAGTTACAATTACAACCAAAAGACCTCATAGTCATCATATCATTTGATATGACGTTAGATTGACAACTATACCAAGGGCTAATGGTAAAACATTGGAGAAACCTAGAATAAATTTCATAGTTTACCTTCTGAAGGAAGTGGCGACAAAATTACGAAAACGTCAATTAAAATTACACGGAAAGCAACCCGCAAAATTTTATTCTAAGAAAGTCATAACAAATCTGAAACTCCCAAATAGAAACATATCATGATCATTACTTCGGTGGAAGATCTACTGGGTTGAAACCGATTTGGTATTTAACTTGTAAACAACGAGGCTAATTTGATAATGTTATTTACTGCTAAAATACCGATCTAATCTAACTGCGATTGTGTATTCGTTACGTAAAATTTCATGATCGGGCAACTCAGCGCTTTAAATCATTTAATGTTATTTTTAATATATTTTTTCACTATTAAGCCATAATCGAGCCATAACTTCCTCCAACAATAGCCAATAAGTCTCCTATGTTTAACATATAGAAACTTTACAACGGCTCTTCATTTACGATCAGAGAAAAAAAATGTACATCAAGTTAAAATTCCCTCGTATAACGCGTAAATTTCTATAAAAAAGGAGTTATGACTATATCCTTACAAAGAAGGAAAGTTAAATAAAGCTACCTAACATAGTTTAACCTAAAAAAAATTAATAAAACTTGGAAAATTTAAGTAGGTACATAGATGGTTTGATTTAATTCTCCCGGCGCCTCCACCATTTGTCTTACCTATTTCAGCGTAGAATCTCGTCTCGGTATGTGAACATGATCCGGCGTCAAATGATAACTCTCGGTGAGCTCGAACTTTTAGCAAATACTTTAGTCAGCAATTTCATAAATTTGCTACTTTCCATGTACTTTATTTAGGTCTCGTTTCGTAGCTGTTTCTTCGCCAAAACCATAAAACGCTTGATTTTCCGGACTCCGATAAGCTAATCTAACTTTACGACAACTTTTCCGAAAGATGAAAAATATTCCTCGAGATTAATTTTCCCAGACTCCACTCGAACACAATTCGCAAATTATCTGTTTCATGAGCCGAATTAAAACAAAGCTCGATCAAAAAAGAAAAGCGTTCGTTCTAAATTTCGTTCTCCTTAGAAATTTCCCAACATTGTCTAGCGATCGCAACAAGCCATAACTATTCCGTCTGCAATTTATTGAGAAATGATAATAAAGCGTAAAATCCGGATGGGTCGTAAAGCGGCATTGTCAACCGATAAACAAACAATTTATGTAGAAGATCCGCGATAAACATTAAGGGTAGTTGAAGTTTCGAAATTCAGTTTGAACGTTCTTCTTGCACCGCAACGATCGCATAAATCTCGCCAAAGTACCGTCAAAGCCTGAAAATTTTTGCCGGGCTGAAATTATCTCGCTCCACGAGCCGTCGTAGGTGCGGGCTCGGGAAACGAGTGTGGTCTAAGATTGTGGCGCATTTCGACTGAAATCGGTATATCGGCAAAGATTTAAACTAGAGAGTAATTGAGTTTCGATGTTCTGCGATGCAGCAGCTTCGCTCCGGAATTTTCCTCATTTCGAATGAGTAATTTCGGACGAACGCGGCCCCGAATGATAAGATACATTATCCCTTCAGTAAGAAACGCGACTCCGCTAAATAATTGCGTCGTATAAAAGATCTTGAATAACGCAAAGCATACGTTTTGCTCCGGCGGGGTGGCCCGAAATTGTTTCGAATCGACGGGTAGTGCGGTCTAAAATTTTACCAGCGGAATTAACGATGGAAAACATGGCGGTTTATTTTTTTCATTGAGGTATCGACGAGCGCCTTCAACGGACTGACGTCGCTATTATGATAACGGACTAGGCGAACTACGATAACGGCCGTCTGGCGCCAGATTCCGCCCAGAGAAACTACACTGGAAACTTTTTTAATCGTCAAAGGCTAGTTTCAGGAGAAGATTTGCGCGACTATGTATCGTCCACGAAAACAAACCGGGCGTAAAAAACAAAGAACAAATACCGGCCTAATTAGCCCTTTGTTCAGATTAATGGGTCCAACTCGCCAGTTGGCAACCTGAATAGCCAAAAGTTCGAAACTAGGTTACCAATTTCTTCAAATTGTTCTTATATAGACATGTGTAAACAATTTATTATATTCGAAGTGTGCTCAGCATACGAATAAAAGCTCTGTTATGAGCTCGTAGGAAAACAGTCATATGACGTCATTCGATTAAAAATTCCAAAAAAAATTCGATAGCCTTAACACTTCCAGTAAAAATAAATACGGAAGTCAACCCCATTGGTGGCGAATTCAGGCTAAGATTATTATATAAAAGTTCCTAAAAAATTAACCAACAAAATGACTTTTTTCCTAAAGAGAATATAATCAGCCCCTCCTTCCAGGTAGATTCAAACTTGATTGGAACTATTTTAACGCAACATCTAACTCAGATCTTGCATTTTTTAGGTACATAGAATCATTTCCACATTTACTTTGAAAGAACCTACCAATAGGCCAAAGAAAATTATGTAGGTAAGTACATACTTCATAAATATCGAATTTAAATTAACAAAGAAGTAAGCTTAACTTCAGTAGAGTACATTTCCAAGCAATTACCTAAAAGATTCTGAACAATTCTGAAGTATGAATTCTGAACAAATTGTAAAAAGTAAACATGTGCTCAAAGAGGTAAAGCTAATATAAAAATTCATAAAAAATTAACAAATAAAAAAGAAAGAAACGGTATTTTCATCAAATTATGATTGGATCTTTCCAGGTAACTAAAAACTATTTTAGTTGGACACTTATTTCAAAAATTATGATTTTTTTGCAGCTCCTAATAATAACCAACTTTGAGAGAATCTGCCATTAAAATGATCTTTTTACATACATTTTTTGATATGCAATAACTCAAGTTAGTAACAAGAACGTAAGTTTTACTTGTTATGCCTTTACTTTCCAAAAAAAAAATACAATTTCTAGAAACAATAGAGGTCTGTAAAGATCAAAAAATGAGCAATTAAAATTACAAAAATTATAATTTTTATTTGTAAAGATCATGATCAGCTCTTTTCAGTCAGCTAAGAACTACTCCAATACGACACCTAAGTCAGAACTTGTAATTTTCTAAGTAGCTCCCTATCAACACAAACTTTGACAAATTTCATCAATAAGTGAAAAAAAATTATTGCATAAGCAGCTTAATGAAAAATAGTTCTAGTTATGAACAAAGACGTAAATTTCAGTTTCAAAAGATTCTCTAAAAAAATGCACAAATTCTGTAAATTTCAGAAGTCGAAAAATGAAGAAAGAGCTAAAAAAAAAGTCTGCCCTACCAATCACATTCAATGGTGTTGTTGACTATCTGTTATGTTATTATCCAGCTCCCTGTTTACAAGTAACTCGGGGTGGGCAGAGCTTGGAAGCAAACTGTCACCTTTACGTAGCTAACACGCAAATTTTCTTTATTCATTTAAAAATAAGCAGCTTGATGTACAAAAAAAAATTACGCTTGTGTGGAGAATAATTCCATACGTCAGGCTAAATAAAAATATTAGTTACGCTGTTATTTAAAAAGGTTTCCGCAGGCAAAAATGGCTAGCGCCATTTTTTTTTTTTAAATAAGCTCTAATATGCACTCAAATTATATAGGTACTTGCGTATATTCTTAAAAGTTATCTTATTTTGATCAAAGAAACTTGAAAAATGTTGCGGTGACACACTATTTATTAAAGAAAATTTTGTCCAATTGCTTATCCGCTGGCGAGTTCTGCAACAGGATGTTAATTTCGAAGCTCTGCATTTTTGCGTGCGAGTATAAAATAGAGGCAAATTGCCGGGCTGGAGAGCTGGGGGCGAATTAAAATTTGGCGCGGAACGGATTTGGCGGTGACACGTTATCAATTTTTGCAAAAATTGGCCTGAGCGGCTCATAAAAAGTCTCAGCTTACGCCGACGCGCGCGAGATGAAATCTTAATTGAAAACTGCCTACAACGAGCTTCTGTTTTCGTATATTTTTATAACCTAAAGAGCAGATATGTTAATGAAGACACTCGCGAAAATTACGATGGCCGAGGGTTGAAAGGCAAACGCGTCCCTATATAACATTCACTTAGAGCCGGTTGATGTCTCTTCGCGGGGGTATTCCTTGAATTATTCAACTTGTCATACTTTAAGGCGTTGCTCTCTTATAAGATTTAGAAACGGCAAACGCGACGTTTCTCTCAGGAGATTTTTACGGCGCAAACTTTTTGCAACGGCATAAAAGATGATTCGGCTTAATTTCGGAGTAGACGCGATCCGCGCCAAAGTCAACTTTTAAAATTGCCACCGTCAAAACGACCACGGCAATTTCGGTTAATTTCAAATTACTTTTCAAAGTATTTTCATTTACCAGACCTTAAATTTCGCGTGAGCGCCAGGAGCTCTTCAAATTTAGCGATTATCATGCCTTGTTGGATATTAAAGTAGTTAACATTAGCCGCCTCTAACCGACTCGCGAGATTCGAAACGACCGATTTCCATCACCGCCACTTTTTAAACGTTTCCCTTAATCGAACGCCGCCACCCAAACGGATATTGCACCCGAAAAAAATGCAACGCATTTAATTAAATCGGGAAACGCGGGATGGAACTGGAACGTAAATTCCCCGAATGCCTCTGGCGCTATCGCTGATACACAACTTAATGTCGGAACACCGACAATTACCTTAAGCTCGGCAAACAATTAGAAGACGCGCTGCACCTTTCTTGCATTCCGAATTTATATTAGGATTCTCGCTGGAACACTTAAATAAACATTTCCAGTTGCTTGCCTGCAGAAGATTACGGCGAGGAAGTGGAGCGTTTGGCCTCCTCGAGCTGAACTCGAGCACTCGAGCACATATCCACCATTGTGGTTAGTCGCATCGTGGCCAATTTTTACGTCAGCAAAACTCGCAAGCCCCGTCTTCAACCCGAATTCTAATTAAGCAAAAATTATTACCTCCGCCGGCAAACATCAAAAGCTAATCCTTCCATATCGCTAATGGAATCGGTATTGCGAGCGCCACGGCGAGGGCAGAAAAAATTATCCGAAAGCACGTATTCCGACCGCCCTATCGCAGTTCATTAAAGTCACTTTAATTTCGATACAACTACCGCAGCCCGCCGGGGCCCCCAAACCCCGGACCGCCAAGGGCACTACTTTTGCAAATTTGGACCGTTTCAAAGCAGCCGAGCCCCCGCCGCACTCGACCCAAATTTGTGTTTTTGCCGCATTTTTTTTTTTTTTTTTTGGTTCGGAAAATCAAATATCGCGTCAACATGAGTTTCTACTCTTTCCGTAAAAGAAGCGCATGACGTTCCCGACTTACAAAAAGAAAAGAAATTGCACCTTACTGTAGATAAAGCGGGATTCATTCCACTCTTCGTTACCATTGGGCTGCTATAGTCGTAGTCACATACCCTGACGGTCGGTCTTGAGCGCAGACTACGTTGCGAAATACCCGCACGCTTCCAAGCAAGCAGTGGGTCTCAAACACATATTTGTATATTTACATCTGAAGAAATTAAGACATTTACAAGTAATGCGTATTTAATGAAGTTAACAGTCTTCTACGTTGAGACCGACCGTCAGACTATGTGAGCACGACTACCTCAAAATACTGATAACGCCAAACCAAAGATTTCCACTTTGTAATTGTATTGTAATCAGTTGTTAGAAATTTGTAATATGAAATATCGTACCTTATTTTGTAAGAAATTTCTTTATACAGTGTTTTCGTAAAAAAAAAAAATGATTACATCCAACATGACGTTCTCTAACTTGTGAAAAGAAAAGGAAGAATTTCACTAAGGGTTCATGCTTATACTATAGATAAAGCGCGAATCGTTCCACTTTTCGTTACTCATGTTTTTACACCAAACTATTCTAAGCTGCCGCTGTTGAACATTTCTGTTTGGAATCTGTATTGTGGTCAGTTATTATAAATTTAGGTTGCCAAATTGTAACACGTTTTCTCGACCAGTTTCGGCACTACCCATAAGAAACAAATCAAGACTCTCACTGTCACCTTTAGGGGTGTTAAGTAGCGTTTTTAGAAAGCATTTTTTAAGCCTAAGATCCACAAAATATTATAAATCAATTTCGGGACACCCTGTATGCAGACACTAAATGTGCGGACATCTGCTGATTTAAAAAATGTTTGGATCTAACTTGTTTTGAATACTTTTTCAGGCAAAAGAATGACCGCTTAGAGCGCGGTAAACAAACCATTGAATCCTTTTAAAAAGCATAATTAGCTGTAAACCAAAATATGGCTGCAGCGGAAGTATTTGGGACATGGCAAAATTTGATTTAAACGCGAATCACAATTATTTCCGGTCGGTGGGTCAACGTCGCCAGAAAAGTCGAATTATCCAACAAAGAGTAGCAGCAGAGAAATTGTTTGTAAACTGAAAACAAGCTAATAACGCTGTATCCGCGTCCATAACGTCCCGTTATGACGTAGTCCCCCGAAGGCGACCAAAGCATAAAATCGTTTCATCCTCTTTTCAAAATAGGTTTTGTTTCATTTGAATGTATTAACTGGAAAACAGCGCAAATCTCCTCCGGAACGCCATTATCCTGTACCGAACCGGACCGGTATACCTACCCAACAAACAACCCTTGACTTTACTAGGGTCTTTATTCCGAAATTCAAACGCTTTATCACGCCAGAATTCAGGGCCTCCTCGAGTATTTCCAATTAATTATGATCAATCTCCAGAGACGGTCCGGATTAAAATTCGTTGTTGGCCTCCTGCTTGAGCATCGCGTTCGCTATTAGCGAACGGAAGGGCTGTCCCATTTTGCCGAAGCTCTTACAGGATCACCCGGATATGTTTTATGGAGTTGGGAAACGGGCAATCGCGATATCGCCGAAACTACATCGCCAATCCGTCGCTGGCCGAAAACTTAAAATATGAAGGACCGCAAATGTTATTGAAAAAAAAAACCTCGACGAATTGATATTCCATCACTTTTTCGGGCGCCGTAACCGTGGAATGGTGATGCGAAGCATGAAATATCGACGAGATTCCGGCGGGAAGTGACGAAACCAAATTCAAATTGATGCACCATAAAACCGGGCTCTTCGCGTTACGCCCGAAGGCGCTCGGCAATAAATTATTTCTCGCGAATCACCCAATTAAGACTTTCCATACATTATATAGGCAGGTGAAGATTGGTACTCTAAATCCTATAAAGTTGTTCGTTTTGTTCGGGGGTTGTTCCACTTCTTCCCAGTTTACAATGCGAAACGTTTTCTTTGGGTGCAAGTTCACGACAACAGAAGAGCACCGATTCTTGTTTGGAAGCCGGCTGTTCATAATTTGCGTAAATTATGATTGTCTGCAACGAGTTTGGTTAATGACTTGTTTTCGGGCCGGTGTGCAACGCGCAATTCTAATGTATGTCGCATGAATTATATTACTTGCGAAGTCTTAGGAGCTGCAACTGACAGCGGCGGGAGATGAAACGGTCCTTGACACACTATGCGAAGCCCCCCTAATGGGGAGCCATTCATCCGCGCGAGCTTTATGGGCTTTTTGCCGGCATTCTTCTCGACGGTCGCGACCAAGAGACGCATCGCCGGATCCTCAATTCGTTATTAAGCACGCTTCCATCACGAAACAAACAAAATAACAACGACGCGTCGCAGCCCCACACCAGCTCAGAATACGCCGCGAAATTCGCCCCGACTCTAAGCGGCTTCGCCATTTTAGAAATAAACATAAAAAACTTCAGTGTTCAGATAAATTCTGTACCTACTGTACAAACCGTTGACACCTCTAAATTGGCATTCTTGATCTTGGGATACTCATTTGAACTAGTTAATAGTGAAAAATTATAAAAAAAGTTACAAAATAAGAAGATAGATGCGACTGTATCCTAACAAAATACACAGTCGATAACACCATTGAAATGTGACCGGTATGGCCTGGCGTTGTCGACTGTGTATCGCGCATCTTCAAGATAGCCCAAAATAGGCAAACCTTCATAGCTGTGGCAAGCAGTCATCATTTTTTCTTTAAGTGTATGGAGAAGCTAGGTTCCATATACTTTTGACTAACCCTGTATAAAGAAACAACTGCATTAGTTGATCCTTCAAGGATGCTACCACCTGCCGGACTGCTTTGGTCAACGCAAACTCTTCTGAATCTAACTTCACGAGCTTCATGCTGCAGGTCTCCCTCAGGTTAGGCTTCTGCAGTTCTATTGACCACAGTACTTTTCCTTCTTTCTCCTTTAATCCTGTTGACTTTAGATTCACCTTCTTTAACACAGCTTTTGGATAAATGCTTTTTAGGGGTGAAACTAGTTTTTGAGAGTTTAGATCATCAAATCCTCAAGTGAAAAGCCACTGAAAATATTTTTTATTTTCACTGCTGTGCTGGTGGAACAAAAAAAAATTTAAGCTAAGTCTACATATATGTAGGAAGCGGATGGTGATAAATTGTAAATTAAATAATAACTATATTATATTAAAAGCTCAAAGAGTCAAACAGTTCGAAATTCGGAAGTTAATAATCTTCAATGTTTTCTTCGATTCTTTAATAAAAACAATCACCGTCAAAAACTACTCTCAATATGGAGGCACTGTTGCTTAATTTAAAGCTGAACTCTGCAGTTCATAATGTGAAAGTATCGCTAAGCACGATTGTAATTAAAAAAGTGAAAAATCGATATTGCAAAGCCTTCTACATGAGGTAGAACTCATTTTTGGAGGATAATTTCGAGGACTTGACTAATTTCTGGACAGCAAAAATATCTTCTTTTTTATTTTGAAACACTCAGATGAGGTCAAGTTACCATTGCAACACTTTCTATTAGAAACTGTTTTGGCTTCACAAAAGATCGAGCTACTTAACAGTGTAATGGAGATGGAACAACGAGGATGACTCAAGTTTTATATCGCCCTGTAGGGCTCGAAAGACGTCAACAACGTCGCAAGTAAAAGGAGCCATGACGAAAACAAGTCGCTGAACGAAAGATCAAAAGTTGCCAAAATCCTTGTCGGGCAAAATCGTAATTGCGGCGTTAAAATTTCCAATTTGTCAAAGAAAAAGTTACACGTAACCATTGGCTTTCTATACAAAGCATCCGACGTCAACCTTTGATTCTATAATGAATGAATCCTCAACAATCAATAAGTGGCCCCTTGAATGGTGCCGGAGGCGCTTTGAGTGCGCCGCTATTTAAAAATTGTTCAAAGGTACTCCCTCGCTCCCTTCCCGTCCGACCAAATTACGAAAAGCACAAGAAATCGAAGCTGGCAGGTTTTAAAACAAAAAGCACCAGGCAATCCGACCTTCGCGTAGATTAACCGAAATGAATGAAACCGTTCAAAGGGAGGTTTTACAACACGAATTACCCGGCGACGTCGGCCAGTTTTAAAAGTGCATTTGGCGCGTAGACTGTATATAACCAGAGGTCCGCGTCGCTCTAACAGTGATTCAGGACGACTTTAATGAGAAGTAATGTTGATTCTGCAGTCTTGGCAGCTCCAGCAAATTGTTTTCTTTTTTTAAACACCGTTGCTGAAAACTGTTCGAGTTTAATGCTTGTCGAAAGTATCACGACGCAAAGTTTCCGGACATTTTCGGATCCATACGAGGCCATTAACTGAACAATAGAATTGCGAATTTGAACACTCGTATTCTGTGTGCGAAAACGCAGTCGTTGGGATCGACGGTTGCTTTGGCAATTTGCCTATGCTGCGCGCAATATTAACACACACACACACTCACACACGGAGCTAAATTAAAAGCGGTGGCAGTAGCACGTCGACATTCCGGGGGTTGTTGTCTTATTAAGGCGAACGTATTCCAAGTAATTAAGGTATAAGTAGGTTCGTTACACTTGAAATGTGTTATTCCGCTCGCTATCTTCGAGAACACCACCTCCAAGAACGCCTGAAACCGCAATAACACAAACTCCGGCATCAACAATTACTTAAATCCGGTAAGCCGTTGAGGGAATCTGAAAGTTGGTGAATTACGTCTGGCAGCCTGCTTACTTACACGAGATGCGGCGTTACGCTTTACTTTTAGTTCGGGCTTTGCGTCACACTGTGCGGGGGGTTCGCTTAAGTATTTGATAAATAGAACGTCGTGACGCTTTAATAAGAGTCGTCACAACGTCGCTCAATTTTTTAATAAAAAAAAACTAAAGTTAGGGACGGCGCCGAAAATTTTCGTAACAAGTGCCCATCCGAGTTCATCAAGTCGCGTATTAGGTGCGTAAAAAATTACGGCAGTTTAACAACAGCCGTAAAAACAACTTAACACCGAGGGACTAACTGCGAGTGCAGGGGATGGGTCTAAAACGTAATAAACCGCAACGGTGATTTCGTAAGAATAACCACAAAAGTCGTTGCGGGGCCGGGATCGCAACTAAAAAGTCCCTCTAAAGCTACACCGCCCCTCGCCACTTTCAGGTTCCACATGAACAGTTTGGAATAACCAACGTGCAGAAAAGCTAAGCTCCATCTATCTCTAGATCTATGCAATGTGAAATTCGTTAATTTTCTAATTTCCAGATTCAAATATTCGCAATTTTGTGATAAAGGGGGTTGAGCAATCTAGTAACTAAGCCTACCCTTCCATCTGGGCAGAGCATTCCGCTATAATCAAAGAGTCCAAGATGAACATAGAAGAGTCAACTCTCTAAGAATTTTTAATAGATGCAGAGAACCCCGTTCAAGCTACGCGGGTTCTCGCAACTTTCAACTGCCACATAAACAGTTAAGAGTTACCTACGCAGAGAAAAGTTAAGCTCCATCTACCTCTGGGTCTATGTAAATTCACTTCCAATTCGTTAATTTTCTAATTTCCAGGTTCTACTATTCTCGATTTTGTGAAGAAAGTAGAGTAATCTAGAAACTAAGCCCACCCTTTCCATCTGGGCAAAGCATTCCGCTCCAACGGCCACATAATCAAAGAGTCCGAGATGAACATAGAGGAGTCGACTCTCTTAAGAATTTTTAATAGATGCAGAGAACCCCCTTAAAGTTACGCCGGTTCTCGCAACTTTCAACTGCCACATGAACAGTTAAGAGTTACCTACGCAGAGAAAAGTTAAGCTCCATCTACCTCTAGGTCTATGGAAATTCACATCCAATTCGTTAATTTTCTAATTTTCAGGTTCTACTATTCTCGATTTCGTGAAGGAAGTGGAGTAATCTAGAATCTAAGTCTACCTTTCCATCTGAGCAGAGTGTTACGCCCCATTACCAAAAAATCTGAGATGAACATAAAGACATAAACACAAACCTTAAAGATGAAGGTTTAAGGACCTTTGATAGATGAAAAGAGTCCTTCTAGTTACGTCGCTGCTGCCAATTTTGCGTCTCCGTTTAAGCAGTTTAGATTTATCTACGATAGGAAAAAAGTTCCAGCTACTTTTGGGTCTACACGTCCATTTTGTCAATTTTCCAGTTTCCAAGTTTTGTTATAATCGTTTTTGTGATAAAAGGCAACTTAATGCAGCACTTTTGGAACCGGCTAAGTTGCCTTAAATTATCTTATTTTGACCTAAGTAACCTGTGGTTAGTCCTTGTATGTACACCCGCATGATCTGTAAATGAGACTTTTGAATCGCTGGTTTGGCTGATTTGGCAACATTGTAGACTGGTCTGGTAAGTTCGAAGACACCGAATCGACTTTGCTCGGCGTTCGGGTCGGTTCGGTGCCTTCGATCTTACCAGACCAGTCTACAATGTTGCCAAATCAGCCAAACCAGCGATTCAAGAGTCTCATTTACAGATAATCCGGGTGTACATCCCTTTAAAGGACACCTATATAAAAAAAATGCCACTTTGTAGTATTTAAAGAATAATTCTCAGTTACGACTAGAGGCGTTTTTTAGGAAGCCCCCTGTATACTTAAGTTTTACATACAAAGTTCAAAAGACTCGATTAAACGTCGAAAAAACTAAATTTATTGAAGTACCAATTAAAATACTGGAAACGTATTTCCATTGAATGGAAAAAAATTTCAACGCTATCCTAACTTAAATGTGATACTGCCTAATCAAAGGATTGCATGAACTCGGAACAAACGGACTTGTTATTGGTCTAGTTTCTAGTTGAACACCTTTCGGCAAAATTTGTTTTTGAAAAAAATTTATTCCAGAGATCTGAAAACATTCGACTGTTGTTTGGTGGGATGGATTGGGTCTAATAGGATACCGAATTGTCCACAGAAAAAGGATGGCGCCTCACCCCGAGGGCATTAATATCGTTTGTATCTGTGGCTTATTTATTGCGGGGTGCAATAAAACTCAAATGCTTTAAGAGTGATAAACTCGAGTCATCGGCATTGACAAACGCCTCAGTTAGACATTGCAGCTACCGCCGCCATTTATAAGCGTAATACGTGAAACGGTAAAGCTCTCATAACACCTCCCTTAATATTAATCTCCCACATCCGTAAAATATTACTTATTGAGTCGGGGATGAATGAGCAGGGAGAACCGCACTAACTCAAAACGTCCAGTTAAATTGTTTCTGGTTCCTTACCGGATTAATAGTGCTTACGTAGCCTGTTTGGAAACGACGCAATTATCAAAATTCTTCCGGTTTCTCGCGGTTTTTATATTGAATAACGCTAGATGTGATAGGATTTCCTGAGAGGCTCTAAGTCACATTTATCGTCGCCGACGCCAAAACAAATTGAAACGGAGCAGGAGCCAACGTCGCATCCCCGATATTTTCACACCCCCGCGTCGTTCCCGATGCCGACGACGTGCAATTTTCTGACAGACGTACGAGGAGGTGATCTATAACGCAATGAAGACCGTATGTACTTATTATGCAACGACAAGACGTAAGAGCGACTATATTGCCGCGAGGACGTCGCGACGCCATGTATATGCCGGGCATAAATCCACCATCAACGTCTGCAGCTGAAGCTAATTATGTCGCGGGCGCCATCGGGAGCGCACGTCCTTGTGCCACCACCTGTCATTGTCTGGAGCACGCAAACAATCGACTAAAATACGGCGACACCGGAAAAAATCGTTAAATCCCGACGATGCGAAGAAGGAACTCCCCCGAGACGTCTGAACAAGTCGAAGATCAAAGGTGTCGTGGTGCAACCGAGTTCATCTCCTTAATCCGCAATCTCCCTTTTGCATCCGGCGGCCCAGGTACAAAAAAATTACGAGGCTTCCGTGGCTAACAAAGATAGAGGCGTGGGTGCTAAAACCAATTCACACGTAACTAAGCAGATTTGGAGCTAGCTGTGCATTATAAAATGTCGAAAATTACTGGCCGTAGTTTTTTCGTCATTACTTCGGCTAACGCAATCGATTAATCACGGCATCGAAAGTTCTAACAATTCCACTGAAATTGGATGCTTTGGGCAGAAAGAAAATTACCTCAACATCATTATATTTTTCGGCAATACACCGACGCTTCAGGTTATTACTTTTAGAGGCGATAAATCAAAATTATACCGCACCTATTTGTCTCGCCTCTTGTGCTAACTAAAATTGATACTCCGGTTAGATCCTCATTAATTCCCTGCATAACTGCACTTCAACTTGTCTCGATCTATAACACTCTCCACGCCGTTACGTCATCCGACGTCCCTCGATTAACGCCGCCGGAAAAAAAAATGGGCCAATTTAAAAAACGTACTCGAATTTGGATCGTCGTTGGCGGCGCAAATTATTGGCCGATCGCGCCAACTCGATTAGTGCATCCGGGAGGCGCCACCCCCATCACATCAGAAACGGGTGTGACAAACGAGGCAGTAGATTTAATTCGATTAAAAGTTTGCTCTCCGGGAACGCTTCCGGAACGGGGGGATGAGAGATTTTTAATAACGGGGTGCCAACCATCATACATGTTCGTATGTAAACTGCTGATCTAGTCACAGTTTGTTGCCAAAGGATGCAATCGAATGTGCCTCGCCGCCACGTGCACCGCCTCCAACAACGAAAAAGTTGACTACCATGAAACGTCGTGCCGGCGAAACGTGAACGATTTAGGAATTGCATCCATATGCGCCGGTCCGCGACCCCGTTTTTCCAATTTATTGTCGGCCCCCACAACATGTCTGGAACGTTGGCGATTTTTCAATGCAATTTTCGACAAATTTTCAGGAATTAGTAGTCGCGTCGCGTCCGTCTCCCGCCATCCTTCGAGAGACACAGGCGGGCATAAAGTTCGCGTCCGTGTTCTCAGGAACTCACTTCGTGGAGAATAGAGAGCCACTGTTCAATAGTTCAAACAGTAGAGGAGACCCCCAAAAGCAACCTAGAAGCCAACTAATAATTATAAAATACAATTTTCCTTTGAATGGTGTCAAAAGAACAAGTACCATTTATTTTGGTTGCAATATTTGAAAATCATCTGTGCCCATATGATGCATACAAACAACATGGGACCACCATGGGGACCACCACATCGTTCATTTTTTTTTTTTTAAGTAGACTTACGTCAAAAATTCACATAACATGAGATATGGAAACCGTGACTACAAAAGAGTGCTGCACAGCCCTCTACATCTTTTTTCCTAAAAACAAATGTAACTCATCATGTAAAAGGTCTCCTAAGAGTAAATTTGACACGTCAAGTCCTCTTGGGTTTGTAGAACTGTGAAAACTACAACTGCCAGAAATATCGTAATGTAGAGAATATCAATCCGCAGTATAACATAAAATTAGTTTCTTATGCGTGTTGCAATGTATTTAAATTAAAAAAACATGTACCTAATCCTATTATCATGGCGCGGGTCCTAAAGTCATCAAGGGTGTCGCAGCTTAATCCGCTCATAATAATATTAATGGCCAACGACGGAAGCAGAAGATAAAAAAGCCAGCGAAATTGCCAGAGTCGCGCAACCAAAAATCAACTACTACAGAAAAACTTCCGTAAATTATCGAGAAACGTGCTAATCGAAAAAATCCACGCAGCTTCGAATTTCAGAAATTTGCGCAAAGCTCTTGAACTGGCCCTTTCCCAACACTCCATTAGATATCACAGCTAGCAGGAATCGCTCACTTGAGCACCTTGAAATTATACAACGCCTGGCGTGCGTTAACGCGTTTACGATCAATTTCCAATACTTGATAAATAATTGTAAAGCCCGAATCTAAAAGCAGTTCGTGATCGGTTTAAAGGAAAGCAGCTCATCTCGCTTCAACTGAGCCGTATGCAAATACTCACGTAACCTGCGAGTATACGAAAGCTCCACGACGGTCATTTTACACTTAAGCCCCCCAACCCTCCCGTTTCCGCCCCCCTCCGTTCGACAATAAATCACCCGGAAAGTTGATAAGCAAAGTATGCTGCGAATACATTTCCGGTCGCGAACAAAGCTTTCGGTTTCTGGGCTTCTCGCCGCCGGTTTCGGCTGTAACAAAACCTAAATGTTCGGCCGGTGATCGTCCAATGCAACAAACAACGGGAAGTAACTGTGTAAATTAAGTCTGAACAATGGTGTTGTTTGTGTGATATTAATTATGAGGTCTTTGTTCAAGTCGGTGGGCGTAATCCTGGCCGTACAGTATTGTTCCGGAGGCGAACAGAACGTGTGTGGGTCACACAATACGCAGATACGGTCCATTAGCGAGCGAACGCCGCTCCAAGGAGGTGTGATTTTGATTTAATTAATAACCGACACGCAATCATCGGAATCGACCCCGATGGAAACTGCAGCTATACGGGCGTCCAAACCAACCCTCCCCCCAAAAGCGGTGCGACGTTGTTCGATGACCATCAATCAAGAACCGACGTGTTTTTCGCCGGACGCTTCCGCCCCCAATAACGCAAAAAGTTAATTTTTTGCCGATATTGTGACAAAATCTAAATACGAGCGGCGGCCGCTGTGCTGCGACAAAAAGGGCAAAAATCACCAATTACGCAAAATTTATATTTCAAGGTAGAAGACTCTTACGCGCCCAAATGTTTCGTAAGAAAACAGAAGGTTCTATAAAAACAACATTGAAAATAATTATTTACATGAACCATTATTAGCTCTTCTGACGTTAATTAACGTTTTCGATCAAACGCCCATATTCTGCATAAATCTTTCAATTACATCTCGCGGTCTTTCTCTCCATTGGCTACTTTTGGGGTGGATTTTGATTTTTGAATTTTGAAAAAGTTGCAGGAACATCTTCCGCATCAACCACTAAAACCCTTTCATTCACATTATTTTAAAAGTATACTATCCTCGTAAAAAATTGAATGCAGCATAAAGTGGGATAATTAGGGATGATTTTTGGTGTCGCTTAACTCGTTGATGGCATTTCTAACGAGGTCGTGTGCAGATTCGCCCGGCGCATCAGCTCGCCTCGTGCGAGAATGGTGGATGCGCCGGGCGAATCTGGCCCTGACTTCCTTTCTGTTAGGCTGCAATTCTTGCTCCGACTAACAGCCGAGCAACACAAAAACTTTCAACTTATCGATCCCGTTTTGCGAGCAGGACACAACAGGAGAGGACTTTGCCGGTCCACGTGTGTCCCCTTGACTTGAAACCCGCCGTTTGTAATAATTCTGAGGAGGTTCCGGCGGCGCAGCTGACACATTGATTGATAATTATTATACACGATAAAAAATGTATACACGTTCAACTTTAGCTTTTGTAAGTTACAAGTGGTGAGCGATCAATTACTGTCAGTTTGTGCTCAGCAAGTTAAAAAGCTTCAAGTTGTATTACTTTACTTCCAAAGTAGCAAAGTTCATGCTAATAACGCTCGACATTTTTTAACCACCCCTCGGGCCCCGAGCAACTTGGATAATATCAGCAGGCCCCCTCGCCGTCGCCGAATCCTTCCGCCCGAAAACCTGAAACCGCTCCCCGACCCCGCATAAAGTCGAGTTTTGACGTGTTAAATTGCCATTAGGTTTTATTGCGGCCGGGAAGCAGTTAAAGCGACGATGCCATTGTTGTTATTTATTGTTGTTGCAAACTGCTACCTCGGCCGAAGTTGATAAACTTGTTTGCCGGAAACCGCCCCCGGAAAAAGATTCCTGCTTCGAGAATTTTAAACGTCGCCGCCTCCCAGCAACGTTTTTAATTGCCTTGCATATTGCATGTTGCGAGGCGTTTACTTGCAAATTAATGGCTCGTTCCAGATTACAATAACACCTAGTTTATAAGGCACCTATAATTTTAATGCGGTCGCAAAACCGCAAGAGGACAAGATAAAACTCGACGCGCCATCTGCCCGATTTTACAATCCGCCGTAATTACCGCCGTCCCGGGATACAAGTACGTAATTCGCTCCTGGCAGAGCTCGAAGAATGCAAAATTGCAACAATAAACACAAGATTGTCGGTATTTAAACATGCGGAGACAACATTATCAGCAGATGTACCCGAAATATGGAGTAATACACACAAGAAACGACGCCCCCAAACCCACACATTTCAAAAGCAGAACACAATGGCGGAAATTGAAACGGGGAGATTTTAATTAGATACGAAAACACAGTCTGCATCGCCATTATTGTTCCGTACCGACGCCGTAATTCACACGGCGTCTAGGTCAAGTCGAACTGCATTCACAATTAAAACAGTGGCATTACCATCCATTTATATACGAGGGGGCATCGGTAACTTTACCTAAGCAATTTTTCATAGTTTCGTGACCATAGCAATCAATGGCTTATTTGAAATGTCGCTTTAAAATTTTATTTCAAAAAGTAAATGCATTTATGTGCAATGAAATTTAAACAAGTACATATTGGCAGAACTGAAACATGCGATCCAAACCAAAATTAAAGATGTACACTCGCGAGCAATATTTAAGGCACGACTCGTGAAGCGAAATCGGAGATTTTGGAGTTGTGTAAATCGAGCTGTAGGCGTGGTTGTGACAGCAGACCTGACAGTCTGCCCTATTGTACTCCAGCAAATCCTTATCGCCGAATGGTGCTATAGATAATAAATATTTATTTCCTTTACTACCCCAACGGTTATCTATCTCCCTTGCCCGGCCGCAAATCACCTGGAAGTGGGTGAGTCGCAATGCCCTTTCCATCTTACTCAATAGAGCTGGGAAGAAACTGGGAAGAAACACCGTGCCTTAAATATTGCTCGTAAGGGTACAAGTTTAATGCTCTTGGTGATCAAAGCCAGATGCAAATGTTAAAGTAACTATGAAATACTTTCAGTTGCATGTTTAAGTACATTAAATTCGGTATTGACGATGAGAAGAAACCTTAAAGATGCGCAAATTCGGACGCAAATAGTTTGACTGTGCAGGAAAATGCAGGACATTGTGATTAATCCAATTTGTGATCTAGGGCTCAAGTTCCTTATTTATCTAATCTAGTTTCCTGAGACCATCACCTTTTTCTTCAAATCGTCTGCTTAGGTACAGCTTGGAGAATATGTTTTGTCGTATCGGACGTCATTGCGGGCCGCACGCCCGCGACTGTCGTGTTGCTTATGTTGAACCCTTGGAGAGAGGCTAGCCGGAAATCTCCTTGTGCAGACTCAAGCAAATAATTTCGGGCTAGCCTCCCTCCAAGGGTCCAAAATAAGCCAACAGGACGATCCGGACAGTCGCCCAATCTAGTCGTGCGGCCCGCAATGACGTCCGATACGACAAAACATATTCTCCAAGCTGTACAAGCAAAATACATTTCAATTTTCGCTTGCTTAATTAGTTTAGCGGATTATGCATTTATTATACGGGATGTGTCTTTAAAAATAAACACAGGATGTAACTTAGACCCTGTTTGGCCCACATTAACAAAAATTGTTTTTATGAGAAAACTACCAAAAAAAATTTTTTTTTATTTATTGAGGGGGCGGTGCAATCTGAGAAAAATAGCACAAATTAAGGACTCACCCTGTATGCTATAATACAGTGTGTCAAGGGTAACAATGTTAAGCATAGGGATCTCGCTTATTTGAAGATTGGCGACTTTGTTCAGGGAAAACAATTTTTTGAGGAGATTCCCGGCGTTGCAGGATCGGTGTGGAAGTGTCCAAATTCGTAAGGGACTCAGTAAGTGATAAAATATCGTAATTTTCATTTTGTCTTTCCTGTTGTGAACTATAAATGTATCAATGCACCCTCGTATATGGCGCTTGCCCATCGCAATGCAGATACTAAAAAACCTGTGCGACACTAAAAACTTTAGGGTCCGAAATCAAAACTTGATTCGCGTCGAAGATGCGTTTGGAGTTGCCTTTTTACTATTTATTACGCCCGAATCGGATCTGACTATCAAAATTTATGTTGCCATCACAACTTTTTATTATTTCCTTCCAATCGGCGTTAGGACTTCTTACGAAAAGCCGACTCCCCATAATTTTACAGCCGCGAATAAACCGAGAGCGAAAATAAACTTCAATCGAAACAAATTATGGAAGAATAATAACGTGAACGTGCTGACCGCACTTGAGAAATGAGCTGGTCGTCTGGTTCTGGTCTGTTTCGGGGCCGTTCCCTGCTGTTTGATAACGTGAGCGTGAGCCAACCTTGGTATTATGCAAGAGGGAAATTACTAAGGAAACAAAGCTTCCACAACGCGATCATGGTAATTTATGGCTGAATGTGAAACCTATCCACTTCGGCCATTCTCTACAAACAGAATCAATTAATCGTTGCACCGATTCAGAGTTGAAACTGCGATCCCGCAATGGAGGGCTTTTTGGGAAAACTGCAACGACAATTTTCAACTTCACAAGAAAAGCCGGGGAGAACGAGAAAAGCCACTGTCGCGGTTTTTCCGGGTGAGTATTAATGCAGCAAAAAATGCAGAAAAAATATATGGCAAAAGTTGCCAGAAATGAAACAGCACGGCTGCCTCGCTGAACTATACCGCTAGCAAAAAGTGATGGCACCAATGAGAAAATACTCTTCTGCGTGTTAGTTTGACACTAAATATCCGACCTAAGTGCTTTTCACTTGTAATCTCTCTACTGTATTGATTTTTCCGCATTCTTTCCAGCTGAAGTGACTACAAGGATCTAATTACGTTATTGGCATGCAAGAGAAAAGTTGGCGGTCATGTGAGGCGACTTGAAGAGGAACGAACAGCTCATTAAAATTTCAGGCCACAGCAATGTGCGTTCTGATCGTCTTATCTGTGAAAGGACGGAGTTCCTCAGTGGAAAATTAGTAAAACCCTGAAAATTTATTTCAAAAATAGAACTTCATAAAATTGTCCTCACTAAAATAGATTGGGATACCATAATTGTGTGCTCAACCTTAAGTGGCATTTGTTCATAACTGCCCCAATGTATAACCTGAATAAATATTAATAATTTAAAAAATTCTTTCTTTCAACGGAATCGTCGATGATCAGCTATCCGCAAGTAGCAAACTTTATTTTCACTTTCGATTTGGACCGGAAATAACAACATTTTTGTTTTTCAAATAGACACTACCCTTTTTTCTGCAGAAATAAAAAGCAAATTTTTTTCTGAATCTAAAGATGTGTCTCCATTACACATTTCATTGAAAAACTGATACTGGTACCTTTATTTTAATTAAGAAATAATTCAAGTTTCCTAAATTGAGCATCTCTGGCGTCAATAAGACACAATGCGCGGAGAACCGTTGCGCTGGTTCTCTAGCTCTCTCTCCAGGAAACCTGAATTTCAGGGTTTGTCAATTTAACGTCTCTCTCTTCTCTAATCTGCGAGGTCAAGGCACACTGCGCGGAGATTTGTCGCGTAAGGTCTCTATATCGGTTTTCAAAATACCTGAATTTCAGGGTTCATTAATTGAACGTCTCTCTCTAGTCTGAGAAGTCAAGGCACACTGCGCGGAGGTTCCCCGAGTCGGTTCTCTATCTCTCTTTTCCGAAAACCTGAATTTCGGGGTTCCTAAATTGAACGTCTCTCTCTAGTCTGAGAAATCAAGGCACACTGCGCAGAAATTCCTCGCCGTCGCGCCCGTCCTCTATGTCTCTTTTCAAGAAACCTGAATTGTCTGCGTCCTTGGACTTAATACTGCACTCCTAGTCCTAGTGGTTGCAACTGACAGGTGTACAGTCGCCGTCATTGAAGAAGCCCAGGGTGAAGCGAAATTCATTCTAACTTACGTTACATTTGCAACCAGGCTAAACCACGGGGTATAGTTTGTTTGAGAACCGCACAGGTGAACTAAGATTAGTCGAAATAGAGCAGCACATTTCAGTTTTAAATTATAAACAGCTTCAAGCACACCGTAAGTTGGAATGAATTTCACTTCACCCTGGGCTTCTTCAATGACGGCGACTGTACATACAAAGCTCGTTTCTAATCCTTAATCTTTGATAAACAAAAATGGTTTTAAATTCTTCAAACCTTCTGAAGATTATGTTAAATAAAGTATTGATAGCAATGATAGCTACCTTGTTTACATTATGCAAAGGTCTAAGTTTTAACAACACTTAAAAAATTCGTTGACGAGTTTTTAGGCATTTTTGAGCACCGTTACTAACAAATGGAAAACAAAATCAGATTTTCGCATTTAGCTGCGATTTAGAAACCGGTTAATTTCAAACAGTTTTGTTTAAACACAACATGTAAGCGTTCACTTTCCAACGGACACTTTTATGTTGGGCGTAGAAACAATATTGTCCCACAATTGACAGCTGTGGAAAAATGTTCCGATTAAAGTAGACCCTATAAAAACAGACAATAACCGGAAAATTCGTGGGAACAAATTGAAAATCTCTCTCTAACGGCCCGAACGTTCTCTTACTAACCCACATAACAATTACATGAAACTGATAGAACGACAACAGGATTTTACGAGATCTCGATGGTGGCAGACAATAAATTCAGCGGAAGTTATGACGAATCATAGTTTTCTCGGGTTTGAGACCAAAAATCAAGGCAAAATTAACCGCGCATGGGGTCAAGCCCATCTACTATAAACAGGCTCTTATGCAATTGGCTGCTGAGTACAGTTACCAAATAAATTATTTTCTTTGACCCCTCAACACATTTCAAGTTTTACATGTCTAACAATTTTAAAACATCATATCCCTCAAAAAGTAAGAGCTGAAATTAAACAGCATTGAGGACGGCCCTCACAAGACCTGTATCTTTTACAGCCGAAGAAATTTCATCCCAAATGTAGTTTTTGCAGATAATCAAATCAACCTTTAACATGTCCTATGAACGACTTTTAAGAATTTTAAACCACGAACAATAAATAAAAAAAAATTCGATACCCGCCAATGGTGGATTACTTTCTTCATAACAACACAATTGCGCGAAAGCATCAACCACTCGGAAATGCTAATACATCAAGATTATCTTCTAGCATCAGCAGTTTAGACTCTTAAAGATGGAAACAAATGTATAAAGCGTACGCTATGCAAACCCTTCCAATTTCCAGCCTATAAGAAAAACTATATCATATTATGAGATGGTACTACATACTTTGAAATCTTGTAAAGCAAACTATAATCTATGCCTTTGGAGAAAAATTAATAAAAAGGACCCCAAAATTTTATCATAAAGATAAAACCTGTAAGGTTAAAAAAAAGTGTTCCAAAAGTAAAATTTTTCTTCCAAAGGCAAAAATGGACTCTTTCAGTTCAAAGATTATCCAATTATACTAATGAAAGGTTTTAAATAAGACTAAAAGTCATGTAACAGTTTTTGTTACCATTGGCCATTTTTTTTAGTAAGTTCTGAACGTAAACAGTTCAGAGCCTGTGAAACAGGTGGCGCGTTTCCCATTTTTGTTATTAGCAACGCTTTCGCTTTTTCTCAAAGCGGTACTTTCTCAGACGGATGTTATGATAGGCGGCAAGAATAAAAGAATAGAAGTGAACCCACTAGAGATAGATGATTTCGTTCAAGATGTCGCATCCTCTATCATGACATCTGCCGGTGCATAACGTCAGCAACCGATCAATTAATTATCATAAAGGGTAAGGAAACGAACTAAATTTCCGACCGTAACGACGCTGTGCGACCCCTTCGTCAATTGGTACTCTTAATAGTCACTGGCGCATTGACTCTCCTGGATGTAATGAAGAAAATGTAAGAATACTATAGAAAAGGTAAAAGATAGGAAAAGTGCTTCAGATAGTTTGCTTCAATATTATCTTTATGTGTATGTACTGTGTAGGATATTCCTAAAATTAACAAAAATTTTCATGTTAAGTTTTTAGCCCTATTTTTCTCAATTTATTTTTTCTTTTATATTTACAAAAACTAGCTTAAGCACTAGACAATCATGTTTAAAATGTATCTTCAAAATAATATTGAAACAAATTATATTAAGCATAGATGGAAAACTTTTGGACTTCAAGAGTTCAAAAACCACCTGGGAAGACAATTTATTTAGGTAATTATTTTCAGTGACTAAGAAAGTTGTGGTGGTTGAAACAGACAGTTTGTACAACTGGACGAGAAGTCTGGACAGGCAGATGATATTGATGAATCAATTGTATAATTTGAAAGGGGCTCAAGTAGTTGAAAATTAGTGTAACACTTTCTGTGGTAGGCCGCGAAGTTAATTTGGCAATATTATACATTACTTCCTACCTGTTCGATTCGTCCTGGATCGGCACCCCTGTCCGCATGTTTTTTTGGTGGAAAAGCAGCTCGCTTGAGCACCTTAGTAGCTCTTTGGGCGATAGCAAAATTGCTGGCATGCCGATTGTCGCTTGTCGACCGCTGGCGCGGGGAGTGAGGGGGGTCGTTTCCAATATCAGCTTAATGTCGTGGGACTTTTATGGGACGAAAAATAAAAAGTCCCCTCGGCCCGAACGGCTTCCAACGGCATAGAAAATAAGCGCGGTGCGGCCGGCCGGGCCGGACAATAAAATAGATAATCGTTTCCCGTCCGTTTCTCATATTCATATTACGTCACGATTTCCCGAACGACTAATTGAAGCAATAAAAGCAAATATCGCATGAGATAAAAGCGGGTTCCTCTGAAAAATTTTCATTTACTGGCAGCAGCCTTTCATTTATGCCCGCTCGTAAAAGGGCGGTTTTGGGGAAAAGATGAAAAACAACAATAAAATTTCGCAATAAATTCCAACAGTAACGGAAAATCGCCCGAAAATTGCCCCGGGGACAACGTCGACGTTAATTCGTCAATAAATCCACATAATAGTGAAACTACAAAGTCGAACCTAATTGTCGCTTATCACGCTTTTATGGGTGTTAAATCAGCCCGAGCAGCGTTTTTATCGGGCAAACTTCCTAACGCTCACCTGGAGACTGGGATGGCATCCCAAATCCAGCAGCATTTTGACGACGCCTAGATGTCCCTTGTTGACGCCGATATGCAGAGCGGTTTGGCGCCGCTTATTGCGGGCGTTCAGGTCGGCCCCGGCATGGGCCAACAATTGAACGACGGCCGGCTCGTCTCCGAAGGCGGCGTGGTGCACGGCCCTATCCCCGTCCTTATCCTCGATCTCGACATCGGCATGAAAACGCAGCAGGACCGTTATAACTTCCAAATGGCCGTTTTGACTGGCGGCCTGCAAAGCAGTATGGCCGGCAAACACCCCGTTCACGTCCGGCCCTATTCCGGCGCCGGTCGTGTTGCTCTGCTTCAACACTTCCTCGCACTTTTGGGCATCGCCATTCGCGGCCGACTTAACCAGCTCCTCGTTCACGTCGCCGGACACGTGCGTCTCAAAGAGCTTCTTCAGGAGAGCGCTGAGGCGCTCGCCGCTGGTCGTTCCGTGCATCGTCCCGTCTTTGTTGGCGACCTTCGTGACGGCCAAGGGGTTGTAAGTCCAAGTGGTGTTGCAGACCTCCACCTTCAGGTCGTTGTCGTTGTATATTTGCTGGACATGACCGATTTTTCCCAGCGTCTGGAGCAAAAAACGCCCATTAACAACGGCCAATTGAAATTCGTCTTAGTTTAAACTTTGACTTGTATCAATTTTGAAAAAATATATAGTGTCCGGGATAAAAATGTTAAGCGCGGGGATCTCGCTTACTTGAAGAATGGCGACTTTAAGAAAGTTAATTTCAACTTTGGTTCTTATTTAATAGCTCAACTGGTAAGAAAGATACCGCCGTAGAAATTGCCCGTTGTTAGAACAGTTTTTCAAGAGCACTTCAAATAAACGAAAACGAAAGTCCCATGCTTAACATTCTTATTCTGGACAGCCTGTATATGGGTAAAATAAATTAACTATGTATTTATGTTCCCTTTGTACTGAAATTACTCGGCCCGTTAAGCTGTCAATAGTGAACTTCCCTGGACAACAAATTTCAAGCCTACACAAAGCTTCCAGAGTGGAATATATTCAGATGTATTGTTAACTATGACAGCTGTATCCTGAATGAATTGACTCTATTAATATTATTATTATTCAACAATAAGTCAATATGGTATCATCATAGGTGAGCAGCCATGTAAATAGACAGTTACTGAAGAGAATCTAGACAGATTTTTTTCATTTTTGTACCAAAAATTCTGATTTCGTATCTGCAACATCTAGAAACCAATACATGAAATTGATGTGAATGCAATAGTAAAATATTTTTTTTTGTTTAGCGTGCTACACTTACAGCCCCCATTCCATCGGCCCAATCGCCATGACCTCTTTGCAGCATCTTGACCCTCTCCATGTCAGCGCAGATCTGCACCATGTCTCCTACAGCAAACTGCTGTTGGGGAGTTTCATTGAAGCCAACGGAATTGGTAGGAGTAGCAACTTTAGTCAACACGGCCGGATTGAAAGTCCAACGATTTCCGCTGCTGTAAGCTACGACAATATCGTGATCTTCATCGATCCCAACAACAGTTCCGGTGCCATTCAAGCATTCAAACATGCCATCAGTCCATCCTCCATGTCCATGCTGCAGCGACTGAACAATTTCCAGCTCCAAATCAACGTTAACCTGATCCCCAATTTTCAAACCAGGCGGACCCGACCGCCCCGGCCCTTGTTCCCCGAGACAAGGCAAGTGATCGCGATAAACATTCTGGCCTTTAGCATCGTTAACAACTTTTAAATCTGCCATTCCTTCAAATCCCACTCGATATAAATTTTTCGAGCCGTTATCCCACACTACATAGGCAGCTGATCGGGGGCTGGCAGCGGACCAGTCCTGAATTTCCTGAACTTTTCCACGCCGACCATTTCCTCCATCTTGATCTTCCCATTGCCAGTCAACTCCACGCACCACTCTAGCCCCCGGAAAAATGCCACGAATCGCTATCTTCTTACTTTTGCGTCTAGTTTCGAGAAAAGCGCGTTCGCTTCCTGGGGTTGTAATGCGGTAAAAGCGGTGGCGCAACTGATGTTTGTCACCGTGATAACAGATTGAGCACAAGTCGTAATTGCCGCATTCAGCGCATTTCCAACGTATCCCGAAAATGGGCTGCTGACGACAGGTATCGCACATGGTGCCCTCATGTTTAACACCGGTAGGAGCGCTGTCCAAGATCCTCAAATCATATTGGCCTGAACAGCGATAATTGGCCGCAGTTCCGTTGTCCCAAACCACCACGACTTCGTCGGGAGACTCGAAATTTCTCACGGTCCCCACGTGGCCCTCGCCGCCGTCCTGAAATGGGGAGTTTAGTGATTGGGAAGGTGAAGAGCAAAATTCTAACCTGTTTGCCCCATTTCCAGTCGGGTCCGCGGATGATGCGGGCGCCCACGCCCTCCATCATCACTCTCGCTGACCGGCTGACCCCCGGGGTTGCCCCCACAGCGTTCGCAATCTCCATTCGCTGTTATTATTTATAAATTCGGCAATGTTGACATCAGCTGGGGTTGACACTTTGACAGATTTGACGTTTGGCTTTGGCGCCAAATTACAGGGATCAGTACCAAAGATAACATGTCAGTGCTGTTTGACCAATCTGCCTAGAGATGGCAATGATTTGTTGGCTGTAAATTTTAATTCCTAAATCAGAGCCGTAGCCAGGGGGTGGAAAGGGAAGACTCAACCTCCCTGAAAAGAGCTGAGTCTTTCCTACAAAATTTTCAAAATATTTTTTTGCAAATTCTTTAGTCTCCAAACGGTAAAAAAATTAAAATATCTGTATATTACACGGAAATACAATACAGTTTTGCATTTTATAGAATATATTTTTTTGCGAGATTATTAAGACACGATAGTGAAAAACACAATCTAAAAATATTTAAACACACCACAACCTTACTAGAACTATAAAAAAATGTAAAAAATTATTAATTCTGAAAGGAAAATAAAATTGTAAAAAGTGACCACTGTGCCCCGGTCTCTCTTACACATGTGATATAGCTGATCATCTGAATTTGTCTATTTACTTAGTGCCACCCCAGAAATTTTATGAGCCTTCTCTTAGATTGTATCCTGGCTATGGCCCTGTCTTAAATCTCAAGACCAGACACAGAAAGAACGTGGTAATTGTCGAGATTAGCGCCTTCTTCAGTTGTGAAGAAATTTTTGGGAGAAATAGTAGAAAAAGGCTTATTTTGTTATAAATTTTGTGCCCATCGTCCCAGTCACCTCCACTGCTCTCTTATCTCCGACTTGGTTCGAGAACAAGCTGGACCAGATCTTTTATTACGACTTTAGAATTAGGCTGTCGCGCTTAAAAACATTTCTTTTCGTTTCTCGACTAACAAAATTATTATGGATTCGACATGGCAGGCCTGCACCAAAGTTGACGCAAACGTATCCAGTACCTTCTTTAAACTGTAATGGTTAAAAATATTTTCTCCTATTCAAAGGAAGGCGGTTGGCGGACACTTTCGTAATCTCTTTCAAAAGATTAAAGGATATATTTTTTTAAATTTTTTATGAGATACAAAAAATTTTGTCCAAGATGGCGAATTCGACCCAACCTTAAAAAACTATTATGCCGTTAAATCAAGCATACAATTCCAAAACCCAAGTTTAGAGAACTGTTTTAATTGTACTTTTTACAAATTATCCATAAATATACAGAGGTTACAGGAAATTGATCAAGTACCTTACCCATCCAGAGCAGTCTCTTTCATCAACACCCAAGTTCGATGTGATGATTACAAAATTATCTACATACATTTTTTTTTATTACAAATAATATTGATACAATACAGCAATTAATTAAAACATAAAATCTACCTAAATAGCAAAACTACTTCCTATTGGAGGGCAGTAACAGTTGCGCTGCCGACATTGCATCCGGAAACAGCGAATGGTAATTCAACAAGGGAACATAAGCAGCAGTGATTACTCTCCCAGCAAACCATCGTCCATGTAACGAATTCACAGATGCCACAGCTGTCGCTATTGACGGACACTTAACATAAACATTTCCTTGAGACGACCCTTTATCCACATAAACATGTAGAACTCCACCATGTTTGTTGCACTCTTCAATAACATCGTCCCTAATTTCTATGTCCCAATTTTGATTTGACTCGCTACAAGAAAAAAATAAGTTAACAAAAAGCAAATTATTAATAGTAGAAAAACTTACGTGGCAGGATCAAACATGTTATTCAACATGAAACACTGAGTTGCTATGGGTGGCGTCGAATTCGTTTGAACTTGCGGTTGGACAATAGGCACCCCAGTCGCCATACTTAACGCGTTGGCAGCGGCTTGCGGAACTTGCATGCCGGCACCTTCAGCTAATTTAAACATCAGTTGTAAACGTCCCGTGGCTCCCAAATCAATTCCAGACCGATCAAGTTCATCCGAATCAAGAATTGACGGACCTTGTTGTTGCAAATCAAGTCTTTCAGTGACGTTGCCAACTTTCATTGGTCGACCCGCCAATTCAAACCCGTTGAGCTGCTCCAGAGCCTTCTTCGCGTCGTCACAATTATGAAACTAAAATTGCTATTTAAAAAATGCCATCAAGTAATGAAGAAAGACTTACTGCAATGAAACCGTAACCTTTCGAGCGACCGGTTTCTGGGTCCATTATTAGCTGAATATTGTCGATTTTTCCAAATGGTTCAAAAATGCTGCGGAGCATATCTTCGGTAATATTGAAGTGAAGAGATCCAACGTACAATCTCATTGGACCGGTCATTCCCTTGGGCATCAAGTTCGGCATGGAGTTACCCATCCTATTTTTTTCTGCCTGCGTATGCTGGACGATAATGGGAATTCCTAGCAACTTCTGACCTGACAACCCCAGCGCCTGAAAAAATCGCAATTACCGTCTCGTTCCAAAAGAAATTGTCATTGAAATAGATCATAATAAAAATTTAAAGCGCAGGCCCAAATCGGAGAGAAAGACGACCACGTTCTGGTTCCCCTACTCCTCCTTTCGTATAATGATTAGTGGATTGTATAAACCCTCCATTAGTACCAATAATTAAGCAAAAAAAGCAAAAAAAAATTACCAATGCGACACTTTCTGGATCCTTGAATTCGATATAAGCGATACCCTTGAACCGGCGGGTCTTGTTGCAAACAATCAGCCGTACGTCCCTAACTTTCCCCACCGAACTGAAGAACTCCTCAAGATCCCTGGCGCGTATCCGTTGCGACAGCTGCATGACAAACACGGTCCTGGCATCCCGTTCTTCTGGACTGAGTTCTTCAGGTGGCGAATTCGATCTGAGACCCAAAGGCGATCGGTTCCTTCTCGGAAACACGGGTTTAGCGATCGGTGATGGTGAACGTTTCTTTGACAAAGAACGTTTACGGTCTTTACTGCGACTGCGACCACCCCGTCCTCGTCGATCCTTTCTGTCTTTAGAACGACTTCGTCTGTCTTTGGAACGAGATCTTCCGTCTTTCGATATGGAATTGCGGTCTTTCGACCGCTGACGTTTATCTTTTCTATCTCTGCTCCTGCTGCGTTTGCCGTCCTTGCTGCGCTTCCTCGATCTGCTCCGACTCCGACGACCCTTGCTGGAACTGCGGCGCTTCTTGCTGTAACAAATGACAGTAACAAAATGGTTCGTAAAGTAGTATAGTTTGGCAGAAAACAATTTGGCTCCGCTGTCCCTGACCAGCAATTGTCATGTCGTCGCCCAAGTACCTTCTCGTCATTATAGCAAATCACGATCTACGTACGGTTTATTAATATCTTCACCTTTTCGCTTTAACTTGTCCACGCAATTTGAAAACTAAGCATGCAAACACCCTTTCCTCTAAGGGTGTCGTAAAAAGCGAATAGAATGTGCTGCTCTCGGGCATTTGCACGAACTGATAGGCAAGCAAAACATCTTTGATGCCACTGACAGTTGTCAACCGTCAAATGCGTAATCAAAGAAAATTAATAAAAGTAAGTTTTGATCAACATGACGAGACGATACGCTGACGTCATGATGACAGATAAAATCAACCTATCCGTAATACAGTTTTTGGCCTACATAGATGTCTTTTGCTTCCATGCCAGGGTCAGCCAGCTATTTCAAGTAATACTGTTAATTAGGTATTTGAAGTCTGCATACGGATTCCAATTGACTCGACCCGACACTCGACGCGACTCGACCTAGCGTAAGAGCGATTCCAATTGGTATTGAGACGTAGTAGTTGTTTCCGATCGTAGCGAGAATACTTTCGGCTAATAGCCGCTAGAGGTCTGCTTAGTAACCAATCGCATTTCAGCGCGCGAAGGGTATACATTGAACGAAACGACACGTTTGGTTTTTGGTTTAGATTAGCACGTGGGGTTGCAGACAAAATGTAAGTATAAATATAGAAAAATATCAACAAGGTACTATTTTAAAATATTTCAGGACTTTCAGGGTGAGATATGCATTGGGAAGTAATTGCAAATTATTTTAAAGCCAACTGTGACTTTGCAGTTGGCAGATTAAATACCGCGGCGGCTCGGGAAAAATCTCGGCAACTCTGACACGAGCTGACAGCTTATTTACAATATTAGCAATTACAATCTTACACACCCGTACGTTTATTTTTAATTAAGTACATTTCTGAAGAAAAAATAAATATTTTTATTGCCCCTCTCATTTCGACCATGTTTTCAACCCTTCGAGTTGTAGTTCTAAGAAAATAATTATTTGTCCAGAATTTTTCAGAAACTAATTTTATTTTTGACATATTTGTGTATTTAAGCCTGTTATTTACCGCCAAGAAACTTTTTGTAGGAGAAAGTAGCATATTAGAATGAGACACAAATGTCGAGAACGGTCTTCACAATACCTCCTTAGGTATCGTGTTCGACTACCTGCTTTACCCGATATCGGATCTGACCCGACAGCTATTGGAATCGCATTTCCGACTCGATTTGGCTACCCAAGTCAAGTCGAGTCAATTGGAATCCCACTGCTGTAAAGATTAATAACTTTATAACTATTGACGTGTGTCCCTAATTTGAACAATAAATCCAATGATTTTATTACAGTTTATTTTGATGATGTGTTTTAATCCGTGGCAACTTGCATTTTGCAGTTAAAATTGAGCGCAACTAATTTGCGATGCTCCGTCCACTTATTCCAGGCGTAAGTCGAGTTGAAATTGATCCATTAGTTAGATAGATGAAAAAAAATGAACCCAAACATTCCTGCAGAAAATTATCTCAGCTTCAATTTGGCACATAACTACTTTTTGGCTAGAGCTAACCGTTTTCGAGATATAAGCAAATAACCCAAAACCAGTGTGTTCCTCGGGCCTCCTTGCAGCTTCCTCACCTCCTAGGTTTTAGGACTTTGGGTACGTTTACCTCCTAACTGGTCCAAACACAGCCTTGAAGTCAAAAATTGGTACTCTCGATCTTTCCCTCTAGACCTCCTTTATTGAACTAATTTAAATAAATCTGGCAATAATACAACAGTTAATAAATGGAAATTATGATGCATTACCCCTTTTCCCTTTTTCACACCCCTTTTCCCTTTTTCAAAAGCATTCAAAAAAACACCCCTTCGACGCGTTTTTTGAATGGTTTTGTATTTTAACAACTAAAACTTTTTTTAAAAATAAATTCAAGACACAATAAAAACCTAAAACTTGTTCAGGCATTAGTAGAATTTTTACTTTCATTTGCCATATATTTTGCACATTGGTAACCCATTCAGGTTTCCTGCAGAGAGATAGAGAACCGGCAGAGAAATCTCCGTGCAGGGTGCCTTAACGTCAAAGACCACACTAGTTCAAGAAAAGCTGAATTTTTGAACACTAACAAGTTGTGCGCCCTCTACTGGAAATGTGCTGAACCAGTATTAGCCTGGCTAGAATTAAAAATAAAAATCCTTTAAAAGTTTGAAGTGTATGTAGTGGAAAAGTACTTGGGCGACGGCTGATCAAAATGTAGTGACTGCGATACTTACTCGGATGAGCGGTGTCTTCGTGAGTCCCCATTGTCCCGGATTTTGCCATTGACTTCGTCCTACGAACAGCAACAAAGTGAAGAGGACCGCGCGGGGGGCGAAAACAGATAGCATTAATCATTTGGATATTAATAATTACAACTTACCAGTTGTATGGTAAACAGACATATTTTATAACTGGACAATGATTGAATCTCCCGTTTTGGCAATTTATGAAAACGAAAAAAGATTGCAAAACAAGAAATTGAATCAAATTTACTTAGTCAATAGCCTAGATCTAAAACAAATGGAGTGTATCGCCGTTTTAATTGTTGGAGGTTTGCTGAAACTTAACAGTCGTCTAGCCGGAACTAGACTTACCGTCGTGGAGACTTAACAAAGGAACGTGGTGGAAAAACTTGATCCAGATCAATACTTCTGAAAAAATACACCGGATAAGACCATACCCTTCAATCAATTGCTGACGGACATGCAATTAACATTGCAATGTTGTCAAATTTGGTCGCAACTGTTGGGTCTTGACTCATTATGCAAAGACTAACTACGAAACTATTTCGATTGATGAGATGAGATGATGAAGCCAAAGCCCAACGCTTTAATTTAAATTTAGTTTGATTGTTTAAAAAAGACATGTACTTTTACATTCCGACAAGTCCACCTTAATTACCAATCGGGTGATTGGTAGTAGTCAGGGCGATGATTGCGGGAAGTCCATTCAGCAGCCCTATGGCGAGAAATTACCGATCAGACACGATATAGCATTAGGAAAAACTAACAATAATATTGAATTGACCACGAAAAACTAATTATGACAAAACGAAAACACCCTAAATATTTAAAGTATATAACTTAAACTAGGTGGTTCTGTACCTGATTGCTTACGTGAAGGCGTCGTTAGCCCGAAATATACCTCACACGTCTAAAATATAAAATTAGGAAGTGATGTAAGAGTCATAACATACACAGTTCTTTGGCAATGAAAATTGGGGGCGTCCTTGAAATAGAAAAGCTAAAAACGAGACGCCCACGACTTCCATTACCGGTAAATAACGATATTTAGAGGAAACAAGGAATGTGAAGAACTACTTACGTCTTTCCTGAAGGGCGCCTCGAGCATGGCCTCGACGTCCAAATCCTCGGCCATTTTTAAGCGAGGGGTCGATTCAAGATTACAACTACAGACGAACCAATTACTCAATTATTAACACAATTACTTTTTAAAACTCTTTAAAATTACTAAACTTTGTAGATATTAGATATTACAAGCGGAAGCTCAACACAAATAACAAGATGGCTGCTATTGAGTTGAGTTTCTAGAATTCAATGCTGCCAATACCCTACACCAAAGATAACACATATAACACCAACATTCTTAACACTACCAAAGTTTTCCACTTTCGTAATCAGTGTTGCCAATAGTAAAGAATTAAAATCTAATAGATTGAATTTTCGAAAAATTTAATTGTAAAATTAGTAGAATTCCAAAATTTATCAATAGTTCTGTTAGAAACTATTTCACAATCTCAATTTTTGTTACCAAATACCAAAGCTAATTTATGGGGTGCATATGCAGATATTTTAAAACTTCTTACACCTTCCAGACATCAATTTTGAATAGTAAATGAATGTTCAAAGTTTTCGATAATCGTTTAAAAAACAACATTTTGCTCGTTAAAGCAGTAAAAATTGCATTTATATTTTACATGTCTTCTCGTTAGGTAACTTAAATCAAATTTTTTTTAAGTAATTAATTATAAATGGGTCGTAATAAACTGATCAGTATTGAATCCATTATGTACGTACAGTATAAAATCATAAATAATCAGTAAGATGTTGCAAAAGAATGAGTAAGTACATTTATAAAATTCGATTGGTTAAAATTAAATTTTCGGGCAGTAAAATAACTTATTTTGCCATTATTTTTATATTAATTGTATTGCAACTTTAATGAAGCTTTAATAAAGCTTTAATGAGCCACTCTGTACTGCTCAACATTTGGGTAATACTTTTACTGATTGTTAAATTTCTACCCACCATTTATTAATGTTATTGGCCAATTATTAATTAATTTTATTGATTGTGGCTTATTTTACAGGCAAATTATAAATTTTATTAACTTTACTGACCAATTATTAATTGGATTGACCGTAGTTTATTTTACCAACCGTTTATGAAATTTACTGATCGTTTATTAATTTTACTTACCAATCATTATTTTTACCGACCGTTTATTAATCTTATCGAACAAACCTTATTTCTACTTACCATATTTTATAATACTGACCGTTTAAAGTATACTTAAAAAATATACTGCCCCTGAAATTTGAATATTGATCATTTAATATAAATTCTGCCAGACACTACCAAAGTAAATTATTGGCCAAGAAAAATCTTCTACCAATCCACTAAATTGAAATTTTGACCACTGCTTGGCAACTTCGTTGTCGAAACTAAAATCAAGCGTCCTATTTTCAAAACCCTTCAAAATGCCACAATTTCGAGTTTGCAGCAAAATGTTAAATATTTTTAAAATTTACTGAATTCTTGTAGCTTGAACTCCCTGAACCCAAAACTGCTCCTCGTCAAATCAGGATTCTTCATACAAAGAATGAATACGCCGAAGGAATTAAAATTGCTAATTGGGACCAATACCGGAATAGTAAACCCATCGACAACAACCCGTATTGTGCTGGAAAATTAAACTATTTTCTTTCACATTACAATCGGCTTGGAACCTGTGAAGATAACAATTTCGTTACTACCACGGGAGAGATGTTGAAGCAAGTTTTTTTGAAAGACCGAATGCAACCTGTGATCCACATGGCAAATTACTACACGTTTGATGAGTAATGGAGTCAATTCGCTGGAAATCATCTAAACCCCTCATTTTAGTACAGCGGAATGCCTTGAAGACTATAAACCTGATTGTCGCGAGGTTTGCAATGATTTCTCTACGACCATGCAACACAGTTACCCACCTCCAAAACCGTATATAATGCAAAAGGTATTTCCCTAACAACTCTTGACTCTTGCCTTAGATCTTGTATTTGAAACTCTTTCAAAGGTAGTGAAGACTATAAGTTTTCACTTACAGGAAAGCAATCTTTGCATTGGTAGTTAGTATTAGTTCATCAGTCTCTTTAGTTATTATACTAGAAATTTTTTCTTTCAAATTGACATAATGTTACAAAGAAATGCTTACAGTTTGTTGCAGCTTCTAGTATTAATTTATATCGTTAGTAGAATAAAAACGCGGCGGTACTCACGTAGAAACAAGCTATTCCTGGATCTGTACTAGGTATTGGAGTGTATCTGAAAAATTCTAGATTGCTTTTCAAACAATCTCTTTTATGAGAAACCGTAAATACAAGAAAGAAGAGCCGCAACTGAGCCCTTACAAGTTCTATGATGAAAGTCACGGGCCCGAAACGCGAGATTTGATCAAGCACAAGGCTTCACGTTGGGTTTCCTACAATCCGGGGACTGGAACTTACACTGAAACTCATGAAAAATAAGAAAAAAAAATATATTGTTAAAAAATCATTACTACAAATTAAACTCATTAAAGCCATAAACTTATAACTATGACGATTAATAATTTTTGAGCTGAATTTTTGTGACTTCAGTAGCATACCTAAATATTCTAAGAAATACGATTACACCAAAGGGACATAGCTACTGAATACATTTTAATACCTAATAACATATTACTACGTGACTTACGCTATCTAACAAGCCGCAGTGCAGCGGGCGAGACTTGCCTTAGAAATCAATGAAGTCGCTGTTTCGCGACCAAAGTGTCAATTTCAACTCGATTTACGCCAGATAAATGCGCGGAGTAGCGCAAATCGTTTGCGCTCAATTTCAACTACGAATTAACACGTTGAAATCCCGTAACGATATTTTACTCCCGACACAACTTTAGTTGAAATTGACCCGTAAGGTATTATTTCTGTATTAAACGCAGCCAGCCTTTACGTTAAAATTTTCGCCGACTAAAGTTACATTACTGAAATGACTAGAAGTAAAAATTGCAGTTTCAGTAAGACAATAACATCTTAAAATGTTAAGTTACTATTGGGATAATAGTTTAAATTTCAACTAAACGTCGTTATCATTTTTTACCGTCGATAAAATAAAAATCTTTCTTTAAAACTTGATTTCGGCCTTACTAAGCAACTATGGTGGTTTGGCGGTTGAGTGCAGGTATGGCATGTGGCGTAGCGAGGATAAAAGTGTTATTCCCCAACCAGGATTCGAACCTGGGTCTCCCAATTGCCGGTTGGTTGCTCTGACCGCTAAGCTATCGAGGGAACACAATCAGCCTCGCCGCGCGCCTATACTAGTGCACCGCCACAGTGGAAATACCAATGCAATATATATTTTTTTCGGTAGACCGTAAAAATTTACAGTTATTTCACAATCAAGTCAAAGAAGACTTTAAATTTGAAGTTAGCAAATAATGGTTATACATTGTTACTACAATCAACAGTGGGAACTTCAAATTTAGAATCGCCTTTAATTTGGTTTTGGAACCAAGACAACCGCACCAATGCTGCCAGTAATTAATTTGGTTCATAGATGGCGGTTTATTAGGCTTAATGTAGTGACCTTAGCTTAACGTGATTCTAGCTTCTATCGCCCGTTTCAACAAGATTCAATTCTGCGTAACTGACCTATGTCTATCCGCACATTTTATAATCACTGTGACGCTAACCGTTTTGTCAAGTTTTTTTCCTGTTATGTGCAAAGTTTTGTTTCGCAATTAAAATAAAAGTACTGTGTCTATATGAATGTTATTCTTTTAAGCGGTGATATTTTTTATAAAGCGTATTATAGTGGTGTTAGTTAGCAAGTATGACTTCTTTGGCCGACCGCTAGATCCAGCGCGGGAGCCAATTAGATAGCGTAGGTCACGACTACTACAACTAAACGACGTACAAAAGACGAGACTTGATGCAAACATAAACCAACAAATATCAATAATAAAAAAAAACAATGGAAAAAAGTAACAACCAACTGAAGATGTGTTATTTAACAACCGATAAGTTCGAAATGGTAAACGATACTTAGTAACAACGATAACCTCAAGGCAATCGGAAACGTACTCGATGCAACAGCGGACAACTGACAACCTTATAAAACATTACCCGTCAGTCGCTTCGAAGTACAGAAATAATTAAGCTCTCAACATCGTCAACTGTAAACAAATTCCGGCCCGTATTATCTAAGAATACGAGAATATAGAGTAACAGTTCAATAACATCATGTAAAAATACTTTCAGTCTATTATTACGACGCCTATAAACAACGAAATTAATCGAGAAACATCCAAAGTGCATGCCAAAAGTCTAGAAATACACGTAAACCAAACACGAATCCACTACACAATTTTGAATTTTTTTTTTTACGGCCAGAAATGATAAGGTCACCGTAGGCAACTGGGGTTTCAAGCTCTGATTTGATCAATTTTTCTTTAATTACAAGCAAAATTATTACTAGTGCAAGCGTTTCCTTTTAAAGTTCTTCCCTTTCTGTTTCACCCTCCGTTTTGGCTTCTTTGCGCTGGAACCCGGTCCGAAATCGGTGATTTCTTCTCCTAAACTCCCCAACGTGGTCATCTGGCGAAGCTTGTGCCTCTCGGCCTTTGTAACGGGTAAACGGGTCAGATTATTCTCTTCGTACTGTTGGCGCTCGCTCTTCTCTTTGGAAGCTTTATTTTGCGAAACTTCGAGCACCTCAACGGGCGTGTCAAGGTACTCCTCTCGTAAATCTTGTATTAGCGTCGACGCCAACGCGTGCTTTCTGCTGCGATCCTGGAACCGCTTGTTTCTGTCTTGAGCAGTTTCGTCACCTGCAATCAACAACTTTTAGCAACAAAACAAAAATATAACATGCAATGAAATAGAGTTCCGCAACCAATATTGTGACGTATGTGTGAGTTTATCTCCTAAGCAAATCGCATGATACGCCACACAAAATTTCAGACAGCAGCAACCGCTTTTACCGACCGCCGTCGGCAGAACTTCGCGATTACTCACGTGGCATATAAAATAACCTCTTTTGAAAAATATTATGTTGGCAACAGCGATATGTAATTGAAGTTTAATAGATTTTACAATTTGCAACACATTTGCATTTCGACGCTGGTTGCACATTCTTGTAGTGGTTAAATAGTACAGTCCGTCACAAAAGATACGAGTTTTGACTATAATACGTCATTGTGTACGTCACAAGAGTTAAAATTCGAATACATTTCTGAGGTTAGAACTAGTCTGCCTTCCGTAATCTGGATTAACAAAAATCGAAAAAATTTAATGCTACTTTTGCAGTTATGTAATGTGAGACGTATCGTAGCTGCCGCGCGTCTTGATGGATCGAGGGCAAAAGCAGACATATCAACTTGAGGTATGTCACAAAGTTGTCTGGTGAGGTTATTAGCTTTCAATATTATTCTTCAATAAAACAATCGTCGTCAAAGACCACTTTCAATAGGGGGCTAGCGTTGCTAATAAGTAATCATGTATATGAGAAATAATTGGCGGAAATTAAAAGAAAGTTGTTTGGCGCAAATGTCGCAAGTTACCTGTATAGTGAACTGCTGAAAGTTTGGGGGGTACGTAGACGCCGCTTTTGGTGGCAGGCTCCTTTCCCTCATTTTCACTGTCATCGCTGGCGTTGTCGCTCAGCTGACCAAGGAGGTTGTTGGGGTCGGCTTTGAAGGATGCCGGGTCGTTGGCGTCCGCTCCTGTGACTGCGGTTTTGACTAATTTGGCGATTTGGTACTTGAGTTTGTCATTGATTGGCCTGATTTTCTCCAGGACAGTTCTTATTTCGATTAATCGGTCGATGCACGGGTCTCCTTCGATTTTCTCTCCAGAACATTTTCGCAGCACAATGAATGTTAGATTAATTAGGTAGCTCAGGAGCATGTTGTATTTCATTTCCAGGAAACTTAAGCCCTGGTCCGTTGATAGTTCGCCTTTACGCACCTTTTGTATCATATTATCTACTAATGAAGCCACGTGTTGGGCACTCACGTTCATTTCATTTAACAACACTAAAGCCTGCGGGAGATCCCGATGACCTATGCTTATATCAGGAGCCTAAAAAATATAAAAAACTGAGTCAACAATCGCATTTGTTGTTATTTTGTAGGTTAGAAATTCGCAATTTTTGTTTGTAAAGCAAGGAATAATGGGAAAAAAAATTTCTGGCGAATTGAAAAATGGGGTCCATTTGCATAAAAATCTGTTCGCCATCTTTCATATGAGAGTTGACAGAAAAAATCAGGGGTAGTTTTTACACGACTTCAAAGTGTTTTAGCGCGGTTTTGAGGCGCTTTTGGAAGCGAAACTGGCCAACACGTACCTGTACCATTGTTGAGCGGCTTATTTACTTCTTAAAAATACATAACAACAGTCTAATTCATCAAAATAACCACAGCACGTGCACGCACAACTTTTTATCGAAGTGAGCTTTTTTGATCGGGGAAATATCGAAAAAGTGTTGGGGATTTTTTCTCTTGTGGCAGCGCTGACAAGTGGCGCGCCAAAATACAAATTCAAACACATTGAAGGGCTAGGAATCTAAAAATATAGAATATAGAATAGCTTACAACCTTAATGATTACATTAAGGTTGCAAGCTTTGAAAGGTACCATCACCCCGGAAACTGAGTGTATAAATTTATCTTTTTATATAATCGCGTCCTTGTGGACCTGGTTGAAAAATAAAAAAAGAACTTTAAGCAGATTGAGTTTCATTCACGTTTAGTCTCGCCAATGAACAGATATCTCAAAAGTACAATGTTTGACTTGAAGGGTGTGTTGGCACTAGATAGTTAGGAGGTACACTTACTAAAAGTCCTGAAACCTAGGAAGTGAGGAAGCTGCAAGGAGGCACTACGACGATATTACCAGTTTTGGGTTATTTGCTTATACAAAATGTCCCAAAAGGTTCGTACCACTTTGAAAGCATAAATTCTGTGTCTCTGTCAACTTCAAACTCTTCAAAGGAATACTTTAAAATATTTAATTTATTTTAAAATAACCGTCTCTAGGTACTCCTAAACCTAAACCTAAACTTTAATTGTGCTTTCCTCAAAGGGCCATAAGTTGAAAATTAAATGACATCGAATTTTTTAAACAATTTTTTCCAGCATTCTACTACAATTTTAAAATCATAAAATAAGACCTTTAATATACAGGGTAGGGCAATAGTGCGTCTTGCTTTGATAGCTCAAGTTCTATAATAAGTAGAAATTTGATTTAAGAACAGAAATAAACTAAAAAAAAGTCTATAACCGAAAATTATTTTTGAACATACATGATAAGCCAAGATAATTATACAGAGGCAAGTGACATTTTTTTAAATGGGATGTTGTGTAAAAAAAAATTTTTGAAAGTCTTAATTTTTTCAGACTCTTTTCACTCCAATTCCAATATTATTACTGACTACTTCCAAACCACTTGAATGTAGTAATTTTTTTGTTCAAATAATCACATTTGCAGATGCATATTTTAAAAAATCATTACGAGTTTTAAGAAAAAAGTATGTAAGTAATAGCATTGGTAATAGTTAGGAAACATCTGTGAGATGTCTTTGAATTGATCATTTTAAATAAGACAATTAAAATTATGCAATATAATAGAAATTTAGAATTTAAAATAGGTATATACGAGAATCAACGTTCTATTGCCATTCGCGATACCTCGATCGCATAGTTGAATTATAATTACGCTTAAGAGAAATTAAATGACATTTAAAGAAGTAAAAATATAATTTATTGAAATAAAATGTGATTGGAATTATTATCCATCATGCATGTTTTTCAATGCAAATAAATATTTACTTACTTTCTATGATGTTTTAATTTAATTTCTTGATCAAAAGGTAAAATGGCTTGCCATAATTTTGTTTGGACGGTCGCCACTTTTTGTCTCAACTTCCCGACGTCCAGACATCCACAATAAAAATCGTGCAAGTTGTCTGGACTTCTGGCCAGTCAGTAGTCAAGTTATCTCCTTGTTAGCATAGACCATCATTTAACATAAAGCATCAATTACCTAGTTTTTAATCTTCAATCTACAGTTGCTCGCGTCATTCAAATGAGACTGCTTTGTTTAAAACGCAATACTTTATCCCTTACTACCTTCTTCAAAAAGACTTGTTAAGAGCGATAGCTAAAACTTAACAAGAAGTAGATGTAGATAAGAGGTTCAATCTAGATATTGCACTTTGAATAAATACCCTAAACATCGTGCGGGAGAGAAACAATACGGAATAAAATGCGTGGTAAAGAAGAGACTCATCAAATGTTACGTAAATCTCCAGCCTCGTCTCCGGCTCTGAGCCACAGATCCTATTGATCGTAAACTCCCATTTCTATTAATTTGGCACGATTCTTAGATTTTAGTCCAATGAGATCCCCATTTCCAAAAGAAAATCTGGCTACAGGCATCAACTTTTTTTGACCTGAAATGCCAGTAGCTTCTCAACCATTCTTTTCTATTATAGTTGTTTACACCCCCAGGCAATCTGCTGACCAAGCAATGAAAGAGTAAAATCTGGGCTTTAATTGTGAACGGCACAGCGAATGTTGTATGTAATATCCACGTTCTGCTTACTCTGATTATTTATGTTTAAAGTAAATAAAAATCGCGCCTTTGTACAGTGGCGAGCAAAAAATAAGACACGATGTTTCTTCCCAGTGTGAACCAACTCCATTCGGTAGGATAAGCAGGGCACCCATTTCCAGGTGATTCGCTGTCGGGCGACCTTTGGGGTAGGTATAGAATAGACTCCAAGCGGAATAAATATTTGTTACCCGTAGCACCATTGACCGATAAGAATTTCCTGGGGTCCAATACGGCAGACTGACAGGTTTCGTTGACACAGTTACTCCTACGAGCCGTTTTACACATTTTCAAAATCGCCGATTTCACTTAATGAGTCGTGCGTAATTTTATGCTCGCCACTGTACATATGACTAAAACCAAGAATTTTTTTTGAGAATTCTTTATTATCAGAACGAAACAAATTATAAGCAAAATTAACATTATATCAAGTAATAAATTGTTAACTAAAATTAAACAATAAAATAAACGATCAAACAAAAATTAACAAAACATTTATGGTAACACAAAAACAAGAAAGTTGCACGTTTTCAGGTAACAGGTTTTTCTGAATGACCAGAAGGTTTTGTTCTCATAACATGACCCAACGTAAATCAATATCATTCTGTGATGAGTTAATCACAACTAATTTTTCGACATTCTACATCACAACAAAACGCGAAATATGACAGAAATGTAAAGAATGAAAATGGATAAATAATATTAAATAAATTATTGCGAAATGATTGTTTCAATACGTGGTTAGTAAAGTCAGTCAATTAACTAAGAGTAAGTCTTCGTTTCGATTATAATAAACTAAACTAAATATTTCCATTTCCAACAGCTTTAAATCTCTTTACACAAATAACACAACAGAGAAAGCCTCGACTCTTCCAACATGAAAAACATATAAATGTTACAAACGTTACGAAAAATATGTAACTATCCATCGAGTATAAAATTGTTTTTTTCCTGTAGTCTACCCTAAAGTTAATTTCAATAACAAAAGTATTGAGCAGAAAAAGTATTAAATTAAAAAATTCGCAGTAGAATTTCGATGCTTTTGTCAAACTTCCATAGCGTCAACTTCGTCGACGCTCAAAACACTGGTAGGCTCCCCGGTGCGTATAGACAAATACTCCTTGGGGTTGAAGGATTCACCCGCCTGAATAAAAAAATAAAAATAACTTCCTTCACCCGTGAAGCAGTCAAACTTACGTTTCGAACCAAAAAAGGATAGTCCTTGGAGATTCGTTCCCAGTCCGACGGAACAGTCAAACACAGCGGCGACATGGCCAAGTGAGCCAGAAAATCGATTGTGTACGTTAATACAAATTTGGAAGCGACCGGTTCAGGGGAAGTTCTGCCTTTCAGTACATCTTCGATCGGTAGATGGGGCTTTCTCAGTTTAATCTTACCATCTAAGGATAGGGTTTGTTAGTGATTTGGGGAAAGAAATAAAAACAATTGAGGCGTTAAACTAAGAAAATTTAGTTGAAAAAATTGTTTTATTTCATTCCCTGTTACACGAATCTACAACATTTACAAAGACGACTATCCTTTACCTGTTTCATCAGCTTGGCCGTTAGTGATAACCCCAGGTGATGGAAGAGAATCTGGCGGCGACAACGGAACGTCACCCAAATCGACATCATGAACAATCGGTTGAGGCAAGCTATCAAAACTGTAAAACTGTTCGTGTATGGGCACTCCCGAGAAGTACTCATCCAACACAAGTTTACTCGTCTAGAATTTACATCGTTAGTTTCGATTCGAGGTGAAAACTGTCAAAATACCCTGACTAAATCCAAATTATCGCCGGTAATTTTGATGGTGTAGCCTCCCGTTACCACGGTGTACTTGTATTCGCCAATGTTGGCGTCGTTCGTGCTTAAACTGTGGATTAAAGCTCTTGAAGCTCTCGCTGACGATGGCAATGCACTATCGTCAGAAGCTGAAGAGTTAATACTGGAACTCGACCCGGTCAAAGGACCTCCGACCGCCATGCCGTGTTCGCGGACAGGAGACGCGTTCCTCCTGATCGTATCCTCAATGAGTTGCTTGGCGTGACTGAAAACGTAACTACAACAAGAGATCTCGAACGGACGCGATCTTACGTGATGCTTTCCTCGTTGGCCCCGGTTATTTGAACCAACCGTTCTTTGGCTCCCGGATTCACTGGAAAACAAGTAACAATCAGTGACGGCGAAACGACGCGGGCGCAGCAGAAAAAGAAAAACACGCAGTAACAAGAATGGAATTATTGCGTCATGCCCCTGGTTATGCTAAAATGAACGGTGACAACAAGCACTGCCTAGTTAGGCCGATTGACAACATTATCGCTTCAATAACAGGCGCGACAGCTCACGTTGGTGAAAAAGTTCCTACTAAGTCTGCGCAATGACTCAATGTGGATTATCTCAAGAAGATAGGTAACAGTTATCATTATGTTTTACGTTAACTAGTTATGGTCAGTAAATTAATGAGTAGCAGCCGCTGCCACGCGGTTATTCTCTTAGTCCAGGTCTATTCGGCTTCCAAAGTGCCAAGTAAAAGTCTCGTAACTACGTTCACACGTGAATATTTACTTCTTAAGTTCAGAACTCTAAGTAAGTTTAGTTGGTAGGTAGTGGGTAAATAGAGCGGTGCAGTTATGGTTGTAGTTCGAATTTGTTAGACTTGTCAATCGGCCAGGGAAAATAAAAGAAATTTTGGTGATAATTAGTCCTCGCTCTAGTTAAAAAAACAACAACACAGATTTAGTGCGCTTAATTCGTTAACAAGACAAGCGAGCATTGTGTTTTGAAGCGTTTTACCTCGCTGAAACGAAATGATCGTTTCGCTGAGCTCTTCGATCATATGAACACGTCTTCCTTTGATACCCATTACTATAAATTCATCAAGAGAAATGTAATTTCGTCGTCTAGCTAACGTAACGAATGACCTACCTTTCCCGGAATCCGCGTTTCTGATCACCACCTCGTCCTTGCAGTACTTCTTACCCGGTATTCTGGTTGGCTTGTTAAACTTGCCGGACGGTTTCAGTATCTCACCGGGGGCCAATAGCGGCGGCGATGCTGACATCGTCATCGAACACATGGACTCGCTCAAACTAGTCGCCGAATCCGACATGTCAATCTGTAAGTTTCCTTATTAGCGTCACAACAATCTATGGACAATAACTCGGATTGAACCAGAAGTGGCATCCTCTCGCAAAGCCGAAACCTCAGTAAAGATTACAACCCAAAAACAATAATAGTGAATTTTCAAGTGTCTTATACAGGGTGATTCACGTAGGCCCATGTATTGGAAGTTTTTTAACTTGGAGTTGGATTAGAAATTTTAAATTTGGTACCCAGTCATAGCTGGTCATGTTCGTTCTATCTAAAGTATTTTAAGACCTTCAACCATACATAGTGTGCCAAAAGTCGGAACCAACTTTCTTATTTTAAATAAAAATATACAATTTTTCTTAAATGGTTCGATTGATCTTCCAATTCTAAATGTTGACCACCCATGTTGTTATTTGAACTTATCTGACAGTTTTTGACATAATGTTAATTTTTATACAATCGTATCGAAATAGTACCATTTCGATTGTCATTTTCATGTTGAAATGACGTGTTTTTTTTTCACTTTACTGTCACTTTTTCGCACTAAATAAAAAATGTAAAATTAACAGACAAACACCTCAATTATCAATGAAATTTTGATTGTTATGTCGCATTTCCTAGAAAACAAAAATTGTGCAACTAGATTATGCAGTAAGTATGTGCAATTTTATCCTTTCTTTTTAAATTTTTAACAATTCTGGCGACGATTGTATAAAAAATCTTGTATGTAGTACGTTGCAAAATTCGTGCTTTTCGCACGCAATATTCACGTCTTGGTGCGAAAAACACTTTCATTTTGCAACTTACTACATAAATAGCTATTTTGGAGACAAATGGTCGATGTAAGGTGTAAATACCGAGATCTAAATTTTTGACTTCAGAGCTGTGTTTGGATTAGTTAGGAGCAAAACATATCAAAAGTCCTCGAACCACTAGTAGTTTACAAAAAAATTTGATTTGTATCAACCGAATATTGTCAAAAACTATCAGATAAATTCAAACAGCGAGTTGTCAAAATTGAGAATTGAAACGCCAATAGACCATCTAAGAAAAATTTGATATTTCCGTTGAAAAACTTCTAACGCACGGCCTACGTGAATAGCCCTGTATTGTTTGAAAGATAATGAGAGTGTGATAACCCTAATGGTCGCAAACGATGGTTACACCGAAAAAGAGATTGCTCAGTTGTTTTAATAATGATTGGCTTTAGAATGGCAATAAAATATAATTTTGGTGATAAATTTTGAGTGTTGAGCCAATACCAATCAACTTGAAATTAGTTTTAGGGTTAGCATTGGTAAAAAAGCATAAAATTTGCTTTAGTCTCTTCTATAAACTCTCAAGTCTATTACCCCATTTACACTCAGCCCATGGCCGTGGCAGTGAGCTGGGCATTGGGCTGGGACCTGAGCAGCGACTGTGTGTAAACGGGTCACTCCCATTGCCAATGCCACATGCTGCTGCCAATGCTGTCTTTCCAGTCCCTGGCAGTATTTTGGACGGCAGTCAAAGGACTGGCGGCACGTGCCGGTCGCACACAATGGGGTACACCTGACTGCAGCTCCGGAAAGTTAACGATACTGAGGGTGGAGGGCTGAATGTAAACGCTAACATGCTCGGAAGGCTGCTGTGGAATTATTTAGAGCAGGGCAGCGGGCTGCGGCCATGAGCTGAGTGTAAATTGGGTATATGGTGCTTCACATGTGCGACAGAAAACATATCACATGTCTTCTGCAGTAGCTGTAGCTATCTTTATTGTGTGGATACATCTTTTTGGCGTCACTATGTGAAGGTCTTACAACCTGTGCGGTTGCCTGTTAAACACATTTCATTCCAAACTAAACAAAATAAAAGCTTTCTAAACAGTTTCATCGCAAAATGCGATTTTTCTTAATGTCTTGCCGTTAGAAAATTAAGTGTTCGATATTATGTTCTGTTACTCTTGTTTATTAAACTTTTCAATGTCATAGAACTTTTTGTCCCGATCATTACCACTAAAAGATCTTTTGGGTTGACCATTTAATAACTGTTGAATTTTTACCCTGCATTCATGTATATACAGAGTGTCCCAAAAAGTCCGCATATAGAATTAGTGTAGAATATTGGAACATTGCTAAAAAAGTTCCTCTCTCTCAATTTTAGACCCATCAGCAATTTAAGAGGAACGTCTTCGCTGTCTCATTTGTGATTGTAGAACGTCAGTAAAATGCATTGATGTGATGCAAGAAATGCAATTCGTATTTCCAAAAAAGCTCCGTACAGGTAAAAAATATCTGACTTTTGTTTTTAAGATCTGATACGTAACGATAGATGCATCAATTTCAACTCGACTTTGCCCCGGGTAGCAGCGTAATTTTTACACCGATATTTTATTCCCGGCGCAACTCGAGCTGAAATTGATGCTAGAGACTCCAGCGCTAGATGCTTTGAAGAAAGTTAATATGCACGTTAATATGAACAAAATACAAATATTTACTTTAACATTAAATAAATAGCCCAATTTAACTTCAGTTTGTCGTAACCTCATCATCCGCCACATTCGTTATCGAATATTCTAAACAAAAACTTAATTATATTACTAAAAATATGCGTGTATTTTTTGCAAATTTCAAAATAACAATTTGGTGCTTATTGTCGTTCTCTGTTCGACACTCATAAAATGGGTTATACCCATTGCCTCACTTTACGGCCGCACAAAATGATGTAGTGCAATTACTCTGCAGAAGACTAGAAATGACCTCGCGTCAAACATTATGAATATTGTCTTGAGTTATCATACTGGCGTGCGAAAACCAGGCCTGTATTAACACGTTTTATTTCGTATAAAGTAACAACGTGGAAACTGTAACCTGGGTGAATACGGCACTGGATTGAGGCGTAGCGTACCACTGTGGACCAGCTGCGTAAGGACCAGCATGCGCGCGGCGGCATTCCATTAAATTAACTGGGTTATTTATTTGCAGTTGACTCATTCCATTTCCTTTTATGCAGTGATCTAAAATGAGAGAACTAATCTTTGCACGTCAAAATGCATACAGTAAGAAAAAAACGCATGTGATGGCAAAGTCGTTGCTCTTCAAGTTAGGAAACAGGCAATACTCAGAAAAATCATGCAATACTGTTTCCCTACAAACCACTAGTTAACTCTATTAGGTGTATTGGCCAGGCTGACATGTTTCCCCATTGTTATATTAAAGATTTTATTTTATGGTTTTAGACCTTAGGCCCTTTTCAACTTCAAACTATTCAAATAAATGAACTATACTCCACACAATATTTTTTTTTGTTTTAAAATAACCGCGTGTACCCCTCAATTTAAACTTTAATTGTGCCTTCCTTAAAGGGTCATAACCTGAAAACTAAATGACACAAACTTTTTTAAACAATTTTCCAGCATTCTACACAATTCTAGATAACGCCCCTTCAAAGTGGTGCAGACTTTTTAGAACACTCTATATTATATTCTTATTCGAGTTCACACTCCTAAGTTGGCTTGCAAAATACGATATAATTTGCAGTTACACAATATTTTCGATTGACACATAATTTATTGACTTCTGTTTACGTGTCCCGTCCATTGCCAGCTTTCACAGAGCCGCAAATAATTATATTCGAAACATTTTTTCTACAATACAGGTTGTTCCTGAAAGGTACCACAACAAGCTAACCACAAATTCCTCAGATCAAAATAAGTCGATTCGACATAATTAACTTAATATCCGAAAATGTGCTCTTAAGACAGTATCATGGTTCAAAGATGAACGAAAAAAAATGTTTTTTTAATAACTTAAAATTGCCTCAACCGATTCTACTGATATTTACTACATAAGCATAGACATACAAGACACATCTTGATATAAATTTTGTGACCTTAATACTGTACAAGATACCTAACAGTGACCACACTTGTGTTAAATACGTAATATTTTTTTAACGCTTAGCTTTAGCGCTTCCATTTTTTTCAATACGTTAATTCTTCACAATCTTTGCCTCGTGTAAAATTTTAATATCCGCAATGGGTTTGACGGAAAAAAATTAACTCAAACTCTTGTATAGCATAGACATCTCAGACTCCTTTATGTGAATAATTCTATAATGGGAGAGCGGCCATGTGTTTCGAACGCATTTCTAGACAAATATAAACTAATATCATGTGAAATATCCCATCCGTTAGTTTAAAATGAAGGCTTTATGTTGTTGTAGTTTTGATTTTAATGTTCCGTTTTTGATGCCAAAAGCAACAAAATTGTCTTAGTCCAACAACAGATTTGACAAAGATTAGAGGTTTACCTGTGCGTACTGGTTGACTTTCTTCCTGTAGTATTGATTCATGACTTCGGTTCCCTTCCATCCTTTCGCTCGTAATTCGATAAGTTCGAGTAAATGTAGTCGTGATAAAAGGTCGACTCGCATATCGTCCTGGGCCTTATCCCGAAACACCCTAAATGCGTGGTCTAGCTGCTCCTTATACAAGATTTCGAGATATGCACCGTACACCTAGCAAGTTAAAAATTTTAACAAAAAAAAAACTCGGCAATTGGAGATTTACCTTCAGGTGTTGACACAAGTTTATTATGTTATCCTTGTATGAGATGTTTGGATCGTTAATGTTGGACGCGAGTAGAGCGGCCACTTGATCGACGGCTTGCAGCACCGTTTCCACTTGGCAGAAAAATTATAATTCAATATGCAAAACTATGCGCCCAGCTACACAGCCAGGGGACCCACAAAAAACCTCAAGAGCAACTCAAACATACTATTCAAATTTTTGTGTACCTTCAATTTTGTACGAAAATAACAAAGTTTGTTTTTTCTTTTGGCTCATGAGATGATAGTAAAGAACCAAACGCAAAGGTTTTGGAATTTTGATAAAAAATTAATCACGAACATATTATGAGTATGGTAATTACCAAAACAGGTTTCTGTTTGTAGGGTTCATAGAAACCAAATTATTTGTTTCCATTACTAGTCCCCGGTGAAATGACATCAAGTTCAGATCCTCAACTACTGTGCAGATCTATAATCATAAGGAATTCATCCTCTGGGATAAGTTGGCCAACTATTTTATTTTTGTTTGTAAACAATAATTATTGCTGCACATGAACAAGTAGTAGCTTTGGCCATTAATATGAGACAAGTTGGCAGACCCTAAACTTTATTGTGGTTCCAACCAACGTCACAAGTTGCTTATATTTAAGTATGCACAAGGTTAGTCATTGCCATGCTTTAACATATGGATACATTTAATAGATTAGATGAACTACAAATACTTTTACGGGGAGTGCTGTCTGTGGCAAAACCTTGCAAATTGAGCCCTGATAAGAGAGTTAAATCACCATTGTTTAGAAATAGATCTATTGTGAATAGTCCAATAGTAGATTGGTTGGGTAGGTCAAGTTCTTATCAGAATCATTATCAACCAAAAATAGTTGTTGTGAAACTGGGGTCACCTAATGAGTTGTAGCAAAGTAACCTTCACCCAGACCTTGACAGTTCTAACGTTTCTACCACCGCCAGCCCGGGGCAGTTACGCAAACAAACCCAATGTACCTGTGGACATGACCCCATCCTGGCGCAGCTTGTTGGCCAAAATTTGCGCCTGGCTGTGCGACTTGATCAGTTCGTGCTTCTTGGGGTGCTTAAGTCGGGACGATATGCCCAGAGACATTTTCGCTGGCTTTAGCAAAGATTCTGTATCCTGGAAAAAACCAGCAAGAACTGTTACAACTTGCAAATGAGACAAAAAGCTGCGACAGCAGTGACTCATTGTAAAAACTTTTGACAAAGACACGGATTTTGGGACTGCGACATCCGATCGTAGAACTGTTAGCGGGGAGTCAAAAGGACGTGTTAAGGGGGACCAGAGGCGGCGGCTCTTCCATACCTTGCTAAATTGGCGAAATATTTATCGACAATCAGACGCAACTCGCACAGCTGTCAGCTGGTTTGCTGTGCTGCACGCGCAATAAGAACGGGATCGAAGTGCGTCTGCGCCGCAGGAATTTGGCGGCAATTTTAAAAATTCTGGACATAGTTTCGAGTTCTTGGCGAGGAAGACACCGGGGGGAGAAACAAGGTTCTATTAATAACGCTATTTAATAGATAAAATGAAAAAACTATTTATAAAAGATTCTTAGAAAAACAATAACAATAAAAACAAGTTACTTAAAATGTATAGTCATTGATAATAATATCAAAAATATATGTAAATATAACAGACATTCAAACAATGAAAAATAGCGATTTCAACCGTTGGCAATTTCTGCAATACTGATCAAAACTTTTGCGCTATTCTACCTGCCTACACGCTTAGACACATCGATAAATTCGGATTAAAACGGTGCCGGGCCCCGGCACGAGATAGTACGGACTTAACATTAACAACAAGATTGCTACAGTAAATTCGAAGCTTTTCAAGGGTGCACCTTGGAAACGTGAGCCTTTAAGTAACCTGGACTTTTGAAATAACGGTTGCATTTGTCGCACTGAAAACTCCTCATCTGGAATTGCTGCCGCAATTCCGGATTAATATACGGATTGCCCCTAGTCCTGCACCTGACACTGTGAGGTGAAAAGGTTTTCCGGTGCGTCAAATTGCCGACTAACCTGTCCAACATTTGCACTGAATTGTGCCCCTCCCCGCCATAACCGCAATTTTCCTGCTTTATAAACACGCCGTCGTCGGCAATGTCGATATTTTCTTTTTTACATTCGGAATCGCTGTACGAAGTTTCTACGTAATAATTACAGGAGTAGGAGTCACAGTCTTCAAAGTCAATCTCAGTTTTGATCTTAATGTCGGGCTCGACGACGAGTTCTTCGCATTTAATTAGCGGGGACTCGTCCGGAATTGAGTCAAACATGTCGATTTCGTCATCGTCGCTTTCAAACAACGAATCGCGATTCTCGATTATGTATAAAATAGTATTTTTAAACTCGGTGAAGTTGTTTAGGAAAAAATTGTTTGTGAAAGACGCGAGTTTGGTGAGGGGACTGGCGCTGTTTTGACTGTTGTCAATTTTGTACCCAAAGTCGTAATTTCTAGTAAATTCGATGATATTCTTCAAACCTCCTTTACTGGTCGATTTCACAAGTTTCTTTTTTGGTTTCTGCCTCCGCTTGTGAACCCCAGTTTTTGTTGACAACAACAATTTTTTCAGCAAAGAACACCTCTGTTCTTTCGTTATTCGTTTACGTTTGATCGCGTTTCTAGACAAGGGTGTCAGCGTGACCCTCAGTTCTGAATTGACGAAACTGTCAGGGCAAATTTTTGTTGAGGTGCTGATTAATTCAGTTAGGTATCCCTGGAGAATTTTGGACGATTGTTGGCATATTTTGTGGAAATCGTAAGATATTCGCAACTTTTTTATGCACTGCATGCAGATTTGCGTCGACAGGCTTTCCCGGTTGATCACCTGGAAAAATCAATAGGTCAACTGGCTGCCATGGAGCCACTGGACACTTTACCATTTTCATACAAATCTCCAGTTTTTCGCTCAGTCTGACTTTGTCGACATCCACTGCCTCAATGTCCGTCAATTGTACACCCGTCTTTATACAAATTCGGCAGAATTTCGACAAAAAATACATTATTTATAAATCCCGTCGAAATGTCAATCATGTGTATCATATGTCAAAATGTCACCTCCTGTCACCTCTTTGCGCAGCATAACAAATGACAACTGTATTGCCAATGCGACGAAGCTGAAACTTGAACGATTTTGCCCCGTCACGTTGGTACCGGCCACCGAGTCGGTGACGTTTGTCGACGTGTCTGTCTAACTGTGAAATTTGGTCGCTTTCGCCTCTGACAAATCCCAGATCTTGGCCGTCTCCAGCTGTGGAACCCAACGACCGATTTAGTTACCGCCGCATTTAACTCTTTCTATTCCGAAATGGTGAGTAAATCGCTTTGGTTAAGTCAACTATTGCTGAATTTCCAACTGTTTTAGCCTGCGCCCGCAAGTTCCACTTCCGTGGGGTCCGGTAGTAAGTCCCCGACAAAGGCAATGGCTCCCAGATCTACAACGGGAGGCACTGTCAAGCAGAGGAAAACTACCACGACTACCGCTGCCAGAAGCAGGAATACTGGAGCGGGCTCGGGAGGCATGTGGAGGTTTTACACTGATGACTCCCCAGGAATTAAAGTGTAAGTGGTTCACCAGAAACTTTTAGCAGGTTTTTTAATTGTTTTCATTGTAGAGGACCCGTCCCTGTGTTGGTGATGTCGTTGCTGTTCATTGCTTCCGTTTTTATGCTCCACATATGGGGAAAGTACACTAGGTCTTAATAAGTTAAGCGCCATCATTCCTTTTGTTTATTAATTTAATGCATTTTCACGTATTTTATATTGTTACATTATAACATATTTGAAATAAAGGTTTCGAATTTATGATTTTATTTATTACTAGAACTTCTCTCTACAGCTTTATCATTGCTTTAATACTTTACTTGCATGATATGGTTAAAGTCTCAAAGGCAATTATTGATTATTATTGCTCATATTACTGAATATGTTTATGAGGCACCCAGCTTTCTTGATTTCAACTGTCTGTTTGAATTTAGAGTTATTTAACACCTAAGTTTCTGGTCCTTGATAGTATAAGATAAGCTCCTTATACCAAAATTTCAGCTTATTGTAACTTGTATTTGTGGAAGTATTATGAGATAGCATTCCTACCTTGGATTAGAATAGTCTGTGATCCGCTAGCAAGTGCAACAAAGATGAAATAGGCAAGGCTATACACTTTCATCATACATACAGGTTGTTCCAACGAGAACCGCCGGTGCCAAATTACGTATTTCCAATGGAGTTAAAAATTTAAAATTTGGCAGGAATAAACTATAATTAATGCACTACAAGATGACATTAACGTTTTTTTCTTTTTTTAAACGGTGTGAATTTTCACTTTCGACCGCGATTTTAAATCGAATTTTAAATTTCGGCGCTGAAAGTATTTTTGATTGACAGCATGACAGCTTTATGGCCCTTTACCTAGCGCGTAACCACATTAGATTTTATGATGGTCTCTGTACAGCAAAGATCTTTGAGTAGATACCGCTTTTAAGTCATAAATAGCCGAGCCGTTTAGGCGGTCTTTGTCATAAAATTTGACTGCTTCAATAAAGCAGTCGTGTCATAAATTTGCCCACATCCCGCAAACTTCTTAAAAACACAATTAGCGATACTTCAACTACAAATTTCAAATTTTTAACAACAGGAACGTATACCTGGCGGTATTACAAACATAATAATAATAAAAAAATATATTGAAAATTTCTGAAAAAGCACTTTATGGCATCCCGATGGCGCATGGAATTAATTATGGACCAACCAACGATGCCACATTGTAGCGCATTCATTAAAGTTTATTTCTGCCAAATTTCAAATTTTTAACTTCATTAGAAATACGCAATTTGGCACCGGGGGTTCTCGTTGAAACACTCGGTAGATGCGGTACACTGCAACTTGCTTAAGTATTTTGCAGTGTTGTGCTTTTTACCATTGAACAAGCCGGAAAATGTATGCAGGTCGTGGTAGAAATTTGATTCTATGCTAATCAAGTTTGCTGAATGGATAAAAATATTGTTGCAAGGGAAGTAAAGACGTTCATTAACGTAAAGCGGACTTCAGATGGCATGGCAACGTGCCCAACATTGATGGTGTGGTAGTTTGCCATGTCCTGTGGACGAAAATGCATGACCAATGTTCATCTATCACTAAATGCTAGCTCCAGCCAGACTATGTGTTAAATGTGGCCAACTAGGCAAATGTTGGTCGTGATTGACAAATATTGGCCCAGGTACGCAAATGCGCTTAGGTTTTGTTTCTATCCAGACCTTGGTGTTAATGCCTGTGATAGGACCAAAGCCACTAATTGTGTGCATGTTACACAAGTTAAAATAAACTTGAAATATACCAATCTTTTCACAAACATTCGCACAAAGACGCGCGCCAACATTGGCCCAAGTGCGTCATGCTGTCTGGAGCCTTATTTTATACAAGGTGTTTCAACGAGAATCGCCGGTTCCAAATTGCGTATTTCCAATAGAATTAAAAATTTAAAATTTGGCAGAAATAAACTATAATTAATGCACTACAAAATGACTTTATCGTTTTTTTTCTTTTTTTAAACGGTGTGAGTTTTTACTTTCGATCGTGATTTCATATCGAAATATTCACTTCATCTCTTTGTTTTTCTTCAAGCTCATGATCACGACCTCCAAGATTGATAACGAGCAATTGAAATATGTTTATATCAAACCGTTATTGAATTACATAGATTTTTAAATTTCAGCCCCAAAGTGATTTTTGATTGACAGCTTTGTGGCCCTTCATTAGATTTTATGATGGTCTCTGTACTGCAAAGATCTTTGAGTAGGTACCGCTTTTAAGTCATGAATAACCGAACCGTTTAGGCGGTCTTTGTCATGAAATTTGACTGCTTCAATAAAGCAGTCGTGTCATAAATTCGTCAAAACCCGCAAACACAATTAGCCATACTTTAACTACAAATTTCCAATTTTTAACAACAGGAACGTATACCTGGCGGTATTACGAACATAATAATAAAAAAATATATTGAAAATTTCTGAAAAAGCACTTTATGGCGTCCCGACGGCGCATGGAATTAATTATGGACCAAACGATGACGCCACATTGTAGCGCATTCATTAAAGTTTATTTCTACCAAATTTAAAATTTTGAACTTCATTGGAAATACGCAATTTGGCACCGGCGGTTCAAGTCATCCATAACAAATAACCAACTTGTCTATTCAAAACTGTACCTTGAGTGAGTAGATAAAAAGTCTGTTTAAAAACATGTCATTTAATGTTAACGCCTAGAAATATTATTATCACATTTACCACTAATTCATGTACTTATCGACTCTAAACCACACAAGAAATGCAACATTAGAAAAATAGTTCATGTAACATTAGAAATTCGCGTTTACAAAAAAATCTGAGAAATCTCTTGGGATGCAAAACTCCAACCCGCGGAAAAGTACGCTTCTTGGCTTGAAAAGAACACACACAGGTACACGAATTTACAAACTTTAAAACTTATTTGTACTGCAAAAATTTAAGACGTTACACTAGTTCTTCCTGGAGAAACACTGAAATAATTGCAGGTTAAAATCTATACAAAAGGAAAAAAATAAAGTAAATGCAAAGAGCGAAAATGCAATTTGTGTTGGACGGTCTTAAACTTTTCCAGATGGCGTCACTTCTTAACGCGAACTGTACAGTAAATTCCAGAGAACCAAACAACTTGTTAGTTTATGTGTCATCCATACTGGGCAACCAGAAAGCCATATTTGTGCACGCTGATGCCAACATCATGTATTTAGGATTAAACTGTACACACTGAACCGGTCCTGGATGGTCCGCGTTCAAAACGCACACTTTATAACCAGTATCGGCATTCCAAACGTGAACGCGTCCATCTGTTGACCCACTGAATATGAACTGGGAGTCTGGGCTGAAAGAAGCTTCAATGGGGATTCCCTTGTTGTTGAGGTGTCCAGTAAACGTTTGCAGGGGCGTCCCGTGAAAAGCGTCGATTAGGCGGATAATTGAGCCATTTGTACTGATCAAAATTGTTTTTCCATCGCGGGAAAACTTCAAACCTGTCCAGTCGCACTCCTTCTCCTGCGTCAACTTAAACGTTACAAAGGGTCCCTAAAATCAGTTTGTTATTAGAGCAGTTTGACAGGGGACAGGAAAAATTACCTTATCAAATGACCGCAAGTCATATAGTTTGATACTCTCAGAGTTGACACCAGCGGCAAAAATTAGACCCTCCGGATCATACGCGGCCACGGGTCTCCCAGAAAGATGCATTAACCCCTGGCAATTAGGCGACCTCAAATCCCACAGCCGCAGCGTTTTATCGAGGGAGCCAGAAAGGAAAGTGTCTTCGACTGGCGAGAGGCATAACGATACAACTTTCTTGGTGTGTCCCGGAAAATACCGGATGTATTTGTTGTCGTGTAGGGATAAGTACCGAATGGTGTCGTCAATTTTTGTTGAACTGTGGATGGCGGTGTTTTTGGCGTGGGTGAAATGTATCAAATCGACGCCGTACTTTTTGCTGTTGACCGTCCGAACTTGTGTGCCCTTTTCACAATCATAAATCACGATTTGGTCGTCCTCACTACAAGAAATCAACGTCTCTCCGCTGGGTGAAAAGTCGATGCTGTTGATTTTGTCCGTGTTTTCCCGAAACACTTTGGCCACGCGAAAACTACGCACAACCTGGTCTACCAGTTTCATCTTCATCTGGGCGGCCGTTTTTGAGCAGTTTCAACGGGAAAATCCAGCTAAACTGACGAAAACTTCAGATTTTCCTAACCCAAACAAAGAATACAGCGGAAGACATGTTGGGTTGGCAGGTAGCGTCATCCGGCGAAAATCGACAAACGAGCCGGCAACTCGCCGCTATTGAACGGAAGAAACCACAAAAATCGTAAAATTTTATCAAGATACAAATAAATTGGTACAATATCGTCAGTTTTCTAAAAATTTTAAATTTATCGGCCCGGGATGCTGTTTTGACTAACATCAACTCATGCCAACCGTACAGTACCCGAAGCACCAACCGTAGAAAATCAAACTTTTAACAAAATTCAAGAATAATGCCAAGTTTTGGCGCCAAATTAGAATTTCTTGTGTTTCACTGGCTGCATATACGCATGACTATATTTCCTATTTGGGGTCTATTGTTGCTAGAATTGTTATTGTTACCAAACAGAAATTAAAAGAAAAGAGAGAATTTTATTTTTACATCGACCTATTTTCTTTAAACGTTCCAGTTTCAGTGATTGATACAAAAATTTAAAAAAACAGTGGGGTACTTACCTCATGTTTGGGAAATATAATATTTAGAAAATGTAGGCAATTTTATTAGACCCGTATTTTTCTTATTTTGTTCTAGGGTCAATATTACGCCCAGAATTAATTTTTTAATTTTCGGAGTGAAAGATTTGCGACGTAGCCGCCCCCTGCACGGCATAGTTCTAAACTAAATCGTATGATGGCGCTTTACTCAGATTGCTTGCGTTCTATTTATAAATCAAATGCCAATCCGCAGTACACATGTCGCGCACTCGGGCAGCAGCGCAGCATAGTAGCCAAAAACACGAGTCTATTTAATATAGGTGTGAGTCTTGGATACGGGGGAACAATGCGTCATCAAAAACAAAATTGCAAATATTTACGAAAATATGAAATAAAAAAATGGGAAAAAAATATTTAAGCCTCTTTTAGTTATTTGCATGCATCTAGAGAAAATAAAAAGTGCAATATTTTTTTTAGGCAAGTACCCCATTGGCTCTTACGCAGATTGGAATTATGTATCTTGGCGGTATACGTTGTAGGCTAATGCTCCAATCCGATATTATGTAGCAAGAAGACGCTACAGGGCAATGTTATTAAAAATAATACAAAACTATATTAGGGTTCTGTTAATACTTAGAAGTCCATATGGTCGAGTGTGCTACGCATAAATATCTAGATAATTTTTTTCTTGTTAGCAATATAACATGTAATGTTCTTTATGAGCAAGATGAAGAGTTAAATAGATTTAAATTTTCCTAAATGGATTTTTTTTATAACTTAGATAAGTTTGGGCTCTTTTAAGGATTAATTCAATTAAATACAATTTTTTTATAATACTACCGGGGAAAAAGTTTTTTTTTGTTTACTAACTTCGAAAATTACGTTAGATTTTTTTTATTAAGCTTGGTGGATGTGAACTAGGTGCAGAGACATATCTTTTGTGGAAAAGATTTTCAGTTTTAACCATTGGCGCCCCAATTAACGTAACCTTGATTACTTTGAATGAGAAAACGATACGCCACTGTTTTTTCCATAAACAAAAATTATTTTCTTAATGGTGCTTCATTTTTTAATAAAAAAGATCTATTGAAAATTTTTTGTAACTTGAAGTGTTTATCAGCCCCCCTTGTGCATTAAATTTTTGAGCGATAGTACAGAGGGCAAGTTTCAGTTCAAACACTCCTTTGGTCATAAAGCTCATCTATTCTTACGTAGAACACTTTTTGCGTGAATATAAAAATAATACTATTTTCTACTTAGAACCAACTACGCTTTTGATGTGATACAACTTCTGGTCGGCCTCAGATATTGTCGACGGAGCTCCACTTAAAGGATCTCGTCCTTCAAACGTTTTCGGGAAGGCTATAACATCACGAATGCTAGTGGTGCGCAAAATTTTGGACATAAGGCGATCGAGGCCCAACGCTATGCCTCCATGTGGCGGACAACCTGACTCAAGCATTTCGATAATATGTTGCATCTTATTCTTGTCGATATTTAGCATTTTCAAAACTTTTTCCTGTAACCTGGGATCGTGAATTCGAATAGAACCTCCTCCAATTTCGTTTCCATTAAGAACCAAATCGTAAGATAACGCTCGCACCTATGACAAATAAGAAAAATTAATTTGTGTCAAGCTAAAAAAGTTATAAAGAATAGCAATTTGAAAGACGCAAAAATCGCACAATTTATCATTTGAGGACAAAATATGAAGTAAAGTAGATGGATTATGTAATACCTGTAAGGGTGATGTATCCAGTAAATGTAGGTCTTCTGGGTGTGGAGAAGTAAATGGATGATGAGGTGATTTGAGGTGGCCGGGTTGGTTACCAGGCTCAAATAAAGGAAAATCAACGACCCAAAGTAGATGCATCCCCTTTTTCCTAACGCTAACGCCCAAACTTTCTAAATAATCTGCGTACTCTAAGCGTACCTTACCAAGGAGATTAAGCTGCAATGTTCGGAGGTCAAAAACAATTCATTCAAACCACTACACAACTTACTACTTGGTCTCTATGACCATACGCTAAAAACATAACACAACCGTCAGTAACGTCAATTTGTGCAACAAATTTCTTTGCAACTTCCTCAGATAATAATTTTGAAATTTTCGAAACCCACTCTTTAGGCGTCGTAATTTTACTTTGCACTAACTTTGCTAAAGGGTATTGCTTGCTTAATTCAGTTATGCTATCCTTAACTTTTTTACCCAAATTGGCGAGTTCTTTAGGAAAAATCACACAGTAAGCTCCAAAATTATCCGTAGCAACTAGTTTAGAATTTTTTCGGAGTAATTCTGTGCAATTTTGTAACTACAATTAAAACTTATTTTGAACCGGTTTTTCAAATAAAAAAAAAATTTTACTTTAAATTCAAAGCGGACGTCGGGTTGATCCGACCCGTACTGTTCGAAAGCATCCTTGTACGACATTCTATCGAACTTAACAGGTAAAGGTTCCAAAAAGTCAGGCCAGGAATATGCCAGCAACTCTTCAATCAAGCCGATGACATTATCTAAAGTGGTAAAGGACAGTTCAATGTCCAACTGGGTAAATTCAGGTTGGCGATCCGAGCGAGCTCCCTCGTCCCGATAACACCTGGCTATCTGGAAATACCTAAATTTTACCATAAAAAAAGGAGCCGGCATTGCACTACCTGTCAACAGCGCCCGCCATCAGCATCTGCTTGAACTGCTGAGGGCTCTGCACCAACGAGTAGAATTGGCCCGGGAACCTGGTGGGGACCACAAATTCCTGAGCTCCCTACAAATTAATAATTGCTTACTTAGTACGACAGCGCATGCGCAATAACCAATTCGCTTCCGACCCACTACTCTAACGCATCGCTCATAAAAGCTTAGAACGACCAGTCGTGGATCAAGATTTTTGAAAATTTATTTCATAGAAACGCAGGATAACAAAATCAAATTTAAAAAAGTTCCAAACACTGCAAAATTTTTTTGAAGTTTCCAATATTAAAAACAAGCTTTCTCTAAGGTCTATGATACTTTATAAAAAAATCATAATATACAAAGCGGCTTTCAACACTTAGAGAGATCTGCGACATTCTTAAATAAAAAAGACCAACCGCCCTGTGATTGCATGGGACTGGCAAGTTTAATGGTTTTTCTATTTACGCAACCGGCTCAAGTGCACGGGGGCAGACTTACACCAGGAGTGGCTTTGAAGAGTGTGGGTGTTTCCACATCCACAAATCCACACTTGTTGACAAGAAACTCTCTCATTTTCATCAACATCTCAGATCGCACCCTCAAATTTCTTTGCATCAGCGGAAACCGCAAATCCAGATATCTATACTGCATTCTCAACGCCTCGTTAGCTTTCTGAAACTCCCTAATATTGAAGGGTAAATGATTTTTAGCTTTATTCAATACGCTGAATTTTTCCACTAAAACCTCAACATCTCCAGTTGGTTGCTTTGCGTTCTTCATATCAGCAGGCCGTGACAATACTACACCCTCAACCCGTATTATAGACTCAAACGGAAGAGCTTCCAACAATTGTTGGGTAACAAGATCCTAAAATCCAACCGAATAAAACTAGGAAACAACAATCAAACCTTAATCACCTCGCTTTTGATCAACAATTGAGTCTCGCCGTAACTATCCCGCAAAACAACAAATTTGTTCATACGCTGGTACTCCAACCAGCCGGACAACGTAACGTTTTGACCCACGTTATCAATGTTTAGTTGTCCGCAAGTGTGAGTTCGCCCCGTGAATTTGTTAATGCCAACAGTTTCGCAACTTAAAGTGTCGTCTTCATCTAACAAGTAGACGTTGCGTGACTTAGAACTAGAAGAGTACAACGCTAGGCTGGTTGCCAGGGGGGAATGCACCTAAAATCAATGGGTAACCTCAAAATCTTGACGATGACAAAGTACCTTTGCGGCCAACGGCGGTCTTTGGGGCAATTTCAGTTTTATTTTAATCAAGCTTCTGACGATTCGATGCATTATATACTAATCAAGTTGAATTGTTAATTATTTGAAAAATATATCAATAAAAATATGAACCGGCATAACGACACTTTTTGCAGTTTACCCACGTGACCATGACTGATGACAGCCATAAATGACAGCGATGACAGCTGTCAGACTCAAGTTTTTAATGTTTTGCGCATGCGTGTGACAGTAGAGTGGGGTGTGTTAAAGCGCGCATGCTCTGATAATCGGAAACAGCCCCCTGCGCGCCGGCGCGCCGCCTTCATGTTATTCATTTATTATATCCACGTCAAGTCTTCAGGAGCGTCGTTTCGCTGATCTTCGTATTCTCAAATATTTAACGATTTGAACTTGAAATTTGCTTTGTGGTAATTCCCAAAAACATACAAAATGAGTGTGGAAGAGGAGGTTTTGCGTATTCAGAAGAAGCTTAATAAAATGACGTCAGAGGATGGCAGTGTACGTTTTCCCCGGTTTTCCCGATTATTTTTAGGACCGGGAAATTACGGGCAACTTGGGCACCCTAAATTCGGGTCAAAAGGGAGTTGCACGCTTCGGAACTTAGAGTTTGGGGTCGAGATATTTGCACAAATACTAAACTTACGGACAAAATTGCGGGAAATTCAAATTTTGTTGTTTTTAGGGCCAGGAACAGGCACTAGATCTGCTCAAGCAGTTGCAAACTTTGAGCGTCAACCTGGAAGTATTAACCAAAACCCGCATTGGAATGACCGTTAACGCTTTGAGGAAGTCCAGTAAAGACGACGAAGTCATCAGTTTGTCTAAAACACTAATCAAAAACTGGAAGAAGTTTCTGGGCTCGAAAGAGTCTACAAGCAGTTCTTCAAAACCGAAGAAGGACAAAGAGGAAAGGGGGCGCGAAGAGAAGGAACGGGATAAAGAACGGAAGCTGCAGAGCCAGTTCCCGCCCACCAGTTCCAACACCACAGACGCTGTAAGACTGAAATGTCGAGAAATGCTGGCGACGGCCGTCAAGTCAGACAGCGAGGACTTTGAAGGTGAATGCCAGCTCCTGGGTAGCGTTAAGTACCCCCAGTCGTTAGGCTGTCGCTCACGTCACTTGATATTTACATGATCCAAAACTTCAAGTGGAAACTGAAGGGATTTTTAAGTATCTCACATTCCTAGAGCAAAGAATTTTTTTCAAATTAGTTGCGCTTTTTTAAAGTCTGCTTTATTGAGGTTTAAGCTTGTAGTATCGAATAGAGCCTTTAATTGTTTAATTTTTAAGTCTTTTTTGCTGATAGAAACGTGCAGAAAGCACGTGGTAAGCAGTCCTGCAGCTCAAACTTTCTCGCCAGAGGCAGGCCAGTCAGTAGGAAAATTATGTTGATCTTTCCTTTTGACAGTGGTTTTCATTTTTCGTTAATAATCGTGTTGTGTTTGCCAGGTTGCGCGTCGGCGGAGGACTTGGCCGAGGAGCTGGAGGAGGCGATTTTCCAGGAATTTAAGAACACAGACATGCGGTACAAGAATCGTGTTAGGTCCCGCATAGCCAACCTCAAAGACGTAAAGAACCCAAATTTGCGAATGAACTTCCGCGTCGGGGCCATTTCGGCGAATCGACTGGCCGTCATGACCGCGGAAGAGATGGCGAATGATGAAATGAAGGAGTTGCGCGACAAGTTTACTAAGGAGTCCATCAATGACGCGCAACTGGCCCAAGTACAGGGCACCAAAACTGATCTTCTCAAGTGCGGCAAATGCAAGAAGAGAAACTGCACTTACAGCCAGGTCCAGACAAGATCTGCTGATGAACCTATGACGACCTTTGTTTTATGTAATGAATGCGGGAATAGGTGGAAGTTTTGTTGATTTTTTTGCGTTAATTTTATCGCGTGCATTACTTAAAATGCGTGTTTGCTGACCGTCACACATTTCTACAAAGGAACCACCGTTTCTACTTTCACTTGTACGGTTGTAGCGTTTTTAAGTAATATTTTAATTTACCCATCAAGTTGGCCATTGTCTCAACGGAGGCTCAGTTGCTCAGGAAGGAGCTTATTTTAAGCCGCCACAGTAACGTACCCAAAAATTCGATTAAATCCTTGCTGAGCTAGTGAGCCTCTCAGTATCAAGTCGCAGGTCATTAAAACACTGTTCCACGGTCATGTTTCTGTTTAAATTAATTTGTTCACAAGCTGGACGAAACACGATCTTGTGTGAATGGACAATGTGTATTATAATGACAAATAAACGATTCAGCGATATCAGAGGTTTGCTTCCTCCATCCATCAGATGAACCAAAGAACCACCAAAATTCATCGAATTAAAATACATAATATTAATAACAGAAACTCAATCAATAACTTGTTGAAAAAATTTATTTATTTAATTAATTAATCTTTTTACAAATTTTTATTTGTTCAAAGTGGACTCTTCAATTAAGCTAGCATTATAATTTCGCTTGTCCTGTGAGCCCAGAAAACGTCAAATTCTTGTGCAGCAGTAATCCTAAAAAAGCAGCAATAAAGTCTAAACTCCCACGGCGATTTTCAAAAATTACCAAATTTGAAAAACTCCTGGATATTCCGCAGAGTTCCATGTCAACACGACATCTTGTTTTGCTAAAGGATTAGTGTGTGTTGCAGCATTCTAAAACATAAAAGCCAATTAATCGACAGTTCAAGTATTGCTAGTTGCTTTTTACTTCGGTGCCTCCGTGGCAATTGATAGTTTTTACGTTATCAGGATCGTTAACCGTGAATGTTCCCGCTGATTCCCCCTCACTATTTCTTACTTCCACCAAAAATCCCTTGATCGCTCCTGGAATAGTAATATTGATGACGTCTCCAGCTACGTTTCCGAATTGAGGTTCGACAATTAAGGCGTAGGGAAGCTCGGTTTCCTGTTCTGCAACACCGTGACCGGGTGTCATGTGGTCACAAGCTGACTCTGGGGCACCCGTCGCCAAACCCCGAACAGCCGCCACTAAAATCGTTAGTACCAAAATGCGCAGTAACATTGTAAAAATTATTTCTAACGTCGACAATGAGGCCCAGACATTTTTATACCAATTCACTATCAGTAAAGAATCTAGAACAAACAATGTAACTTTTGGAAAGTGAACTATCGAATTAGGAAATAGATTAAAATTGCTTGTATCATGTTTGTTTTTTGTCTAAAATAGGCCACTTGAAGCTATTGTTTTGCTGAGTCGGTCCTTCAGACTTGTTATGTTTTTAAGGATGTTTCAAGCGATTGGAAGTTAATGACGCTCAAATGATAGAAGTGGTCATATAATTTCAACGATTTGGCACTAAATTCTCAATGATATTGAAGTAGTGCCCGGCGTAGTCATTTTGGTGGCACGATACTTTTCAGTTGCCTTAAAGTGGTTGTTTATAAAGAGATAAAATCTAGAATATTCTTTGACGCAATAAATACTACAATATGGACCTGTTTAGTCCAACTTCACACTTTAAAAATTCACTACAACAGTTAAAATTACAAGAATTTTGCTGTGTTTAATCGTTGATTGTGATCTCAATCAACGGTTTAATATAATATATTAAAAATATTAAATAAATAAAATATATTAAAAAAAGTTCTTTAAAGTATTTTTTAAAAAGTTAAAATTTCGAACTGTTTTTTAAGTACTATAAGGGTCTGTTTAGCACACAATACTTTTTAAAGCTATTTTAACCCCGGTTTTCTGTAGTAGTTAAATGTAAATGTATAACGTTCCTGGGGTTAGTTAACTACTGGTTGCTGGCTGATACCCAGGCCTGTGCTGGCTCATCGCAAAACGGAAATGTCACGGTAGCCCTCCTATAAAGTGATAAAAAGGGCCCTTAAATTTTTTTTTTTTGTTTCTTTGAGTAGAATCTTTTATAAGAAATATTTCGGACCCTTGAATCCTTCTTAGCCCGCGCCTGTTAATACCCATATTTTTCTGACAGATAATTATTTGAAATTCTACTCAAAAAAATACAACTTGCTTGTTATGCATTACTTAATTTTTGAATTAATTTCGTTAAGTACTTAATTAAACGGGAAAGTTAGGTATACAATAAATTTTTTGTTTATGATACACTTGTAGTTATTAACAGACACATCAATTTATTTTTACATGATCAAACATACCAAACTTACGAACAAGAAATTGCTACTTAAGAAAATTAAATTAATGTTAATTAAAACTAGTTACGGCGCCTACGACGCGCATATTTGAAAAGATTGAAGCTCTTTTCTGGTGATTCCGTGTTGGTGGTTCTTTTCTTAGGTTGGCAGCGCTCCCTCACCATGCAACTGGCAATAACCTGGCAACAACCAATCAAAACAAACCAACCGAAAAACAAAAAAGATTTTCAAATGTCATTATTAACGGTTTAGTTTTGTGTGTGAATGTGTTTTATTGAATCGTTATTTTGTGTGTTTTCCGAATTAATCTAAGCAGAGATGGAAGGAAGTGAAGACACAACTGTTGATACTTCTATAATGTGGGAAACGTAAGTGAATCGCTGCTTTGCACTTGCGACAAACGAATTTTCTAAAATTGCTTTGAATACTGTCGGATAACTCCTTGTTTTTGATTTTACATAGCTTAAACACTATTTTTAGGCCCCTCGGCGTGTAATTAGGTTGAATACAGGTTTCAAGGCTAATGCTGGTTTTAGTTTTAAATCTCTGTTGCAGTTGTCTCGTGTCGTGGAGCATTGGGGTTAGATTGGGTCTAAGGACGTTGGACCACCGCCAAAGGCTTGAAATCTGAAAATATTACATTTTGAAAATAGGGGCTCTCAAATCTTAAAACTTTGCACCACGTTAACTGACATTACTGACAAATTCAAATATTCAAATAAAAGTTTACGTCCATGGGCGTCCGCAGAAAATTTCCGGTGGGGACAACTTTTTAAGTATTGATAAAATTTGAACGCTACTTTATTTTAAAAATTCTAGCTAAGTGATGTGATTCAGAGATATTTGACCAGACTTGAGCTGTTATAAAACTGATTTGTTCTGGTGATGATACCTGGAGTGACAACATCTACTTATATTTAGTATTTATGCTATAGTCTGTTCAGCCAACAGAAATAGTTAAGCTCCTCCCACAAGACACGTCGATGAGCAGAACCAATGAGCACTACAGCCAGTTTCACACAGTCCCATTAATTAATTGAAACACGTCAAGTTTCAAATGACTTAATGAAGTTTAATATAGTTTTATTTATAGGTACATCTCACTCCTTATTTGTTACTGAGAATACCAATCCAAACAGATAAACGAAATTACAGAGCGAAACAGCGACGTTGCGAAATCTGAGATCAGTTTTGTTTTGCTTGTGCGTTTTGCGGGTTTTAAAAATTCTGCCAATAGAAAAATTCCATTCAAATTTGGCGCGCTCTTGAGGGGGAGGAGCTTAACTATTTCTGTTGGCTGAACAGATTATAGCCACAGAGAAGATATAGGCACCCGAATTATTGAAAATAAAGATTACATGTTGTCAAAATATCAATATGTCGAAATATCGAAATATCAAAATATCGATACCAGTAACTTTCCATATCGTTCTTCGATATATCGAAAAAAAATCGCCTAATTGCAAGTTGGCAGGGAGGTTTGGATTACAACATACTCTTGAAAAATTAAATTTAGCCACCCTGTATAATTTTTTAAAAGTAAAAAAGATTCAAAGACATCCCACAGATGTTTCCCAAGTAGTCTTTACATAATTTTTTCTTAGAACTTGTAATTATGACTGTAGTGATTTTTGTAACATGCATCTGCAGATGTCATTATTTGAACAAGAAAAATCGCTACATTTAAGTGGTTTGGAAATAGTCAGTAATAATATTGGAGTGAAAAAAGTTTAGGAAAAGGCTCCGAAAAATCTTCTTTTACACACAACATTGCATTTAAAAAAATGTCGCCCCTGTATAATCGTCTTGGCTTACCCTATATGTTCAAAAATAATTTCCGGTTATAGATTTTTTTTTAGTTTATTTATGTTCTTAAATCAAGTTTCAAACAATCATAGAACTCAAGCTATCGAAGTCGGGCGCACTATTGCCCCACCCTGTATAACATTTAATATTTTTTTCGCTGCCTTCCACACTTCCATTGACTGAGATAGAGAAGTATTATTCTAGCCAGAAGGTGACTCCTTATTAATCAACTGGACGGACTTTCCGCGTTATTTAAAAAAATATTGATGACGTCATAACTATCACAAATATGTATCTATGGAGAAAATATTTCACAAGTAGTATTAGTATTGTGCAACTTTTTATATTGCAAAGGTTCAGTTAACTGACCGTTAAGAATTCCATTCTAATACATATATTTTTTTGTGGTTTGTGGCTCTATTTTGAAAACGTTTTACGAAAAATGGTATTGGTATACCTCAAATTCTATAGTTCGAAGTTAATTTTTAGTTCAACAAAAAAAAAACCGTTACATTTTAAAAGGGAAAGATCTTTATTGTACCTAGAAAGGTCGTAAATAATGAGGATGCAAATAACGGCAGTAAATGCTTCATGACTATTGACTGCCGCAGCTTCTAGGGCGATTTCTACCGTCTTGGAATTTTGGTGTTAGCCCTTATTATTTCGTTGTAAGCTGTGAATAGGAACCTTGTAATGAACGGTTCTAATGGTTAATAGTTCTAATTGTTTATTTAAAAAAATGCTGCGAAAACTGGGCCACATGCTCGTGCCACTTCGCTTTGTTATTTTGTTGTCGTCTTCGCCATCACCCACGTGTTCACCGCCCCCGCCTCCTCGGATGCGATCGATAATTTCATCCCTTGTCGCATCTCGACTCGTTCCGTTGCTATCATCGACTTCTTCCAACGCGTTGCCAACCCCCTAAAACTTCGGTCGTTGATAACAACCGGGGTCCATCCTCCTCTCCTTGAAGCTGCGAACGCACGTCGCCAGTGGCAATCTAAAAACGTAAACGCTTGCTTCAGTTTCAGTCAGGAGGAGAGCGGGTAGGAAGTGTTGTGAATGCGACCGTTCGCTGCGTGATTTTATGTGAAGTGAAAAATCGAGATTGTGCTTGGGGTTGAATAAGATAACCATGCCCCCCTAACGTTGGTTTTTGTGTCGACGATTTTTTTTTGTTTTGTCAAGAATTTTGAAAATGTCTTCGGTTTTCAATTTCGGATTTCGGAGTCCCCCACAGAGGCCTTTGATTATTCCGTCCCCAACTAGCCCGTTTTGGTAAGTTACCCCACAAAAATTTGGTACTCAATCTGAGAAGTTAGTATAAATGATTCAGTAGTGATGATACGGAAACCTCACGCTTCTTGGGGAATGTTTTATGGCACTCCGTGCCAGCACTGCCAACTTAAGGGTTGAGGGAAGGAGGGGTGCGAAATCTAAGTGTGCGTCTCCCCCGCTTCAGTCGTTTATCTTTTTCACGTGCTTCTGTGCCCAAAACAAAACCTACAACTCTTACGTGATCGGCTTCACGATTTTTTCGTTGTTTAATTTTTTTTTTTTTTTTGGTTTATGATGCGAGTTTTGTTTACGTTTTATCGCCGAATCGTAGGAATGTCTAATGATTGTGTTTAGAAAAATAAACGCAAGCGAGTCGTATAACAGGGTAATTTTCGCGTTTCTTTGCGAAAATAACGAATAAAAATTTAAGAGTGACAGGCGAGAACGGAAAACCCGTAAAAACCCGGAAATTGCCTGCAGAAGCCCCGATAAACGTCCCGTTTATAATTTACCACAATTCCAGCAATTTCTCTTTGTGGTGGCGTTTTCTGCGCCCACATCTCGCAAGGTCAGCGCCTCCGGACCCGTCTGGACCATTTCGCTAATTGGGCGGGCATTCCCATTGTTCAATTTAATTCCTGAATCTGTGTCATACACCCAGTCACATTAATTATCTCATCGCTCCAGATAACTTGTGCGTTTCCTTTGCCTTGCATCCTTCCGTTTTTTTTCCTGCGCAAGAAGAAAACTCGACCATCGGCAACATCTGTTGGTACCTCGAAAGCTAGATGTAGACGTACGTAACTATCTTTGACTCGACTTGAAAAGTGTCATTCCATTCCGGATCGCTTAGATTGAAGTGACAATGTACACAGACAAGGACAATTTCATTGAAACGATTAGCTGGAGCGGTGCTCGGATGAATTGAATCATTCAGAGCTGACTCAACATTTTTGCACACTCGTTTTGTTAGGGGTTGTTTGCTTTATTTTTCGACTTGTTGACCTTTTATTTTGCGCCAGGAAATTTCCCCGTTACGCGGAAACTTTACATTTGTGGAAAGCGGCGAATCTAGGTCAGTTCGTTTTCAGCATGCGGGTGGTTTCTGGTTTAATAAGATTCCGACGCTCTAGAGCCTGCCCTTAGAAATTAGTGGCTTTTGACCTAGTTCTACTTCTCTGTAACGGATTCGTGTTTAGTTGCATTAGCGATGAAACGAGGAATATTGGAATCTCTTAAGACGCAACATCCGGCTCGAGGGACCAAATAATACGTTGGGGGATGAAGCACTAACAACAAACATTCATGCAGTGTATTATTAATTGGAATAAAAGACAATTTTTGTATACTTCTCTGAGCAACTATTGACCAAAACCACTGATTTTTCACTTACGGTTGAAGTATTTATTAGGTTTCGAACCTTCTTCTTTGAAAGTAGTTAAACTCAATAGTTAATTTTAGCTAACCATATTTAGGCTGCAATATTTTACGGCATTATTTATAAAAACCAACCCAAGAGGCTCATTTTTAGAGGGTGGTAGAGGCCTAGAAAGCATTGCTCAACCCTAGTCTCTTCATTTTCTTTTTTCTTATTTTTTGCTCAGAAGTGGCAGATAAATACTTGCAAGTTAATTTCTGAACACCTTGTACTTATGCAACTTCCTAGTTTGATAAAAAACGATGATAGCATCCAAAATTCGTCATTCAACAGTTAGCGTCTCTTCAGTTTTAAAAAAAAAGTTTAAAGTGTGAACAGTAATAATAAATTTAAAATTATCGCAAAAGATGTCTTCAGTAAAAATTTTATAGAAATCAGAAATATTTTTATAATTTTTTCATTGTTTTCGTCATATAAGTTGCCGTTGGCTCAGAAGTCTTCAGTAAAGAATTTTTTATCATTAGCAACGGTGCTCTCTATGGACTATGGTCTTTGACGGTGATTATTTTATTGAAAAATAATAAAGGGAGCTAACCTCATCAGACCACTCTGCCATATCTAAAGTTGATATGTCTGCCTTTTTTCCCGATTTATCAGGAAGCGCGGCAGCTCGGCTGCCGCCTGGCTTAGATACCCCGAGCCCCTAGAACACCAGGAATTTTGAACTGTTTAACTGCGAACTTGACACGACGTTTCCAGTTATTTAGGGTTATCTTGTTTTTGAGTTTCTTTTTTTATTTCCCATTGCAAGAGTGGGTCATTGTTTACTTTACCCACTCTTCGATTTTCAAAAAACTAATTACACCAACGCATTCGTCACCATGTATACATTACGAAAATCAATATCTTTTTTTGTGCAAACTACTTTTATTTTTACTCTTATTTTCCTTGCCCTAGCACATCTTTTTTTTCTTATTTTTCTATAGATTTTGCATAAAATTATTTTTTATTTGCACAACATTTCATTGCTTAAAATGGCATTATAATGATGTTTCACGATGGTTTCCAAAAAAAACACCGCAAAAAGCGAAAAACGGACATTGTAAACAATTTCCCAAGAGGGATAGTAATGGTTTGATATTTCAAAGTTCGGCGTCTAATACATCGGGACTTGTTCAGTTATCAAATATTTTTGCTTCTAATGAAGGACCTCACCGGAAGATCCTGCACAGCAAATATTGAGCTTTAAATATTTAACGCGAACGGGATGTGGGTTTGTTGCCGTTGGCTCGTTAATTTGCCAGATGCTAACTGAATTCGCGTCAATCTTTCGTTTGAAACAAACAATAATTTGCCAAATTTGTGTTGACACCAACGACCAACTCGCACAGCCAACAATGCAAGACGACAACATTGCCCTAATCTTTCCCCGGAGACGCTATCATGGCCGTAATTAAATACAGTGAGGAGGGTGCTTGTTTGGAAACGATGACGTTTGTTTACTTTTCAAAATTTTCTTATCTGTTTCCTGCGTTATTAAATAAATGATGTTACGAAAGGAGTTTTCGCATCACTTCAACGGCCTCCTGTTGATCGCACCATCAATTAAACTTCAAGTGGACATGCAGAACGTCATTGACGCATCCTAATTGCCATTCGACGATCTCCGAGCATAATTTTGTTTTACTCATGTGGCAATTTGGTGCAGTAATTGCGACAAATAACGACCGATAAGCTATTGACAATCTTAAGTTAAACAATTATAATCACTGGAGATGATTATTGGATGTTCCAACCCTCGTGTCACACCGTTTCCGGTGCAGATGATGCGTTTCCTGTCGATAAATTACAAGTTCAGGTTAATGGCTCTGATGACCTGTAACTCTCGCAATTACCCTATTTGGCCTACGTATAATTCTGTCGCTAATCTAATTTGGACGATGTTTATTGAGAATCGGGAACTCAGTGTCCTTGGGCTAGTGCCCACGTGGTGTTTTCTTGGGAATTCACTTCGACTCAATGAGATTGATGCTAATTGCATTTGCAACTCGGCCCATCAACTGATGCATTGTGGTTTTTGGGAGCATTCTCAAAGAAGCTCCTATTTTATCATTATGTTCCTCTTCGGCCAACAGCCTCGTGATTTACGACCGCACATTGTTTGTTGATGTAAATTAAAAACTTTTTGTCAGGTCGAAGTTGAGAGATAAGGGAACGTGGGGACGGCTGCGACCCAGCTGCACTGTGTGATAATTATTGTAATCTTGTAATGGTGTTGTTGTTACATGGTGTAGAAGTAAAACACAAGAAGTCGACTTCTTCGTTTTGTTGAACGGAATGTTTACTTGTAGCAGTCTCGCTACGATTAAACTTACCTTGCCCGTTAAAATCAAGCCCTCAAAATCAAATTTTTAAACCGGATGATGGATCCTGATAAACTCATTTTGAATAAATTTCAAAATTTTCTGACGTAGTTAAAAGTTGAGGAACTGTCTTAAAAATAATTGATTCTGAACTAAATGTCCCACCCAGTGTGTTGAAAATTTTAATCGTTTCTCTAAGAAAAAACAACAATTTTTGTATATTCTACCCAATGTGTTAAGTGTTAATCATAGTCTTTAAGAGGAACGTCTCCGTCTATCACATGTGGTTTTTTCTCACTGTATGCATTTTGGCGTGCCGAGATTAGTTCTCTCATTTTAGATCACTGTATAGAAGAAAATGGAATGAATCAAGTGCAAGTAAATAACCCAGTTAATTTAATGGAGTGACGTCGCGGGCATGCATTGAGTACGCAGCTGGTCCACAGCACGGGTCCACAGTGATACGCTCCGCCTTAATCCAGGGTTGGCTTGACACCAGGTTGCGATTTTACACGTCGTTACTTCATACTGAATAAACGTATTAATACAGGCCTGGTTTTCTCGCGCCAGTATGATGACTCAAGACAATATTCATAATGTTTGACGCGAGATCATTTTCACTATTCTGCAGAGTAATTGCACTACTTGTACGGAGAGATTTTGGAAATACGAAATGCATTCTATCTCTTTTCAATACGTGCCCCTGCTAATACAAAAACTCACGTCAATGCATTTTGCTGACGTTCTACAATCACAGATGATAAAGCGAAGACGTTCCTCTTAAGACAAAACTACAATTTTTGTAACTTTGTTAATTTTTTATGAATTTTTATGTCACCATGCGCCTCCACCATTTGCCCATATTCTATTAATTCTAAAATTAACTCAAAATACATTTCCCTTTGGTGTCTCCATTATTTTTCGAACTTTTGCAGGTTGCAGAATTAGAACAAAATTTCTTACGGACACTATTTAATAAGGCAAAATAATCAAAATTCACGTTTATTCTAATAATTAAGGAATATTTTCTAACCAGATTTTTAGACATAAAACATTTTTGACTGCTTAGTGGTACATACTTACATAGTTTGTAACGATTAGGTGCTACAGAAAGAATTATAAGTTTTGAACTAGGTGCAGCAGTAAAGTAATTCTCGGGTGCCTGACAAGAGTTGGTCATAATCTTTTCAAGAAAACATTTCGTACCATTTTATACTACCTATACTATACAGCAACGGTATTCCTGTATTTAGAGTAGTAGTCTTTGACGGTGATTATTTTATTTTGAAAAATAATAATGAAAGCTGACCTGATCAGATAAATTTGTAGCATGCATATGTTGATATGTCGGCATTTACCCCCCATTCATCACGACGCGCGGCAGCTTACGCTGCTGCCTAGCTTAAATACCCCGGGTAGGTTCAGCACTAAAGTAGTTCTCAGCTGCCTGAAAAGAGTTGATCATATAAATTTTTATAATTCTTTATCTTCTGGCTCCTCCACAATGCTCGACGTTTTGTCATTATTGACGTGGTCTGTCGTATTCATCCACGAGACCTACTTTTAACTACCCTCGTAAAACTGAAAGCACGACAGTAACGACAAAAACTGGCCAAAGTGTTGTTAGCTTTTCCTACATTCTACAATCGCATCACTTAATTTAACTTTTACGGCCCCGCAACTATTACGTTTTTCCGGGAGAAGTTTGCATCTAAACCTGTCACCATCTTAACGGAGTCCAGACCGATTCATTACCTCAATTACTATTACTACGGTCCGTGTGTTTAACGATCGTCGCAATTTGTCTTTAATAATATGCGCCAACCAAATCCTCTCTCTTTTATCATGCGGGATCCTTAAAATTGGGGTTACAACAACACGCATTCCTGCGGGTTGTCGACTGGTTCATCGAACCCGACATTCGCTCTAATCCCGAGAAATTGGTCAAAGAAACGGCGGCGTCGCGACGCTTGCAGCAGGTTGCATCGAAATCGCCGCCGGACTACCCAGATACACGAAAATTTAAATTTAACCGCGAGACACTCGATATATATTACGATGCACATGCCGTCGACATAACCGGAAAGTAAACAATGCTGATGAACGAAATGAAAAATGAGAGTCAAGAAAATACTTTGAGTAAACACGAAACTGATTTAATTAGTTCGAGTCAACCGCAGAGAAGGAAAGGTAAATGGGCATCTGAGGTGGTTCTTAGACAAATTTACGTTTTTCTTATGGTAACATAGTAATCTACTTAGTTGCTTCAGTTTAGTTATCTAAACTAACTACAAACGATTCTCACGACATCTGGATCAGTTTTAACGATTAGTAGTTATGATAATAATAATTAATTACCACGATAGCTGTTATGTTTTGTTGTTTCAAAATTATTATTAGTCGACTGAATGTAACTTTTAAATTTGTTACTTCCTGAGAAGCTTGATTTTGTCGAGGAAACGGTTACCGGGCCCCTAATGCTAACATCTCAAGAAGTCAAAAATATTTTGAACATCTATTTTAAACACGATTGTTTGGAGCTCAAACGAGTATTTAGATCGAGAAAAAATATATTGTGGAAAATAGGACGTGATAAGAAAATCGACCAATTTTTAAGATTTTTTTAATGAATTAACCATAGAGTAATATTAAAGCAAATTATCTGAAGCATATTTCTCATTTTTTTGCTTTCTTTCTGCACATTTTTATCACATCCAGGAGAGCCATCTTGAAAAAAGACCAATCGAACGTCAACAAAGACAGTATGGACAGCGATGAAAAAGGAAAGAAAACAGTGGTTAAATTTTATTATCAATTAAATGAACATGTATTTATAGTTTGAAAGTACAAAATCGTGAAGCCACTAATGCATCAATTTCAACTCGATTTACGCCTGGTAAAGTGAACGGAGCGGCGTAAATCGGTTGCGCTTAATTTCAAGTCCAAAATGCAAGTTGCCACGGATTAACTTTGGCGCCGATATTGAAACGAATTTGACATTTGACAAAAACGTCAAGTTACATCGGTATTGGTCTTCTTTGACTTTATTCGATGTAAATCGGGCGGCGCAGTGAAGTAAATTTTACACCGATATTTGATTCCCGGCGCAACTCGAGTTGAAATTGATCTTGTGTTCTACATTTTGGAAACGGTTATTCGCTCTGCACTGGGCTTCCAACTCCTAACGCTAGCAATTACCACGATGGTAGAACCAACAAAATTCTGGGTCATTGTTTACTTTATCCACTCTTCGATTTCCAAAAAACTAATTACACCAACGCATTCGTCACCATGTATACATTACGATAATCAATATCTTTTTTTGTGCAAACTACTTTATTTTTACTCTTATTTTCCTTGCCCTAGCACATCTTTTTTTTTCTTATTTTTCTATAGATTTTGCATAAAATTATTTTTTATTTGCACAACATTTCATTGCTCAAAATGGCATTATAATGATGTTTCACGATGGTTTCCAAAAAAAACGCCGCAAAAAGCGAAAAGTGGACATTGTAAACAATTACCAAATTTTGTTTTGATCACTTTTTTTGAAAACATTATCGTTGAGTCTGTTTTTGATTGTAACTTACATAGGTGCCAGGTGCCACAACTACTCATCTAGGTACTTAATATAGATTGAATTACGTGTCTGTATTACTCCGGAATAAATGTAAACGCGATGCAAGTGTTGTGTTGTTTATTACAACCGTAAAGACTTACAGATGTGGAGATAACAACTATGAGAATGAGCATAGAAGAAACATCCATAAGCCACCGAAAAGAATAGTTTTTATTCCTCATCTGTCCCACTCATACTATACCTCACCGTCACCGGGTGTACGTTACGCCACATCGGCTCAATTAAAACTTAAAAGTGTCCCGGGCTGCGACTTCACAGACGGTGAGACACGCCATGCACACGCACCGCATCAGAGGAAGCAATAAGAACAAGGAACAAGTGGCGTCGTTCCAAATTTAAACGCTAGCTCTCCTTCCTGTACACACGAGGGTCTAACCCTTATCGAACACTTTGTTGTTACTTCACCTCAACCGTCACGATTCTGTAACAACAGAAGCGTGGGCTCTGCCTTCAATTACGTAACTATTGTTTATACGCGCATGCAGGCGGTCAACATAAATAAACATTATCCATAAATTAACGGCGACGAGTTTTCGAAATTAGCGCCCACCACACGGTTGGGAGCGGTGCCGGCCCCAAATTAGGTGACCTTAAAAATTTCGATTTTTCCACCTCGTTCATTGATGCTGGAATCGTTTTGATTCGTCCGCGGAGCATCTGCCAGATTTCTATTTATGTTTCGGGACGCTTTGATCAACTCTTTGCGGTTTCGTAAGATCTCTCGTTTTTTTTTTGTTTTTGTAATTAATCACTCGATGCTAATTTTTGTTTCTGTTTTGTTGCAGTACAAATCCCAGCCAGTTGGAGGAAGTCACACTGGACCCGGAGGTGACGTTTACAAGTGAGTGCGGCGCCTCCACCAAAATCCCGTCTTCTCTTCGATTTTCATTCACCACCTCGAGATTGGCCGTCGTAAATCGTCGCATTTGATCTTTAGTACTGTAGTGGCGGCGCGTGAGATGTGTGACGAAAATAATCCTTAGGTGTCTTTCTGTTGTTGTTGTTGCTTGTGGTCGATGATGTGTTGATTTTTCTCGAAACAACGATCGTAGTATTATTATTGTTGGGAAACACGTGTAAAACATCGAAGTAGCGAGTTTTGGAAGACATTCCAAGAGCGAAATAATAACTTGGCACAAATAAGTCGCGCGGGAGCCAAAAGCGTTTCCAGTACTGTCGAAGGAATCGGATATGCGTGCACAGTAGTCAAAACATGCTGATAATAATAACAATTGACGCAAAAGACTTTTACAAGGTCGTTCTTACTTTCCGGTTTGTTTATTTCCAAATAGGGCAACGGTAGAAGCATTCACCCCTATTTGTTGCCGGTCCTGGCCTCAATATGTGATTAGTTCTGACTTTTGAACCGCAATTTGGCAGTGGTCCACTCTGGAATAACAAACGCGAAATTGCGTGTTGAAGCGCCAGAAATATCGACTCAAGGGCGGCTTTGGAATGGGGTCTCTTTAATCCACATGCTGCGACGTCTGGAGTGGACCAACATTACGATGCAGTTTGGTTAAAGAATTAAAAAAGAAGGAGAAGAGAGAAAACGGGAGTTGCAAACATTGTCCCTCGCACTTCAGCACCACGGGTAAATGGTGCTAAATTTACTAACCCTCGGGGTTTAATTATTATTAAAAGAACCGAATTGGATTACCTTTTGGCGGCCGGATATTGCCGATCTCAACACTTGACAGCCCTAATCTCGACCGTCATTAATAACAGTCGCCTTAAAATAAACGCTTTTATTCTTTTTAATAGACACGAGGACACACCCCCGCTCTTCACGTAATTGCCGTGTATGCATCCATATCTAAAAAGCTCGTCTGCATTGTGTTCAAAGACCAAGACGCTCTTCTATTTATAATCAAACGGGGGTCGCCCTTTTCGGTGCGTGTCTTGGCGATTGTCTTTTGACTTTTTTTCCGGTGCACTAGCTCTCACCCAACCGTTAACCCGCATTATCGTGATTGAACGTCGATGGAATTAGAAAAAGGGAAAGGTAAACGGATTTAGATCAGAAATTGCGCGCTTCTCGGAACACTGTTGGCACGTGCTAAGCGCAAATTTGTTGTTTGTGTCATGTCGTCTCAAAGCGATGCCAAATTCAAAATTGCGTCATAATTTTGATTCTTTTTCGAGGGTTAGTTGGCTAAGGTTGCATCGTTTTTCGGTTTAGCGACGTCAGTTTGACGTGTCTCCTTCTGTTTTTTGGTGTTTCCGTTAAAAATTGTTCGTGTCTGTTTAGTCATCTTAAATGTCGAAATGAGCCTCCTGATTCCTTGATCGTTAACTCCTTAAAGCGCGAAAAAAATGTCACGCAATTACCTTAAAGCTTTTATCAAAAGCACCGTGATGGAAGAGAGATCGGACCTCGACTTCGCCGAGTCTTCGGAAGAATTTGAAGATGCCACCGGGTCCAACGGTCGCTTTTTTCAATTAAAATGGATGATGTTTCATAATTTTTTTTTTGTCGAATTTCAGATTCGATAGGGGTCGTGCGGTCCCCCAATGGACCGATGCGAGGCAGATCTGTCAAGGAGTTCGAGGAGCAGCTCGATAATTTGAAAAAGGAAAATTTTAATTTGAAAGTTCGAATTTATCATCTCGAACAACGGATGGGATTGAATTTTAACCTCAGCAAGGAGAATATCGTCAAAAAGAACGTCGAATTAATGGTGAGGATTGAATTACTGATGGAATTGGAAAAAGTTGCAATTTTTCCTTTGTTCTTGGCAGGTCGAAGTTGAAAGTTTGAGGAAGGAATTGAAGGAGAAACATGAACTGCTGTGTCAGGCTGTTAAAGCTATGGAACTGGAGGAAGAGGAACATAAAAAAGTTACGATTGAGAAGGACGCTGTAATCGCCGAGTGTCAACAGGAAACTGAATGTTTGAGAATTCAATTAGTTGTAAGTATCGTCTTTGCAACAAGGAGAACTATAAAAGGGGTTGCCCCCTCGTTGTGGTTATGAAGTTGTGCTTTTGCGCAATAGATCAAAAAAAGGTAACTGTACCAATTATTGCAGTCACGCACCGAACTAATTAATTAATAATTAATTTTTGTTTTTATTTTTATGCTTCAAAAAGTAAATTGCATCTTTTTTTGTAAGGGGTAGAAAAGAATTTACACTTCCAGCAGGCGAACTGTTGTTAAAATTTAAATAAAATATTGTGTCGTTCATTTTTACGAGGACAGGTTTTATAAGTTACTTTTATACCACCATACAGTGTGTCCAAAACCAGGATGTTTTTCAAATAAGTGAGTTTAATATTTTTATTCTGGACACACTGTATTTTCCTAGTATAATACCAAAAAAAAATAATACTATGTTGTGAACTAGTTGGATGTCCCGACAGGACCAAACCCTTAAGGTATTTTAATGTTTCCAAAATATTTTTAAAATTTTTTAGAGTGGCGAGTAATGATAATGATAAGACTCTCCATACTTACTGAAGATCTTTTAGCCATGTATGAAATAATCTACTTAACAAAAACTACAAGGTGTTACCAAGGCGAACCGCCAGCGTCTAAAAGCGCTAAAGGAGTTAAAAATTGGAAATTTTAGACGTTATTGTCATGAAATTTGACTGCTTGAATAAAGCCGTCTTATTATAAATTCCTTAAACTTTCTGGGTACTCCCTAAAATTTCAAATTTTTTACATCAGGAACGTGATCGTGCACCTGACGGTATTACGAACGTAATAATAATCGAAAAAATTGTTACTGTTCTAACCAAGCGTCCCGACGGCGTATGAACGTTATTAAAAGCCAGACAATGACGCCATATTGTAACGCATTAATTAAAGTGTATTTCTGAGGAATTTCAAATTTAATTATTAAAAATACGCTTTTAGGCGCCGGCGGTTCTCTTTGTAACACCCTGTATATTTAAAAATTTTAAGAAGCTTGTTCTTTTTTTGTGTAAAGTATCATGAAGTAAGAAGCATTTGTAATTGATTTCCATTGAAACTACATTCTTATGTCCGTATTTGCCAATACTTTGCTTGCTCTCCGCATCCAGACGTTAACAAGTCGGTCTCAAGTCGGAGTTCAGGACGGGCATTAATTAGTCTTGAGTAATTGGTACACTTGCCTCGCCGTTGTAGCTTTGTGGCTAAATTGCAGTTTTTAAAAATCGACAATCTGAGCTCATCGCCTTTGGATTTTTATTCAGGATTTAAAACAAGAAAACGACGCCCTTTCGCACAAACCTTATCAGTCGTGCGTCGCCGATCTTTTAACGTCCCAAGCCTCTCATGGAGACGGCGCAATGCAAGACCTTCAAGACAAAATTAGCGTATTGGAAGAAGAGGTACATTTTTTCAACCCTAATTCCGATTGTGGTGGTGGTGGTGGCGGCTTTTTGTGTGCTGTTTTATTACTTGTTAATCGTTGAAAGTAGTTCCCAGTTTTGGCGCAACGCCTGAAGCGAAGTGTTTTTGTTTTGCAGCTTAAACAGGAAAAGACGAACAACGCCGCCATCCAGCTGATTCTCGACCAGAAAGACGCCAAAATTGCCGCCGCTTGCGCGGAACTGAGCGAAGCCACTTACAAAATGGCCAACTACGAGACTCGCTGGAAGCAGTCCCAGTCGCACTTGGAAGAGCTCACGATGCGAACGCAATCTTTAGCCAAAGAACTGGACGACCAAAAGAAATTGAGCGCCCAATACGCGTTTGAAAACGCCGAAATTCGCACCAAATACAGTATCGCCAAGTCGGATTTGGAGCGCGAACATGAACGCTACAAAAAATTGAAGGTTTCTAGCGAGCAACACATTGTCGAGTTGCAAACGAAACTGGAAGGTTCGTTGCATGAGCTGAAGAAAAGCCAGGACCTTGTGGTGGCTAAAAATGAGGAGGGCCGATCGAGAAATACTGATGATGATTCATTTTCAGTTCCGAAACCAGCAACATCTCCTAGATCTCCGAAAACGAACTCAGTCGCTGTTTCAGCGGTCCTATCACCATACCCAGTAAGTCCCTATCCTACCTCACCCTCACCTCTCGATCTGGCCCTCGAAAACTCGCTTGAAGGCGATAACGTTGTAGAAATAGTTAAACAGTTGAAGGCGGAGCGCGAGGCGCATAAAGCGAAAATCGTCAAACTTAGAGCCGAACAGATAAAAGCGTGTAAAATTATCAAGAGCATGATCGAGTCCAGGAACAAGGCCAATCAGGAGATTGACGAGTTAAAGAGGAAGAATGAAGAACTAGAGCAGGAACTTGAAGTGGTTGTATCCAAACCGGATGGGGAAAAATTGAAGAAACCTGTCGTCGACGGGAACAGCGTTGAGGTACTTAATCGTAGGCTTATCGGAATGGCTAAGAAGTGGTGATTGATGGTCTCTAGATGAAGTTTTCAGGCACACTTTTCGCTTTTGCTTGTTGCATGCTGGCTTGAAACTCACTAAGGAATGCCTGATAATATTCATAATATGTAATAAATTCTACTTTCATAACTATTTATTTAATGTTGTTAAAAATAGCAACGGTTTCTTAAAATAATAACGAAATTTTGAAAAATTTGTGCGTTGAAATTTGTTGAGAATTTGTTATTGTTATAACCACGCAATATTTTTTTTTATTAAATTTGTATATTCTAAGCTTACTACGGAGCAGTTTTACGAGTATACGAAAGTAGTATATACCAAGTATAACGCTATTCCGGAATAACTCAAGATAAATGCGCGTTTACGAAAGTCGGATTGGATAAATGCAAGTATAAACTGTCAACCGAGGGTATGTAAACCGGCCCTTATACCGGAATAGTTATTCCAATACTTCCGGTCCTAATTAGACTATCTCAAGAGTTGGGGTTAACATAAGGGCAACAATTTTTAATTACGTTTTCCAAACTTTAAAAGTGAAGGTAAGTAGAAATATGGAATGCCATTTGGACTTTAATGTATAATCTGCTAAGATAATTGACGACTACGAAAATGATAATTTGCATTATTATGAAACACTGGATTTTTGTTTTATAAAATTAAGAGTGGACTATTTTGAGGTTTTATAAATTATCAAGCCTGCGATTGTCGCAAGATCAAAATGTTCGAGAGCCGTGACCAGAGGCAAAGACTGAAAATAATGGTTTGTTCACAACCAACACAGCTGACTAAAAATTATCACCTTATAATTTTTAACCAAATATATTTTAATTTTATATAATTTTGCTGTAGCAAATTGTGATTTATGGTGAAACGTTAATTTTCTTTCCCCTGGATTTCAAAAATTTTTTAAATTTCTATCGATTGAGGTAGATTTTTTTTACGGAAATATTAAAATTTTTGCCGCCGATAGCATTGACTAAAGCGCGATTTATCCCGTGCGTGTTGTAATTTTTAAGATATGATCATTCGAACATTTTGATCCAAAGTTTAGCTTAAAATTGAAAACATTCAACTTTTTTTATTTTAAGCTTTTTAATGCTCATTCTTGCAGCTTTTGATAGCCACCGAAACCCTGATAAATAAGATGTATCTTGATTCAATATAATTTTCTCCGTTCAAACGTTACAAGATTGCGAAAATTAGAAAAAATTGAATTTTGTAGTTTTTGAAAGTTTGTAAGAAATTAGTAAAATTGATGTTAAATTTGAAATCAGGAGGGTGAAATCCGTAGATAAAATAAGAAGTTTAGAATAACTTTAGTAAAAAGTTGATTTTCTGACTTTTGTAGCAAGGATGTCTATTTTGGAAGTATTTTTGAATTTTTATCGATTGAGGTAGAGAAAAAACCGAAAATATTGAAAATTTTGACATCAAATTTACGACTTATTCTTGTAAATTTCGAATCGTTTAACACGAATCTGGCGGTAGTTTTTATTTGCAAGCCGTAGGTTTTAAGATATAATAATTTGAGTATTTTGATTCAAAATTTATCTCAAAATTAAAAATTTCAATTTTTTATTTTTTAAACTTGCGGCTTCTTATTCTGGCAGCCACTGAAACTGATTAATTTGATGTATCTTAATTTAATATAAAGTTTCTCCGTTCAAAAGTTACAAGTCCTCGAAAGTTGGGAAAAATTGTAATTTTGTGGTTTTGGAAGTTATGTGCTAATTTCTAACAAATAGGATGGGTGCAAAACTTTTCCTCAATAATTATGTTTTTACAAAATATCTGAAATTGTAATAGAAGTGATGTGAAGTGATAAGTGTTATAAGACCTAAAAATGTTTTGCTCATAAATTTATCAAACAAAAAAATGGTGTTTCATATAAAAATGTGAACTTTTTGGTAAATCGAATTCTCAATATCGCTTACTAATTCTCTCACCGCCAATCTGAAAAGTTTTAGTGTTTCAGTAGTCACGTGCTGCCAATAAGTTAAGCACTGGTAGTTGGTGGTAATGCCACGGAATAAGTTTTCATGCTTTATGCCTTATAAGAGCCGCTAGAATGTAACAAAATTTTTTCATGGTAACCAAATCTTTTCATGGTTTCTGTTGTTATCAGCTGAATTAAATAAGCATTTTAAAATTGGCACCTGACAGTATTTTCCGCACTCTCATATCAAAATTTCAAGTTTGTAGGCGATCCAAGGGGAAATTCCAAGATGTGTCTTGCCGAATTTTGAGCATCTAACCCTTGCTGACCAGTAACGGCGTGCCACTTCTCCAAGGATTTGATTAGGGGCGTGAACGTAGCTCTAGTTGGCTTCTAAAACTAGATCACTGTTTACACGTTCTTGCTATTTTTAGCCCAAACTCGTCCAGCATTCCTTGACTGTCTTTATGTTTCACAACCCCGTCATTCGCGACTTTTGAACAATCGACCGACACGAAACGGCCTCACCATACAGTATTTTAGTGATGTAACACTTCCAGTAATGTTTTCTTGCACTTGCGTCTCGAAAAAGGTAGTTTTAGCACTTAGGGTTAATATTCATTGTAGATAGCACTAACACTAGTCGTTTTTAGGGCGTGTTAATTTAATATCTTCGCATTTTAGGCATGATATTCAGGCGCTGTAAATAGTTGTGTGTACATATTGTTTTTTTTTTGATCTAATAAATGTTTCTAGTTTTGCTAATATTTTGTTTTATTCACTTGGATTGTATTTATTAAATCGAGATGTTTTCAATAGAATTCGATGGACGGTCAAAGCGAGGAACTGATCGAGCATTATAAAGCTCTCACCAACGAATTAGAAGAGAAAAATTTGGTAAGTTTCTCGATTTTTCTCTGAAATTGGCTAATTGTGGCTTTGCAGGTATTGTTGGCGACCATGGCAGAGAAGGAATCGCAAATGAAGCAAATCCAGGAGCAGTACGAGGCCATTCTGGACGCGTTGAAACGGAAAGAAGACCACGTCGTCGATTTGGAATTCGAAGTGTTGTCTTTGAAACAGGAGAAAGTGTCTGAAGACGACTACGCCAAACATTTGGAGGAAAAAGAAGCGGAAATCGAGCAGCTCAACAGGGAATTGCTGAAACGCAACTGCGACCTCCAAGGTTTAGTCAACAACGAATTGTGGGATAAAAACCGAGAAATCGAGAAACTCCAGAAAAAGCAGTTTTCGCAAATGATCGAAACTAAGGACGATGAAATTTCCAAATTAGAAACGGAAGTCGCCGTTAAAGATGCGCAATTGAGGGTTATCAAGGAAAAAATCGCGGAAATGGGAATAGAAATCGATCTGGAAAGCGGTGACGGCAGCAAAAACCCTCTCCAAGCACAGCTGGAGAAATCCGAAAAGTCACGGATCGAGGCTCACGAACTTTGCGGCGTTTTGAGCAGAAGACTCGAGGAACTCGCGATATTTTTGGATTCGTTGTTGAGGCAAAAATTAGTTTTGGGCTTCTTGGCCAACAAAGATAACCAGAAACTACGGCGAATTATCGATCAAAGTCTCGATTTGTCGCGTTCTTTCACTATGAGCATGATCGTCAACCCAGAGAAGAGTTTGATGCAGCTTAGCAACATTTCGGGGTTGTTAAACGACACAACCGACGATCAACGTGAAAACGCCACATCTCTCAGTTTAGCCCCCGAGAACGCAACTTTAACTTACGAGAGTCACTTACATGGGAAGAATGACGAGGAATCCCAAGAGAATTCTCAAATCATCGACACTTTACGGCAGCAAATCGTCAATTTGAAGTACGAACTCCAGTTGCGCGATGTGGAGTTGAACAAGTTGAACGTTGCGGCGCAAGTTAGCGAAAATTCCGAAAAAAGTGACTGCGCAGAAAAGCCGGTTGGACTCAACACGACTTCGACGACGCTCAAATACCAAACTGACAATCAGTCGGAAAGCGAAGCGTGGTCGGAGCCAGATCGCACAGTTTCAAGGGCGAGGATGGGATTGTTGGACGAAAGTATCAAGTCGAATTCCCCGAAAAAACCCAACTTTTCGAGCGGTTCCGAAGACATCGATCGCAGTTCGAGAGGTGTGAAGAAGAGTGGTTTGAATGAGAGTCGGCACACCATCATCGAATTGCACAAGCAATTATGCGAAGCCGATCGCAAACTCAACGATAAACACATCGCTTACGAGGAAACAGCGAAATTGCTCACTGAAAGTCAGAGTAATAACGTGAAACTGATGCAACAACTCGAGAATTTGGAGATTAAGTTGCTGGATACCGAAGCGAAATTGATGGCGGCTGAAGCTAGGAAAAGTGAAGCTGATGGCCGCTTGGTTGAGGTACAAAAGTTGGTCGAGGATCTCCAGAAAGCTAAAGAAGACTTGGCTGAAAGTATGACGTTGAAAAACAAGGATTTGCTGAATAGAATCAACGAACTCGAAGTTGAGAAAAAGGAGGCTTTGATGGTCGCAGAAGAGGCGGGTGAAGTTGCCAAGATTGCCAAGGACGAATTGAAATACGCCCAAACTAAGTTGAGAGATATGCAGAAAGAGATGGAAAATTTACAAGAGTCGCTTGAGGATTACTACACTACGAAGATGGCCACCATTCAAACTGAATTTGGTCAACAATTGCAAGAAGTTAGGAACCAAGCGGAAGCAGAGGTCGAAAGTTTGCAGGAAACCATCAAACAAATGCGGGTTGATTATGTTCAAAAACGTGAGGTGGAAGTCGCTATTAAAGAAGTCGAACAACTAACGATTTCGCTCGAGAAAGCTTCTTTGGCCGAAAGAACAACTAAAGAGCAGTTGGTGCAGTATCAAGAGAAATTTAACGTTCTCAGAAACGATTTGGACAATGCCACTTTGCAATACTCTGAAGCAGTATTGGAAAAAACGAAATTGATCAATGAAAAAGCTTGTTTGGAACAGGAGTTGACTAAAGCATCAATGAAACAACAAGACCTAGTTCAGCAAATAAGTGATTTACAAAACGAGTTCGGAGAGTTAAAACAAGAGCACCACAAACAATTATCTTCATTACAACAACAAAAAACTCGGTTAGAAGTGAAGGTTAGTGAATTAGAATCGTCAAACGCGGAGTTGCATAATAGACTAATTAAAATCCAAGCGGGTTACGGTGATCAATTTTATTCGGTTTCTTTGCCGAACCCTTCCAATTTTTCGAGCTACCGGAGACAGGTTTCGGACAATTCTGAGGACTTCTCTTGCTCGGGTCGGGTGCCTCATAATGCCCTTGTCGATGTTGAGAGGCACGAGGCGAATTCATCGCCAGATCTAGGAATTGAGAGCGACCACGGGAGGTTTTCGAGTCTGGAAACGCACCTCAATACGCCAAGACCGTTGCTTCAAACTCTGGAGTTGACGGAATCCATGAGTAACTTGCTGGATGGCGAAAATAGTTCTGTTAATTGTGGTGAGTTCCGTTTATGATTAAACTTTTAGTTGTCTGAATTCGGGAAGGTAATCAGGTTTTCTGAATTGAGCCTGTGACGTCAATAAGACACCCTGCGCGTAGAACCGCCGCGCCGGTTCTCTATCTATTCAAGTTTCTAAGGCCCGCATTTATAGACAGGACTTAAGATCCAGTGCCGTTTTGAGACTGTCTATAAATACGGGCCTAAATTGAGCGTCTCTCTCGCCTGTGACGACAAGGCATATTGCGCGAATATTCATCACGCCAGTTCTCTATCTTTCTTCGGGAAACCTGAACTGATTTGTTTTTACAGAGATCTGTCATGTAAACTGTTTAAGCCCAGTATACAGGGTGGGGCAATTGTGCGTCCGACTTCGATAGCTCGAGTTTTATGATAGCTAGAAATTTGATTTAAGAACACAAATAAACTACAAGATGACATTATCGTTTTTTTCTTTTTTTTTAAACGGTGTGAGTTTTCACTTTCGATCGCGATTTTATATCGAAATATTCACTTCATCTCTTTGATTTTCTTCAAGCTCATGATCACGACCTCCAACATTGATAACGAGTAGTTGAAATATTTTTATATCAAACCGTTATTGAATTACATGGATTGGAAATTTCAGCCCTGAAGGGATTTTTTGATTGACAGCATGACACTTTGTGGTCCCAGCTTTGCGGCTAACCGCATTAGATATTATGATGGTCTCTGTACTGCAAAGATCTTTGAGTAGGTACCGCTTTTAAGTCATAAATAACCGAACCGCTTAGGCGGTCTTTGTCATGAAATTTGACTGCTTCAATAAAGCAGTCGTGTCATAAATTTGTCAAAATCTCGCGAACTTCTTAAAAACACAATTCAACTACTACTTCAACTACAAATTTCTAACAACAGGAACGTATACCTGGCGGTATTACGAACATAATAATAATAATAAAAAAATATTAAAAATTTCTGAAAAAGCACTTTATGGCGTCCCGACGGCGCATGGAATTAATTATGGACCAACCAACGACGCCACATTGTAGCGCATTCATTAAAGTTTATTTCTGTCAAATTTCAAATTTTTAACTCCATTAGAAATACGCAATTTGGCACCGGCGGTTCTCGTTGAAACACCCGGTATATGTTTAAAAAATCACTAGCCACAATTACGAGTTTTAAGAAAAAAATATGTAAGTGCTAGTTAGGAAACATCTGTGGGTAGCTGTCATAGAACTCGAGCTATCGAAGTCGAATGCATTATTGTCCCACCCTGTATATTCAACATTGTAGCTAATTTACAATTAACTGTGCAGTTAAGAACACAAAATCGACACTTCTTTATTCTCTAAGCACAGAAGTATTAAGATTGATGTTTCTGTGTTCCCACCATGCACTCAGAATTTTTTTTTCGGGATTTTAATTGCCACTAAGACCATTATCTGGAAGCAGATATAATCGTCTTAGCAATTTGGATAGTCATATAGCATTTTGAAATAATAGGAACTAGTTAAAATCTACTTGTGGAGTTGTAGTTTTGAATAAATTTAATTTACACATATACAAATTTAGTGCCTCCCTTATTTGTGACGAAGGTGTTTTTTTGTTATTAGGGGACTTTCATTCTGTTGTATAGTGAAATTATCCAATTTGACTGAGCCCAAGATTGTTGTTGATTGCGAGTTGAATGTTTGCAGATAGCGACCATTGCTGCGAGAAGACGATGCAGATGGCACACGAAAACACCGATCTTAGGAGGAAGTTGTTGAAAACCCGGAGAGCGTTGGAAGAGACCGTTTTCAAGTTGACATTGGCCAATCAGAGAAAGAAGCAAGTGGAAAAGACCATTTGCAAGCAGATACACAAAACAAGTCAGGTGTTGAAGAAGGCGAAGGCTAATTTGGATTCAGGTTCAGAGACTGATTTATACAAAAAATAATTTTTTATTATTTTTTTCTTTTGTATTTAAGATGAAGTAAACTTTTTTGTGTTTCTATACTTTTTGTTTTTATAAATGACTGGAATGTGATATTTCCCGTGTCTTCTTGTGCCAATAGTGTACAAAATTACTGTTACATTTGACTTAATTTAATTCTATAGTTTTAAGATACTTACTTGAACAGTATTGTGATAAAGTGTATATTTTCAACACATGTAAATATTGAACAATACTAAGTTTTTGATTTTTGCATAGCTTGCTGCGTCTTTTTATCCTTTCCATTTTCCCTGGTAATCAGAAAGTTATTCTGTGATTACATATTATTTGTGGTCTAATATGCAATTGAGGTATTGTATCATACTCAGACTCATTCTTAGAAAAGTAGGTAAGCAATTAGGCTTTTCTTTAAAAGTCCTGGATTTGGTATTATGGGCGTAGTAATACTATTTTTACTTGAAGATCATGCTTGATGTGCAGCTGAACTGTTAGGTGAGGTGAACAAAATTTAAAATTTGCTATTAAAAATATAAATGTATTTTAATAACTTTATACTACTAACAAGGTAAATTATTCGAATTCCAACTGTGGAGCTTCAACAATAGATGCACGGTTATCAGGATGCAAATGGTCATAAGAGGTGTGGGGCACATTTTTCTTGCAAGTATGAAGCTTATTGGCTTCTTGCTGTGCTAAATTCAACAACATTTGGCTGCTTTCTAATATCTACAACAGATTACATTACCATGATACCCACTACGCAACGAGTTATAACAGACCTTCCTAAAACCGCCTTCTGTATCTTTGATTGTCTTTTCGTAACTCTGATATAAGCGCTGATGCTTCTGTAAGTTGCTACTAACAACCATCAGTTTTTCCTGTAAAACTTGAATGTCACGTTCTATTACTTTCTTGTCTGCCTCTTCTTGTGTGATGAGGGTCAAAATTTCGTTTCTCCTGATTTTCAAATCTTCTAAGCCTGGAATTTATAGGTTATGTTTTCCATCAAACTGTCGCCTATCTGGAAAAGTGATTTTGATTTTACCAACATTTCACTAATTCTTGATTGTAAGTTTGCAGAGTGGCCCCATGTTCGGACATTTTGAGCTTTATAAGGTCCTGTAAAAATATTGTTAAAAAAATTATTTCTTTAAACGATTTTTTAATTTACATACTACTCGCGCTTTGTGTTGATTGTTGATTGGATTGGTGCACGCACCTGAGTACCTGAGTCTGAGCGATGGGAGCGACATGAATCAATCAGATTTTCTCAACTGTATCTAAATACGTGCATTTCAGAAGTTACCTACTAATGATAATTATTTGATTTAATTCATTATTTTCTTTTATTTCCTCAAATTTAAATTTAAAAAATTATCAAATAAACTAATATTCTACTGTGTTGGCAACACTGATCGGGAAAATTTCAGTTGGCGCATGCGCAATTGCATTTAATGCACAGTGTGTGATGAATGTGTAAATGTGCGATAATAATTTTATAGGATTGATTTCGTAAATTAACGATATTTTGTGAATAAGAGATGCGTGTTGGTTAACCCTTCATCAGGAGTTGAATTAGCCGCGTAGAGGTAATCATTTGCGAAAGAATTTCAGCTCGGAAAATCTGGGAAGTGCCGATGCTATCAACAATGGCGTCGCTTGATTGTCCTAACCTCACTTTTGTTGTGCGTTTAGATGCGTCGTAAGAGCGCCCGTAATGCCGCGAAAGCGTCGCCCGAGAAGACCGTGAAAGAGACAGAGAGCCCTGCGAAGACACGTCGATCGCGCCGCAGGAAGAGATCCCCATCGAAATCGAGTGATTCCGAAGAAGAAGTTTTGAGGGTCACTGCCCGGCTTCCAGTGGCGGACACTCCGGACACCACGACGAAAAGTCACCCTCCTTCCGACGATGAAACCGTGGAGGAACCTGTCTGGAAAGTAACATCGTCAGATGACGCCCCTCAGGGTGAAATCCAGAAATTGAAAATTTGCCTCAGAAGACCCCCTCCTGATTCGCCTGATAAATCAAAAACTCGCCGTAGTAAGTCAAACAGTCATACGGAAGATGACGCGACCACTAGTTCTGAAGATAAGTCGGCGACTAGACAAACACGATCGCGCGGATCCCCGTTCGTCGAAGAGGTGGATGAGAAGAAAGGTAAAGGTAAGTCTAAAGGTAAACATAAGTCAAAAATAGAACAGTCAGCGCAATTAAATGAGAATGAAACGATGAACATTGAAATTTCTGAAAATGCACAGGTGACGCCTCAGTCACCCTCTATCGATAAGCCAGTTGATAATGAGAATGACCATAACAAGGTCGATGACGCCGTTATACAAAATGTTAACGAGTCCGCCGAAAGCGCAAGGATTACTGGCGAAACTGGTTCAAACCAGCCTGATAACCAGAGCACCAAAGCCGTCAAAGACACTGACGCTTCTGGGTCGCAACTTGATGACGATGAAGACGACGAACCCCTCAGCGTCATCAAAAAAATCGCCGTTGTGAAAGAAGCGCGGGACATTACCTCCGACAACCTATCAAGTGAAGTTGAACTTTCAATCATTCAACAAGTTGATCAAACACCAAATCAACAGGCTGAAATTCCTAACCAAACTTCCAATCAACAGTCTGAAGTTGAGGAAGAAGCATCTATTCAACAACCTGAAATCGTCGGAAAAGGGTCTGAAGTTGCCCGAGAAATTTCTGATCAACAGCGTGAAGTTGTTGAAGAAACTTCAAATCAACAACCTAAAGTTGATGACTCGTCAAATGTTGAACCTGACATTGGCGACGAAACTTCAAATCAACAGACGGATGTTGAAGAAACTGTTGGTCCTCAAGTTGAAGTTGCAGCAGAGACGCCAGATATTCAACAGTCTGCTGAAGTTGCTGAAAAAACGTTAGATATTCAACAGTCTGAAGTTGGCGATGAGACGTTAGTTGTGGAACAGTCGCGTGTTGCCAAAATAATTGAAGAAGACAATGATTTTCAAGAAACGAGTGGTGCGATAAAGACAACTGAAGTAGACTGTCCTTCTCAAACAGCAGAAGAGAAAGAAGAAATTTCCGAAGTTGAAGCTTCCGTAAAAGACCAGACATGTACTTTCAACAGAAGGAAGTCGCCGATTCCTGAAAGTAACAACTCTTCTACTAGATCGTCTCAAAAGAGAAAAAGTGCTGCGGTTGAAGAAAATCAGTCTCCAGAAAAGGAAGACTCGCCAACTCGCAACAGGCAATCTGAAGAACGAAAAGAGAGTAGTGAAGAAAGACTATCGCCTGAGAAGGTGGTGCAAGAACTACCAGTGGTTGTTGATAAAGAGCACGAAAATGGTTTGGGTAAAAATTTGACAGAAAAAGAAGATGCAAAGGATGAAGCTAGTCGCGAGATTGAAGCCAAAACACCTCCAGTTGTTGAGAGAAAAAGCGAGAAAGCTTCACGTTCAAGTGTTAAGAGGAAGAGCAACGAACATGCCAGTGGTAAGTTTTTGCTTCATGTATTTAAGTTTATATCGGATGTGATCAGTACCTACCGATAGTCGAGAATGCATTTAATTTCGACTGTCTGCGCAGTCTTATTGCGCAGATAACAAACAATTGAAGATGTTGAACTTCCATCTTTTTTGTTATTTTTTAATTTTTCACATTATGAACGATTTGATCTAAAATCTTCAACTTCTTATTTTTTTTCCTAAATGTTACATCCGTTGGCACGTGAGACAAGTATTGAAACAATAACGAAACAATGCTGTTGGTTTGATGTGAACGTGCTTTTCGCAGGGACGGCGTCGGTCCGTCGTCGCCTCATACGGACTCGCCGCAGCCCTGAGCCTTCTACCGAGACGTCCTCGTCGCCCTCTCGTGTCAAATCCGAAAAGCGTCCCCTCAAATGGACCTCGAGTTTTGAACTGCCTGTCGTATCCAAAATCGATTTGGAAATCATACAAACTTTCTGCCCTACCATTGAATTCCCCGAGGAACCGGACCTGAATCCCGATCCTCCCCAACTCAAAGAGCGGCGCAGATCTCAAGCGGAAACTGTGAAAAAATCCGAACGTAAAGTCTCCGTCGAGTACAAGAATGCTGAAAGTCCCGAGAAACCGACAACACCTCAGGAAATCGAAGACAATTCCAACATAATCGCCTTCAACAGGAAGATCAGCATAGTTGATGATACGGCCAGCAAGTTGAAGCCGCCGCCCAGTCCCGCCAAGAATCCCACTTCTGAAGTGTTGTTCATCACCAATTTGGTTCGACCGTTTACATTGAAACAACTGAAGGAGCTTTTGGAGCGAACGGGCAAGATCAAGGAGGAGGGATTCTGGACCGATAGGATCAAATCGAAGTGTTATGTCAACTATGACAGCGCAGAGTAAGTTGAGAAGTCTCAACTTTTTCTTTTGTTGAAAATGTTGAAATAACATTGGAAATTACGAATTAATTTGAAATTTCTTATAGGAATGAACCAAATACTTGCTGAATGAAAATTTTCCGGCTTATTTAAATTAGCAACAATTTAATTTAAAAAAATACGAAAAACGATGAAAAATAAGTTACTACTTTTTCTTTGGAAATTAGTAGAAAAGTTTGTATATTCCTATTAGGATAAAAAAAATATATGTATTGTGTATACAGGGTGATTCGTATAAGAACTGACACACAGCAGGGGCGGGGCATGTAGGAAACCTAAAATATGGTGATTTAATGGAACTTACCCTTATACTATACACCCCTAAGAAGTTAGAAAAACCAAAATTGGTACACGTTCTCGATTAAGGATGATGCACCCTTAAAATGTAACAACTTTTTAACCTGTTGACGGATATAAAAAATTATTTTGTTTTATGGAAATTTTGATTCTAAAACTTTGTTTACTCTTGTTTTTTTCAAAAAACTTTGTCGTTTTCAAGAAAAACTCAAATAACTAAACACATGTATTTTATCAATATTACCGAAAATCATCGAAAATTCAATATGTAGTTGGCTTCCTCCACACTCCCCAATATCAATTGTCATCAAAATGAATACCAACAGTACATTATAACTTACTTCAATAATACAAGTGCAAACCTTTGGAAAAATCGATCATTAGGGTTAGGAATTACGCTAAAGAAACGATTTTTGAAACTTAACTTTGAAGTCCTTTTTTTCCGGTACAAACGTTTTTGAGGGCATGTTTATTAAAAAAGTCTTTATTTTTTAATTTTATATCCGCCTCTCGAGTTTGTAACCCTTATTCCGGGACACCCTGTATTTTTACCTAATTTTTTATTGGCGTAATTACTCAAATTCAAACAAGTAGAAGCTTTAAAATATTAACTTTCAAAACGTTATTTCAGCATTGGTTACCGTGTTTATAACTTTGCACAAGCGCGCATGGGATTCAAAATGTCTTCAATTTATTTATATTAATTCAGAGAGGCGGAAGCCACGAGGAACGCTTTACACGGGGTCCAATGGCCTATTGGTAACGGGAAAAAGCTCATCATCGACTTTGCAACTGTTGAGGATTTGGAGAAGGCAAGGAATCCTCCAGCCCCTCCTGTTGTTGTGCCTACTCCTGAAGTGGAAGCCCCTGCAAAAGAGAACCTGGTACGTTCGTATTCTTGCTTTTTAATATCCATAATTATTATTAATTTGGTTACTCAGAAGCCGCCTGTTGAAGCCAACCCAAAAGTTAATGATGAGAAGAAACCGCGAGAAGTGGAGAAGAGGAAGGTTGACGGACCAGTGAGGGAGTGGGATATAGGGAAGAAGGAGGTCAGAAGGGACAGATCGAGGAGTAGGGAGAGAAGTCGAAAGCACCACAGAACACCCAGTCCTATAGAAGGTGATTGAGTTTTTTGTGTAATTGGAGTTAATAATTATGTATGATTGATATGTTTCTAGATTTCATCACTAAGAAACAGAGGAAAGCTGAAGAAGCCATACCCCAAAAGCTCATGGATGACCTGTTTTTAAAAACCAAAGCAACGCCCAGCATATATTGGCAGCCACTCTCCCCTGAAGAGGTAAGAAATACAATAATAGCCGTGGAAAATTCGAACATTTTATAATTACACATATTGTGTGATTAATAATTATTACTGCAATTCAAAATATCTAACCGAGAATTTTGGCGTAGATATCCACGAAACAGCAGCAGCGCATGATCCGAATGGAAGAGCATAAGCGTCGCATGGAAGAAAGTTCAAGAATGAAGCCGAGAGAAATGGGGCGCGGTCCCGCTTTCCGGCGACGATACGATTAAATCCAAATGAACAGGCAAAAATTCCCTTAATTTGGCGTGACTGATCCGTTGTGCAATTGTTCCCTTTTTCCTCATCTAACAGTTCTGAACTTAAGTTTTTTTTTTCTAGAATTATTTCATTTTTCCCCTTTTGTCCTTTTGTAGAGTGTTTGTGCGGGTGAATGATGGTAATCCTATTTTTTGTAGGATTTTCAATAGGTTTCAATGATTCAGCGAGGGACTGACTTGGAAAAACTAAAGATAGCACTAGTAGTGAAAATAGCCACTATTCAATCAGTTTTATTTCTAATATTGTCTGGGTGCCTGAAAGGCCATTTAGTTCTTGGATGAACGAAAGTTATTGTAAAATAATAGGTAGACTCGATAATAAATCTTTATTACGATTCATGTATGTATATAATAATCTTCGTTATTACATCCTGTCAACCGTGGAGGCGTAAGAGCTTCCTAGACGGTCCAAAGGGGTGCTCAATTAATTTTTGAAAATTCTACATTTTGACACATCGTACAAAAGTACTAGCTATATACACAATTAACAAACTGATCTTTCTGAGTCAACAAGAAATTACACTACTCAATTTCAAAACGCTGTGCTTACTCAGAGAGGAATTATAAACGGTAGAGTTTTCGGCTGAGACGTAAAAGGTGTCGATAAAATAACTGTTAAACATTTTAAAAAGTGTAGAATTGAAAGAACAAAACATTATTTCAACAAGTAACAAGAGTATCTTAATATTTGGGGACGTTAGGCGCTATTCAAAATACACTCGACTGAAGGAAACAAGTTTATGTAAATTGATGATTTGAGTTGCAGTTTTAGACACATTTTCGTAAACAATGTGTGGTGTCAAAGAACAACAAAAGGAAAGAAGAGTTAAAAAATTAATACATTAAGGGTGGGTTTATTCGCCTCTCTGTAACTTTAACGTTCACGTAAGTTCCAAGGCAACCATTGTTGAGACTATTGTCTCCTAGGTAATTATCATATCTGTTAATTTACCGAGAGGTGAATAAACCCACCCTTAGCCTAATGAATAAGTTCCTAACAATTGCCTTTGCTAAAAATATTAATATGAAAACAAAAGTCATAAAGAGAGTAATTGCCAGAACTTTATTTATTAGAGTGATTGTTGGGCATGGAATTTCACTTATTGTGAAGAGTGACGATTTTGGTTTTTATTTATTAGCTTCACTGGTAGGAAAAATATCGCCACAAAAGTTGTTATTAGGACACTGTCAAGAGCAACTCATTCAAAAATAACACAAACTTTGTTTTTTTCCTATGAATCTCATTTTAACTTGAGAGTCTAGGAGTTCAGTAGCAAGTGGCATTAATGAAAAAGGAATTGTAAGTGGTCGCGTTTGATCAAAAGATCTACAGAACTATACAATATCAACAAAAAACTCGAAAAGGTAATTCACTCATACTTATCAAGTATCTCAATATTTCGTTGGCTAGAAATAAATTTAAAGTCTCTAAATATTAAATGAATCACATGTTATTTCGAGACCAAGGTGTTTAATTGCTATGCTATCAAATAAACAACGAATCTATCTATAAAGTTACTAATTTTTCTTACTTCTATGCTACAATTTACTGAAATGAGTAGAAGGTATCAACCTGAATTGGAAAAAAGAACAACAATAACAAAAGATCGTGCATAACGTGTCAATTTCGGGCTGATACTGCCTGTAAATTTTCTACAACTATGGAATGTTAGCGTATGGAGACCGTTTTCGATTCTAGCTACGCAATGAGTAAAAACTGGTAACTAATCTTCATTACTGTATCTCACAAGCGGGTGGTTCGATTGTAGCAGCTAAAGAAGGAAACGTCTAAAATTAATTCTACCACAACATCTAAGACCACCAACAAACCTCTCCAAGAGCCTTCGTTTCAAATCGGGAGGATACGTTACGTATATGTATTCGTTATCTTTATCCGGCGCCAAGAAATAATCTTCCGTATAAATCTGATGGCCGTCGGTAGCGGACGTGGAGGCGGATTCTTGCTGCCTCAGAACGTGCGCTGGGGACGGCGTGGAACGATCCGTCATGCTAGCACTAGCTATGCTGACGTCATCAGTGCTAACAATCTGTCAGTATAATTTAGGTAGCTTTTACAGGCATACTTACTCGAACAACACCCAGATGATGTAGTAGCACATGCAAATTCCCAAAGATAAGACCATTATTATCATGCAGAGTAAACCCCAAGGGAAACTTCTGATGTCGCTTTGGGTATCCTCCCAGTAGCGGTCGCAAGTCAAGTACCAACATACGGCCCTGTTCAATTCGTCTACAAAAATTTGCAATTTATTGTTGTTCGCGTAGTCGCTCGAAAGCACCTTCAACTTCTTTAAAATCTTTCAAAGATAGTTGTATCAATAGACTCGCGATGCAGTCGCGGACGAGGATCTCGCATTTAGTTTTGATTTTTTGCAGTTCTTCCGGCTTGCAATTTGCTTTAAGTTTTTGTAGTTCCGCTATTCGTTGCTGACGATTGTCGGGGGCCGGAAGGGCCGAATCCACCAAGTCACTTTGACACACGTTTGAGATGTTCTGCGACTTGTCTTCGCCACCGGAAGCGCGCTCATCTAAAATTTTCAATATTGGTTTAATTAATTACTGAATTGTAGATATTTCAATTTTCATTTTTTATCGCGTATAGGTAAACTGGTACCATTTGTGGTAGTCGCTTCTGGCGCTTCGTCTTTCTGGCAGTGCTTGGACTTGGCTGGCACTTTGGCGGTTTTCTGCAGGTGCGGGTAAACTCCGTCTTTGAAGGTGTATTTGGCCACCTCCCGGGGTCCAGAAGTTGCTAGAGCTTTGGTGTAGGAGGACGCCTCGCGCCAAATCTCGATGTCTGTGTTGATGAGGGTGTCAGGGTACACGGTTTTGGGGTCTTGCGTCATCAACACGTCACAACGCATTATATCGCAATAATCCGCCAGACACACTGCATCTTCGGCCTAAAATAGTGATTGGTAAGTAAAATATTTGTAGATAAAAATTGAACTTGCCATGTTTATGTGTCCTTTGTGGCGGTTGTCGAAATGCATGTCCAAGTATTTTTCTTCGAAAAATGACTTGCCGCAAAGGCCGCAGGTCCATTGAGAGGGTCTGTGCTGCTGCTTCTCGTTCTGCTGGGGCCCGAAAATATCCCTGATGGGATGGAACGGGCATTCTATGGGCAAGTTCACCTTGTACTTGTCCAAAACCGGAATCCATTTGTTCTGCACGATTTTCCTAACAATTCTGGCATTATCTCTCGGACAGGAAATTTTGAAAACCGTCGGCCCCGGCCATGGTATTAACGACAGCATAAACAGCGTAGTTATCTGTGATCGATCAAAAATTTAAAAATTAAGCAGCGAAGACCCGGAACCGACCTTATCGATTTCGGGAATAATGCACCAAGTTTCGGACTAATCTGGGAATCCAACACACTCACCTGCAGATTGCAATAATTCGACTTCATTCATATTCTTTGGAGCTACTCGAAAGGGAAAGTATTTCGGATGGTTTCAGGCATCGTATGCTACGACGCCTCGACTTCGACGGCGACGTCGTCTTCGTAGTTGCTAGGCGACAGAGGCGTCTTCACAACCCCTCAACGTTCAGTTTTTCAACTGACCAAATTACACGCGATAAGTGAAAAAGGTAGCGGCAATACGCGAGTTTTTCGAATTTCTTAAGTTTTTCGGCACCATCCCCAATAATTATTAGGGAAATTATTGATTTTCCCTTAGCCCCTCAAAACCACGCAACCAACAATACTTGAAAATGTCAGAGTGACGTTAATTATAACCTCACTTATTTCGCGCATTTGCTAAATTTGCAATGGCTTTAGTGGCGAGAAAAGGTAATTTAGTAGTTGGTTAAACCGCGGTTAATTTAATGATTTTAGGTCTTTTTGAAACGTTGACGCCGTTACTCCTGGCGAAGCGTTTCAGGGGCAAAATTAATACAAGGCGACCAAAGCCCCCTCATTTTGCAAGAGCCACTTATATCGAGCTAACGAAGCCGTATTTTGTATCCCCGAACAAAGACAAACTACCGATTGAACTATGTAGGAAACCTAAGGAGGGTGGAGCGGGAAAGGAAGAAGTTGATAATCCATTCCAGAGGATAATTGCGAGAGAATTGGCCAATTGGTTTCAGAACTCTAGACTCATTGGCTTTTATCACCAAAACCCGATGAACGCCGACGACCAATACAAAGCCTTTGTGTTGTTTAAAAGACAAAAAATGCATTACAAGAATTATGGCAAGAAAACATTGGAAATGGCCATAAAAGGAACAAAATTTGAGCCAGTTCTTGATTTCTACGCCTCGCGAAACATGACGGTCTTCAGTCCGGAGCCAGACATTCGAACCATGCTAAAAATAACGAAAAAATTTCCACAACTAATTCTATTAGGTGATTATCTAATAAATTGCAAGAGTTATTAATCAACAAAAACTTTTTTAGCGGCTATTTTTGAAGGCCAGTTTATAAGTAAGGACGATGTTATGAAATACCAAGCTATCCCAAATTTGCAGACTGCTCAAGCTAACTTAGTGCAAACTCTTAACAGTGCGGGAAGCAATATTGTCAGCCAACTGAATTCTCACCAGAGCACATTGGTATCACATTTGGAGGAACGAATCAAACAATTGGAGGAGAAAGACGGAGAATAATGATTATATTTCATGTAAATTTAGTAAATCAGTTACTTTTTTTTCTTCTTCTTTTTACCATCTTTTCCCTTCTTTTTCTTACCAAAATCTATTTCAGGTTCAAGTTTATAAGAGGCTTTAAGCGTGAAGTTGGGCAAACTCAGAACTCTAATGAGGGGCATGTTGCGCAAATAAATTTGGCAAAATTTCACTATAATTTTCCTTGTTTCTTCGAGGCCAAACAGCTTAACGTTATCAGGAGGAAACTGGAATAGTATTTGTAATTAAAATTTTCTAGTAGCAAGTTTAATTACAGGGAGACAGTGGTAGAGTAGTAGAGTTTTGAAATAATCATAGACCTTCTGTGGCCCTATATTCGAAGCGCTCGTGAAGTATATGTGGGTTAAGTAAAAATGGGACAAAACCGCTCCGCTTTGTTCCAAATTGAAGTTGAAAGTCCTACAAAATTTCGCCACACTGTAAATAAGTTCTTGAAAAAGTATACGGGTGAGACCTTGTGGGTGCGTTTTTGGCAAGTTGCTGTCTAAAATTATAATCTTGTCATGTGTGTAAAACCACGATTGTTATTCACCAATGAATTTTCTAATTTCACTGCTGCACTTTAGCGACATAAGTTTGCTTAAATTCTCTTTATCGCAGTACTCCCAGATTACGACCTGTGGCACTTTCACTTGGATTTTAGCTTCCTTGTTCACCAAGTATTCGTCATCGCCAAGTATACTTTGACTTATGTCTTCTTCGATTACGTAACGTCCAATTCGTATTTGATACTTGTTCGTGGTTGCGGCGACATCAGCAAAAGCGTTTTTGTCCATTTTAAAATTGGCGGTTATCTAAAAGTTGATTGATCTTTGGGGCGCTGCAGTCGCCGACCACGATGCGAAATTGACCGAACAGTCTTCATTCAGTGTTGCCAGGTCTCACGATTTATCCTGAGATATCATGATTTTGGATGCTCTTGATTTACTTGGTAAACCTCACGATTTTTCGAATTTTTCTCAGTAATTCTCAGTGAAGTCAATTTTTTCAAATACCATTAAAATTTATTTAAAATTTGTCGTTTATCTTCTAAACATTCTTATATTAATATTAGGGGTAAAATGGGTAAAGAGAAATTATTGTAGTTTAAGATTCTACATTTTATGAATCAGAAATTGACCCTCCAGTCAGTCAGTAACATATTCTAAGTTTTAAATTTTGCGGGAAAACACATTTTGAGAGCACCCATGAACGAAAAATGTGCGAGATTTATAGTTATGTGTGCATCACAATTCAACAACTTTCTAGAATGTTATAAAATTGCGCTTGTAAAGGTTAATTTTGAAGAAACATTTCGGGGGTTGCGCCTCCCGGGGGGTCCACGGCCCTCAGCACGACTTTGCCCCCATCTCACGATTTCTGGCGATTTTTGCCGACCTATTTCCACGATTTGTACTTTTGCCATCAATGCCATCTGGCAACACCGTATCTGTTTGTTCGTGGTTGTGGTTGGTGGTGAAAATGGCCGACTTTGAGGTTGACGATGTTATTATGGAAACAGACCAAGAAATACTTCCCAAAAACCCAGAAGAGTGAGTAATATCGAATTTGCAGACGTGATTCTTCCATGGAACGTTTGGTTTGGCGTTTGAAAGCTGTCATTACGGGACAAAATTGCAAAAGACTTTCCTCAATATCATCATATCCATATTTCCGTTTGTTATCAAACAATAGACTAAATATGCCTGTTTCTTTAATCGTTTTTTAATTAGTTGACCTTTGCTTAACGATAATAATGTTTGTGACGGTTGGCAGTTATCTGCGAGCTATTTTAGTAAGGTCGGCCACATTGCTTGTTATTACAATAACTCCTCCACAAACAACTTCCTCGCTTTTGGGCATGAGCTCGGGCAGGATTTGAAAATTTCAGCCTCCGTTTAACTGATGGTTTCACAATTCAACGGTGCCATTACACCCACGTTGTCGAATGAGTAATAATTAAGGAAGGGTAAAGGTAGGTGACCCCAGCTTTGACGTCCTGGGGTTTAAAAAAAACTGTAAATAAGTTTTGTTAATGTACTCGGTTCAAGCTTCCTGGAGAAGGCGGAAATTGAAGTAAATTAATCAACAATTATTGACAAGTCATCAGCCCAATGGAGCCAACTGAAAAAAAATAAATGAAAACTTTATTTGACGTTTTGACAAAAGTGTTGATCACTTTTCTACAAAGGCGCTATAAGGCCATAGGTAAAATCAAAAACGGAAATGCAAGTTACTATAGTCCGGTCAGCCAACAGGTAGAGTAATAAAAAAACAAATTTGTAAATATACATGTGAATTTCAAAATATTTGGATTTCAGTTGTAACAAATCATTAGTTATACCCGGTTTTTACTTATTTTTTACAATTAAAATCCAAATATTTTGGAATTTATATGTATTTTTACAAATTTGATATTTTTATATTACTCTACCTGTTGGCCGGCCGGACTATATCTTGCAATGCAAGTTACTATCTTGCAGTGGCAGTTGGTAACTTGCAGTGCAAATAACTTCTTTGAATGCAGGTTACTATCTCATTGTATATAAGGTGATTCATTAATAATTATACATAAGCTAACTGGAGAATCCTTGGAGCAAAGAACAAGATATGAAGATTGAACCTAAAACAGCTAGATAAAATGTGCTTAAATTCTTACTGTGATTAGTAAAGATTTCGAAATGATCAATACGAATATGAGCAATAAGTTAAACATTAAAATCGGAATATTGCGCGGCTCTTTAATTATCTCGAAAAATAATCACTTTATTGCTGTGAAGTAACGGTATATTATTTTTGTAAAAAATGTCTGAAAATTGGATAATAATTATAGTAAAAAAAACTATTCTACCAGTGGCGTAGAATTTTGAGGGGAGAACTATTCCCACGCCCCTGCCGTACGCCTCTAGTAATAAAGCGAAACTTTATTTTACCGTATAGGCCAGTGAATAGAGACATGATAACTAAAAAATTTAACATTAATTCTAACATTTCTTAAACTTTGCCGTGTAATGTGTAACGAATCGAAACGGAACTATAAAATTTTGCAACTCGATTAAAGGTCGGCATCATTGTGAAAATCGGAAAAATTTAAATTAAGCGATATCTCGACGAAAAAAATTATAACATTGTTGCAAACTCCATAGAGTTTTTATTACAATATTTAAAATGCACTGCGAAATTTGCAGGAACTTATGAATTAGGCATAATAATTAATTATCATTAATAAACATTTACGGATGCAGTCATTTGCAATTGACATCTACACACTTTACGCTTTTTTCGAATCGTTTTTACATAAATAACTATTGATTTTGTTGTAAATTATAAAAAATGGATCATGCCGTCACCGAATAGAGTTGCAAATTTACAGAGTCTTGTAAGGCGATTTTACCAAGTTGATTGTAGTTTTGCAAGCATGTTAATATTTTTGCTGGAAAATTAGATGAAAAAATAATATTAATGATAATTAATTATTATACCTAATTCATAAGTTCCTGCAAATTTCGCTGTGCATTTTGAATATTGTAATGAAAACTCTATCGAGTTTGCAACGATGTTATAATTTTTTTCGTCGAGATAACGCTTAATTTAAATTTTTCCGATTTTCACAATGATTCCGACCTTTAATCGAGTTGCAAAATTTTATAGTTCCGTTTCGATTCGTTACACATTACACGGCAAAGTTTAAAAAATGTTAGAATTAATGTTAAATTTTTTACCTACTCACTGGCCTAGTAGTTTAATGTGTCCTACAGGACTCAAATTTTTGAGCCGAATATGATAAAGAAATATTGAACAGTATCAAAATAATGGGCAAAAATAATTTTAAAATGTTGAAATAAAACACTATATCGCAGTAAAAAGTCAACTGTTTTAGGTTAAATTGTCTCGTTAGAAGGATTCTCCAGTTAGCAGTTAACTTATGTACAATTATTAATGAAACACCCTGTATACGATGAGTTAGTAACCTGCATTATTTGCACTGCAAGTTACCAACTGGCACTGCAAGATAGTAACTTGCATTTCTGTGTTTTGTTTTACCGATGGCCTTCTAGCGCCTTCGTACTTTTCGTTCCATAGCATTCAAAGAAAATCAGAATTGAATGAATGTGATTTATTACAATTTCTAAAATTAAGATTTCTTGATTTTGCATATTATGTAAAGTGAAACCACTATAGCGCGATTTATAGATTCCCGTACGACCGCCCACCCGTCCGCCCGTAAGAATGCCGTAAGGATATAAAACATTTCAAATGCACGTAGTCTTTATAGATTCCCACAACCCGCTTCCGTTCCCGCAAGCCCGCTCCGTGCAGATAAACAAATTTTATCTCCTTATGGGCAGGAGGGCGGAGGAGAATCTATAAATCGCGCTTCAGAGAACTACACATATTATACCATCTCGTCATCAGAAAACTGCGCGAATAATTTCTACCAGTGGCGTAACATGCAACATTGCCAATAAAGCAATGAACGGTTTGGCGAACGTACGACACCGGCTTGTTGTCATGGAGCGCAAGCGCTCTCCAGTTGTAATATTTGACTGGTGGACTGATTTTGTTTAGGTGGGCATGAAGACATGCGTAGTTCTCTAAGTAGTTTTTCTTTAACATACATAACACATTCATCCACCTCTTTAATTGTTATTTGTTTTCTTTTATTGAAAAGACTTATATGAATAGCTGCGCGTGCGTAATTGTAGCTATTGTTATTGGATATTCTTTCTTGTGTATAATTGAGTTTACGTTACTATTTAAAATTTCAGACAAGAAAGAGTTGCGATCGACCGCACGAGGTGAGCTCTACTATACGCCCGGATATAAAATAAATAAACATAAGAAATGGCGCAGTATGACTAGTAATTTTGCCGTTTATTTCAGTGTCAACAACAATAATTATGCACACGTGTAACTTTCTACTGCAGGCTTTGTTAGGCCAAACAAGTAATCACCATCAACTACACAAGTAATCAAAATCAACTACATACTGAATTCCCAATAGTAATAGGAGCTTTATCAGTATTATCCAACTTGCAAAGTTATTATTAAACGCTGATTTTGGATTTCTCCTATAGAGTTAAAGAAACTTGCGGTTCTCGGTTTAAAAGATAAGATAAATGTATGGGAAAGAAGACAAGCAACAGAAAGCGCTCTTCCTCTATCAGAAAAAATGTCCGTCAATAATCTGTTTTTGGTTTTGCCGCGGTGCATTAAAGAAGTTACAATTTTATCGATGGATAATTGATTGGAATATTTTTATGTCAAACCGCTATTGAATCACTCGGGTTTTTAAATTTCAGCGTTCAGGGGTTTTTCGCAATGGCAACTTTATGAATCGTTTACTGAGTGCATTTGTGGGTACTTACCACTTGTATACTCACTGGTGATACCTTTACTGGCTTTCGTACATACTTATTTAATTAAATTAAATGCGGGGAAATTTAATAATATTACTTCTGAGCGAGCTAGATTCAAGCAGTAGCTGATTGATCATTCGTATCCATAAATAAGAGCTATAAGTTCAAGTGTTACTTATCTCGCACGGTTTCACTGCTAGTCGCGCTTCAGAGCGGGAAAATCCGTTCCAGTCACATATATTTAATCTCTCTTGCTACTATACCGTTGTTTGCGGAAGGGTATGCCCGGGTGCTGAAAGGCCGCAGCTGAGGTTTGTCGTTTTGCAGGTTGGCCGAACTGAAGAAGGAAAACGGAAACCAACTGTACAAAGTCAAGCAGTACCGGTCGGCCCTTCACCTCTACACCGAAGCCATCGATCTATGCCCACAAACCGCCTCTTACTACAGCAACCGTTCAGCATGTTACATGATGTTGAACAACTATCGGGAAGCCCTAGAGGACGCACGCAGGTCCGTGCTACTCGACCCCAAGTTCGTCAAGGGTTACGTACGTCTCCTAAAGTGCGCCCTAGCTTTAGGCGATCTGATGACGTCAGAGACCAGCATCAAACAGATCAAACAGCTCGACACCAATACCGACGTCAATAACGAAGCAAGATCTCTGGAGAAACTGCAACAGTACGAACGCGAAGCCGCCGCCGCAATGAACAAGGGCGACCACCGCAAAGTGGTGTATTGCATGGACAGGTGCTTGGACGAAGCCCCGACTTGTATCCGTTACAAAATCACCAAGGCCGAATCTTTGGCGTTTTTGGGGCGTTACCAGGAATCACAAGAGATCGCCAATAACGCCCTCCACTTGGACAAAAGCAACGCGGACGCCATCTACGTCCGCGGTTTATGTCTGTATTACGAAGATAACGTCGACAGCGCCTTCAACCACTTCCAACAAGTCCTTCGTCTCGCTCCCGACCACCAAAAAGCCATGGACATCTACAAGAAAGCCAAGGAATTGAAGAAGAAAAAGGAGGCCGGCAACGAGGCGTACAAAAACTGCCGCTTCCAGGAAGCTTTCACTCTGTACTCTGAAGCCCTTCAAATCGACCAGCGCAACAAGAAAGCCAACGCCAAACTTTACTTCAACCGCGCCACGGTCCAACATAGACTAGCCAAAACTCGCGAAGCGATCCACGATTGCACGGCCGCGTTAAGTTTGGACGATACCTACCTCAAAGCGTTGTTGCGGAGGGCGAGTTGTTACATGGATTTGGGGGAGTACGAAGACGCCGTCAGGGATTACGAGAGAGCCAACAAATTGAACAAGAGTCGCGAAAACAGGAAACTCCTACAAGATGCCAAATTTGCGCTGAAGAAGTCGAAACGTAAAGACTATTATAAGATTCTTGGGGTTGACAGGAGCGCAACTGAAAGCGAGATAAAGAAGGCGTACAAGAAGAAGGCGTTGATGCTGCATCCTGATAGACACGCCAACGCCACTGAAGCTGTGAAGAAGGAACAAGAGAAGAAATTCAAAGAACTCGGAGAAGCATACGGGATTTTGTCGGACGCTAAGAAGAAGGGGCGTTATGACAGCGGACAAGACATGGACGATTTCGATGGAGGAATGCCAGGTAATTTGCAGAAAAAAATTAAGTCTAACCGCTTTATTTGTTTTATTTATTTTTTTCTAGATATAGATCCTACTCAAGTGTTCCAGTCGTTCTTTAGCCAAGGGCACGGGTGCAACGATTTTAATTTAGGTGGAAGCGGCTTTCCAGGTGGCTTCGCCTTCCAGTTCAACTAGAAGTTCATCGTAGTAGCCGTCCCGCCACATTCCAATCAATTTTGTTTTGCCCCAAACTTATACTAGATCTTTGCCGTGTAAGTATATAAGGCATTTTTTTATTTGGAGAATCCACTCTTTTTTCTGTTTTGAATCAGAAATAGCGCCCATTATCCATTGCCTTGTTTCGTTATTTATTGACCGCACACGCCTTCGTTGCTGACATGTAAATTCTTTTCATGTATTTCATGATGTAAATTGAAATAAATGTATAATATCTTATTTGACACAAAAGCGGCCTCTAATCCTTCAGAAACATCTCCAGACCTGCCCACCTTTATTAGCCCATGTACCGGACGTTGCACAGTCCCTTCGCCGAGCCTCATTTTAAAGTGCCTTAGAATTTTTTTTATGAATTACACAGTAGTCTAGTAGTCGCCAAGAGATCGACTCAAGACTAGAGAGAACATAAGCTTTGTAGACGCTAGATAGTGATAGTAGTGGTTAGTCGTTGCAGGTTCCTAAGTTAGCAGTGGCGGTGACGCCATCTAATGTCTTCTTAAACTAACGAGAGATGCGGCCTTTTTTCAGATTAGACAACGCAGCGGATAACTTTGCAATACTTTCTCAACACAAGTTAGCTTCCTCATGTTCTCTCCTTCCAAAACTAATAGTAAAACTTCCAACGTTCAATGAAACGGGAGTATTGTCCTGTATTTTATTTTCTACCTAAGCTGCCAACTTTTCTCGTTTATTGTTTGCAGTAGCTATTGTCTTGTCGAAAATTTTCCACATCTTGAGTGCTGTTCCTTTCCTTAGTTGTCTCGTTCACGCAAAGAGTCTTGTACTGAACATTGTCATTTTTCTCCAACGATTTTACGTACCTTTTGCACAATTGTGTTTTGCCCTCTGCATTGGGTCTTGTGTGATCGACTTTGGACGGGATGTTTTGAAATCTGAAACCCACACCTTAATCAAAGTTGATGCAGAACTCTACAGACTTCTTTATCTGGATTAAGGGCAATTTCTTCACCGGCTTACTAGCGGAAGTCATTATTCGCTGGACGTAACGTCGTTTACATGAGGCGTCTTTTTGCCCTTCTTCTTGTTTCGCCATGTTGTCTTTTTGGTATAAATCTCGTTCTTTTTCCCAGAGTCTTTGGTATTCGTTAGACATAATAAATCCCATTTTAATTTGGAGTTCCTGAAAAAATGGAGTATTACTGTAAGTGGGAGAATCATTCTTTTGGTCAGACATCTTCAAATTTGGGCTTAAAACCGTAGTCGCCAATTTCTCGGGCTTTGGACGACATTATGTTGTCGGGCTTGATAATAGGAACTGCTCTCGCCCATTTTAAACGTCCCTTCATTGTTTGATCCGGATAAGTTTGTCTGACAGTTTTAATTTGGAAGTTTGGAAAATAAACAATGGCAAGGGTTGTACAGATGTATGTCGAGTTTGATGGATCAAAGGTGACTGATGCCGTGAAGGATTTTTTAAGCCACTAACCATTGCTTTGGTTTATCTAGACGTAAATAAGTTTAGAATCGGCTAATTGTTGTGGTGTTTGCAATAGATAACAAAAACTATAATAAGCAAACATCTTCTTAAGGGCCCAATTTCAAGTTGGGTTGCAACAGTTCGAGTTGCTTTAGAAACGTCACAAATGCATTAGGTTTTGCAACGGCTAAGCTCAAACTTTGCTGGGGGTTACAAACAATAATTGAGGATAATTTTTTATTTGTACACAGAATTCCACATAGTGTATTGTAACATTAAAATTAATTCTTGCATGAATTAAACTTTTTGTGTAACATTCGTTGCTCAAGTTCTGGCCAGTATCGTATTGGGGGTTGGGAGGGAAACACTGACAACTACACAAAATTGAGACCCTAGTTCCATTATTATTTAGAGTTTCTGGCAACATAATACTGGTTAAATGCTGTCGGTAACAGCGCATGCGCATTTCATCCTCGAACGGCCCCTCTGTATACAAGTATTTGAACGACGAATTTGCTGTAGTTAATATAGGTAATAAAGGAAGATGGATCAAAGGCTGAGTTCTGCTTGTATAGCGAGTCAAATCTTTTAGTAATTCTAGGCTCATGGGACTAATTTTCAGAAATTTTTGTCGTTAATTCTAAACAAGTAGCTTACAACACTCGTAACCACGAAAAGTTTTAGGGAACAATGAGGATCTTTAAAAGATTTGGTTCATTATACATCGCTTAGTTTTGGTTTTAGTTCCTTCTCACCAATACAATTAATGCGTTATAAATTTAATTTACATTTTAATTAGGCCCAACTACATCACATTGGCCGTTATAGAGGAAACAATTATTTTGTAGCAAAAGGCGAGCAAAATAGTAATTAGCGGACGTTTGTAAAAAGTAGTAATTACGATTTTGTCTCCTTCAATTTTAACAATACGTAGACATTTGAGTTGAAATTAGTGAGCAATTCTCAAATAAGTTAAAAAATACAATATTTACAAGTAGTACTCTATTTACATCTTAGGTCAAGGTAAGGCACTGATTCGCTCATTCTGGTTACAAAGTACCCTGTTTAGTTTCCTTACGTTACCAAGCACTAACAACTCAGTAGTGTCGACGACCGAGGAGGTCAACATTAAGGTGGGTCGATTTATTTATTATTTCTATAATAAAAACACAAAGTAGTTGTGTAATATGTCTCACAACCTCACTATTATTAACATTTTTGACGTAACTACAATAACTTGGTTGATATCGATTAAAGCTTGAATTTGAAATGAAACAGTATTTTTAGTTAAATCGACATAACGGAGTATTGAAGCTTATTTTAAAAACTGAGGTAGACTTCTCTTTGTTAGAGGACGCCGGCTTCAAGCGAAACCAACCAAACTTACGTCATACAAAGAACACAGGGGGAAATTAGAGGGTGTGAGGCTCTATTGACTGGTCACAGGTAGATAGGATTAGTGTAAACTTGGGCATCACGTGACTCGTTTTCTAGCGAATTGATTAGGGGTCCACCCTGTACAGACTTTTTACGTTAATTACAAAAATATACAATTTGGTCCTGTCCAACGGAAGGCTGACACTTGAGAGTGTTCAACAACGACACACGAGCTCCCGTTCATTTCACACATTAACACCTCTCAACTTGTGACAGTCCTTCCAAGCAATGGCGTGTTTCTTCCTCGCCTGGTTTTGTTCCCTTCGTCAGTCAGGTAAAGTTTCCAGATACACCACTGGTTCTGTTACTTCTTTAGCAAGGAGATACCCTTGCGCGTCGAGAGCGTCATCAGAAGTTATCACAGGTAGAGGTGGCGGCCGCGGCAAAGTTTTATTTCTATTAACTTTTTTCGGTTCCTGAGACTCGTCGAGACCTTCACAAGCCAACTCCAGTTTGTCGCAGATATTCGGGAATTTTATTCGGTCTCTGGGTTCGGTTTTCCAGCAATTCTTCATCAGTTCGCATATTAAGGAAGGACAGTCTTCGGGAGGGATGAGCATGATGCCGTCGAGGATCAACTTGACGGCTTCTTCGTTAGTGTGGCCGTAATAGGGTTGTTTGCCGAAACTATATATTTCCCACAGGAGGATTCCGAAGGACCAGATGTCGGATTCTAGGGTGAAACGGCCATAGAGGACGCTTTCGGGCGACATCCAGCGGACGGGGAGCAAGCGACTGCCTCCGACCTGCAAAAATAACAGGCGTGAAAGCGGCTTAAGGAGGATTCTTAAGTTTTTTTTTTAAGTTGGTGATCGCTTCAGGCGGCCGTAATTTTAGACAGAAAACGGATGAAATTGCGTGGGGTGCTTCTTAATTCACGCCAAATTTAATCTTCTCTTTGGAAGTTTGCGACGAATCGCTCCAGGTTTTTTTGGGTGTTATGACGTTGATCGAGTCGACGTCGGTACGTCTTAAAATAGCAAAAAAGTCTGAATGATGGCCAGAAATGAGGAGCACGGTACATGTCTGGACGAAGTTACTTTATATACGAGGCTACCTAGAAAAGTTGCATAAAGAGGCGTTAATAAACGCAATTTATTTGCTATTATTAACGTTTCCTCTTTAACTGATGCTCGGAAGCCCGGGTGCAAACTCAAGCATAACAACGAGCTAAAGTTCTAAGAAGCATCTTGAACAACAATTTTTATAAATTAAGTCTTCTTAATAATAATTAATATCGGCGAAAATCCAATTGTCGTGAATTATCTTGCAGGATTATTCGCATATCCTCCATAAGGATGAGGCCCCGACTCCGAGGTGCACCAGTGAACCCGGCACCGGGTTTATTTTGGTTTGTGTTGTTGTGTTGCTGCAAGCGGCGTGGGCAGGTCTTCATTCATAACTAAATTTGCTTTCGGCGCAGTTCATCACCCCTGAGTCCACATTAGTGTTTCCTGGCCGTCAGCTGCCAAATTACCCCCATTGAGCTCCTCGAGCTTAGACGATCACTCGTGCGACAATCCTTCGTTGGGCCCGCAAATAAACAAATTCGGTTTTGGCAAGAAATACGTGAACCGACTAACGCCGGGTTGACGACCCTCAATAATATATCGCGTAACGAGCAAAGTTCATTGGATGGCGGACCAATTACGTTGGTACATAAAACGACAATAGCGCAACTGCACGCAGCTTTTCTCGATTGTCATGCAAATTTATTTACAAGGTATTTAAGGATATCCGTGAACAGTTAAATTAAAATTTTGTTACTCTTGTCAAGATATCAAATCTTGACTACCCCCGTTTGCAATGTTACCACTTGCAAGTTGTTTTTGGAGCAAAATAGTAAAATCGGCAATCACTCCTGCTATTGAGTTGTTTTCATCTAAAATCTAACTGAGGTTGCCTACCTTATAGTAGTCGCAGGTGTAGACGTCCCTGCTCATCCCAAAGTCGGCGATTTTGACGACCGGCCCTTCCGCCACGAGGCAGTTCCTGCAGGCCAGGTCCCTGTGGACGAACCTCTGGTTGGCCAGATACTTCATTCCACTGGCGATTTGGAGCGCGATGTCCAACAGATCCTTTCTGGTCAATTGGGGGATGTCCTCTCCGTACGCGGGTCTCTTCTGCGCCCTCAGAAGTTCGGCAAGGTCGCCGTGAGGCATGTATTCGAAAACCATCATCGGACTCACGGTGCCCTCTGTAAAAGGAAAAAGGATAACGTGCTGTGCCGTTTTTCGACATTGAATTGGCGCGGTACTGTACGAAAACTGGATTGCTTTTGGTGGGCGTTTTGGACCGGTCGATTTCCATTTAAGATCAAAAGCGGCGTGTTGGTTGACGAAACTAATTAAGTTTCGACTTTTTTCGTGTTGAATCAATTTCCGATGAAATTAAAATTTGATTGCCGTTTGTTGTTGGGAGAAATTGTGCTTTTTGGGGGTAATTGCGGGTACACGGGCAATTATTCTGAGAATGGTTCTATGTCTGTGACGCGCCCCCGTTAACGCAAATAGCGATGAGACAACAAGTGACCGAGAGTTACGATACGATGCCAGTGGTTGTCAACGTTTGATCTTATACGTAAATTTTTTTCTACAGGCCATAATCGTAGGCTTCTTGACTTGAAAGGGAAAAAATGTTGTGATCTCGGAATAACGAAAAACATTTTTTTTAAAGTAGAAATCAATTTTTTAATTTTCTCTCTGGTAGCCAATATGACGGAATTATTATTAATTATTTAAGCGTAATCTGTTTTTGAAAAGAAATCAACATAGACTTGCTCCAGAAGTCATGCCCAGTTTATATGATCTAAGATCCATAGCCTTCTCACTGAAGTTGGTTAAAAAACAGGGACGTAGACAAGGGGTTGCATGAGGAGGCTGTGGTTCCCTCATTAAAATGATTGGCCCCAACTTGCCACCCCCTCCCCGCCCCCTATTAGAACCATCGGATTTATAATTTTATAATATTCATTCCATCTGTTTTGTTTTTCGAAAAATCTTATAACAAAAAAAGAGAAGGAAATATTTTTTTAAATTGTTGTATATTGCATATTTTTCCAATAAACAAATCACTAAGAAATCAAAAATGCTTGTAGATGATGAAACACGAATAAACGTTAAAATAATAAATCTGCTCTAAAATAATATGTTTAATTTAATAATAAAAATGACTTTGTTTATTCGAAAAATTTTTGTCTCCCCCATGTGTCATTTTGTCTACGTCTCTGTTAAAAAATCAGAAGAAGCAAATTAAATTTAAAGATGAAGCGCCAAACCTGATAAACACCGTTGAAAAATAAAAATGGTAGTTACCGCGTAAAATCATCCCAACTAGACACAAGATGTTCGGATGCCTGAAGGCACTCATGATCTCTACCTCCCTCAAGAAGTCCTCCTCAGCTTCTTTCGTTGCGTTTTCCTTCAGCACCTTGACGGCGACGACCATCATTTGATCACTGTCATCCAACAGAAGCTCACCTGAAACACAAATATACTTATCCACAATTCATTTGGATCCGTCCCAACAATTTAGACTTTTTTACCAAATTTTTTTTCAACCTGCAAGGCCATTTGGTAGTTGCAATTAACTTGTACATGGAATTTTTACCTGCTTAATGGCAATAGGATCACAGGGATAACAGTTACGTCATCCGGAAGACTGGTGCGTTAAAAATTTTTTGTGGATAATTTCAAGTTCGAGGGTAGGAGTCCGATAACCTCCGTTATCGCCAGCAACGTATCAAGGATACAAGAATAGAGTGATTTTTATTAAAAAAATTGAAATGGTAACGTTTCAAGACAAGAATCGGACAATTCACAGTTTGGTCAATTTGAGTCTGATGGGTTCAGAGGGGACCGCCACGAGCTTAAGCACCATTTCGACGTCCTTTTCGTTGAAGATTTCCACTTGGAACTTGTTCACCATTTTCACCAGAGTCATTTGCAGTTGTCTTTCCGCTATCCTCTTCCCTATGCAAGATCGCGCTCCCATGGCAAAAGGCAAACTGGCCTTGAGCATCGTGGCTCTCATCCCTTCATCCCCCCGAGACCACCTGTTGGGCTCGAAAGCCTCCGCGTTCTCGAACCAACGTTCGTCCCTGCCGCTCGTATAGATCGAAAGGATGATAATAGTGCCACCCGGGATTTCATAGCCGCAAATGACGGAGTCTTCAGGTAGAATTCTTGTGAGAAAAGGGGCGACTGGGTACAGCCGTAGAGCTTCCCTCATGACGTTCTTGGAGAACTCGCAATTCTCCCGTAATTGTTGCTGGATCTTCTCGTGCTTTGCCAGGAGATACAGCATCCATTCCATGGCATAAGCGGTGGTGTCTCCAGCTGCAAGCACTAAATCCGTGATTATGCTCTTAACGTCCTCGACGTTTACGTCTTGTTTTAGGAGGTTGGGCAGTAACCCTTCGCGTGATCCGTGATAATCGCGAATTAGTTTCGAAACGAAATTGTTAGCAGTTGATAACGCATCGTCAACTGATTGCACGAAACGCTTCCAGGGAGGAATGTTGAATTTTGCAGCCAAATTTGCTGGAATTAGCGCTAATTTCGAGCTGTTTTGAAACACTAAATGGATAATCGAAGCTAGTTCCGCCACGTCCTTGTCTAGTTCGTCACAAGAATTTTTATAAGTTTCACTTCCTAACAGCACTGATGTCATAACGTCCAGTGACCATTTGTAAAGAACCGATTCGAGTTCTAAAACTTCGCCTTGGGGGTTGAGGTTGGTTTCCATGTTTTCGATGGTTCTGTCACTGACGAAATCACAGGCAGTTTTAATCCAATTTAAGTCTCCCTTGAGAAGCAAATTGTTCATGATGGTTCTGTGATGTTTCCACTTGACGCCGTCCATGAAAAACAACCCCCTCGAACACCCGTAGATTTCGTTGTACTTCATCCAGGCTTCCGGTAGTAAGTGTTTGGGGTACTTGCCTTCTTGTGCGAAAACCGCCCTCATCTCTTCGGGGTCCGCAACGAAAACGGCGCTGACCGGCCCCAAGCTCTCCGTGTAAATCGCCCCTAATTCTCGATGGCGCCTATCGACGTACTTGTGGAGTTTAGGGCTGGATCCGGCGGCAATTAGACTGAGAGTTGTTCCGAAAAGTGGCAACCCCCTCGGTGACGGTATTGCTTTGAACGGTAGGACTGCGCTGACGGTGGCGGCGGTGCTTTTGCACTTGTTCAGATGGCGGCACAACATTGTTGCTGCGACGGCACTGTTGTTGACCTGCGACCGGCTGCGGATATAAGCAAATAACGGCATTTTTCACTATCGTCCTAGGTGTAGTGCGTAGCGTTAAAAAGGCGTGTTCGTGGCTCTTCTTGATGTGGTGGGTGAGTCGGGGATTGAGTCAACCTTATCGCTTAATTAATCGCGATTGAACGGCAATAAAAAAAGTTGACGATGGGCGCAACCGTAGTGGCACCTTGAAGGACCCAGACTCGTTTCAATCAAAACATTTTTAAAATTATTAATAAAGGTAGTCGACGCGAGATAAAGGTGACGCGATTGGAGCGCGAAAAAGCCAAAGTAAACACTTTTATCAAGTTGGCGGTGCTAGTTGTTGTTTTTACTCGAAGAAAACAAGAATGTTACGTTATCAACAAAAATTCCAAATAGCTCCAGTTGCTTTCGACAGAACGGGTTATCTCTTCTCCAAGTTGGCGCGCAATCTCAAAGGGAGGCGACGTCGTTATCAAGCTGAGCTACATGACCCCAAAGTTGACCCATCTCGCGGACAGAAGCGGAAGCCTTTTTGGATCTTGCATAAACTACACGGAGAAAATTGGATAATACAATTTGTATAATAAAGATTTTATAATAACTCATAAAAGAAAATATAGTAACGATAAGTGTATCGATTAATAGTAGCGGTAATGCATGCACTTTAGCTACATACTAATAATTGTTACAGTGCATGATCCTTATTTTAATTATTCGCGATTTTAAAACATAAAGTACATTTGTTAGCAAAACGAATTTTATACCATTAACTATACGAATATTATACGGATTTACATTTTAAAACACAGTATTTTAACTGTTATAAGTCTTTATGGCTTTATGGTTCTATTAATAATATGACGTATAATACATCTTATTAGGACAAATATTACTACATATAAGAAAGAAATGCACGTTCATTTTCTCATTTCATTTAGCATTCAATCATTGGTCGTAGGAGCGACAACATCGTATTAATAAGTGCAATATTAGTTGGTACTTGGTTGGTACTCCTGCTCCTAGAAACGGTTTTCACCAGCAGTTGCGTCGTGCCGTAAGCTGCGCTGGCGCTGTGACTGTGGCTCTATGTGAGTGTAGTGGTGGTGAATAAGAAGTTCTGGTTCTGGCCGCCTGGGTCTGGACTGTGTTGGTTTGTGGGATTTACCGGGGACATCATGAGTGATATATCTGAAGTACTAACTTCATGGGGACTACCCGATCTAATAGATAAGTTTAAAGGTATAAAAAAACATGGAACAATGTTCAGAGAGGGTAATGTTATTCTCACCAATTTAGATCAAGATCTGCCCACTTTTGGTAGAATTGAACATATAGTAGTGCGTGATGAAAAAGACATTTGCTTTATTTTCAGAAAATTTAAAACAATATCTTTTGACGATCACTTACAAAGTTATGAAGTACAACTGTCGTTAAACAGGGATTGCGGATGTGTTAAATTGGATGATCTCTCATATCTAACACCAACCTTGCCTTCCACCAGTAGTGACGGCAAAATGTACATAACGTTGCGTCATAGTGTTTAGCATTTCAATTTCGTATTAATATTAATTTTATGTGTTATATGTTTAGTATTAAGTTCAATAGTATAAGTAATGCAATCATGTTTTTCTTTAATTTGAAATAAAATTTTATATTTTCAGTATAATATGTTCTATATATCATCATATTCTCTATGCCTAACCTACCCTATCTAATATACAAAATAATAAAATTTAATAGACGTGGTTGATTGGACTATATTATACAAGTATTCTTATTAGTGTAATACATATTTCTTTCTTGTATTATGCAGTATATTTTTATAATAATTAAATGACATATTAACCATTGCCGTACCATAGATTTTAACTTTAAGTAGACCGTGTTGTAATATGTAATATTCAAATGCATATTAACTGTTATTGGCAAAATGATGCTGTAGTTATTATACAGTTTGTAAAATGCTTATATTTGGATCGTTAATATCCAGTGTTGCTGTCACAATAGGTACTAGAAAATATAATACTCATTATTATAATTATAATAATGGTTAATATCCATTTCTCTCAGTGTAACCATTATGTAATTGCGTACAAAGATTTTTAGTGGTTTTGAAAGAAAAAGTTATTTTTTCCCGAAATTGTCTTAAAAAGAGGCAATGTTGTTATCAACTATACAGGGTGGAGCAATAGTGCGTCCGACTTCAATAGCTCGAGTTCTATGATAGCTAAAAATTTGATTTAAAAACACAAATAAACTAGAAACAAATCTATAACAGGAAATTATTTTTGAACATACAGGGTGAGCCAAGACAATTATACAGGGACAAGTGACATTTTTTTTATGGATCATTGTGTGTAAAAAAATTAATTTATAATTTTTTTATTTGAAGTTTATATTTTTATAAGCCAAAATACATTGTTGGTTGCTTATATGCTCTTGGTCAAAAACGTAAATTTTGTGACGTTTTTTAGAAGTTATTTAGTTATTCTAGTCTAAAATATTGTTAGATACTTATCATAATTGCAGAACAATAATAAAATCATGTCTCGGGCGAATAATTGTTCTGAAAAAGTTAGAAGTCCTAAAAAAATGTTTTTTCATGTTACAATTTTATGATTTTTTGAATAAAAATAAACAAAAAAAATAAACAAAATTCTATATTATAATTCTTTATTTTTATATATTTTGAGATTATACCTACTCTATTGTTATGCGACAACTTTGAAGACTTGGACAGAAGAGTGTTAATTCGGTTCAATTTAGTTTCGTTGACCTTCGTAAAATTCTTCATTCTGATTGGTTAGTCACAATTTTAAGAAACTTGAAGCATTGGTTCCTCCCTGCTTCAATTTATAAGTCGATATAACGATTTTATGGATCATAATCGATTTTATGGATTTTAACAAGTTCACCAATGTTAAACTCCATACAATCAATTAAAAAAATAGGTTTTTATTTGAAAAAAAGTTGAGCATCGTTTGACATTGAAATTAATATTTTAAATAATCACTTAGGCCGGTGCTACAAAAGAAGTTTATACGAGGTATAAAGCTATTCCAGAATAATTCGTGTTAAGGGGCGGTTTACATACCCTCAGTCAACAGTTTATAACTGCGTTTATCCTATCCGACTTTCATAAAAGCGCATTTATCTCGAGTTATTCCGAAATAGCGTTATGTCTGAAATAACGTTCTTTTCTAAAACCAGCCCATAGAGCATTTTGAAATGATTAAAAAATAATTTGCCAAAGTTTTTTATTTATTCAAATCGGATAATAAATAACGGAGCGTTTTTTAGGAAACACCCTTTATATATTTTTCAATAGTAATATTATTTTTATATTTAAAAAAAAGTTCAAATATTCATGGCACAAACGCCGTTTCCTACGAACAATTCCGAATGATTTGAATCATCAGAGATTGGCAATGTTTCTGATTGTTTTCGGTGGAGGTCTCCTTTTCTCGAAGTTGAGGAGGCGACGGCGATGTGGTGATCAAGTCGTGCGACTTTAATCCATATCTGCTTGGGTGATTATTCTGAATCTTGTTAACGGGTCCAATTCAAATTTTGTTGGAAAAGATCTGTCTTGAACATTTTAGAGTCTTCAAAGCAAATTAATGCATTGGTAATTATAACTGGGAACTTCAACGTGATGAGAAATCCGTCTATTAACTAGAGCGAGCAACAGGGGTTGCCTTTGAAAGGTCGCTATTTAGGGTATTAAAAAAATTGTCTCTACGCAACGGCCAGGCTGCAATAAATCTTTTGCGACTTTCAAGACTGACGAGACGTCGAATTTTTAGGAATGCACAGGTTCCCTCTGGAAACATTCACTTAATATGTCATCCTTCCGCGAGGTTGCAGATTTTCATGAAATTCCTTTCGTTATTTTTGTATCGGTATCCGCGAACTCCCCGGTGGATTGGTTCACCAAACAAACAACTACGCCTCCCACTCAAAACAAACAAGAGCAAGAGATGTCTTCGGGGGTGAATCTTTAAACTTTTGCTTCCGCATACCGACATGTGCTCATTAATTTTTAAACCGTCATTCGACGTTACACCACTCGTTGATTAGGTACTTCCAACATAATCCGCGTTTCGATTCAAACTCAAAGGAAAATTGAGGAAAAGAAACAGTTTCTATCGGTAACGAGAAGTCTGGAATATTGGTGCGATAATTAAAAAAGTTTGAGCTTTAAGCAAATATCAAAAGTGTATTGAATGAAGTATTGAAAACGACTGGGAATTTTGATCAATACCCACTTAACATAAATTTCAACTTTTGACGTTTTTAGCAACAAAAATTTTTTAAAGAACCAGTACATAGTCGTAGTTTTTTTCACTATACAGTAAGTAGGTAACGAGTTTTTAATTGGTTTAATCTCCCACGATATTACAAACCTTTGAAAACTTTGCCGAAGCATCCCTGACCGATTTCGTTGCAAAACTGAAGGGTTTCTTTCCTCAATACCGGAATTCCAGTTCCAGAACAGGCGGAATAGTGCAGATTGGCGGTGTATCTCTCTGCCATCAACAGGCTGTGCTTGAGATTTATCGGAGAAGCCTAGAAACGAAAGTTTCGTAGTAGACAAAATTCAGCAAATTGGCTTCTACTGCAAGCAGCGAAGAAAGTTTCGCTAAGCAATGGGCGAAAAACACTTCGTGGACGAGTTACTGCCCCCTAAAGTCCCTATTCTAAAAGCAGCTAAAAGCAATCTCCAGAAGACATAAGGAATAATGATGTACTACTAGCTAATGTACTTATAATCTTTTAGAGCAAGGAAAACACATACGCTTGAAGAATTCCAGTTTCTTGACGGATTACTAAAGGTATCATTAGAGACTGCTTTATCTGCAAAAGATTCTACCAATTATAACTTAGGTATTAGTATGCGAACTATAATAATATTTTAGAATAGAAAGTATGACTGTATCTATTGAAGAAGTCATCGTTAAGCATCCCTAAAACTAAGGGTGGAATTACATGTTAACTAAGGAACTAAGTGGCTTGATCTCTGAACTTGACGTCTACCCTTAAATTACGCTTAATAATTTACCCTATAATTTAATGAAGAAAATCCAACTACTGTTAAGTAAGTATTAACTTTTTGAGAAGAATAAGAAGCAACAAATAGAGCTAATGGAGAAGCATTGAAATAAAAAAAAAAAACATGCAAAATGGAAGTTCTACGAGTTCCAAATTGATAGAAGAGAAAAGTGTTTTTCATCAGTAATAACAAGATGCATGCTGATGAGGCCAAAGTAGCTTTTTGCAAAAAACTTCAAGAAGCCAGGCCAAACCACGAAGAAGTTTAACAACAATGAACTTAGTTGCTCATATTGCTCTTCACAACCAAGTTTTAGGATGCTCTAACATTTTAACTTCATTTTACAGCATTACCGCTAGTATTTTATATTTCATTTTTTTAAATTGACCTGAAGAAAGTTCTATAACTTCAAGACAAAATTGTCTATTTACTTTGTGCATTCTTAAAAAAAAAAAGTGGAAAGGATTCTTTGATATTTATGTCGTTTTGATTATATTTTACTATTCAGTAAATTACTCTCTCGTTAGCCCGATGGAAGTGGAAGTTCGTTTGTTCGTTATGTCCTGGCTTAATTATCGTGCACCCGCCATTGGCTAAACAGTCGACTCATAAATGCACGTTTGTATAACTGGCTGCATAAGCAAGAAAATAATTAACCGATTACTATCCACCTCTAATCTTTTAACTAGATGCAGGGTCTCTGGAGATGGAAAACAAGAACTCTCCTTTTAACTAATTAATATTTATGACGCTTTTTACGGCTATCAACTTCTAGTTATCCTCCCGAGTATTCTAACGAGCCAACTTTTAAATTTTCGATACTCACCCCCATTTCGTTTAAATGCCTGAATTTGAGTCTCCTCCTCATGATAACAAACCCAAATAGAACGATGATAAGGAGCACTGATGCCGATGCCGTCACCAGAACGTAATTTTTAAATTCAAAAATTTGAGTCGTGGACTGTTGCACCTGTAAAACGATGCCAATGAAATCATCCCCTAACCAAGTTTATAGTTTAAACTTAAACTTACTTTGGGACTCGTCGAATTGTGCGGAGGCATTTGCTTGTTTGAAGGAGGTTGGACGTTGGGAATCCTGCCGGGATCCACAGGAACTGCGAAAAGTAAATTATGACGAAGAGCTTTGCCAATTTATGAAAGTTAGTAGCAAGAACGTTGAAAGGATTTGTAGTAACTACGAGAGGATTAAGCTTTTAATGCTGGTAATTTGCCAGCGTGTGAGCGTAGTTAATGGATTTGCAATAATAATGGAAGTTTATAGGGGCGTTATAGTTTGGGATTGGGAAATTTAGAGATGGAAATTGGAAACATCAAAAGCGGGTGATTAGGAAAAATTAACGGTCCCAATTGCCACTGTAATAATTGAATAACGGAATTAGGGCTTGGTCTTTTAAACCTTAAATATTGCAAATCCTCGAGGGCTTAGTTATGAAAAGTGTCTATTCCAATCACTTAGTTAATTAAGAAAATGCTCCTTTTAACATTTTTTCTTCTGCTTGTACCGGGAGGTAATTAGCAGCAAAAATTATAAAGGAAATAAATGGCAGATTGCTCCTTTATTGGAAAGTAGGTGCAAATTTAATTTTTCATCCTGTAATTTTTTTAAACATTCTTACAGGTATCTAAAGGAATATTAAAAATAGCCCTCGGTTTTTCGAATCATCGCAACAAAACATCAAAGAAGGAATTGACAATCTAAGGCGTATCAAATTTCAGGGTTGAGGCTGCAAACATCTGGTGGCACTCCGACATTATTATTTTAATGAAACGGTTAACATTTATAGGAGCACTAAAAAATCCACACCCGGTGCCTTTCGCGCCGCAACTTCAATCACTTTATTGGCGCCTTCTTGTAATTTTTCTAAATTTTTGTTGAACAGAATCAGAAATTAGGTTCGTGGCCGCCGCAAAATTTTCTTGTAGGTAGAATTATGTTGAAGGAATAACACGAAGCCCTCGTTAAGCAGTTTTATGGTGTAATTACAAGCGTTTCCTTTTATTGCTAGGTTGGGCAATTGAATGCAATTTAAATGAAATAAATAACGAGAAACTGCCAAGATGCAATTGCCGTTGCAATCAGGACTCCCAGGTAGGCATTTGGAAAGGAACGTGCGTACTCGGACGGCGTGGAAAGGTCATGAGGCGCTCCGATAAATTCAATTCTGCGGCAAACGGCAATTTGAATGAATAACACCCGGCATTATAATCGCCATTCAAAGTAAGAAACTTATTCGTCAAGTGCTGTACGAGAGTTATTCTGCAAACAAGATTTATTTTCGTGCTCTTTCAACTTTGACCAAATTCCAGATTCTGCTGCATTGGGTGTAGTCAGCCAGCGTATTTTCATTTCATCGTTTTTTTTTCAGTAAAATGTGTGAAAAGTTTTGATTTGTTCGACGTCTTGCTGCGCATTTCATCATTATTTCACCCTCTAAAAAAACAAACTATAAATCTTTGTTTTCAAATAGGATGTTGTTGTCTAGTCCTGTACAAGATTGAAGGTATATGAAAGTTATAGGAAAAGTTTCGACTCTCATCGCGTTTTCTCCTGGCTTGCTACCAATTCTGCTTTTATTACAAGCCATTGATTTTCTCTTTCCTTGATATTGGAAAATTCTAGGAACAATTAGACCCCCTATGTTTCTCAAATCATGACCTTCTCTTAGCAAGGACAATACATAACTCATTTTCAGCCCCTATAATTTATTCTCAACGTTTATAACTGATTCCCAGTCTCAAATTTAATTCTAATCTTTATAACTTATTCAGCCGCTATAAGCCATTCTCAGTCTCAAACTCAATCAGTTTCTATAACATATTTTCAACTCTGCAACTTATTCTCAGTGTCTATAACTTATTCCCGATGTGAAACTCATTTCCAGTTTCTATAACTTATTCCCAGTCTTGAACTCATTCCATTGTCAAATTCCTTTAAAGAGCATTTCCAGTCTCTAACTCATTCTCAGTATCTAGCTCGTTCTTAGTCTCTAACTTATTTCTAGTCTTTAACTCTTTCCCAGTCTTTATAACTCATCCCAGTTTCTATAACTTACTTTCAGTCTTTATAACTCATTCCCAGTCTCTAATTCATTCCCAGTCTCTATAACTCATGCCGAGTCTCTTGCTCCCAGTGTCGAACTAATCATTGATCTGATTTTGAAGGGTTTCGTTTAAAAATTGTGTAGCAAGAAACCTGAACGAAGAGGTTGAGAAAATTTCTCTCGGTTTGGCTTTCTAGTTGCTTCAATTGTTCGTGGATTGGTGGGTGCGTCTTGACGTTGTTGTGAATAAATATAAATAAGGATGAAAGTGTCGTTAAGTCATTACCGTTGCACGTCCAGTGATGGGAAGAAAGGCGGTCGCATTATTCAAATAACACAAATCATGAGTCCGTGTGGGTACCTTACGAAAATATTGTTTCGGATCGAAGGAGGCTTAACGGGATGGGTAGGTGTAAAAAAGGATGAAATCGAAACGGAAAAAATGCACACAAAAGCCGCATCACAATAATACCTATTTTCCTCGGGCAGGTACCTCTTGAGGTCGGTGGGCGTGAGTCATGGGGGCACACGCACGTGTACGTGCTGTTCTCGAAGTCTTTGCAGGCAGCTTCTTCACTGCACGCCCCAATTATGCACGAGCCATCGAAGATCACGAATTCTCTTTGTTCTGCAACAAAACATTCCGATGTTAATTTCAATAGAGGTCGAAAGAAATCAGTAGCAACAAAATTGTCTTTTTTGCCAGCCTCGATTTGATTGTCCCGAAAAAAGTTAATTAGCTAACATGTTTATGGTCGCGGAATCTGACAAATAGTGTCTGGGTCCCCACATGTGGCGGGATTGTGTTTTTGAAGAGATACCTAATCGTGGCGGTTTTTGTGGACGAATTAAGTAATCTTTACGAGAACATCACACTTGTAAAAAATACCACAGTCGACTTGATTGAGTTTTGAATTAATGCCCGGCGACTGGCTGAAGACGCGCTGAAAGAGCACCATTGTTAATGGTTTCATCAGCTTCTGCTTGTCATCGCTATGTCGGCATCTGTGTAATTATCCTAATTCGTGGAGGCCTTGCTCACAATCGGAGTCCGCGACCGAAAACTCTCTGAGACGACCAAAATATTTCCTGCAGAAAATCTCACCCTCCTCAACTTTGCCAATAGGCAAAGAGTACCATGTTACAATCGTGAGTGAGTCACAAGAGGTGACGTCACTTACGTAAAAGATGTGGAAGGTTTTAAATTAGAGAAGGAGGTCGTTCCGTGGCTCGTTGGGAAGAGCGGCAGGCCTGTACGGGAATGAACGCGATTTCAAATCCCGCCGGGTTCGACATTTTTTCTCTGGTTTAAATTCTTCTTAACAACCACAAGAAAATAGTTTTCCAAAGTGGGCAAAACTTAATTCATCATGGAGTTCCTAAAAACTTTTTACTCGCCCTCTAAACAGTCATTAACAGCACAAAGAATTCTTGTAGAAATCTTTTGTAGAAATGGCACGTCTTTATTTTGATGAATATTCCTGTGTGTATGGATAATAATTAAAAGGGCTTTGCAATTGAAGAGTTTAACTTGCGCCTTTTTGTTGATTAAACATTAATCTTCAACTTTGCTCTTTCGCGATTTCAATAGAGCCAGAAATGAAAGCGACTTCGACAACATGCGTCAAACAAATTAATGCCGTTTGTGTCGGCGCTAAAACGAAAAGCTCCCCGTTATCTGTAGCTTTAGGCAGTTGGACACGAAAAACTTTTTGAAAGAGTTATTTCTAGACGCACCATTCGAGCCTCATCATAGAGCGTCAACAATCAGGAACAGTGGAACATGGTGAAATAAACATGGGATTGTACGAATTTAGAACACAATGACTTTAAAACGGATGATGTCTAGGATTTTGTGAGAGTAGCAAGTGAAAGTTCCCAACTGGACGGAGTTTCGTAAATAAAGGAGCAATGATATGAGCAGGACCGGAGTCGCTGGCGTTGTTAACGAAAAGTGTCGCTAAATACGGTTGGGAAATGGGATGAAGGACAATCCGGATTGCAGGATGTGTAGTGGCGAGGATGAGACTCCTCTCACCTAACCTGCAAATCCCCAGCTCTTATGACTAAAAGGCATACACGCTTGGAGGATCAACTGCAAAGAGATAGTCAAAGCTCCTACTGAGCGAATTCTCGTCTTTGCAGCACTAACTATGCAGTAATGATAGTAATGAAACAGTAAGGAGCATAATAACTTGGCCTTATGAGAATAACTTATTCAAAACTGCTACTTTTGTTTCATCCATCCACACTTCATTCTCACTCGTTCCTCTTTAGCCTCTTCACTTGTCCATTAATTCTTTCTCTTCTCTATTGTACCTACTTGCTTTTTTGTTCAATTTTTTAACAACTCATTTTGAGTTTAAACTCTTGAGAAATTGTTAAAATTAGAATTAGAAGAGTTAAAATATGACATAGAAATAAACTTTTTCATTAAAAGAGTTCCAGGTCAAAGTTTGATGGCGAAAAGAGATAAAGCTTTTGTAGCAAAAATATGTGCAAAGGAGGCTGACCAACTGACTGTGAGGTTTTTGGTTGTATAAAAAAAATTGTGCTCTCGGGGAAGCCCTCAAGTGACCTGTGAGAGGCGTAATTTACAACTGGCCAGAGTTAATTTCAGCGGGAGTTTCTTGTATTTGTGTGGCTTTGTGATAAACGTAACGACCGCCTCTGATGCCCTTTGGTCCTGATAAGTAGTCCCGCCGTTGATTTATCACTATCGGTTCTTTGTACTGCACATCAGGGCCGGAATTGCGTAAATCGTAAAGCAAAAAAAAAAAAACATTTCAAAGAAGACCTCCCCACGCATCGTTCAGTCACAAACGAAAACGCTAATTCGCATATCAGCCACAGTGGCAATCGAAGCATAAACATATTTTTAAGAGGAACCAAGTAGCTTTAAATTAAATTCCATAACGTAAACACCGTTTTTCTCGTAATTTCTTTTGGTAGGAAATTAATGATTTCGAGAAGTGTTTATCCAACGGGATGTTTGGACGGGATAGATTCCAAGCTTGACCGAATTTCAGCGCGGTATGAATGCAAATCAAATTAAAAACAAAGACGAGACTTGACGGAGGGGATTAATAGTTTCGTAGGGTGCCCGACAGAATTCTGCGATACAGAGCGAAGATGCTTGGCAGTAATTGGATTTCCAACAAGATTCCATCCTCGCGTCATGCAAGAGACTCTAATAATTGTTCCAGTAATTGTTTAAAGGAGAATAGATAAAGCATTCTCCCCCAGCGTAAATTAACAACAAAAAATTCAAAGCTTCCATTATTGTTGATTTTTCATTTAAGCTCTGCATACTTTGGTTTGTTCGTTGTCAAAATTTTAACTTTTCCAATTAATCCTTCTCGCACGTGGCTGACAAAACAATTTTCTGAATTATTATCTAACGTTTTCTTGTAATTTCTTGAAACAATGGCCATCATACTTTCACTTTAATCTTTATGTGATCGTTGTGGAAACGTAAATAACCAATGTTATAATGCCGCACAAACCTCGCGACCTTTGCGATATCAAGAAATAAATAAATTAATAAAAAGACTTTTTGTTGTTTTATTATGACAACAAAATTAATTGATATTGTAGCGCTTCTTTTCGGCTTAAATTTGATAATGAGGCCAAGTTTTTCGATTAGCTTAATTATGGAAAGAGCGGGAACAACACAAAGTGCAAGGTGGCGCCTTCTTTTCGTTATTTGCAAACGTCTTTCGAATTATTATCAATAATTGCTTTAGACGAAACTAAAGAAACTAAACAAATAAGACAAGGCCGGAAATAGCAAGTGTTTATCGTAAATCAAGTGCTCTTTTCTATAAGTTATGTTTAATGTTGTTGGCACGCAAATATTCAGGGCCGGATTTAGAAGTGAACAGTGTTGTACCTGAGCTGGATTTTTTGGAAAAAAACAAAACTGTATCTCTTGTACCATAATAATATGAACAAGAACGCCACACTGCTCACCTTCAAAATTGTATTTAAAAGATCTCCAGTTCTTAAAAATACTTACGATTTAAATTGTAATTCTAGAAATTTTAAATAAAGAATGTTTTGTCCTTGAACTATTTTTGTTTTTTCGAATTTTAGCCAATTCAGTTTCAATTTTTGTAATAATAAAATCTTAAAGTTCTAACGCTTTTGAAAGCTTTTTGAAAGCTCTAATGTTTAAAATTAAAATAGAGAACAACTTAGTAGCGAAGAGAAATGACAGTATAACTATTTTAGCCAACTTTGATTGGATAAAATTTTGCCGAATTTTCTTTCTTCAGATTTCCTTCGATGGCGCTAATCGAATTTTTTTATTGGAACTCCTGGCGATTTTTTTTTTGGTGTGCGCACGTGCCGACGTTTGTTTTCGGTGGCGGAGCCCCAGAAAAAATTGACCGTTGCCCCGGTCTCGTCAGCAACGTTTCTTTGATTACTTATCTACGACGTCTTTGGTAAATCTGGCTGCGATTCCATGTGTTTGGAATTGTTCCACCATAACTGTTTTTTTATTAATTAATTAAGCGGAGAACTGTAAATGAAATTATCCCAGTGATAGGGATTGTCGTCTACCTTAACGAAGTGAGCTTTCACTGAAAACTCCATTAAATGCTCAATTATGAGGGCGTTTCAATGATTAAATTCAACATTATGACAATCGCAAAGTTGAGGGTCGTTCACTAAAGTCACGTATATATGGCGACCTACCCTCAAAACAATAAGTCATATCGTCGCGTTGAAACAATAACAAGTTTATTTTTAGCGATCCCAGACTAGAGTGTAGATGAAGTTTTCAATCGGGAGCTTTCAGTTTCTGCCATGTAATTTGAAATCTGCAGTTAATAAGCCGAAATAAAGACAAGGCTTTGTCAGATTTTTAATTAACCCAGAAATTTTTTTGAATACAACTCATTAGTCAAATCGACCGCCAAAAGAATGTGCTATGAATCCTTGCTCTAATATTCAATAATTAAAAAGTAATTTCAAAAAATGCCTATCCAGCATTGACATTAAAAATATTTTGTTAAATAATATCTTTTTAGGCACAAATAATGAAGATTCCTAGAGATATACACATAGTAATATAAAAAAAAATAAAAATTTACAAAATAAATTTCTGAAAATGCTATTGCTTCCTTTAAAAAAATTAACAAATTATACATATTATAGAAAGTTGATTTATGATGAAAGAACCGAGTAAAAATTGTAATATAAAAATGCATAAAAAATTATAAATATAATTATTAAAATGGATTTTTTTTATAAAAGAACTTTTTGAGACAGCTAGAAGCTATCTATGCTAATGAGACAGTCCTACAGTTCTTTTAAAAAATTTAAATAGTGGAGAAAAAAAAATTATAAAACAGAAGATAAAATAACAAAATTGACACTCAAAAGAGTATCATTAGCTCTTTTCAGGTAGCTGTCCACTATTTCAATACGAAACTTAGTATCATTATGCCTAACTTTTTTTTTCGGGGCACCTAGGAGTTATGTTTAACTTCATTTTTTTTAGTAGTTTCGTTTCAGAAAATATTGAATGCCCAAAACAGACAAAAATTTCGGCGATATACATATCTTATTAATTTTGAAGTTGTCTAGTAAAGAAAGACATAATTTCTTATCTATTTTACTTTTGTTGCTTGTTGTTTTTCTGAAATAACTGAACAAATTTGACAGATTGTGGAAAGTTGATGAATGGTGGAGGCGCTGGGGCAAAAATTATAATTTGTAACGGTTTACTTATTACCCCTCCCCGCGGCGAAGGTCTGGAGAGTCACCTCCTACAAATTAAAATTTTCATAAAAAATTAACAAATAAAATTACGAAATTGGTAACTTTTTTTTAAAGAGGCTATCATAAACTCTATTCAATAAGCATTAAACTATTCCAATACGACACTTGGTTCAACATTTATGATTTTTTATGTAGCTTATTCACATTTATATTTAAGGAAAATTTTTGAATTTGCTTAAAATATTTTGAAGGCAAAGAACAAAATTAGCAGACAGAAAATATGAACAAATTTTGGAAGAAAACAGCTAATAGTAAAGTAATAGCGCACAAAGAGTTCGTCTCAAAGAACTTAAAAGAACGTCAAAAGAAAGAAAGGAATTGATAATAGAAGAAATATTGCTAATTATAGATTAACGAATAAATTATGTAAAAGAGCACTAAATAAAGCAAAAATTTCCGGGATGAAGAGGATCTAACATGACTAACATTCTCTCACAGCTCACAATGACTCGAGTTATCGTAGCAATCGCGTCCTTCCGGTTAAACATAACAGAACAACGTGAAACAAGTGTCTCGATCCTTTTACTTTTTGCATCCATCAAAATAGTCAAAGATTTATGAGCTTTAAAAATGCCAAATTAAATAATTTTTTTCGTGGTAGACTGGTCCAGCCTGTAATTTCAGATAGTTCTTGAACCAAGACGCAGCCGCCCCCGCAACCGATACGTACAATCTGCAAATACTTTAGCCACCCCCGCTTGGGGGCCTTCTTGATTGCGCTTCCGACACCGGTTGAGTTTCGTCTTACAATTTTTAAGTCCTGAACAAATATCTTCTGACGTCGGTGGAACATTTCGGGGCTGTTAACAAGGTGTTTCTGATCACGGACTCCTGAAACAACAAGGACCACTTAACCTGATCCGCTTTTAATAGCGCACGTCGGAAGGTGGCCCGTGTTTTGTCCCTCGAGAAGCTGTTGACGGTTAAAAGCGAAACCTATTGACTTCACAAATGTTTTTTTTATATATAATCGTTATTAACGAAAAAAAAGACGTCTGTGGTGCGCTAATACGATTGTGTTGAGAGCTTTCCCAGATAGCGAGTTCAACGGATTCGGTTGAAAAACCTTTGAGGGGCCGCTTGCAATGGTGTTCTGCTTGAACTGGCGATAACTGAGCGCCATTCATCTTGTGGAAACCGTTGGTGCTATTTAATAAATTGCATTAAATGTATGTTGCTGTTAATAATATTCCTGGTAGTGCTAAATCGTCTCTGACCACAATTAAATACGAGTTTCGAGCTTTCACCGAGACCGCCAGAGATATTGTGGCAATAATGCAAATTGTAAGCGTATCATGCCGTTGGTTGTTTGTTATACATACGTGTATCTGCGGAACTTGAAGAGTCTGCAACAAAAACATCAATGTTAATGTGAAAACTAGGTTACTACTACTAGGTTAACTAGGTTGTAAGTTAAGTTTAATTTTTCCTGACACAAAGATCAATTGACGGAAACCCGTCTATTGAGCGTTAAGTCTAACCTCAGCCTCACTATATTCACAACCAAGAAGTTAACTCACCACTGAGGCTGCAAAAAGAAAGAATCTTGGCAATCCAACGGGTAAAAATATTGATTTCAAGTGTCAACCGTTTCCACGTCCATGACCTCACCACTTCGAGCTCTTTTGAGCAAGATCTAAATCAGAATCACTTGTACAACACGGAATCACTTCTTGTCTACCACAGATACGCGTCGTTTATCCCTGCATCCCCTCAAAGGGTGAGAAGTTCAAATGGTCATGATTACGCAACGGTTTGAGGTATTTCATTTATTTTACCACCAAACTGTGGGTTATGTAGATGGGAATAGAAATAGTAATTACAACAAACATCGACTTTGCCATATTTTACGAGATATTTAAAAATTTGTGAAATTTTTCAGACACCTTTCGGAGCTTATAATTAATTTGTACTCTAAAACTAACGATCTTACGTAAGAATGTGCTCGACCAAAATTATTGCTCATACTTTAAGCTTTAACGTGATGTACTTTTATCTGCACACTAAAATTATTTTTTGGAAATCCACCGACCACGAGCTTTGATTGATTGATGCGTCTGGCGGACGAGCCAATTTGAAACCGACAAGAGAGAAGTTCTTTTTTACCTTCAATGCGTGGTAATGCTTTCGAAAATGCCATGAAAACGTCTCATAATGTTTATCATTATGCAGAGAATTTGAGCAAGCGGGAAAAAATTAAATGAGAATGTTACGATCGTTGAGAGGACGATTGGTACGAAGATTTAACGGAACAACAAGAATTATTTATTTACGTCAGAATTGAGATTTTAAAATTCTTATCAACCATGATGGTTGGCAATAATAACTTAAAAGTATAGTTATCTTGAAGAGCTGCATTTCAACGAGTTGGTAGATAGTGAGCGGTGTCTTTTAGTTACATCGAAAGCTCCAACATACTGAAGCATTATCCGTTTCTGATCGGAAAGTGTTCTTTTTAAATTTCCACCCAACAATCGATCACTGTGATGGACAGCAACCGGTTTCCTTCTCTGTTACAACAATAACCAAAATCCAACAGAGCCTCTTCTAATGCCGCCTATTCGGATTTGGATGCTGCCATTGTTTTCGACGAAGATTAGCTTAATAGTTCGTTCCGCGTCAGGCAATGCTTTTGTCTCTTGATGTCTTGCTGCAGGTTGCTTCATTTAAATTCCGTCGGTTAATCCTCAAGAGACCCGCTGCGTTACAGTCTTTGAACTCTTCAGATCGCCACAATAAAAATCGTTATTTAAACAAGCAACAATTTCCGGCTGTTTGTGCAAGAAACGATGCGAGATTGATGGTGACGTTTCAATCACGTTCTTTGCGATACTTGTTGCATTTTTAAACACGTGCTTTACCTCGTTCTCATCGCATTTTTGTTGGGTGCTAACAAAAACCCCGCCAACATCTATTTTTGGACGTTATTGTGTGAACAGGGGAATTTAGGGGCGAAGTTGTGATTGCGTAACTGAATGAACGTAAAACGAAAAAAAATATCGTTCATTAAGATCACGAATTCTCTACGGATTGGAAATAATGGATGTTGAAAATTAAGTTAGAAGCTTCGTGCTGTAGACCGTTGCTTTTGTTTTATGGCGAAAACTGATTTCGATTCCGTAAGGAAAAAGTTGATTACGGGAGCTCGAAGCGCAATTTGGATAAGTTGAGACGTTTTCACGAAACACCAACAAAGCCGTCGACACTATGACAAACCCATCAGCGTCTTGATTAGTTTGGCAATTTGCAGCTATTTTTACTCTTGTTACCGATAAATAAGAATTAGATTAGCAAAATGTCTGTTGATGAATCAAAAAATTCTCGCTCCCTTTGCCGAGACCCTTGGAGTATGATTACAAATTGTAAAAAAAACTGAGCAATTTAGGTGCAAATCCATTACGACAACTTGTGGCATACGATGGCTGGGAGCAATTTTACTGACGCAATATGTAGCATGCTAGACGGAGAGTTTTTCAGCCGAAGCGTATGCGTCATTTCTATGCTTCATACCACAGGACGCATGCGACATTGCCATGTCACATATGTCACTTACTGAGAAGTGTTGTTGGATGCATGCGACATCTTTCGACAAAATTAAGTTTATTGATCATTCGACATTTCAGTCGTGTCGTGCGACATGGAATAATATATTGAAAAAACAAAAGTATTGTTCAAAAAAAACCACAACTATTCTTAGCAAGTATTTTACATCCTCTCGGTTCATTAGAGTAAATCTTAAAAGCAATTTTGAGTTATTTGATGGTCAAGAATTTTGGACTTTTTTATTTTTCTGTTCTGTTACTTATGGTATGTACGGTATGTATAGTATGACGCTAATTATTAGGCGACGAACATAGCTTATCATCACTTGGTAACGCATATTAGAGAGAACGTTGCCTCAAATAAATTGATTTAATCGCATGCTACAATCATAGACGAACAAAGTTCTGACGATGAGGGCAAGTTTCAACTACAAGTCACCGATACGAGTTATGTTGTCCATAAGTTAAATTTCTTGTAGACAATTCTTTTAAGAAAATCGAAAAAAAATTATATTTAATATTAAAGCAATTGTGACAATATTATTTTATTTTATTATGACGAAAGTTATTTTTTAATTTGGTACATAACTAGTAACCTTGTTGGCCAAAGTTTGATTTATTATTATGAACCAAAAGCGCTTTTCATCTTCTTTGTCATGACATAATTTTCATTGCAGTTTGAATAGTCATCTCTTTGTAAATATAATTTTTTATTAGGGCAAATAAATGACGAACACTTTTTCTACGTAGAAATAGCTATTTCACTGTGTTGAAATGCAGATAGTTAGACAAATTTGATATTACGACAAAGCTTATAATTTCTAGTTTAACACATTTTCAGAATTTTCAAAATTAATGCGATAATGCTTGATATATGCACTGAAACTTCAAGGCGTGTAAAATTATTTGTTAGTCTTTAATGCTCTCGCTTTTCTAATTTTTCGCGCAATTGTAGAAGAAATGTGTCTGATACATGATTCGACCGTTATGTCTTAATATGTCGCTTTAGTTGAATTACGTCTAAAAGACTTTAATTTGTAAGAACTATAATGGAAACTTCTGCTCTAGAAACCCCTCACCAATTTCAACCAATTATGTTCTTCTCATGTGTAGTTACATAACTAATACTCTTATCAAAAATGCGTAATGAAGCTGCATTTTGCGATACGGCTTACGTGGTAAGTCAGGTCCCAACTGCTATCTAGCTAATTAATCGTGTAATCCCTAATTAATCGCCAACAATGACTGTTATTGCAATTTTGTTGGATTTACTACTCAATCTGATATTTCATACTGGATACTGTCACTGGTGACAAAATTATTACAGTGAACAATAACCGATTCAGACTAGACACAAGGCTGGGTGCATACAGCGGATGAGCCGTTAACTATAACGATTAACGCTTCTCTAAGTTTTTTACCATTTTAATTAGTCATTTTTATAATTTGTAGGTGTTTGATAGACATTACTATTCTAACCTTTCAAATTCGTACGAATGAGTGGATAACCCAGAAAGCTTTCTTTAAACACTTGACGACCGTTTGTGCAACTAGACATAAGCTATGTTCTCCAGAAACGATAGTAACAAAGAAGAACTAGCGTTTTCTAAAAAGTCAAAAAAGAAAAGAAAATATAGTTAGTATACTTAAATGACACTAAAAAGTTAAAGAAAAGTCTTAGCAGCATAATATTTCGAAAAAAAAAATAGATGACAATGATTTAGAATAGATTGTCGTTATTAAACATTAACTATTCAGTCATAGTGTTCACTTTAGTAAATCTAGATTTTAAAGTTTTAGAATTATTAAAAATGGTGGTGCCAACGGATTTGCATTTCAGTTCTTTTTCAACTTCACGCTGAACTTGCAGATTAGGCAGGTCAAGTTAAATAGCTATGCATCCTATAACAACACGCTTGCCTTTTTGGATGAAGTTTGGAGATAATGCGCATTAGTAATTTTTGATAATAACTTTCCGTATCCGCACCTTATTTTATGAATATGCAAAAGCTCCTAACTGTAAGAAACTTCTGTATAATTTGCTGCAGCCACTGCTGAAATTGATTAAACTTTAATTTTTCAAACTTTAACTAGTTCAGAACTAAAGAAAATCTTTAATGTTTTGGTGTCAAGAAATTTTGATAATCTTTTTTAGTATAATCCTTAAGACAAAAAATTTGCTTCACACAATTCTATTACGCTCGAAAGTTAGCAAAGAAATTTTGTTGAGCCAAACAACTGAAGAAAACAACTCGTGCGAATTAAAAGGGTTTGAAGTCATCGACAGCTTGTCACGTCCCTTCCTAATAACCCATCAAGTCAAGCAATCAATCAACTGCCAGTAACGTAACATATGGCAGATATCTCCCCGAGTTTCTGATTAAAAAAATTGCATGTGTAAATGTAAAAAAATCTCAAATTTTCAACGGCCCGAAGCCAAATTTCGCTTTTGATCAAAATGTTAAATTGGGTAAAACGCGGTTCAATTTGCGTCAACATTTATAAATTCGACGAAATATGAAATGGGCATCGATTCAGGTGTTCGTGCATCTCTCTGTGCAACTAAAAGCCGTTAATTTTCGCACAGGTACCGATAAAAGGATTTAGCTTCGCAGTCGACTGAAAAGCACCGCGTGGGAGTTAACAAGTGTACGCGGATAGAATCGCATCGTGGCCCGTCGAGAGAATTAATTCTCCAAGTAATAAAAGTACTAGAAGCACGTCTTCATTAGTTGTCGTTCATTTAACAGCGGAAATTGCGCTAGTAAACACAAAGGTCGGCTGTTATTGCGTTATCAGCATCATTAGTCAACACTACAAGAATGGAGACGCAGAGAATTAATGTCAGAATGGAAGTTTTACAAGACCTAGCTGCAAGTTATTGAAAATCGTCGACTCCCAACTGCACCTCTGCACCGCGACTTAGGAGACCCCGGACAACAATGAGAAATACGGCCAAGAGGGAGAAGAAAAAGAAGACTACAGAAAGAATTATATTGTACAGAGATGAACAGATGAGTAGAGATAAGTAAGAATGAAGGAAATTGAGGACTAAATAAAGATAATATTAAGAAAGAAACTAGGCTACAAAAAAAAAGAAAAAAAAGAGAAAAAATATTAATGATGTCGGGAGAGTGACTGTAAAGGAAAATAAAAAATATAAACAATTTTGGTTTTTCTTATTTATGATGGTAATTTTTGTCATCAGTATTTCTCTATTGTCTATTATTTTATCTTAATAATTATATTTCTCTTCCTTTCCCAACTTCTATACAGGGTTAACCAAAAGTATGGGACCAAGATTCTCCTGCCTAAACTATTAGATTTGAAGCAAAAATAGAAACCGTTTGTAAAATGACTAATTTGAGGGCGTATTAGAGCATATTTTTTTACAAAATGGCGCCGACATTTTTGCTTGAGGCAACTTTTTTTTTTAAATGGAAACATATTAATATATTTCTATTCAGCCTAATGTAGAAAATTATTCTTTATACAAGCGTGGAATAATTTTTTTTCTATATAAAGTTGTTTAATTAAATAAAGAAAATTTTGTTTCAGCTTTGTAAGTCCGCCTATTTTGAGCTATCTGAAGATGCGATACAATAGACATTCGACAACATTATTAATGTGACCAGTAGGTTTGAGTGTGCATTGTTGTTTTATTTTGCAAAATTTATTTTTTTATTTAGAAAAAAAATACGTGTGTGTCGAAAATAATTCCCTACGTCGGACCGAAATTTTAGTACTTACATGGCCGCTTAAAAAAAGTTGCTGCAGGCAAAATTGGCTGGCGCCATTTCGTAAACAAGTATCTTCTAATATGTCTAATATGTCTAATAGTTAGTCATTTGACAAACTTTTTTTCTAAGCCAACCCTGTATATCTTATCCCAGGTGTCTTCTTCTCATCTTTATTTTTTTAAGATCGTTATACTTCCTTTATAGTAATCTGTTTGCCAGTATTTAATTCTTAGTTTTATCTCTCTTTTAGTTTCTGAAACTTATTCCCAAAACCTATAAATCTTTCTCGCTTTCTATAATAATTCACTCCAAGTCTGAAACTTAATTCTAGTCTTCATAGTTCATTTCCATCAAAGTGGACTAATCTTTCTGTATCTAAGGGTCGGGTCGATTCATTTTGTTACTGCCCTGCTGATAGAGACAAAAACGGTGTTGTCAAAGAAAAAATTTTCTTTTTCCAAAAAAGTTTGTTAGACTGTGTGTAAAAGTTTATTAACGCAGGCTTAATGCTCGCAGAACTAGGCAAGATATCTTCTCACCTCGTCTTGTAGTTACCACAGGTCTGGCCAAACTGTTGCAGCTAGGTGGTTGATGAAACCGCTCGGCAGGAGCAAATTCCTTGAAGTTTCCGGTATGTCTAATTGTTGCAGTTTGCCTGACGCCTCTCAATCAATTTGTGCGGTTTTCCGCATCACGAGCGCTACATGCGTAAGTGATGTTTCTCATACACCTACTGCATGTAAACAGATGTGGGCATGTGGCAGTTTACATGAAGACATATACATATCATTGTAACGGCAAAGTGAATAGCCGAAATAAAATCTAAATTTAGCAACAATACGTTATAAAACTAAGTACCGATCGTTCGGGAAGATCCTCAAACAAATCTAGCGAAAATAGCCGATTTTCCTCACACTTGATTGGTTGAGGAGAAAACGTTTTCGCGCTTCGGACAGGCGAAGCGGCGTTAAAAAGCGGCCGCGTTTATTTAACAGAAATAGACCGGATAACACCTCGCAGATTTGGCGGTCTGAATGAAAATCCCAACGTCCATCACCTGGGAAATGAATTCTGGATGGAGCAGGAAATCAAAACAAATCAAATTATTCCTGCAACTGAAGCATAATTTAGCACCGCCAAAATTGCTTTTAACGATTCGGAAATTTATTCAAAAAATTTCCGTGGCATATTATTAGCGAATGCGTTGGCGGAGCTTCCAGGCACGTTTCTTGAAGTTCGACAATGTCAAAGTTCTCAAAGTATCGCCGCTTTGTTGGCGAGCTTTCCAAGTAATATTAATGAAAGCGGCACTAACTCGATCCGACAAATCGCGATGTCAACGTAATCACACAACTCGTTAACAACACTCATTGTAATATGACATAGTCAATCGTCCTTTTGTTAAAGTTGCAAACAATTTCGTGATTTTCTATAAAATTGAGTTTCTAATAAGACAAGAAACCAATTTGCGCGTTAAAACGAAATTTATTGGAGCTAGCGAGCTTTGCGAAGTGGCAACGATTAACGTTCGATAAATAATAGCGGTGCATTGTTATTAAAATGGCGTAATTTATTGGAGTCTTGGAGGCGGTGAAGGGGGCTGAGCAGAGATAATTTATGAAATAATATTCGACAGTCATTAATAACGGCCCTGGCACTATTTATTAGCGTTCGTAACGCTTCATCTGTAATTGAACGCTTCAGGTGCTGATACTGCTGATAATTATTAACACGCGTAATGGGTGGCGCCATAAATATTGCAGCAGACAATTATTATAACTTTACGAAGAGGCACAGTTCATGCCTTCGAAGATGCGCGCCCAAAAGTCGAACAAACTTTTCTTACGCTTTCGGTCTTCGGAAAAATATAGACATTGTAAGTATTTTTATCGGTGCTAAGGGATACTGTGGCGTTACAGCACTTTTATTATTAACAAAAAGAGAATAATCGATTGGCATTTTTCTTCGAGGTGGGCGCATAGGAGCACTAAATATTTAATCACCCAATGCTATTTTGAACAGCGCAATTGGTGGAGCTCGCCATTGAACTGTTTGGAAGACAGTTTTATTGTTATCTAATGTTGGTTTTATTTTTGTATTTATTTCAAAGCGATTATAATTCCTTATTGTTCCCTCTCCAAGTGACCACTCTTGGTAGGTGTGGAAGAATTGAGATTTATCAGCGTTTCAGACGTCACACTTTAACTAATGCTAGTGTTGCAAGAAAGATTTGAATAAGTACCTACATACCAAAAATGGTAAACTAACATTTGACGAAATTATGTCGTAGAAGTCTTCCATTTTTCAGTTGGAGCTAATTACAGTTTTAAAATTTTTGTTGTGCCATAAAATTCTATTAAATATTATTATTCTAACCTCCATGAATAAAGTAAGCTTAAGCTTGTTAGGGAATCTCTGGATTCCTGGAGAATTCAAATACACTCTTGGACGCTATAATCTCCAAAAAGAAATTTTTCTAAAGTGAACCCAAAATTGCTTTTTGTCCTCTACCTTCTACAAAGCAAAAATTTGATAACTTGGCGAATTTTCTTTCCTCAATAACCTTGATATATTTTTTATACCAAATTAATCTACAATTTTCATAATTTTATAACAGATTAATTACCTATTCCTTTCAGTCTTATTCTCTAGTCTCAATTGTGCTTCTTGCTCATATTTACAGAACTACAGGTTTTAATAAAACTTATTAGAGTAAATTTTATAAACCTTTTACTCATCAAAGATCGCTTAAGGAAAGAAGATGTAACTTTCGATTCCGATCCACCAAGACGTGCGACAGCTAAGCTGCCGCCTGATTTAGGTACTCTCACATTGTAAAACACCGGAAGCTGTTTACTATTGGCTTCTATAATATACTTAACTACGTAACGTTTTTTTTCTTCCTTCTACACCTTTTAAGTGCCAGTCATATCTGACTGACGATTAAGTTAAGTTTAATTATGAATCTACATCTACCTTTTTACATAAAGGAAAAATACTTAATTAGAGCATTAAACGAACAGAATACAAATATCAAACTAGTGAAGATAATATATAAAGAGGACTTCAAGATGACACCTAAGTAAGTGAGGGAAACCAAGAAAATTGTAGAAAATAAGGGTTTTATTTGGATGAAGATAGAGGAATTATCAAAAATTGGGGCTGTGACCAATGCTACTTCTTAACTTTTGCTATTTTTGTGATTTTATCTTTACCATCTTGTCAAAGATTTCAAAGATTTTATTAAATTTTTTTTTTCGATTAATCCTGTGCCTACGCTCATTTTCTCCTGATGTTTTATTTTTCTGATATCTAGTTATATTCGCAGTTTGCTTTCTCTCAGCTCGCAGCGAAAACAATAACTTTCAATCAGCACAAATGCAGCCAAGCAAAGAGAGATTTAATAGACAAGACACTTTGCCATGTATCATGAATCAGATTTTTATAATTTTGCACAAAACTCCGATGTCTTCAAATAATATATTAAATTAAAAATTTAAAAAGTAGAATCAACTATCATAATAGCAAACAAACTTTTTCAGAATTTCTTACTTTCAGATAAGTTTGTTTACAAAGACCCTTTTCACTTTTCAAGCTGACGTTGCACCCTCACTGTACGACCAATAAGAATGTTTTGCCCTATTAAATGATAATTTATTTATTCCGAGGGATTTTGCGGCTGCCGAACGATGGCGGTCTTATCACGTCCTTACAAATTGTTGTCGGGACCTCTAACCCTAAAGAGCGATAATGTACGCTTCGTTTACCAGCCTCTTCACCGTTTGGTATGCGTACAGTATACGCGTAAAACACAACCTGAATCTTAAGCCTCTTTACATAAGATGCCGCAAGCATTTAAATCTATCGAGACGATTATTATTTTACGAGATCCAGAAGCGTGCAAATAGGTTCCAACAAAAAGCATCACGAGCATTGGTAGTCACGAACAACAACGAAGAAATTGAAATTGACTCTAAAAAGAATTGTGAGTGTCGTTTTGTCGCACCTTTGTGAGAAACTATCACTTCCCAGGTGCTCTTGCAAATCCGATAAAGCTACTGACTGACAGTCAACCTTGTCGGCACTTCGGCGACAAATCGAACACGAGCTTGGATGATAAAAAAAAAATGACAAAAAACCTGAGCGCTTTAATGTTAATGTTGCATAAGAAGGTAAGAAGGAAGCGGCCAGAGTTAGCCCTACTGCATTATAGTGTACCTCTTAAAAGTCAAGAAAATTGATAAATGGAAAATCTAAATTAAATAAATCTTCGGTGCGTGTGCAAAAGTTCAATTTGGTATTAAATGGAAATATGTATAGATGAAAGCGTTTTCTTTTTTTGTTTTGAGCCTTAGTAAACTTGAAAACCCCACTATTTGAAAGTTTTATAGTTTCTCATTGGCAATGTCTCTTATTGGAATTTATTATTTTTATTTTGGCATAAACGTGCTGATTCTGCTAATATCTATGCTTTGAGCACTTGTACCCCTTTGCACCCGCACAGATGAATTATTCTATAATAAATAACCAAACTAAAAAAAAAATTAATTAATGTGCCAATTGAGCCACAGGAACTTTTTACCTCATTATCGGTTAATCCAATTAGTTAAAAAAATGTTTAAACTCTTGCAGGATGAGTACGTAAAATATTTGCAGTCCTCATTGGAGTTCATTCTTTGCAACAAGATTTAGGGGCAAAATAATTAAATTAATTATAGAAAATTCGGACAGTTTCTACTAAAATGTATTAAGTTTTATCCATATTTCCAGAACTACAAATTAGATTAGTCTTCTCCGACCAGTTAACGAACAGATCCGGAATAATCCTCCCTATATCCGTTCAATTTGCAATAGTTACATAAGCGTGGGTGGAATTGGCCCTCTCGGGATGGCCCAATTATGACCAAGACCCAGCAACTTATTTGTCCTTGCTCCATTTCCGTAACAAAATTTTAATTAAGGAAATCAACAAAAGTTGGGGATGTAAATGCAATTAGCAAAAAAATTCAGTGCTGCAATTCACATTTTTCAACCACTCGAGCTAATTTCAGCTAATTCAGACATCTCGTGGCTTGTTAGCGGCGATTGAACAACTTTAATGGCGATTGCGGCTTGAGGGCTGACTTACAAAACGTGTAGCTCAAATGAATAATTTTACGAGGAAAAGTAAATAAAGTTAAAATGGTCATAATGATCTTCAATGTAGGAATAGAAGAAGGTTCTATAGAAATCTGCAAAGAAACAAATTGAAGAGTTGTGCACACAGATGATATAAATGCATCAGCATTTCAGTCCAAAACGTGAGAAGATGTGAGAAATTGACCTAACGTCAAAGAAATAGAAACCCATTGTTTTTCTAAATTACAGAAATGTGGTTTACCATACCCTTCAAAGGATCACCTGGTCGACAGCTGTAAGTTGTGCAAGTTTTAGGAAAAGCAAGAAGAAGAAAAAAGGTTGAGGCGAAGCGGGAGCTCCTCCACGAGAAAGAAATATTATATTCATCTCATCTTATTTAAGATTTATAAAACCCAGGCCCATCAACCTTCGTAACTTCTAAAACGGCTTCTCAAAGGAGCAGTTTTGAAAGAGGCGTAGGCGTCATTGATACCAAAACTCTTTCTCCCTTTTTATCGGAAGACCTGGTATTTTGCGGATAAGTCTTGTAAGTGGGCAACGCAATTGGAAAATTTCCGGAAATAGGTCGTTGGATGCCGGCATTTCTGGATCAATTTCGTTAACAGCAGCCGCACGAGACCTGGGAGTAAATGAAAATTATATATTCTTCTGGGATATACAAGAATATTTTTGGAATATCGAGATGACGTCGGAAATAGGGCGTAAGCAATTCAATTATTGCCTGGCGATCAAACTCCGTTTCGTTTCTGTTTAAAATTTGAAAATCCAGAAAAACATTACGCTCAGAAAAAAGCCGGAGATAATTTTTTTCAATGAATGTGGTGTTGAAGGTGGCGAACGAAATGGGAATTACGACGAGATGGAAACCACAAGTTTCTTTCCGCTCTGTAACAATAATTGCCCGTCGCTCTTGTCCCGCTCCTCCTCCCCTAAATTGGCCCGAACGGCAATTCAATATTACGCAACACCAAATAATTACTGAAAATTTACTGCGACTGACAGTATATTCGGGCCATTAGCGAGTTATAAAATCGCAATGAAAACGCTAATTAACGTATTTCTTTGGTGACCGCTAAAAACTCCACGACGACCAAAAAAAAATAATTGCGCCCACGGCCTATACCGGTTCTCTTTGCAACATTGTTTGGGCCATCGAGCGTTCCATTTAAAGCGCTACTTGGTACATTTCAACCCAACGGTTGATTGTTTCAAATTTCCACCCGCGCTCTTTACGCTTCGAAAGTCCAGAACGTGGGCGTCGCAATCATTTAATTGTTCATCGAGGAATCCAGGTGAGTTGGTAGGCTTGGGGATGGACGCCCGGATTAGACAAGGAATTAACGCGGCCAATTTTAGCAACTTGGAGTCAACGACGTGAAGAGGCTAATCACCTGTTGTTGCTTCCATCACTTTCAGTTTACGAGGGTGTGTTTGTCAATTGCAGAAAATTTTCAAAGAAAGTTACGTGATCAAAACATTCAAAACTTGCAAGATACAACACAAAAAAATTAATTGTAAAATAAGTGCAAACAAGTAAAGTTATTTTTTTATAAACGCTATTTTTGAACAACCCCTGTGTAACATATTTCAAAGTTACACATCCTATTATATATAGCGGTTTTGCAATTTTCTTTGTAGACCTTAAAGAAAATCTATAAGTAAAATTGGGATGGATGGATGCTCAAGTAATTTCAAATCTCAGTCTTTAATTTATTTTGTTTATCAAGTCACAATTTCTTCTTTCAAAGTCGGTACTTCTAATTGGTTGGTACTTACAGAATTATAAAGAGATAAACAGAAAACAAAAAACTTAAGGGACGGAGAAATTGACAGGCAGAAAACGTGAAATCTATATAGAACAATGAAGAAGGTATATATGGAAAAATGTGAAACAAGGAAAAAAAAGCATAGACTAGAAAATTAGAGAAATAGAAATAAGAAGAATTAAGAAATACAAAAGATCCAGAATATCTACAACTTCTATACTCTGGTACAAAAATTTAAAAAGTGACTCATCAGCATTATTTGGAGGGTTGAGAGCGAACGCTAAATCGTAAGGACGTTGTATGATGCGGCAAATTTAACTCTACAGCACTCGCGTGTTAAAGATGCTACAGCTTCTTAGAGATTGTAAACATACATTAATGAGTCACTTTTTAAATTTCCGTACCAGAGTATACATATCAAGCTAGTTGACAAGTAAATCATAAAGACTTCCAAAAATACGTAAGAAAAAAAAGATAGTTACAACTACTTAGGAAAGAATAGAGCATTGAACAATATAGGTATATGTATTACCATTGGTATTACCTAATCATTTGGTTGAAGAAGAATTAAGTAAGAATGGTAAAAGGCAAGATTAGTTGTTTATCGCTCTGAAGACGTTGCTGAATAGGATTGAAAGAAAGAGAAAATGTTTGAGAGAGGAAGAAATTAAGCACTTAGTGAGAAGAAGGAAAGAAAACAAGAAGCAGAGTACAAGCAAATGGAAGAATAAGTGAGGTTGTTAGAAAAGATTAGATTTGTCAAAGTGAGCAGTCTATATTTGGGGATATAGAAGAAATGTTAAAATGTATAGAGACAGGAGAAATAGTAATTGGGTATGAGAAGGTATTCTCTGTAATATATGCGGATAATATGGTGTAAATGGCAGCGGATGAGAGAAATATAAAAAATAATGAACAGTTTCACAGTAAAAGGAATTAAGAATACAACGATTGATGCTAAATGTAAAGAAGACAAAAGATTTTGGTTCAACGAAAGGAAGGAGAATAAAGCCAAAATTGAATGGAGGTGAAAAGAACCAAATATAGAAGGAGAATAAGAGCTTAAATTCTTAGGTCATCTGTTCAGTAATAATCACAGCAATATATGTCATGTAAGAAAGTTGTTAAGAAAGACAAATAAAACAATATGAGAGACATGGATAATAATGATATGAAAGAAACAGGGACACTGGAGACAACAATAATTGATGGTATTGATAAGATAGTAGATATGCCAATGCAAAACAAAAGAATACAATATACAACAAAAAATACATAACAAAGAAATTATAACAAAAAGTCTGTCAGAAAATAAATGTAGATCATAGAGACACAAAAGTCCCATTTACAAGATTCAAATACAAAAACAAAGAGAGAAGGAACGTTAGTGTAATGAATGATTTATGGAGAATGTGTGGAGATAGAAAGAAAATGGAACAGGTAACCAAAGAATAGAACGAAGAAACAACGTAAAATAATAAAACATTAATAAACAGAAGGGATGGAAAGTAAAAAAGATATGCATTGAAATGAGGACGAAAGTGAACGAAGATGAGAAAATGTTTAATTGACAGCTTTTCTCATTTTTAACAGTTGAAATATGAAGAACCAGAATGTGGTTGCTCTTAGTATCATAACTACGTATATGCCATTTTAAGTTACGTTCTTACAAAATAATTTATTATACAATATGTCTAATCAAAGTTGGCTTTGTTGTCTTCATAAAAGTTTTTTGTTGATCAAAAAACAGCGGTTTGTTGAAATGAAATTAGCGTAAAAATTGCAAATTGTTGATATCGTAAAGGGGGGACGGAAAGAAAACCGCCTGGCAAAACGCTCAGACATGACTCGTTTTTTCCAGAACCCGCTAAATAAAAAATTCAGTTAGACATTATTATGAATATTATTATTAGTGTTCTTTTCATTAAACAAATTTTTAAATTACTATTTTATGTCCGACATTAATTTCTAATCCGTTGAACAAAATAATAATTTATGACACAAGCGCACAATAAAACTCTCCTTTAGTAGCGTTAGCGTTGCGAAAGATAATTGTAGAGAAAATGTGCCAAAGATATCCTGTTCTTGCAAGATAAATACTAAGAATCATATTATTTGTAATTCAAGAGTCTTCTTCCAAAATTAAATCGCCGTAAAAGTTTGTTTAACGAGCAGGTAATAAAAGCTAAAGAAAGTTGGTTCGCAGAGCAGGAAGAAATATTTTTACCAAGAGGTTTATACCGACGTTGCAGAAACGCTGTAATTAAATTTGATATTAAGAAAATTATATTGAATAATAAAATTTGTTTATTGTAAACCTCTAAAATTGTAGCTGTTCCCATAGTAGATTTCTACTCCCAAAGCATCCTAAATCACCACATCCATTATCGACATTTGTTTGCGGTGCACCCGCCGAGGTAAATTGGCTTAACCACCTAAGAACTCAACTTACGTTACTTAATCAGTGGCGGCGGCACACTGCAGTCTTGTAAATAGTCACATAAATGTTGACAATTCATTAGTTGACCAAACGGTTCTAATGCATCTCGACTTGTTGGCCGACACTCACCTCGCGCCATTCTGATGCATTTTTGCTTTTCTTTGTAAACGCTTCAAGCGCCGTTTGCGGACGCAAATCGTCCGTTTAGCGGCCTATTAACACGAAACGACTTTTCTTCTAAGCCATTATCGTCACTACAAAGCAACAAACGCAAATTGCACCTAATTACCCCATTTCGCAAAACGCGATTACCGCGCCGCAACAAAATACTGTTTTCACACAACTTATTGTTATCTAAATGGCCACCGCAAAAAGGGGGCGACATTTTTTTCTTTCACTTTGCGCTTATGGGTTTCGTTATCTAAATGGCAGATGTGTCAACGCGAGTCAATCAATCCACGCTAAATATTTCTCGTGTGTGCCGACGTTATCTCATCGCCAGGATCGAGTGTCATAAATTACCTGCATGTTTAATTGTTTACAACAAGAATGATGATGTGACGTTGGTGTACACGAGCAATTAGCTGCATGAGAGGTGCTGTGCCATAATAGTTTTATTTGGACACAACACGTGAACGACGTAAAATCGCAAAATGGTGGAGGCGCCGGGCGAATCCGAGACGAAATCGCACTTTCGTAAATTCGACCAAGAGTAACAAAATCGAAGGAACGACAGTGGTTATCGAAAACTGAGGCAAAACTAGATGGAGAAATTTGAGATTTCTTACCTTTTCTATAATTTTAATTTAAGAGAATAGAAAATGTCGGGGAATAATGATGGAGCGAATTTTTTGGAACGCAGATGTGTAGACTTTTGAAAAATGCTATAATCTACTTAAGTTGATTAAAGAACCTCCACTTATCTCGTGATGGAGATTAATTGAACGTATAGCAAGAATTCCTCCGGATATGGAGCGGTCGATAAAATAAATTGGACCGGGTGTGAATTAGGCGCAAGGTAATAGAAGTAGGTAGGTACGCACTAAATGGTCTAACAGGTTTCTGCCTATTTACAGAAAAATACGGTAAAATCGGTGTAATTACAAAAACCTCCTCTCCTACTCAGTATTTCGTTTCTGTTAGCAATTTAAATTTTTAACCTTCATGGCGAAGCCGGACAATTAAATTTATTCCAACGAAACAATAAGCGCGTAATGACAGAAACTCGACGTTCCATTATCACAACAAGTTAAAAGGTTTCTTCTAAAATCAAAGATTGTAGTTGTTAGCAGTAGTTGCAATTAGCTTTCTTGCCAGGAAGGAAAATTGATTGTTGGAGAATGCTCATGACTGTGTTGCAATTTCTCAGTTGACAAAAAAACGTAATTTAATTACACGCAAAGCACGATCTGTGTTCTGGTGCTGTGCCATTAATTTCGTTTTTTTGCTCCTCGAGGGCGGTGGCGCTTTGGGGGAAGACCCAATTCCAAAGTAAAGAGCGTGACGATCAATGTCCGAGTTATAGCTTTTGCAAAATTGCGCCGACACCAATAATATTGTCTTGGATTCGTCATGAACGTCGCTGAATCATAAATAATAAAGTGCAAACAGACGGAGACAATATGCACGTTTCTAATGTTTATTCGGACATTCTACGCTAACGATAATCGCTGGCGTAAACAAGAAACGTTTGAGTATTTGCGAGACCGGTTAGTGTTATTGCGATAATTTAGTGGATTGATGGCGCTTGAAAGTATCGCGTCTTCTGTTGCTGGTCACAACTGAAGGGCTAAGACGGCATAATCGGCTATTTAAATATTTATTATTGTTGCTATTTATCGACATTTAGTGCAAGCACATCCTCAAGTGGCTTTACTACACGTAGCTTGTGAGTATGACCATTTATGCGTCCAAATAAAACCAAGTTACAAGATCACTTCAAAAAGTACTTGGTGATGTTCCACGCGTAATTGCAAAGTAACAATTTGTTTATTTAAAGCAAAAAATTGGGTCTAGTTAGTGGATTAGATGTTGAAAAAGGTTAAAGAATACAGAACAATAGCAATAAAAATTAATGGGAAGTGCCAAAAACCAAAGCAACTTGCCCAAAACAACGAAAAGGCATATCAAACAACGGAGACAATGTGATGCATGAAGAAGACAAAGACTTAGGTATGTGACTTAGGTTACGAAAAATAGAGCTTTGAGTTATGACCGAAATAATAACATTTCTAAATCTTCTTTTTCAATTTAGAGTTCCGTTCTGCAGAATGAAAGAAAACAATATAAAGTACAGTAAAAAGAAGAGTGACAACAAAGACATTCTAAAACTTTCATAAATGTTATTTCATCATTCAAATCAACTGCGACCAAGTTTATTCTAAATGTTTCTTCTCTTTTATGGGGTAAAAAGTTAGAAATAAGATCAAAGCGGTATCCACAAAGAATCTTAATACTAAATGGTTGTAGATTATTTTTATCTTTTTTATTCAGACAATGAAGAAACATATTCTTTAAATTTAGAAAGATTTTAACAATTTTGATGTTATAAAAACTACTTATTCAGTTTTGAAAAAAAAGGAAAAAAAGCTACGTAACTTTAAACATTTTTTGCATCCTTTGATGTTACGCAACTCTTTGTTTTAAGACATTTATTTTTGGATTATCTTTGCTATTTTCATAGTGCTCCATTTTATTTTAAATTTATTTTTGCATCATTTATAGATTTGCCTTATAAACTACTTATATTGAATTGCAATTTTTTTTACCGGGTGCTTGTGTATTTCGGTGTTGTTTGTTTATTCATTAATCTTTTGTATTTTTCTTTTTCTTACTAAGCTACATACTCTGTCACTGTCGTGTCTACTATCACTTTTAGTTGAAAGTTCTGTCTTTTTCGTTTTCCCTTTTTAAACAACTATTAGTTATTTTTCGTCGAGTCCCGGTGAGGTTCATGTCTTCTTTCTTTCTTTCTTTCTTTCTTTCTTTCTTTCTTTCTTTCTTTCTTTCTTTCTTTCTTTCTTTCTTTCTTTCTTTCTTTCTTTCTTTCTTTCTTTCTTTCTTTCTTTCTTTCTTTCTTTCTTTCTTTCTTTCTTTCTTTCTTTCTTTCTTTCTTTCTTTCTTTCTTTCTTTCTTTCTTTCTTTCTTTCTTTCTTTCTTGACTTGATTTCAATCATGTACAGTACCCATCAAACTATAAGACACGACTCGTGAAGCAAAATCGGCGATTTCAAACTTGTGTAAAACGGGCTTTAGGAGCGACTGTGTCAGCGTAGGCGTGTTAGCCTATGCATCCAAACAATATTACTTGCCACCTCTCTACCTCCATTCCAATAATTCGAAAATGCCAAACAATTAGTTGACAACACCTATACCTATATTAATAACAATACATAAAACATAAAATTGGTTGAATGATACCATACCGGAAACCGGAACACATAATAATGTTAAGAACAAATTTCTTAATAAATAGGCAAATGATTCAGAAAAGTTCTATTTTTTGCCTAAATTGTCCATAGTTGTTATGAACAATCGATTTTGAATTTGAATAAAAATAATAAATGATTAAAATCCAAAACTTTACTTTGCTCGTTTGAACGGTGAATCTTTTATATTTTCTATGCAGGATCTACTATTCTTCATATAACTCTGCTTTGAAAGTTTCAATTGTAGCTCAAATTTCTTCAAGCAACTGGTTCAATTTCTTATCATCAGTGGGTGAACATTGGTTTTCTGGCAGTAGTACAGCCAATTTCACTTATTTTTTTATATCCTTTTGGTTCACGATTTCTAACAGACAAAATATCATTTAAATCAATTGTTTATAATAAAATTTGCAATATAAGTTCAGTATTACCATTTCTGAATAAGATGTGTCCTCTAAACTTAAAGTGATGTCGTGAAAAGTTTGCTTCACTTTTTGAGTTTACGTGGGCGGATGTAATATTGATAAGTTACAAGATTACTTTACGAAACTTGCTTTTGATTAACACGTAATCACTCGAACGTTTTTGCGTGTAAAAAAAACGACACTTCCAATTGATTGCGATATAATCACCGATGTGATGTAAGACATGTCTAGTTTTTAAAACCCTCAATCCTTTTCCCGCATTGTCTTTCTTCACGCACGTCGATCATTTTCGCCAGTTCACATTCAATCTCGATTTCTCTAACGCTAGGTTGGTAGCATTATTTGTAGTTAGTTCAATATCAGAAGTTTTAAATAAATTTAGTAGGTATTTAGAAATTTAGACAAACTGGTGGAGGCGCCAGGATAGTAATCGATAAGCATTGTAGGCTTTCAGGGGCGGCGCGGCCTTGAGTGGGATCATAATTGATAGCTGCAATGTATTATTACTTCCCCGGCTCACAAACAAGATATATTTAGGGTAAATTTTCTAAATCCACCTCCCTCTAATTGTTGATTCGCTAATAAAAAAGTATCTGGGTCGTTCCTTCTCTCGACTGTCTGATTAGAAATTGCAATATTTCCGAGCGATTAACCCTTCGTTCGTCAGTGAAATCTCGAAACGAGATCCGCTTTGAAGACTTCAAGTTTGCTCGAAAAACGCGGTTTCCGCCATAACACTTCGTACTCTCCTGACATGCCCCTTTCAAGCCCGACCGCGACAAAGACCCATCCGTTTCGACGTAACGAAATTTGTTCCTTGAACCAAAATCAGTAATATTTCATAACCTAGGCGGAGTTGAGCGTAGGTTTGTTGTTGTTAATACACACAAATGGATTAATTAATGTGAATTTGAAACGTGGGCCTAATTTTCGGATCGCTCGAACTCAGAAGTCACACTGAATTATTTAAACGGAAATTTTGTTGCTAAACAAGCAAAACGGCCAGTCTTTAAAATATCCAGTTTTTTGGCACAACTTCTAATCTGTACCAAGTACCACCCACCAAGTAAGCAATCGATGCGGTAAAGTGGCAAGGACTTGAGAAAGCAATTACTTTATCACCTGCAAAACCGGAAGTTGTCGAGATTTACTTAATCGATCAATTTATTGAGTCGCGCCATTTAGTTTTTGATCTCTTTAAATAACAAACACGTAATGAGCTCTGTCGAATTTCCCATACTATAGGGAAATCTCGGGATGGAGCTGAAATATCAAAGGAAGCGGAAACGTTTTCAATCACGACAACTCCAATTCTTGTTTAACAGCTGCAAGCTTTTCGCTTGAAAGCTTTAGAACTTGGAAGTGTGTTACGAGTTCTATTGGTAATAATATCAGCTCGATTCTCATATTTTTATTTATGTTGTAGGGTCCTGAAAAATGGGAGACGTACTGCCACCTGTCACGGCGCAACCCAAAGCTTTTATCGAAAGAGCTAGCGGATGGGTGGAAAATTTAAGTAAATGTTTAGAAGTAGCGAGTTTGGCAGAGAACGGCATATTTTTTATTTTAATATTCAATTGTAACAAATAGACTCAAGTTTATGTATTTTAACTCGAGGCGCCTAGAAATTTTAAACAACTCGCAATTTTTTTATTGAAACACAACGATGTATTATGTTCTTATCAAAATTCTGAAGTTCTACTAAAACCTTTTTGTGTCTTTAAAGTTTTCAAAACTCAAGTAGCAAAAGGAATAAAAAAAACAGATAAAAAAGCGTCACTGGAACGTTGCATGTTTTATTAAAGTCCATTTAATAGAAGATTGTGTTGTCAAAGTCTGATTTGGGTAAATGTGAACATGTGAACTTTTGGTGGTCCATAGCATTTTGTACGGATAAGCCGTCTCAACAATATTACCAAAGTAAATATCAATTAGAAGGACTTTAAAATTCATGTAATCATATAGCTAAAATTCCAGAAAAGAACCTTATTAGGAACTGAGATTAATTATCTTTCCTTTATGTACCTAGTGTTAACTATCTATATTGTTTCTTTTATTCTTATTTCTTATGTTTTTATTGAGTTCAACGTTCCTATCTCGAGACACTTAAAACCTTCATCCTCTTAATGTATACTGTCTAAAATACATACTTATCATTAAGACAACATAAAATTTATTTGGTATATTATTCTTAAAACCTCAAATATTATTATATTCCTGTAGAGTCCATTTTAAAGTTGTATTAAATAAACTGATGGACTACTGTCCCAACTTCTCCAAAACTTAAGTGTCAAAAGAAATAAAATTAAGGAAAACCTTCCGCTAAAACTAGAAAGTTGGAATTGATAACTAAAGTGAGGAGAATGTGAACGTAACAAGTGAGGGAGACATAAAATGTTACCAAAAAAATTACTAAAATTCAAAAAAGGAAGCAAAAGCAAAAAAGATGATAATACAAGAAAATATGTTTTAGTATCTACTGTGGCATTATATTTAAAAAGATCATTTTATGTTATGTCTCACTCAGAAGAAGAAGAATAATCTACAACTACTGGCACAAGAAAATAAAAAAAATTAATTGTTATAAGAAAAATTGTGCTACACCGTGAAGTTGGCAAATAATCAACCCATAGCATAGGGCGGATTATTAGCCCAGCTCTTTGGTCTGACATCGGTGTTTGTGACCGTCAATTCAAATGTAGAGAGCAACTGTCACAATCTAATGGGCAACACCAATGTTAGACCAAACATCTGGAATATAGCATAGAGCTGAATATTGTCTTACCAAATTTTCCTATAAAAGTTCTTACAAAATATTGTTATAAAGAAGATGAATAAGTTTTGGAGAAAAAGTAACACGTTGGATAGAGAAAGAAGAAGAAATCAAAGAATAAACAAGGGGTAAATAAATAAAAGAATATAAAAAATCTCAAATTTAAAAAAAATCTGTAGGTTTAAAGAAATGGAGTCAGTCAAAGAAAAGTAATATGTGAATATTTTTGGGATCACTTTAGGAAAAAAGATTTAATTGACTTCTTCCTTTTATTTTATTCATTTTTCAAACTTTTACCTGTTAATTCTTTCTCGGTTTACAAATCCCTTTCTTTTGCTTCGCTATGTTTATCATCACAATTTCATTTTTGTTTATTTGTTTTATTTTCCCCTTATTTCAAATCTGAACACTTCTCTTTGCTTTTTGCCATCTCACACTTACGTTATAAATCGTTTGATTTTCTTTTCTGCTATTATCAGTAAATTGGAAATAGAGGAAAAGTTAAATGAAAGAAATTATTATAAATTTAAAAATTGTATGTTTGAAGCATCATTATTAATTGAACAACAAAAGTATCTTGAAGTGTTGCAAAATAATAATGAATTTGATGTAATAGTGGAAGGTTCTGCACTAATTCTTGTACTTGAAAGAAGGGGATAAAAATTACAAAATTTGACGAAAGAGGAAAGTTCAAGGAAAAATTACTGATGTGAGACGAATTATCTTGATTATATAGACAAGTAAACTCTGTAGTATTTGGTAAGAATAGCAAACTCACCGATACGCAAATTACCGGGCCAAATATTCCTTAATATGACTTTAAAATTAGGATAAACATTTGACTAGCATTAGCAAATTGATAAAGATTTTAACAAATATTTTTAGAAAACAACGTAATTACAGGGTGAGATGAATCATCTCTCCAAACTCTTTAACTAGTAACTAACTGATTAATTAGTAATTATCAGGCTAAATATATATTCTTCATTCAGTTGTCATTCAGTAACTGCTAATGGTAGACGACGATACGTAAAGTTATTCTTAATTCTAATCTCTTTTATTTAAACGGTCAACTTTTTAATCAAACGATAAAGCTGAAATATTATTACAGTTTACAGTGGACGTAGAAAGATTGAAATTACAATTCATATTGTATTTTATTATAAAAACCAACACAATGTTCAAAATTGAGTTAAATCCAATTAATTTAAATAATAGGGTGCAGTTTGTTTGCGGAGAAAAATCACAAAAAAATTCATCAACACGAGTCAAGAAGCAACAGAATAATTTGCTCATATAAAAGCAAAATTGAAAATAATAATAAATTGAAACTTGTTGTAAATAACTAACAGTTGTCTTGGAAGTTTCGCTGCGATACCTACGCTTAGTCCAGTTTTAATGTCTGTCTTGTTAATTGATTTATCTTAGTTATTTGCAAAGACAAAATTGGAGGTACATGTTGCTAGATAGTCGGCTGTCTGGTAATGAGATTGTGTGACATTTACATTGGAGGTTGCAACATTCTTAAAACTATAATTGCGGTTCATTATTGTTGTTAGATCTAATTATAACTCCTAATAGGCTGATCTTGACTTTAGCACGCGACATTTCACTCGCAAACTCAGTGTCACTGATTTTTTACTTATCTTAGAAAAGTTTCGATAAACTTTATAGAAACTATTGCTACAGAAAGAAAACCAACCAAACTCAATTTATTTTAATTTACGATTAATAATAATAATGGTTACAAGTAACCAACAGCCACATTAAAAGCAAACAACAACCGCGAAGCAACGCCAAAGAAAAAGTTTTTGCCGATAGCAATTATCTTTGCATTTCTTTTACAGTTTGATTAAATATTTGTTTACAAATTCCTGATGTTTTCCAAAAAAATAGATGGCGCTTCTTTTGGCCGACACGTCTCCAAATTGGCGCCAAAATTAATAACTGGACAAAATACTCCGAAATTGAATTAAAAACTCACCGTCCATTTTATCAATCGCTCTTCGTTTCGACCCTTTTCTGCGTGTCATCTTCAATGCAACACTACCGCAACCCCCGTCATCGTCACGCGTCACACGTTTTAGCAGCACGCACAATTCGATGTTCGGAGCGGTTCCGGGAGTTTTCCAGGACGCGCCGAAAGCTACTGCAGGAACTCACTGGAATCATCCCCCGAACGAGACGAGATTCCCCACTACGTAAAGCGGGACGACGCGATCACTGATAAAATGCGTGCACCAACACTTTTGTTCGATGTGGATGTAAGCGCCGGGTCTGATAGCGGACAATGTTTGTCCGTTACTGATGACTGGACGAATGGATCCGCGATGATCTGATCTGAGACGATCCACGTGCTTTTAATTGGATGGGGGTTTCCGGGATTACAGGACGCGGTGGTCGGCTGGATCGGGTTTTCGGGCCGCGACCGAGTAATTAAGGGTGGATTTGGCGGGATTCGGAGCTCGGATGTCCCCCCGGTGACGCAGTTTGAAGAGTTTGCAGAAACTGACATGACGTCATATTATTGACCTCGCAGATTTAAGGAAAAATTTACTACTTTTCCAAGATTTTTTGCGCGTATCTACCACCTTTTTGACGTTCTTTTCATTGACCTCGGCCAATGAGTGAAAAGTTCTTGCGGTGGGTGGAGGAACGCTAGGATGAAAAAAAGGATGTAGAGTGGAAAACTAAAAAGAGGAACAATGAAGAAAAAATTATTAAAAAGCTTAAAAAAATCGAAAGAAAAGGAGAATATAAAAAGAGTATATAATTATTTTAAAAAAAAATCTTTTTATTTCATCAATTTTTCTTACTTATCTTTTGACTTTTACACTCGATCTACGAGTTTCTGTCATTTGCTTTTCTTTATCCATGACATCGGTCTCGGTTTCGTTTTTTCTATTCTTCCATTAAGACAATAATATTCATCCTTCTTCTTACAGCTTCCTAAGTTTTCCTTATTATTTACAGATATTTGGTATAAATTAAAATCAAAAAGTATTTTAACTAACAACAAATTGTTAAAGTTGGTCATTGTATTTCAAGCACTATGCATTATGAAGCACTTTGAAGTATCATGACAACAGATAAAAAAAGGAAAGTAGAAAAGAGTAAATATTACTAAAATAAAAAGAGCAAGAAAAAAATTACACAATGCTGAAAAATGTGTATTGTAATGTATTTTAGTTGACAATAATTCTTGTACTATTGTGTAAATAAATAAAGAGTGAAAAGAAGTAGATGGTAATAAATAAAAAAACTAAAAAAAGAAACAGAATGAAAAGTTTGAGAAATAATTTCTAAAAGGTTGGAAGAATGAAAAGAAGCAAAAAAAAACAAAAAAAGACAATAAAAATTTTTAGAAGCAGTTTAGGAAAAGTTATTTTATTGACCATTACATTAATTTCTACTTTTTAATCGTCTTTATAAAAAAAATATTTTTTTATACAGCGTGTTTTATAATTAAATCGACAAACTTTCAGTGATTATGCAAGACACCAAAACACCAAAACAAACAACTTTTAACAATAAACTTTTACATGTTTGCCAATAAATTGTTTTGACCATAGGTACAGGCTGTAATTGTTCCAAATATTCGGAACCAATATTCTCCTGCTAAGTTATTAGGCTTAGAGAAAAAATGATAGCTTTATAACTAATTTGAAGCCATATTAGATCATATTTTTTTACAAAATGACGCCGGTCACCGGTAGGTACTTTTATTTCTATTTAGCCTGACGTAGAGAATTATTCTTCAAACTAACGTAAAAATTTCTAATTTCTACATCAGGTTGTTTTTTTATAAATAAAGAAAATTTTACGATTTAGCTGAGAGGGTTAGCCCGCCTTGGGCTACCTGGAAGATGAGGGCATTATGGGTAAAATTTTAGCAAAATAATTCAAATTTAGTTTTTGCGACAATATTATTCTTGTAAGGACCAGATAATGTGAATTTCTGGAACATTTAAGTCAGACGGCAGCGCAGTTGCCGCGGGTGTTGAGGGATCAGAGGCGAGGACAGACATTCCAATTAAAGTACATATGCTACAAATTTATCTAATACAGGTTAGCGTTTTCTAACATTTTTCAAAAAAAATCCCAACGTCAAAAACTGCTGCCAACACTGGCCTTGCTGCCAACCATTACTATATCAAAAAAGAATAAAATTTGACTTTTAAAATCAATGATACATTTAATAATTACCATTATGATATGCTTGCTATTTTCTTGGTTGAAGTAATTTATTAAATTCAGATTTCGACATTTCGTGTAATAGTTATTAGTGTCATGGGTAATATGTATTTAGCAAAATCATTCAAATTTTGATTCTTACGACATTTTTCTTGAAAGAACCAAATAACGATCATCTCCAAGTTTAATTACCATTTTTGTTATAGGACGACAATTGATACTCCTTTTGAAAATCCGCCCACACCTCTATTTTTTCAAGTAATAATTTCATGGCATTGAGAGATAAATCCGGCCTTTTTATTGCTTGATTTATAACCGTCAATTACACAATGTAATTATTAATTATTATCGTACCCTACACCAGTGTCCATAATATTTGTTGCTTTTTACCATGAAACAGATTTATGTTAAAATTTATGTTAAGCGCTTAATTGATTAATGTTTATTGATCAATTCTAAAACTTTATTCAAATCAAACTGCGTTCCAGCTCCTGCCCCAAAGTACCTACCTCTGGAAACTTCCTTAATGAGATTTCCTGACTTATTATTATAGATTTCCGGGGATATGCACTCAAATTTTCAAGTGTCCGCACAAAATTTAATTGGAGGAATACAAGTTTTTTCCCCAGTTTTATCAGGTGAGTTTGTTATCAGTTTCCATTGATTGAAACGCACCTGTCATATTTTTGTTGACCCAATAACAATTATCAGAAACTGAATCATTTTCGTTATCAGCAAAGGCCATCACGTCATCGTATTCGAGCACTACAGCATCTAGAGGTCGTTAGTCCAACAATAACAAACCTATCACGCTATCTGTCCGATTCCAAATTATGGTTCAGATTTTTCCTGGTATCGCCGAGGTCATTTACTTCTTCAAGATCGACATTCCCCCAAACAAACAGCAAACAGGAGTCACAAATGGTGATTTTTGGCAATACCCCGTACAATCAGGAAGTAAGTTTTGAAAATTCTTTGAACATATAATCACATCCGTTTGGCGCACACCTATTATGAGGTTGGTGGTTTCTTGACAAGACTTCTTGGACCTCATGCATATAAGGCTGGAGAGGAGCCACTCCCATTGTTATCAATTTTATGATCCCGCTACCGTACATCGAACCAACGCATAATTGATTTTACTGAAACATTAACTTGATTACTACCGTTATTGCTATTGCTCGTATCTATTGTTGCTGGGCATTTTTATCCATCTGAAGTTGGACAGCACGGCAAAGTTTGCTAATTTGTCCGGTTTCTTGCTCCAGTGTAAAGTTTCTAGCACTTGTTTTCTAGTTTACCCTTGCAGATTTAGCCCCTTAAAAGTTGAAACGTACCAACATCTGCGATTGGGGCAATTCCGCAAAACGCTTTCCCGGCACCTTTTGTCAGCTCCCATAAATAGTGACGGTGTCATCATTAATAACTTGTAACGTTAAAAATGAAGGTATTGTCATAAAATATTGTAAGCACACCGGTACTTGTAACATTATACAAGTATCTTGTCCGGACGAAATTTATTTAATGTCATTGTGTTTACCCATTACTGCTGCCGTATAAGGAAATAAACCTATACCGGCGTTTTTAAACCGATAGCAAACAGTAAGTGCAACTCACGTTGTAGGAGAAATATCGTCCAGAAGAATTCGCACTTTTTCCTTCGAATCGGTCGCGTTTCCGTCAACACTAAATTAAATCTCGGACCCGATAAACGTGCTGTTTAATTGAAAAGGACGCTGATTTATGGACGGCAGAACCGCAACTGAGGAAACCTGATGCCAGATAGAGTGTCAATTATTGTTGCTAAAGGTGCAGTTTCATTCGATCAATTTGTAAGAAATTCTAATAATTCATCCAACTGTCGTGCTGTCCACCGATATTTCAATGCCCAAAAAAATTTACATAGTTAATAAACAATAATTATTTATTGGACGTTTGCGTGGTAATTTTTCTCATTTGTCATTAATTATGTAAAGTTATGCGATAACAAGCGGCTTGATTGAAAATTAGGTAGGTATCTACACTCATGTATTTTTTAGTGGTTGCTGGCGAGGTGGGGCTTTAACACAAAAACCCCAATCCTAATCTCCCTCCTCGCGAGGCTAATACGGCTTCTTAATCAGCTTTGGCGCCTATCTTGAAATTATCTTTATGTCCTGCCCTACCCTTACAACGTTCTCGAACTCGATAAAGATTTCAGGTCGAGTTCCCTTCGCTGCCAGGACGGGGCCCAGGAAAAAGCGGCCAATTCCGACATAGACTGAATACGATTTTGGTGGAAAATCAGTTTCTAACACGAAACGACGGATTTTTGGGTCCAAAATAGAGAAAAATTTAAAATACCACCAAAATGCAGAGAAGAAAGATTGCGATGTGACGACCGAAGGTCAAGAATCTTACAAGTAGAACAGGACATGCAGATCATAACTCAAAAACCAAGCACCTGCATATCAAATACAATATGCAGAAAATACATGATGACCTTTTGAAGGTTTCATAGTATGTGTTTTGTAATGTATTAAAACATTATTATATACCTATATTTGTGAAATACACAAGAACCGTCAAGAATCATCTTTCTTAATACAATATCTTACTTTCCACTTATTTTAATTTGTTTTTATTTACATTGTTTTTAACTCCAATTTATTGTTTTAGGTCTATTTATATCACGTCTTTGTTTTTCAGTATCTGTTTCCTCTGCTATTTGTAAGTCTTTTCCGTCTTCAAAGCTTTTTATTTTCCTGTTTTATTTTTTAAATTCCTTATCCTCTATAATTTTCTCCCATCTCCTTTGCCTCAATGTTCTTCGTCATCTTATTCTTGGTTTGCGAGGTCCTGTTGTTTAATAAAACGTTTTAATTATTTTGTTACATATTACTTAAATAAATATTACACTAAACTCAACTTTTTAGATATCATTGCATTCAGAAATAAATACTTCTTCAAACTAAGGTATTAATACGTTTCCGTTTGAAAAAAAAAGTGATCATTGTTTAACATTGAAATTAACATTTAACAAAGTTACGATTACGTCCACTTCGTAGATCTTGAAGAATAATTTAGTAAAGTTCTTCAAATCGGCTAATAAATAATGAAATTACTGCCTTGAGACGTTTTTTAGGAACCATGCTGTATAAGAGTGAAATTGTACTTTTGAGATGGTCAGCAAGTAATTTCTGGGTTATCCAGCATGTTGAGTTTTATTGTAAAGTTAGACGTCTGTCGTAACTAGATTAGTTTGTTTTGTGACTACTTGTCACGTTGTTGGTAACATTCTCTATTTTTTCCATTTGTTTAAACTTGTATTTTTCTTTTCGTGCCATCTTGTCATATATTTGTTTAAATTTTGGTTCGAGTTTGCTACAAATTCTTTTTCTACCGTAGCTTGTTTATCGTTTCTTTGTCGCTTTTTTTCTCTTTGTTCTTATCTCCGCTGTCCGCTAGAAAGACATTACTTTCCGTTTAATATTTCGTCGGATTTGGCTACACCGATTCTGATAGTAATCAGCCCTCAACTTTGGTCGGAATTTTTAGCATTACTCCTGAGCAAGCCTCCACACCATCTTGAGGAATGTTTTCTTTGGTTGTCTTTCTTAGCTAAGACGTTATCTCTCTTTTAGGTTTTTTTTTCCCTCTACTTTCCCACTTTTCGTTTTTCCTATTTTCTTCTTTTTTCTCACAATCACCATCGAGCTAACCGCCGTCAATTTCATTTCTAACCTTTGTGCGTCACGGGCTGTTCAAGTTTCCCCGGGAATGGCAGAGAAACGTAACTCCACGAGCGCCACCAGGACCTTTGGCGTGGAACCTGGATCCTTACGGATTTTTGCAAATTTTGTTTTTTATATTATATTTTGTAAACCCTAACAAGCTTGCGACCGAAAGGGTAACTATTTTTTCTATTGTTTTTCTGTTCTATTATTACTTATTTTCTCAACTTTGTTAATTTACTTTTCTTGTTTACTGTTTTTCTTTTATTAAATACGAACTTGTGCCAATTATTTTGATTTGTTTAAAAATTGTTTTCTTTTTTTGCGTGTTCTCGATCTTATTTTTCGAATTTGAAATAAGCGATAAGGATTTACCTAATAAAGTTTAGGAGCTGGTTCTAATTTGTAGCGCTTAGACCCTTTTTTAAACCCTTGTCGTCTTCACTAGATTAGCAGACAGCCACCCCAGATGAATTCGAACTTGTAATGAAAAAAAAGAGGAACGTTATAGGTTCATCGATCTAAGCTAAAAGAAGAGACTTAACTATCTCATACCCAAAACTTTATGAAGCTGATTATCTTAGACACAATAATATATTTCTATCACTGCTATAAGTTACTCCAAAACTCTTTATTAAATTTCAAAAATGGTCTTCTTATGGCTGAAACGTTTAGACCTTTATCGTAACTAGGGTCTGCACCAAAGAAACTCAAGACTGTCAGGCTTATCTCAAATTTTTTAGCAAATTCCAAAAGCAGTTATTTTACGTCTGAAGCGTTAGCGCTCGATGTCTTGATATGACTGACAAAGATCTAACATGTAAATAAACATCGAAGCGATCCGATACGTTTCTTACGAGCTGCGGAGCAACGCTCGGAACGATACGTTGCAGCTTTGTTTTGTTGCCATAATAAAGGGTCTTGCACCCCTTAAGTAAAGTATCCGAATAAACAATCGAATTGACTCCACCGCCAGGGTCTGCGTCCAACTGTTTCTTCTGGTGGAGATGATACGCGTGTGAAAAATCTAAATTCGACTAGCAAAGTGCGCGTTGTCGATGGTGGTGGAGTACTGGCATAATGACGTCGCTAATAGCTAATAGGTGCCCATCGAAGCCGCAAGGCACTTCCTTAACTTGTAATTAATTTAGTTTTGCAGTGTGGCGTTTGACATAGTTTCAACTTGTTTGACATAGGGGTAGACAGACGAGTAGTTAAAGATAAAAATTGTTACTATTGTCTCGGCTTCTGCAAACAGAAGTTGGCAACGTTTAGTCGCATTACCGTCAGCCGTGACCAAACAAAGTTTATCTTTAATGGAGACCACAAATTCCACAATCGAGCCAGAAGCGATTGTTCGCGGTTTCAAAAGCTAAAATTCAATGACTGAGTAAATCGTAAATGTATCGGAACTGTAGATTAAGGGTAGTAAAATTTTTTGAAATATTATTCGTGACCTTTTAAAGAAGGTAAATTGTGGTATTATGCAACATTAAATATTGCATTAACTGCATGAGCCCAAAGTTTAATTTTTATTGCAATATTCAAATTTGTAAGGGTTCAATGTTGAACAGTTGGAGTTTATTAAATAATCGCCTGGCCTTACAATCTTAATAAATTAAAGTTAAAATAAATCAATTCAAAAGTAAACAACTTTCAAGGGTCTTCACTACCTAAGCTCAGATGCTGCAACTGCAACACAAAATACATGGATCAGCAATTTTTTGATTAAACTACGGCAAAACCGGTTAACAAAAAATAGTAGATTACACACCGAGGTGGAAAATGTTTCCTTTCTGTCGAGAGCTAATGCTCGAGACAGAAAAAAATTTCCACCGAGGTTTGTATACTGTTTTATTCGCAATCTTTCATTTTTCGAGGTTAAAAACGCTACTAGGCCCTGCAAGTGTATTTTTGGGTGCAAACATCAAGAAACGGGTACGGTAGCGAAGACCCTTAACATTGAAGAGCCAAAACACTAAAGAATCAAAAGTGATTGCCATTATAGAATTTAAATAGCAACAATTTCATAACTTTTATGATAGAAATATTAGAAATGGCAACACCACCATACATTAACCTAATAATTATTAAAATGTTTTTAGTGATTGAATTACAATAATTAAACAAATAGAACTTGGTGGTTGACCAGTTACGTAAAAATAATTATTATTTATGTATCAAGAGAATAAACACCGATTTTAATCCCGAGAATGTAAGTAATGCACGAGACGAAGCCGAGGGCATTTTCATTCAAGTGATTAACGATGTTTATTCCAGAGATGCATACAAAACTTTCTTCCCAACCGTTTAAGTTAATAATAATAATAAATTAGAGAAGAAATAATTGTTATAATTGACAATTACCTAAATAAAGTTAGCTGACGGTTATTATGGAAACGAGTTTCTTTATGTTATATCGACATTTTTTTTACTTTATTCCCCGGTAATAAAGTGGCACTTTATTCCCGGTTGGGAAGAAAGGCTATTATTATTATAAGCTTTTATCCAAAAAATTGCCTTCTTCTTGGATACACCATAAAACTTTCGAATAGATTACAACTTTTGGTAATTGTTTACAATGTCCACTTTTCGCTTTTTGCGGCGTTTTTTTTGAAAACCATCGTGAAACATCATTATAATGCCATTTTGAGCAATAAAATGTTGTGCAAATGAAAAATAATTTTATGCAAAATCTATAGAAAAATAAGAAAAAAAAAAGATGTGCTAGGGCAAGGAAAATAAGAGTAAAAATAAAGTAGTTTGCACAAAAAAAGATACTGATTTTCGTAATGTATACATGGTGACGAATGCGTTGGTGTAATTAGTTTTTTGAAAATCGAAGAGTGGGTAAAGTAAACAATGACCCAACTTTTTAACTTTGTATTAGTTAGGCATTTCAAATTGCACATTATTATAACTTGAAACAATCCAGAAGTGCAGAAGACTGGGAGGCTTGTAAAAAGCACCAGAGACTGTACAAAATGGAAATAAGACAAAGACAACGCGATGCATGGAGATCCTTCTGCAGCGGAGTCGAATCCACTGCATCAGCCGCCAGGCTGATGAAAATTTTATCTAAAGATCCTAATCAACAACCGGGCAGCTTAAAGCGGGGAGATGGATCCTTTACTTCCACCCCTGTGGAAACTGCCCACGAATTGCTGATAACACACTTCCCGGGATGCACCCTGGTATCCGATCATCGATGGCCGGACTCCGCTGCTCCGCAGCCCTGTGAGGGGGACTGGGGAGTGGCGGCCCAAGTCGTGGACGCCAGGAGGGTGAGCTGGGCCATAAACACCTTCCTCCCATTCAAGTCTCCGGGTGTGGATGGCATATATCCGGCGCTGCTTCAGTGGAGCCTGGATGTTCTGCTGAACGACCTGGTGCGAATCTTCCGCGCGTGTATCGCTTTGAGATACATACCGCTGGAGTGGAGGGAGGTAAGAGTAATTTTTATACCAAAGCCAGGTAGAGCGGACTACTCCCTGGCAAAATCATATCGTCCGATCAGCTTAACATCGTTTCTTCTAAAAACGCTGGAGAGATTGTGCGATAGAGAAATCAGAGATGTAAACCTACGGGAACATCCATTGCACCCCGGGCAACATGCTTACCTCCCGGGTAGATCCACTGAGTCGGCGCTGCACGCTGTTGTGACGCGGCTAGAAAGATCCCTAGAGAGTAAGATGTCAACCTTAGGGGTATTTATAGACATCGAGGGAGCTTTTGATAAAGCAACCTTTGAAAGTATAGGACTGGCTCTGGCAAGGCGTAATGTTTCGCCAACCTTGATGGGTTGGATTGAACACATGCTGAAATACAGAGCGGTACAAGTTAGTGTTGGAGATCTGGTTTCGAGAGGTGTGGTGAGCAGGGGGTGTCCTCAGGGGGGTGTTTTGTCCCCGCTGCTATGGGACATAGTAGTGGATGACCTCTTGCGGCGCCTCAACGATGCAGGTTTTCACACAATTGGATACGCAGATGATATAACAATTCTGCTAACTGGGAAGTTTGAGAGTGTTCTCTGCAATTTGATGCAGACAGCACTGGGCATACTTGACAAATGGTGCAACGAGAAAAACCTCTCCGTTAACCCTGCAAAGACGGAGATGGTTCTGTTTACACGAAAAAGAAAGATGGGAGATATAAAACTTCCCCGTCTTAAAGGTACCCAACTCCACCTGGCAAAGGAGGTCAAGTATCTGGGAATAATACTTGACAGTAAACTCAGCTGGAGCAAACATTTGGAAGTAAAAACAAGCAAAGCATGTGCGACCTTTTGGCAGTGTCGTCGGGTTGTGGGGAGGGCATGGGGCCTCACCCCGAAAATCCTTTTATGGATCTACAAAGCTGTCATTAGACCTATGTTTTGCTATGGTGCTCTCGTTTGGTGGCCCAGAACCAAACAGAAGAATGAATTGATACGCCTCAACCATTTGCAGAGACTGGCATGTCTTGCGGTGACAGGCGCTATGAGATCTACCCCAACTGCTGCCTTGGAGGTGGTGCTATGCATGACCCCACTCGACTTGTTCGTGGAGGCGTCGGCTCTGGCCACGGCACTAAGGCTGCGGAATGGAGGAATGTGGCAGGAGAGGGGTAGGGGAACCCGACACGGGGCAGTGCTGGATGGGGCGATTAAGAGATCACCCATCATGGGTGCTGAGATCGACCGGGTAAGAGCAAAATACTGCTTTGCCAGAACCTACACCATTGCGATAGAAACTACAAGTAAGACAACGCCGGATATCTGTATATATACAGACGGCTCAAAAACCAGTCAAGGATCCGGCTGTGGAATATTTTCTGAACAGCTGGTTCTTGGCGAAAGCCTAGCTCTTGGAACCCATGCCACTGTCTTTCAGGCAGAGGCAATGGGAGTAATCCGGGGAGCCACTATAGTTGCAGAACGCGAGATATGCAACAAACGAGTGCAGATTCTCACGGACAGTAGAGCGCTGCTGCTGGCTCTCGGCGGGACCTGTGTCACGTCGAGGCTGGTATGGCGGTGCCACCTGGTTCTTGAGAGGATAGCGCAAACAAATGCCGTTGAACTCATATGGGTCAAAGGGCATTCTGGAATACAGGGAAATGAGAAAGCGGATGAGCTGGCGAGGCGGGGGTCGAATAGCCCTCCGACAAGACCGGAACCGGTTGTGCCCTTGTCCATGGCAACCCTCAACTCCCTTATAAAAACGGATACCCTGAAGAGTCACACCGACAGATGGGTATCGATGGAAAGTTGTCGACAAGCTAGGGCCGCTATCAAAGCACCATGCCTGAAGACTGCAAAGTTTTGCCAACACCTGTCCAGGGACGGCTTGCGAAAGCTAGTGGGAATATGGACAGGACACTGCAGGCTAAATGGGCACCTACACAGAATGGGAGTCGTCACAGACCCCACGTGTCGCGGTTGCAATGAAGAGGACGAGACGGCGGAACATGTGTTGTGTCACTGTCCGGCGCTCGCACCAATTAGAGGATCCATACTGGGGGACTTCTGGCCGAGTATGGCCAGCATTGCCGATACCCCACCGGGTCTGGTCCTCAGGTTCGTCGAGAAAATCGGCTGGACTGAGGGCTGAACTGGGAAGGGGGAGCGGCAAACTCGAGGGGAGGTACAATGGGCCCACCTGTGTGCCTAAGTGCCGGTGGGGTCCTCTGGACCCCACACCCTCAACCGAAATCCAGATCCAGAACTTGAAACAACTTTTTAATATTTTTTGTGGACATCCATGTCACGCCACGCCACTGACTTTTGTTCGTAACATTAGTTACCTAAAGTTTTAGGCAAAGAAACTTCTTTCTTAATTTTACTTTCCAAAATAGTTTAATATTGTTAGCAATAATATGTATTTATCTACCTCTAGAATTGTTATTAACCTCAATCTCTATGTCTCTGGCCAATTTGTGCAAATTTTCCGTAGCAAAAAGTGTTCAAATAGACTAATTAAATTTAGGCAACAAAATCCATAACTTTGAAAAAAACTGTATTCAGCAGTCATTACATTTTTTAAATCAATTAAAATTAATGAGCAGCGGCAACTGCCGGTTTGCTCTTCTTCACCTTCTCAACGGTCTTCTTCTTCCCAACTTTCTTGGGAAGTTCAATTGGAGTCTCTCCTTCGGTCAACCAGAGCTCAATGTGGCACGGCGACGACATGTAAGGGTTGATCCTACCGTGAGCGCGGTACGTTCTACGTCTAAGACACGCAGCCCTGTTGACCTGAATGTGTTCGACGAGAAGCCTGTCCACGTCCAATCCACTGTAATCTGCGTTGGATTCGGCGTTCCTCAACAACTGCAACAGGAATTCAGCGGATTTCTTCGGCCAACGACCCTGAGTGGTACCAAACTGCTTAGCTTGGGCGCACCGACCGACTCCACCGTTGAACCGTCTGAAAGGCACGCATTCCTTATGTTCCAATACGTTCTTCAAGTACGCTACGGCGCGTTTAAGGGGCATCTTTTTGATGGCGTTGGCTGTTTCGCAGGTGTTTTTGAAGTGCACTCGCAAATTTGAGCCACGTGCTTTGCACGATTTCACGGCGTTATCGGGTTCACGAGCGTACCGACCCATTTTAACCTGTAATTAGGGTTAATGAACATTATGACGAGGAAATTCTCAAAATTTGGAGATAATTCATGCAGTTTAAGACAAAACTTACCCTTTTAACAACTCACGTTTAACTGTCAAACACGACAGAAAATGCGGAAAGAAATGGCCGACCAACTCCGCCGGAAATAGTGTCAGAGCGCAGGATTGCCAACTGTCGTGACAATTCCCCAGATTTGCGCGGCAAAAATAAAGTTGGGCTTAAATAAGGCATTTGAGTAAATCAAATGGCTAAAATAAAAAATTATCTTTTTTCTATTTATTGTAATATTTTTTATTTGCAATCAACGTTTACTAAAAAAAGAAATTATTGATTATTATGACGGCAGCAAAATATGAAATTATCCGTCTTTTTCATTGCTTTTTGTTGTGGATGTTAGCTTCACTATAAATAAACTTTTTTATTTGTATTATTACTACAATATTTATTAACTTAAAGATTCAAGAATAAGGTAATAACAAAATAAGTATAGAAGTTACAAAACTCTGGTTCCCACAACGATTTTTTGGGGCTTGTTGATGTTGAGGTAGAAGAGCATGGAGGTGAGACTGATGACTGAGCACATGGCTATTAAACAGAAAACGTAGCGAAACCAGAAATCGCTTTCCATTAGTTCGATGTCGCTGCACCACCAAACGAGACACATGACGAAGTTCTCCAGGAACACTAGAGTGAAAAATCCATAATAAATAAATTTGGCCTTTTTAAACTTAATTTTGAATTCTACAATACAAAACAAGTAAATGAGACCTATAAACAAGAAAAATACTGCTTTAGCCCTTTTGACTTCGTCACTTTTTACGTCATAAATCAAAAACGCTTCAACTATAACCAGATGGCCCATAATCAACCAAATGACTTGAGTTTTATAAAAATAGGCAAAGGAGGAAATGGCTAAAATTCTAGCTAGAAGAAAACAGAACCACCAGCAAAACGCGACCATTTTCCCCGCCAAATCGTCCTCGGGTAGTCCTTTGACGTAGCCGATCCGCCTAATGTTGAAGTCAGGTTCTGATACCCCCGTTTCCCTGAAAACGCGCCGTTGGGGTCCGTCAACCACCGAAGTTTCTCGTAAGGCATTAGGTTTGTCTTCAATAAACGATGTTGTAGGTTCTAAATAAAAGTCGCTACTGCGTCGTCGTTCGTTAAAAACTGGAGGTTCAACGTTGTAGTTGTCTTCAATGCTCGAAGTGTTAGGCCTAGCTGGAACTACTTCGCGGTTATGGAGAGGCATTCTTAAATCGACATCACCATCGATCCGGTCTATGCCGTGATCAAACTCTTGTTTGTAAGATTTGAACCAAGGGTATTGTTTGCCGGCTAATTTTTGGCTCTTGAACCTCTGATAGAATGTTGTTGTTGCTGCCACTTTAGATAGATTGAATACTAAACTCATCACTTGCACGTCCACTAAAATTTGTTTTAATAGTTAAGATACTATTTGGGGCAGTGTTGGACAAATCACCTGTTTCTCTATTGATATCCAGAGGTTGAGTCATCAAAATGTGGACTTGAAGGAGGATTTGAGGCAACGATTGGAGGTATGCCTGAAAAAACTGGTAGAGTTCCACTGTACGGGGGGAAGAGACAACGGAAATGGCGGCAGCAATTTCTTTCTCATCATCACTTCTCGTTGCTTCAATGGACCAAAAGATTCTTTCGGCGTACCTAAAATTTTTGTTTTAATTTCTTGAAAAAACTGAAATAACGTAAATATTACCTCCAGATCGCCCAAACAGGGAAAAGTGTATGTTGGGCAGTTTTCAGTACAAACCATTTAACGTTTTCTTTGCCGCACCCTTCACGGTCTGGCCACAATTCCCACGACGACACTGTCACGATGTAGGACCCCAAGGCTGGGAAATACATGAACGAGAGCGTAAGGGAAGCCCAAATGGGGTTTTCGTCATCGTAATGTCTATAAACCACACAGAGATCACTTGCAAACAATAGAATATAGAGCAAATAGGAGGTAATTGACGGCAGTAAGTAGTTCACTAGAGCGTTTTGATGGGGTGTCAGTTCAAAGCCCAAAAGGGTGGTCCCGGGTTTGTCTTCATTACTCATTGTTCATTGCGGCTTCAATGAAAAACATTTCACAATCACATTTGTTGTATCTACATTAATGCACTTTACTACACTACAGCCAAATACAATCAGGTTTTTGTTATCTATCAGATAAGGAGGAGTTAATGTCAGGGCGAGGAAATTCTGACGATTTTATGGCTTAAAAATTCTCATCTTCTATTTGTTTTAATTTTAATCACAAATTATATACACAACTGCCGAATTTTAAGAAGCTGGTTCTAAGTCATGTAAATACATTGAATGTTTTTCCAACATTTGCGCCACAGGATCTTCCTTGTTGCATTCTTTGTCGTACTGGGGACCAATTGCCCATAAGGAGTCAAGATCATACAAGTTTCGAGCTTCTTTAGAAAATATGTGCAGAGCTATGTTACCTAAAATCAGTTTATTGTTAGAGTAGCTATAGTAAGAAATTAATTACATTACCTAAGTCTAGTGCCATCCAGTCTTTGGAAGTTTCCCCTTCTAACTTGGGAATGCGATCAGACTGATCCATCTTCTGCTTGTATACCCGCCTTACAAACTGTGCTAATGCCTGCATGTGTTTGTACGATTTTGCACTGACAATAACAATATAATTAACATATTTAACTTCCTTTGGAACTGAAGCAACAAAAATTTCTTCCCCATTTTCTCGACGTAATACTTCGACTAAATCTTCAACATCAAAAACCCCAGTAAGACCTCCTAATAAAATAATATTAAAAAAATAAGTATAATATAAGTTAATTGTGACAAGTATTACGTTCTAAATTGACGCCTTCGAATGGATCTGGGATATCTTCAGGTTCCGTTTCGAGCAATTCTGCATATTTGTTGCGTTCTTCGTAGATGTCCAGGATAACTTCTGCGTCTTGGTCACGAAAAACTTGGTACTTTGAGCCTATTTCACCTAGAGCGGGATTTGCGGCAATTTTGACATCATTTTGGTTGGGAACATGAGACTTTCTCCTCAATTGCGTTCGGCACAAACATTGGCGCCAAGAGCGCAAATTATTTAAAAGTCTTGTGCTCAACATTTTGTAATGTTGACATAACCTCACAAAATCTGACAATTTTAGAGAGAAATGGCGCAATCAGGAACAAATGAATTAGAAAGAGATAATAAGGCATAAATGTCAAACTTTTACCACCGGTAATTTGACATTTCTACTTGCATATGTGTTTGATAATGAAAAAGAGAGATCTATGCACGTTACGGTAAGGTGAAAAGAGAAAAAGATAATGACGTTGGTGCATAGATACGATATTTCAAATCACGTGTTTGTCAACAATTATCAATGATCTCTCGAGCGATAACATCAGACGCTTTTTCCAAAATTTCAAAAATACTAGTAAATAAATAAAGACTAAAGACTAGTAAAAACTCGAAAGTAAACAAACAAATAGGGAAGAGGTCACCGCCACTAGATGCCGCTGGTGGTAAGACGGTAGACGGGCGACAGACGTGAGCAAGTCGAAGTAAACAGTGTTCAATTTTTGTATGTTGTTGTTAATTACCTTACAACATATTAAATGAATTGAATTATTACACTACATAAAGTCATACTACATTCACTTTTCCTTGTTACACTGTATAGTTATTTTCTGTTGGTAGTTAAAGCATTGACCGCTAGGTGTCGGACTTCGGACTTTCCTCATTATTTTTACAATTTTTAGTGAATTTAAAGAAAAATTTTTGCTAAATATTGCCTAAAAGCAACTCAAAAGTACATATTTTAATTTTACATAATTTAGTAAATTTTTTTATTTTAATTCTTAGTAACTGGATTTTTGGAAATAATGACTATGTAAAGTGTCTTTCTTGACTGAAAAGGGCATTTGGATAAAATTGCGTAACTGTTTTTTCTTAAGTTATAATTTTTTTCTTAAGTTATCATTTCTGCCGTGTTGTACTTTATTGTTGAAGATAAAAGGTGGCAACGTGTGCGTCGACTGGCGGCCGCGTTTGAATTTGGCGCCGGCATAGGGGGCAGCACAGTCAACCACAAGCGTAATGATAAAATGGAGTACTCATTTATACGTGCAGTTTATACACAAAATTTAATTAAGTGAATTTATGTATATAATCGTTGATAAGTGTAACTATTAAGTAAAATCGCGCTAATACAAATGTGATTATCAACGTAGTATAGTTTAGTAGGGCGGATTCCAAGTGGAAAGTGAGTTTTGGTCGGTGTCCACACGGGGTCGAGCTGAACGACAGAACAGAGGCCGACGGTGTCCATGGTGAGTTTTCCGACATTTCCGCCAGTTTCGTGCGGGTTTCCGCGCTCTTTTCGCTGTGCGATTGCAAATTTCCCGTCGATTTTCGAAATTCGATCGATATAGCCGCTAGTGGGCTTTGGGAAAAACGAAAGAAATCATCGCGGACCGCCATTGGTTCTTCGAAAATCAACATTTCCAATGGCAGATATCACCTGATTGGTCGCGTTTCGGCCGTCGCGACCAATTAAACGACGATTGCGGCACCGGGACGCCAAAAAATATCGAAATCCAGAGTTCATTGTGCTCGGCGAGTCATAGCCGGCTCGATTGATAACTCCGTGATGGCTCCTTATCCGGATTGCGCGTTGCAGGAGCGGGAAACAATCGAGCATCGAGGTGGCGACGCGACGGTGGCCACCCGGACGCCGCCCCCCCGCCCGGCGCGCTAATCAATTTCGTAATTACCTCTCGCACACATCTTCTGTTTCTGTTGTTGGCCGTGGCGGCGGTGTGATTGCGATTTCGGATTAACGGTTGCCATGGTTATTGTTCTTAATTTTCTTTTGTTGACCAGCCCGCTGTGTTTTCGGCTGCTTTTATATCGATTTTAATTGTCGCCGCGATCGGATGTTTTCATGATCATTATTCCCGTTAATTAGCGAGCCAGTTCGATTGATGACAGTCGACGGCGTGGTGGGGGCACGGCCGACTCGATCTGATTGGGCCCTGGGGTGGAAAGTTGTACCGCTCATGGTTACTTTTTACACATAAGCGTATAGCTTTTCCCCTTTGGTCCCGGTTACGGCTTCCAGGTACGTTACATTCCATGTCACCCTCTGTTTGAAGGCCGATCCGCGCCATTTCCGGCTTAAATTGCGTGGGTCGCCTCCATTGATTTTAACCTCAATTCCCGATCTCCGAGAGGAGACTCGCAAATCAAACAAACCGCCCCCTATCGTCCGAAACGATCCGTTTGCACCCTTTACCCCTGTTGACCGGGCGCCTAAAAACAATAACACGACGCCCAAAACAAAACGACATCAGTTGTCTAGTTTATTGCATCGCAGCGAGCCGTGTCGCTTTTTAACCAATCCACGTAAGTATGTGAAAGTGTTTCGTGCATTTTTCCACTTTTAACCTGAATTTACATCGATGCGCCGAAATTTCACTTACGACACATCGACGTGACGTCATAGTGCACAGGGCGTCCTACCACCAACAAACACTTGGACGTTTCCTCTCTATTATTAGTTCTAACTATCAAATTGAGTGTTATGTTTTAATGTTATTTGTTACAAGTTAGAAATCCAACAGAGTGATCTAACAAGTAGGGAAAAGTGAGTAGCAGAAAGACTGCCCTTTTACTGATGTCTATGATATGCACATACTTAACATTGTTGTTCAATTATTGGAGAAAGATCTCGAAGGTTGACAACAACCAATGTCATTTTTTATCATTTCAACAATTCAACATTCTTGTATATCATATTTGTTTATTCCAATAGTTACAATTAATTGGTTAGTTTTAAACAGAAAAAAAATTGTCATAATGGGGCTCTTTGACACGAATTTGACAGATACAGCGTCATGCGAAATAATTATTGAAGGTGACAATCAACTTGGCGCATCGCGATGCTAGAGTTTGAATAATGTAGAAACTGACTTGTCAATCATTTTTGGTTCGGTCCATATTTTTGGACGGGCAACACAAGTTAAAGCAAACTGATGGGCTGTTTGTTCTAACTCTTTAGTCGTACGGCAGAATTGTCAACATACGCGTAATGTGCGAACATCCAAATATTGAAGCGCCCAACTGCAATAGATGAACGAAGTATAGTAGAATTTTTCTAACAGCTCCACGACCTCATGAAACTGTCAGAATGCCGGCTGCAATCAGCTGCAACACACGTATTGTATCAACTGTCTCTCTTACTCACATAGAACGACAAGTTATCTGAGTTATTCTTGATGCGGCGTGCTTCAGTAAGTTTAAACGCGTGGTCGACCGTACGCCTTTGTTGGTATCTCATTCATATTCACTGAAGCGAGCGAAACGGGACTACAAGCACCACCTCACTGTAAATCTGCTGTCTCGTTTATTTTAGTGAATTAGAATGAGACACCAACGAGGGTGCGATTGAAGGGGTGCAGCTTTGCTGTAAGTCTACACCCACTAAACCACATCACGTTGAGAACAACTCTGATATTCAGCGATATTGTGTATCCAAGATGTTTGCCCTAACATGGGTGTTTTCCATTAGAATGTTACCGCCACACTTCAAATGTAGACATCCCAGTCACATTCTAATGGCAAACATCCATGTTATGCCAAACATCTTGGATACGCAATGGTAAACTTGTCTTCTCTGCGAGCAATAGAGACAGCCGATAATACGCTTGTTGCAGCTCGTACATTTTGACAGTTTTATGTGATCGTGGAGTTGTTAGAACTACTACTACTACACTTGAACCTCGACCAGCTCAATATGTTCAATATTTAGAGATGGAGTCAGTGGCGTAGGTGTACCCACACCAGTAAATGAAAGAACTTTATAAGATCGATTTTCGATCGTATACGGTATCTTGCAGCATTTCTTGATTTAATTACACACTAGGAACTTTAATTAGTTTGTGTGTAAGTAACACGTAAAGACAGTTTTTCTACTTTGGTTCTATAATAAAGCTATTAGGATACCTAAAACAGTACTGCAATAGCTTTTTGGGTCAAATTTTTATTTAAAATTGATCCAAAGTATAAAAAAATTGTATAAAAACTTGTTTATAAGGCAATTATGGCACTCGTCTATTACAAAACTCGCGTCTACGTGGCTCGTTTTCTAAAGTTGAACTCGTGCCATAAAATGTGCGTTATGTCATTTGCCAATAAATAAACCAGTCTCTGCAGGCCATTTTGTAAAAAAATATGCTCTAATATGTCCTCAAATTAGCCATTGACCAACAGTTATCATTTTTTCAAGTCCAATAGTTTAGTTTAGGCAGGAGAAGCTTGGTTGCATACTTTTGAATAACCCTGTATATGTATACTATAATATACTGGATTTTAGCATTTACACAAAATATGTAATGCATCTTAGGTAAATTTGATTGCAGTTTTATACGAAATGCAATAATTTTAATAGCACACCTTTCCACCACCTCCACATCTTAAGTTTTTATCGCTTATATTTAATGACTTGTGCTCATTTCTTATTTAGCTCAATGACTTATGACCTGGTTAGAGTTTTATTTAATTTTAATATAAAACCAAATAATAGTATAACGTAACCCGCCTATGGTTGACATCATATAGAACCAAGTGTTTACAGGTTTGTTTCATCAACCAGTTCGAATCGTTTGGAAACTCTCAAAAGTGTTGGCCTGTCACATTAATCATATTGCCAACACTGACAAGTGTAGTGACTAATTTGAAGAACGAATACTTGACAGTTTCAAAACGGCCAGAACTGCTTGGTAGGAACAGACCTACAGAAATTTGTTTTGCACCAAACATTATAGGTAGGAACACTTAAGTACCCATAGGGCTAGTCTTACCTGACTCTTATTTTATTTCTCTTAATTATAGATCGCTACTTACCTATAACGATAGGTAAGTAAATAAATATAAAAGGTTACACGTGAGTTAACATTCTCAAAGTCTCCGATTGTACTTGTGTCTAATCTACAAGTTTAGTTACACGATATGTATCATGTGATCAAGTACGTTAGTTTAATTTGTTGGTTAATAGTATTTGCAGTCTCCGTTATGATACTAAGTTTTTCGAGCAGCTTTTAAGTTGGTGAATTGACACATAAATTACAGAAGTAAAATTATTGATTAAAGACTGGAAAATTAAAGTGATTTTTTTGTTAGTAATGTGGCTCATTTCAAACGGTATAAAATACAACTTATAAAAAATTCAGCGTTTGTTGGTATCTAGATTCAAGACTATTGATCTCGTCATTTGTGTCACATTCTCTAATGATGATGAGATAGAATAAACATTAATTACGTTCTGCGAACGCACGTTAAACGCTAAATTGTCCTACTTTCAGACCACCAGCCAATGAAAGATTACTAATTAACATCTATTTGAAGTAAAACCGCACTTAGAGAAGCGGATCGATTAAATTATAACTATTATAAAAATGCAATCATTATTGTTGTCCGCACAGGATGTCTGAGTGTAGACGTTATAGCCAGTGCGCTTCATATCTTAAAAATTGACCGTTAGCCCTTTCCATACCACATTAGCTGTACGCTTCTTAATCCCGGACCCTCAACTTTATGAACTAATAAATTTGTAATTTTTTAAAAATATTTAACTTTAAATGGCCACTATATTAATTTCTGTTTCACTGATTAATCAATGATATCTGGCTAGTAACCGCTTTTGGTACAGTCAATTTCCACAAAAAAAAAATGGATGAACTGCTGTAATTCCTATTAGGGGAGATATAATAAGCCTTAAGAGCGCTCCACAGTGTAGACCTTAGCAAACGATCGAATTACTTCGTTATTTGAAAAGGTATTTACATGAAATTTTGAACATGCATAGAAAAAGGATCAATCTTTGCCAGGATTTTGTCGAAATATTAAAAATTTTATTAGCAAGAAAAGTAGGAAATATAATTTTAATAAAATCATCAAAACGCTATGTCCCGTCAAAGTAAGACGTTCTATATGTGTTTCAGTGCATCAGAATGCAATTTCAATTCCCAGATATTATTTTTTTTTTTGTAATTGGAATTTTTTTGGCTGATAAGCGCGACCTCTACCGAGGCTTGAAAGAAACAACTCATGCGGAGTAGCAAATAGTCGGAGCTATTTTGCAGATCGATGCGGAGACAATTTTGGGTCGAACACTTGCCTGCCATGCGATGCACAGGGCTGGGACTCGTTGACTGTGGAACGCTCTTAATACGTATCCAAGATGCTTGGCCCAGCATGGGTGTTTGAAATTAGAATGTAACCGTCAATCCAAATGTAGGCATAACCGGTCACATTCTAAAGTCAACACCCATGTTAAGCGAAACATCCGTAGAAGACATTTAAATTTTAAAAGTGTGAGATGGATATTACTTTTGAAACTGACTGTACAAACGTTAAATTTACGGCGTCCAACCAAGTAATAGTTATTTCAAAGGATGACCACAAAGTAGTAGTCTCAATGGTACATCTGACAGTCATCTGTCACTCGTTAACGAGCTCCTTACACCACAATGGAATAGCCGAAAGTCGATTTTCTATGGCAACTCTTTGGTAAATTTTGAAGAAATGTTTCGGCTTTACTGCCCACTTGCGCTGATAACGAGAGGTGTTGACATTTTTATTCCTCCCGCATAAGATTTACGACAAAGCTATTTGAGCTTCAAATGGACGGGTATTTGTGAAATGTCAGGTTCTGGATTTAGCCGGAACTGGAAACCAATGACGAAATCATCCACCTGTTCATTGGATTGTTAACGCCACTACAGTTGGACGTTAGTGCTCCATTTCGCGTCTGCTGTAAAGCACATTTTGACCAGTTGCAAATAGTGAAATTATTATTATTGTCGGTTGTTAAATACGTCATGCAGGTAAATAATGTAAGCTGTTTACCTTTCTTGGTAATTAAGTGGTTCATTTATATATTTATTTAGTAATTACACGTTTTATTATTAACTGGGGCGCACTCCAATTGTGTTGACTTCATTAAGTTGAATCATTTTTTAACATTTGTAATATGTATATCAAAATTTATCGTAAGAGTAATTAAGGTCTCAATACCTAAACTTCATAGGGTGGAGAAGCTAATCCATTACTGCAGCTATCCCACTTCCATAGCTTTGTGTAGTTAGTTTGACTTCAATTGATAAGGCCACTTTTATTTAAGAAGTTATATTTTTATCTAATTATAGTGTAGTTTCGACTTATCGCCAGTTGTATTGTTATGTCCGCAGTTTTACACACCTTTGTTTATCGATAGCTGTAAGTGAGCCAAGTTTATGTCATTCTCGAAATAGCGGATTCTAACATTTAGCGAGCAACGAAATGAAGTTTTTAGATAAATAAATGGCTTCGTAATCTTTCCATCGCATCAAAATAAAGAATAATCATGATGAGTCAGTGGTAATGACTGTTTAATTTATAGATAATATATCTTTGATAATGATAGGACAATTATTGCGGTCACCTTGCATAAAATCGCTTATTTTAACTATTTTAATTGATTTGGATTTGACGTTTGCGTGTTTTCAGCGATGCTGTGGTGAGATGAGAAGCAAAGAGACGCTATGTGCCGCTTAAAGCGATGGACACATACGACTTGTTCGGGGAAGATGGATCTGGAATGTTGGAAGGTCTGCCCGAATTGGGCACTGATCACTTCGACCCTGCGGTGACGGGATCACGCAATGCACCATCGGCCTACAGCCAGCCCACCTACTCGCAAGAGACGCCTCTTCAAAAATTGGCTTCCTTTGGTGGTACAGACTTCAATCATATGGATCCAAACGCGCAAAGCATGTATGCCCAGGGCTACGGCACTGATCGACCCATGGGTCCCCCCGGCAGTGCCTACCCCCATCAGAGACAAATGGCCCGGCCGCCGGGCCCTCCTCAAGGCGCCGCCACTGCAGGAGCCCAATATCCGTACCAAACCGATAGTATGTATTCGATGCCGGATCATCAGCTAAGCAATATGGCTGACGCTAGTAACATGCAAGCCGCGGCGGGCTGGGGACAGCATGCGGCAGCAGGGTATTCCATGCATAGGTACGGTCAAATGGGGGGTTACAGACAACAGCCGATGCCAACTTATGGCCATCAACAAGAGCCCAAACAACAATTTCCACCCGCGCAACATCCAATGATGCAACAGCCCCATCAAGCGACCTACCAAATGCAACAAAGACACACTCCTCATTATCCGCAAGGGAGCGGGTATCCTACCGCTGCCGCTGGACAAGGATACGGTAGCTACATGCATCAAAGGTTACCCCATCACCACCAGTACACCCATCAATTAGAGATGGAAGTACCGACTCCGCCTCAGTATAGTCAAATGGGACACGGTCAAACACTAACAGGTCATCCCGGTTCTCACAGTGTACCTACATCGGTTCATATGAGCCAAGCACCTCATCCGGGACATGGTCCTAGTCAAGGCCACCCAAACGCGCAGCAATTAGCTGCTCAAAACCCGATGGTGCACCCCACCTCGATGGGCTACAACCAAACTCACCAACCCATGCAAACAATGCAAAGACCTATCGACGTTCAACCACCTCCACAACAATTCGCAAGTAAACATTCAGCGAGCACGTTAGGCAACGCGAGTAGTCCTCAATATCGAGCTCCTTTTCCGCAATTATCGCCTCAAATGTCTCCGCGACCCCAAATGTCGCCGCGACCGCCCGCGCCTCAAATGTCTCCAAGACCTGTAATGTCACCAGCCAAACCCAACATGTCGCCCCACCCTCAAATGCAACAAACCACGTTAAGTCCAAGACCCGCGACCAGTCTCACTCCGAAAACAACAACGGCGTCACCCGCACCGATGCCGCCCTATTCGCAACAAAGCACGTTACAGGCTTTAGAGCAAATGGTGATGCCTCCCAGTACTAACGCGACCGAATATCCGACGTATCAGCAACAAAGAAACACTTTAGGACCACCACCAGGCCCTCAAAATCCTCTATCACCAGCTATGAACATGCGAAATCAATTGACGGCTGAACCGCAATGGTCACAACATCCTTCAAGACAGCAACCACCTTCTCATGTTGCAAATATTAACGGGTCTTTGGGAGTAATGGAGCAAATGCCCACAAATCAAGGAATACCTTCGACTCAAACATTACCTGCAACGCCTGCTATACCGAACACGGGAGACCCGACGATGAGTGTGGGTTTTAGCAATAAAGAATTACGTACTGATATTAATAAACCGCCTATTTCGATGCCTGAAATGCCGACACAACTTCGGGATACGACACCTAACGTTACACCTGTTTCGTCACAAAACGATTTCACCTCTGTGCAGTCACCAACGACGAGTATACCCGACAAATTCCCTAGTAGCACTACGAATAATGAACTGAACATGACTTCATCTGGAGGAGGCGCGGTAACATCTCATCCTCCGACGCCAACCCCGTCTTCGACCACAGATGACAACATAACGAATACGCAAGAGATCAGTCTTCCATCGAACACTGAACTGAGCAAACAAGACGAAACGAGCAATACTAGCTCGACTTCGCAACAACCGACTCAAAGTAACACAACGAATAGTTTCACCGATTTCAATTGCGTTTCGAGCATGTCCGGATATCCGTCACAACCGACGCCACCTAAAGCCAACAAGATGGACGATTTAGTTCAGTCTAACGTTCCCAGTATGTTTAGTACGGACAACTCGATGTCGCAAGATTCTATTAGTGAAATGACTAAAACCGATATAGGGACGAACTCAAACGGGTCTAGTACGGGCCCGACTATTTTGAGTCAAAATTCTCAACATTTATCTCCTGCGAGCCAGCCACAATCGACACAAGTGTCTTCGGGGCAATTGACGCAACTTTCCGCCCCTACGTTAGCGGTTTTACAAAATTCGCAACATTCAGGCTTACATAACCAAAACCAGTCACAACCTGTTCAGAACCAAAATACTCTTCAGAACGCCCCCGGTAACCAAAACGTTACCGCTCCTGTTACTCAAATACCGCCGCAGTTGCCGCCGATTTCGTCGCACGGTCAAGGTGCTGCGATGCCGCCTCACACTAATATACCGAATTTGACGCCGAATACACAGCCGCCCGTTATGTACGATCAAAATGCGGGGATGATGGGGCCGCTAGGCGGGCCAAGGAGCATGGCGCCCGGGTTACCTCACGGAATGCCTCCAATGGGACATCCGGGTATGGGGATGAACATGGGACATCCAGGGATGATACCGAGTATGAACGCGCCTCACGGTATGATTCCAGGTCCAGATATGGTTGGATATCAGCCCCCAATTAGTCATCACCAAGAACGAGCAGCACTACAACAACAATTACAAGAACTATATTGTATGCCGCCAGCTCCAGAGCATCAAGAAAAAATTGCTCATTTGCAGGAAAGACTCAACATTCTCAGCCAGCACGAGGCCACCGAGCAATGTAACGGCGGCCCTCAATGCGTTCTACAATCACCTCTCTTCACGTCACCGATGATCGACAGCCCTCAAGTAACCAGCACTACTGGTCGTGGTCGCGGAAAAGGCGCTCCACGCACGAAGAAGCCTCGCCAGAAAAAAGGCGAGAAAGCAGCATCGCCCATCCACATGTCGCCTAACATTAACATGATGATGGGAAACCAACAACTTCCTGTTTCGGAAGATTGTGTCACACCTGGTGCTGGTTTAAATATAGCATCGAGCGAAATGTCAGACATGACTGAGTTATGCATAGACCCAATCACTGGGGAAATTGACGACAAGAAGAAGATTAAAGCGCCGAGGAAACCGCGCGAACCCAAAAAACCTAAAGAACCCAAACTACCCAAAGAACCTAAAGCGCCAAAGTCACCCAAAGAAAGAGGCAGAAAGAAGAAGGAACCGAAAGACCCCAAAGTTAAGCGAAAATATGTGCGCAAGAAAAAGGCAGATGGTTCAGAAGAAAGCGCCACTGACGAATCGTTCAATAGATCTTATGACAGCGAGTTTCAAATGATTTCGTCGGAAGTCACGACTCCTGAAGAACAAGCGGTAGGGGATGATTCGAAATCTCCTGATTCAGCGGATTTAACCGAGCCTCCGATTGAGGAAATTCAAGCCGATTCTTCGCAGACTCCCGTTGAAATTGAGACTTTAAACCAAGAAAGCATAGAAATTGAGGTTAAGAAGGACGAATACACTTTCGAAGATCAACCGCCGAGTCCTCAAGAACTCGGCGAAATTCCTAGAAAAATCCGGAAACCGAAAGCAGCCGCTCCTAAAAAAGTTATTGCATCGAAAGCCAAACTGAAAGCCGGACCTGGTAAAGGTAGGAAGCGCAAGGGGATTGTTCCAGATTCCGACGGGGAATGTGAAGATCTCGCTAGCACTCCACCACCTTCGCCTCCCGAAGATCCAGATAACGCCACCCACAAGAGGCGATCGGCCCGAAATACACAAAGAAAAAAGTATATCGATGACGTAATGTTGCGGTTTTCCGACGACGAATCGCCGGTGGTGCCAAAGAATAAGAAATCTGGTATTCTGCCGTCGCTTCCGCTTCCGGTTGCGTTATCTGGGATGCAAGGCGAAGACAATTCCGGCGATGGTAGCAATAAAATGAATTTTGTTTACGTCAACACCACTGAGGAAGATTCAATGGTGGTGCAACATATTTTGACGTCGAGAACCGTCCAGAAGCCGCGCAAGTCTGATGTAGTTCCCGAAAAAAAACTTGAAGAAGACGAAAAAGCTCCCGAAGAAAAAATTGAACCACCGGTTGACGCGGTCAAAGAAGAAGAAACTCCAGAGAAGCCGAAAAGTGAGGAAACTGAAAAGACCGAAGAAGAGGTCGAGGATGCTGGTGATACGATTGATGTAGAAGAGTATTATGTCAAGTACCGAAACTTTTCATATTTACATTGCGAGTGGAAAACGGAAGAAGAGTTGTTTAAGGGCGATAAGAGAATCGCTAATAAAATTAAGCGATTTCGGCAAAGACAGGCGCAGCATTTGAATATCTTTGAAAATCTGGAAGACGAACCTTTTAATCCTGATTACGTTGAAGTCGACCGCGTTTTGGATGTTGCAACACATACGGATCCGACTACTCAAGAAGTGGTCAAGCATTACTTAGTTAAATGGCGCGCTCTCCAGTACGAAGATTGTACGTGGGAATTGGAGGAAGACGTTGATCCAATTAAAATCGAGCAGTTTGAGAAATTCCGACACCTGCCAACTAAAGACAAATGGAAACCAAAGAAGCGACCTAATCCTGACTCGTGGCTCAAACTCGATAAGTCTCCAATTTATAAAGGCAATAACAGTTTGCGAGAGTACCAGCTTGAAGGGTTGAACTGGTTACTCTTCTCTTGGTACAACTGTCGAAATTGTATTCTAGCCGACGAAATGGGGTTAGGAAAAACAATCCAGAGCTTAACATTTCTTCACGCTGTTTGGGAGTACGGAATTCGCGGTCCTTTTTTGGTGATTGCGCCACTATCGACAATACCGAATTGGCAAAGAGAAATCGAGAGTTGGACCGACATGAACGTGATCGTTTACCACGGATCAGCAGCGAGTCGCAACATGATTCAAGAATACGAAATGTTTTACAAAAACGATAAGGGACAACAAATCAAGGATTTGACTAAATTCAACATACTGATAACAACTTTCGAGATAATTGTCACTGATTTCGCAGATTTGAAAGGGTTTAATTGGCGGATTTGCGTCATTGACGAAGCTCATCGTTTGAAAAACCGCAATTGCAAACTGCTGGAAGGGTTGCGCCAACTCAATTTAGAGCATAGAGTTTTGTTATCGGGAACTCCTCTCCAAAATAACGTCAACGAATTGTTTTCTCTTCTCAACTTTTTGGAGCCGAGCCAGTTTCCCAGTTCCGAGAATTTCCTTCAGGAATTCGGCGCTCTAAAATCCGAACAAGAAGTACAAAAGTTGCAAGTAATCCTGAAACCGATGATGTTGAGGAGATTGAAAGAAGACGTCGAAAAGTCTTTGGCTCCTAAAGAAGAAACTGTGGTAGAAGTCGAATTGACCAACATACAAAAGAAGTATTACCGAGGAATTCTGGAGAGAAACTTTTCGTTTTTGTCGAAAGGCACCACTCACGCTAATTTGCCGAACTTAATGAACACTATGATGGAATTGAGAAAATGTTGCATCCACCCCTATTTACTCAATGGGGCCGAAGAGCAAATTCAGTACGATTACCGTATGGTCCAAGGCGAAGATCCTGACGCGTACTACAAAGCTTTGATTAACTCCAGCGGTAAAATGGTTTTAATCGATAAACTGCTGCCGAAATTGAAAGCTAACGGACATCGAGTTCTGATTTTCAGCCAAATGGTCCGTTGTTTGGACATTCTGGAAGATTATTTGATGTTCAGGAAGTATCCTTTCGAGCGAATTGACGGCCGGATACGAGGCAATTTGAGACAAGCCGCTATTGATAGGTTTTCGCGTCCAGACTCTGACCGTTTCGTGTTTCTTCTGTGCACCAAAGCGGGCGGTTTAGGCATCAACCTAACTGCTGCAGACACAGTTATCATCTACGACAGCGATTGGAATCCACAAAACGATCTTCAAGCTCAAGCACGTTGCCACAGAATCGGGCAACAGAAAATGGTGAAAATCTACAGGTTATTGTGTCGCAACACGTACGAGAGAGAAATGTTCGACAAAGCCTCGCTTAAATTAGGATTGGACAAAGCGATTTTGCAAAGTATGAACACCTCACAAGGAGGTAAAGAATCTGGCAATCGCCAGTTAAGCAAAAAGGAAATCGAAGACTTACTTAAAAAGGGCGCTTATGGCGCCCTGTTAGACGAAGAGAATGATGGCGATAAGTTCTGTGAAGAAGACATTGACGTGATTCTAGCCCGACGCACCCAAGTCATCACGATGGAATCCGAGAAAGGTTCCACTTTTTCCAAAGCGAGTTTTGCGTCCAGTGCCAATCGTTCCGATATTAATGTTGACGATCCCGACTTTTGGAACAAATGGGCGAAAAAAGCCGATATTGACACGACTGAAAAAGACGAAACTGAAGATTTAGTCATTTCAGAACCTCGAAGGAGAACCCAAATCAAACGTTACGGCCATGACGAAAGTGCCATTGACATGTCGGAACTTGAAAGCTCCTCCGATTCAGATCTTGACGCTGAAGGATTAGGTTTGGGGATGAGATCTCGCAGGAGTAAATTAAAGAAGCGGCGGCTACGAGGTGATGATTACATCCCAAGAGAGGGAGAGAGAAGCGAAATTGTTTACGGCAGTTGGGCGAGACGTGAATGTTTCATGGTGGAGAGGGGATTGTTAACTTTCGGATGGGGTCGATGGCAAGAAATCGTACAACACTCGCAATTGAGGAAAGGCTGGACCAATCAAGATGTCGAGGATTGCGCTCGAGTCATTGTAAGAACTGGTCTTAAGAACTGCCAGGATGGTTATTAACTTTTTATGCGTTTCAGTTGCTGTATTGTTTGAGGTTTTATCGCGGAGACGAGAAGATTCGTAGTTTTATCTGGGATTTGATCACGCCTTCTGAGAATGGAGAGCAGAAGATTTCTAGAAACCACCACGGATTGAAAGATCCTGTTCCCAGGGGTATCCGAAACAAGAACAAGAAAAAGGGGAAGGATAGCAGACACGCGGCTTTGACGGACCCTAATCATTGGAGCAAGAGCGAGAAGTACGATGGTGACATTTTCTTGGAGAGCAACTACAAGAAGCATTTGGGAAGACATGCAAACAAGTAAGAACTGGTGGAATATTTTGTCACATAAGTTTTCAAAGGTTACAAGTGTCAAATAATTAAACCATAATCTCTGTTTTCCTGTTCCCAGTCGCAGTTAGCCGTCAATCTGCAGAGGATTTTTGTTGGGCTCTTCATATTACATGTATATTAAATTTTATAGCAAGAAGTCGCCTACATAAACATTACGGTGAAGGTCTCAGAAGGTGCTTGTTAAAACCGATGGATTCTCGTTGTCTTTTGCGATGGCGTCGTTGTAGTCAGTGGTCAATATATCTTATTTTACATTAAATGCTCCCCTCTATGACTCCAGAAAATTGGGGTTGTGTGTTATCAGACATGAACTTATTAAACTTTGTGTGTTCTATGGTAGAACAGGAAAATGGGGTATTGGACTATTTGGCACTGTTTGTGTTGACAAAACTATGATGACTATCATGCTAATTTAGAGAATACGTAGGTATTCACTGAAAACAATTATTCTCAAACGATCCTGAGTTGAGTCTCGTTAGTAATTGTTGTTACCGTTGGTGTAGTTTAAGTGACTGAGACGGGTTTGTTTCTAGGGTTCTTTTGCGCGTTAGGATGTTGTATTACATCAAGCACGAGATAATTGGCGATCTTGTCCAGCACATAGCCGATGGCGTCCACGCAAGGTAAGGCCCGTTGCGGCTCTGATTTACCGTAGCATATTAGCGCGCTGAGATACAATTTAAGCCGTTCAGGTAAGGTCACCGCTCAAACTGTATCTTGGTCTCCACACGATTTACTTGTTATTTTTTAATATATTGTTGGGAATCAGCCTCGCTTATTTTTTAACATGTATGCATGGTCCCTGCTTGAGGTCATGCTAGCGCTTTTAGCCAGACATGTTTCATTTTGTTGTTTATCTTATGTTTTCGGAAAATTGATCGAAATTACGTTCACAGCTTCATTGCTTATTTTTAACATTCATTCATTTTGTTATTAACACTGATTAATTGTCCGATTATTGGTTCCCAACCCCTCGTAAAACGAATGACGTGAAGAAACGGTACGGCACTCGTTACCAAATTATTGTTTGATTGCCGGTGAAGCGGCGTGCAAAAGCAACGTTGTTACGACGTTGTTTTTGAACGACGATTTGGACGTTCTGCGGAGCGTCCGAAGTCGCTGAGTAGCGGGCCTGATAGCGCCCAGTTTGTTGGTGTTCAAAATTGACAATTGGCGACGTGATCCACAGTGCCTTGCCGATAAACCCTCCCGTAACGGAGCAATTGCCTAGCGAGTGGTGGGATACGGAATGTGACAAGTCTCTGCTCGTGGGCACTTGGAAGCACGGCTATGAAAACTATACGGCGATGCGTGCTGACCCCACCCTCTGTTTCCTGTCCCGCTGCGGCCCGCCCTCAGATCGAGAGCTCCAGATGGCAACCTCTAACACGCAACCCAATACGCCTGCACTGTAAGTAGTTCCGTTCTTCGACACTAGAGCTCCACACCGACCGCCGCCGCTCTAGTTTTGTTTGCTCTCTATCTGTCTCTGTACCCTCTACTAACCACGGATTCGGGTCGGAGGCCCAAAAACACCCTGGTTATTCGATATCATTTGCCGACTGTTTAGCTTGCCCAATTTAGCCTAACTTTTATTTTTGTCATTTAATGCATGCCGTTACTGTTATTTTGCTGTCAGATCTAAGGTAAGGTTGTTGAAGTTGTGCCGTTTCACCGAAGCTTATCACCTCCCAAGAGAAACCACACACCGAGCCGAGAGCGACATCGCAGCACCCCAAGAAAACTGCCGTTTATGAAGGCTTATACGAATGAAACCACTAACGAGTATTGAGTAATGAAATATGGGATTGCAGCAATCAATAGTTTAATAATAAACAACACAGACAGTTGTCCATAATCATCACTTATACTAGGAATTATATGTAATTCGTGCTACGTGACAAAGTCTAATACTATAAATAAGTATCTATTCACGATGAACGAAAGACATAAGAATCATCAGACAGCATTTACATTAAGCTAAGTAGAGAGAAAAAAAGTTTTTACAATAAAGTTTGCTAGTGCATAAGAATATTATATCAGAGGAACTGTATTTATTGCAAACACTTTTCCATTCCCTAAAGTTATAATGGATTTGAATTTGTCTTACGTAATTCTTATGTTTTACGACCGCTTAGTAAACCTCAAAAGGGTGGAATGCATTACTACGAAGTGCAAGTAGCTGTGTGCTACTTTAGAGCGCACCGGATCATAGGGATTTAGCAAACGAAATCAAAGAAAATTGCCATTTCCTGCTGCTTCCTATTACTTTATCTTGAGAAATTAAATCGAGAATGTGGTTTCGATTGCTTTATACAGTGTGTCTAATTGAATTTATCATCTAGTGGGTTCTGGAAAAGATGAGTCAGGTCTGAGCGTCCGTCGGACGCTTCATGATCAGTTGGGCTCATAATGTTATGGATCAATTTCAACTCGATTTACGCCTGACAAAGTGGGCGGAGCGGCGCAAATCGCTTGCGCTCAATTTCAACTGCGAATTAACACGTTGAAATCCCGTAACGATTAGCGGCGGCGCCGCTTAAATTTTACATGGATATTTTACTCCCGGCGCAAGTTCAATTGAAATTAATCCTTCAGTGGATTTTCTCAGTTACGACGTACAAAATGCACCTATGCCAACTTTGATGAGAAATTCAATTAAACATGCTGTACTGCAACAGGTGTCATTCAGTTGAACTTGTACTTTGCGAATATATTTATTTTACATTGAAATTGAGAGAGAATTGAGGTATCAGCTAAGTGAACGCGTTGCGCGTGCGTACAAGCTGTTACCTGGAAAAACCTTGAACTGCAAATACCAGTGTTGGAGGTCCAAAACTCAAGGTACAGTGACTTTTTTTGATCAATTCTGTGATTTTAGATGCATCTACGCTGCTTTATCTCGAATAAATGAACTAAAAACTATGCAACATTTTGATGAGTTTATTTTGACTGAAACACAATAGCAAAAATAAAAGAAAATGTTAGTAAAATCTTAACTCTGTTAAGGTACAGCAGTAAAAATGCATATAGATTGACAAAATTTATCAAAAAAGGGACGATGCACCGTGGGTTTGAACCATATCTTGCTTATGCTATCAAAATAATAAGTGACAACTGCATTGCTGCTACTAAAAATCCCCAATAAGCACTAATACTTCTCTAGTTGGTCTTATTTAAGTTTGACGAACAAAACGTTAACTAGCTGCCAACTTTCGGCGTTACAACGGTTTCATTACATAAATTAATGGTGCATTGATCTATTGTGAGGTGGTAATTTTCGACTTTGGTCCCTCCTTCTCGAAGGTCCGCATTGTAATTGTTTTGTGACCGATTTAGCAACGACGATGACCTCGACGACGACGATACCAACGAGGATTCTAGTTTGAAATCGAAACGCGATCCTTCGGACGGCAATTCCGAAGTGGCCGAACCTTCACCAGGTCCGTCGGCATCGTCCGAAACTCAACCGCCTGACGGTGACGATCGCGACGATCCGTCCGACGACAAACCCAGCTGGCCGACGATCACCGATCTCAACACTCGACTTCGGAGAGTCATCACCTCGTACCAGAGGAACTATCGCAAAGAAGAACAGAAACTGGCAGCGGCCAAAGCTAAGGTAAGATTATATGAATCGCAGCTGTTTTATTTCAATGTGACAATTATTATTCAATCATTCAATTTGTTGACAACAGTTATTACATATTTTTTATTATTAAATGTGCTTCTGCGCTTGTATTTCAATGTAGAATCTTCAATCACATACATTTTCTTTTTGGTTGTTTCATATAAGTTTTTTATGTTTTTTTATTGGATTGTGATCAACACGGATTTTTGTGTTGGCCGCAAGTTCTATCATTACCATTTTTATTGTGCACACGCATGAAAGCGTGCTGGCTGTTCGGGTAGTATGTAGTATGCACTGTGCAGCCCTCGATAGAGCCTGCCCTGTCCTCCCCCTTGGCTGCCCTGGCTCAGGTGTCTCAACAGTTTGACGCGAGGGACGCGGCTGCCCTAGGTCTGCAAGGATGGGACCTCCAACAGCTAGCCCTTTACTTGCTGGTTAGTATGATTAACTATTTTCCTAACCATATTTTAAATAGTTTGTAGCTAATTAACCTGATAATAAACCAGTATAAACTAACGGTTTTTATAACCACGTACTTAGGCGTTAGCAATGTTTATTTTATTCTACTAAACGCAGGTAAGATTCGTACCCATTGTAGATGTGGCTCATTGTCCCTGTGTTACCCCCTTTTTAACCCTACGCTACAGGGTACCGTGACTCTTGTGCTATATACTTCATTGTAACCGTATCCACTCAGTTCCTGCTAGCTAGTCGACAACCATTATTGAATTGGGACCTGGACCAGCAATTTAGTAGCGTCTTCCTTTATTTTGGCTGTTTAATTTTGGCCCCTGTTTAAATGTCACACGGGGCGAGTTTATAACTAACTAGCCAAGGGTTATTAAATATAGTTCAGCGTTGGACTGAAATAGTACAACTCGCTAAAATATTTCTGTTATTACAAGGTGAATTATTTATTATTATTTTTCCTCGCGGTTCTTACGGTCAAAAAATTCTTAACTTTTTGTTAAATGTCGTTTCATAAAATATAAACATTTTTCTAATTTTTCTTTTTATAGATGACTTCTAATGGTTCACATTTGCCTCAATACTATACTTCATATTTTGTGGACTTTTTTTTCTATGTTCAAGTTTCTACAACAATTAGAAATATTCAAAATTTTGTAAATGTGTGTTGCGTTTCTTTGCAACCAACTTTAAGTCAGTATTAACTTCTTTTGCTCCTAAGAAGTCTGTTTTTAGTCACTTTAATACGCACCTAATTTGTCAGTCTTAATCGTCAGCAACTTTCAAATGTTTTTTTTTTGTACAAGCAATTTGTGTGCGTCACTGTTTCTTGTCCGCTAATGCACTACTAATTGGGGTTGTCCCGGTGATCCCCCTTTTCGGCAAACGAAGAAATTGATGCTCACATTTTCAGAAGATGGAGCGCCAAGGCAAACAAGCGATGGAGCACGCGTTGAGGGAGCGGGAACGAGAACGTGAACGGGCCACAATAGCGAAACGATGGACGAAACGGGAAGAAGCCGATTTCTTCCGCGTCGCCTCCTCTTACGGCGTTATTTACTACCGAAAGAAGAAGTCCTATGATTGGACGAAATTCAAGCAGTTGGCCAAGTTGGATAAGAAATCAGATGACGAACTCACCGAGTACTACAAGCATTTCGTGATGATGTGTAAGAAACAAACCGGGGTGCATTCCGAAGATGGTAGCTATGACGCCACCATTGAACATATTAGCGAAGAGAAGGCCCGAAGGACTCTTGAAAGGCTCGAACTGTTGTCGAGAATTAGGGAAGAAATTATAACTCACTCGAAATTGGATGAGAGGTTGAAGGTTTGTTTGACATCCGCCGACATGCCTGATTGGTGGATCGCCGGCAAACACGACAAAGATCTGCTTCTAGGGGTCGCCAAGTTAGTAGCGTCACAATTGTTACTTGTTTTTTTTACAGTTTTATTTTTTTTTAGACACGGACTCGGCCGTACCGATTATTACCTCTTGAACGATCCCGATTTGTCCTTCCAAGACGTCCTCAGGAAGAAAGTTCATTCAGAAGCGGCCGAAGCCAAAGAAGGTATCAAGTTGGAGAGTCACGAAGACATTCTCAAGTTTGATAAAGACGAAATTCTCGTGAAACTCGAGAAGGGCGAAGGTACGTTAAAAATAGAAAAAGTTGCGGTAAAAAAAGAGAGCAGCGACGATAAAGAAAAGAAAGTTGAAGAGAGTAGTAAAGTCGAATTGACCATAGTCAAAAGCGATAAAGTTGAGACTGAATCCGAAGAGACCACCAGCAAAGAAGAGGCGCAACCGCAACCCGCCGAAACGAAAGAAACTACCGAAGAGAAGGAAACTTCGGAAGTTGTCGAACCACTTCTGGAAGCTCCTCCAGAGGAAAAGGAAGTGGCTGAAGTCAAAGAAGAGGAGGACACCAAAAAAGACGAAACCGAAACTCCAGAGCCACCTGCTGCTGCAGTAGTTGAGGATGTTACGGACAAAGAGCCGGTTGAGGTTGAAGCACCTGTAGAAAAACCGCAAGAGGAAGCGAAAACTGAAGAAACCAAACCGACAGAAGCAGCGGAGACAGTTGAAACTAAACCACCAACCAAAACTCAATTTGAGGAAGAATCCGACTTATGCTCAAAACAAGCGGCTGAACTTAAAGCTATGTTCCCCGATTTGGAGGTAATACAACCTTTATCTCGACTATCTCAGGTCGACACTTTTGTTTTGCGCGACAAACAAGGCACGGGCGCCCTTGATTTCAGCGAAACTACCGTTGCTCAATTGTTTAATAACGCGGTTAAATGGCCGAAAGAATACGCGATCCAGGTGCGTCTCCAGCACATCATTTACGCTGTCGAAACGAAAGAGTGGCCGGCGACTAAAAGTTTTTCGGCGTACGCTACTGGAATCGGAAACGAGTTCGATATTCCCGTCCATGAATTGCCTAACGATCCCCCGAAACGGGATTCATCCACTCCAATGTCTTTGGGCGAACCTGATTTGCTCTCGATCAGTGCTGGGGGTAGTTATAAGAAGAGGAAACGACACATCGCTATTGATGTGGAAACTGAACGGGCGAAGTTGCACGCTTTGTTGAACAGTAGCCATTTGACTAACCCCAAACACGGATTGGGGTCTTGGGATGAGGATTCTGAAGACTCGAGGAGGTCGACACCGGTCCAGAATAGTCTGCAACCGCCTCCCGCTCATCAACAGACCTCGAGAATGATGAGTATGCCCTACGAGCACAAGTATCATGCGAAAACGATAGGACAAACGACGGTGATTCCAGGAACCAGTAGTACTTTAACTCCTATTGATCTAAGTTCGAGGTATGGTGGTTGATTTGCTGGTGAGATTGTACTGAATTTCGAGTTTTAGCATACAAAAGTCAAGCGATAAAGGGTTGGATGTCCAGAACGAGGTCCAGGACTTCTCAATGCCATCCAAGAAACATTCGAATTCAGCCTCGTTTAAGCCCAGCAACAAGTTGGATGATACCTTGAATAAACTGATGAAGAGGAAGAATTGCGTAAGTTTTCTTTAGTTAAGAATTAGCAGCGGTGTCCCATATGGAGAGTGGTCTTTGATGGTGATGGTTTTATTAGAGTAATTTATTTTTTGTGTGAGATGCGGATCTCATTTATGTTGGCAATTGTTATAATCTATTTTTTTCTAAAATCTATTATTATTATACAAGGTGGCTAAACTTAATTTTTCAATTTTGACAATTTAATTTTCTTCATTTTTTCAAACAGAACACCCTGTATATTTTTTAACGATATGATGTAGAAATTAAAAACGAACATTTTTTATGTAACACCCCTATGGCTATTTGTAACCATTTTCGATTCATCGACCAATAATTACAAAATTCAAGAATAACCGTAAAAAATTAGATGGTTTTTCAAATTTGGTTGGAAAACAGTAATTTTTAGTCAAAAATGTATGTTTAAACACGACCCGCTAAGCGAACAAAAAACAACTGGTAAAGCATTGACAGTTGTCAACCGTCAAATGCGTGTTCAAACGTAAGAAATCATTACATTTTCACAAACACTACGAGATGGTACGATGACGTCACGTTCAATTATTCTGGATGACTCTAGTTTATATTGTTATAAGATGACAGATATAGATGACAGATGAACATTATTTTTTCTAATAAAGTCTTGAGAACTTCCGCATCTAGTATTTAGTAAGGTGACTCGGTTTTTTACTTGGACGTTTGTGTTGCAGCCCGTGGAGGAGCCAGTGGTTGGCAAGGAGAAAAAGCGCCGGAAGTTGGACGAGATCGTCCTCGGCTTATCCGCTGCCAAGGAGCAATCTCTTTTTCCCGAAACTCCGAAAAAGACGACGGTGACACCGAGCGTCACCGTCACCCCCACATCGGCACCAGTAAGCTCCTCCCACAACTTATCCCAGAAACCCTTCACGATTACAGTAACCTCAGTTCCCTCCGCAGCGTCCTCGAGTCGTGGCGGTTCACTTTCCAACCTCCTACCTTCGAACATGTCGAGTTCCGGCGGCAAAGACAGCTTTTCAACTTTCCTCGCTCAGGCCGAACAGCAGAATCTGCTATTGAAGAAACAACAACAACAACGCAAGAGTTACGAAGCGATGATAGCGGATATTGGAAAAGTTTCCGATTTCAGTTCCAAAGTCAACTCGTATTCGCACGAAGCTAAAGTTAACAAGTGGTTGGCGGAACAGAACGCGGCTTTAGCTGAACAACCTTTGGGTGCCGATTACTTGTCGCCGAGAAGGCGTCGACCGCGCATCGACCCGACTTTGTTAGATTGGAAGAAATTGACAGGTGATGAGAACGTTTCCGTGATTCATCGCGTCACCGGCAAGAAACTGACCGGTCCTAAAGCGCCCACGTTGAAACGATTAGGGCAATGGCTGGTGGAAAATCCTATGTATGATATTGACCCTAAATGGGCGGAATTGGTTAAGGAGAGGGGGAATTTGAGTCATGATTTGCAGAAACGGTTGCCGGGAACTGGCAAGAAAGGGGCGCCAGGTAGGCCGCCGCTGTTGTCGAGTCCTACGGGGTCAACTTCGAGTGTGAGCTCGGCCAACATCAACACTTCAATGTCGACGAGCATGTCGTTTCCAACTCTCAGCGCTAGTGGTTTGAGTGGTTTAAATTCAAATTTGTTATCGGGATTGTCGGGCTTGGGTCAGTTTGACCCTAAAAACAATCCGTTGTTGATGCCGTTTGCGGGATTGCCCAATATGAACGCGCTCAATTCTATGGGTGGTTTGGGTAATTTAAGCAATATGAACCTGTTTGCTAATTTAGCGGGGCTAGGACTGCCGGGTTTAGGGATGGACGCCACTGGAATGCCGACAGAAACTAAATCAAGTGGGAAAAGCGGGGGTGGTAGTAAACAACAGAAACCTCAAGAAGCCCACAGCAGTAGTAAATCGCAATCAAGCAGCTCCATTCCAACAACGAACCCGTTCCCCTTTTTCTTCCCAAACCCGAGTCTGCTCTACACTCCTCTGGGTTTGGGAGGCCTGAATCCGTTCACACTTCAACCAGGAATGTCGGCGGCGTATGATACTCTTGCCCAACAATGTGGTTTGTTGAATGGAAACTTAAATCCGACGGCTTCGCCCAATTCGAGTCTCAAAACTAGCAAAGCGAGTAGGTCATCAACGATAACGACATCAACTACTTCAAGTTCAAAACCGATGCGTAGTAGTAGTAGAGAGGCGCAACTTCAACAATTACTGCTCCCACCTGACACTCAAATTCTTGAAAGCATCTCAAAAGCCGCTAGTTCTCTCGATGCGAGCTTGAAACAAAGCAAACTCGACAAAAAAGAAGATAAGCGGAAGGCTCTCGAAAGTTTGAGGGGGATGCTGCCGACTGATTTTACAGCGGCTCCTGATAAATACAAAGATAAGAAAGGAATGCCCGGTCTGGCCGATTTCACCAAGTTAATCGAAGCCCAAGTAGGAACTACTTCAAAAAAATCCCAAGAGCAACAAATGAAAGAGGCCATCGAGCAATTGAGCAAAAACAACTCTGAACTAGTTTCAAAACCTTTGACTGAAGAACCGATGCAAATGAAGCGGCCGAGAGAATCGTCACCAAGTGGTGGCGATGACGAGAACGCTAGTAAAAAACAAAAAGAATCGACGCCTCAGCCCCCTGACAAAACGCAACAATCCTCCAACGAAGAAGGGGTTGATATTGAAACACTTCTTCCACCTAGTACGGTTGTGAAAACTCTATGTGTGAACGTGGAGAAAATCGAGGATAAACTACTCGATGATACTGCACCCAAATCGCCGATAAAAGACGATAAGAAAGATGAAAAAGAGGTTGAGACGGCACCTGCATTGAGTAAAGAAGATTGCTCTGAAAGCCCCCCGAAAAAGGGAGCGAAGCGGAGAGGTAAGAGGAAGTCGGGCGAATTGCCGCCCATTGATCCGGAATCGGTGATTGAGAAGAAAAATTTGCGGTCTAGTGCTAGTCGGTCTGCGGCGGCGGCGGCGGCGCGGGCCGCGGCAGAACAGGCCGCCGCCAAAGCGGAGGCCGAACAAAAACTGCAACAGGACAGTGAAAGTGCGTAAGCAAATGAGAAAACTGTTTGGGTGTCTGGTGAACTGTGATACTATTGAACTTGACTGGACTCGAGTGGAAAAGAGACAACAAGCAGAGTATTGCTTTATTACATCAGTTGTGGTAACTGAATAATTACGCTTGATGAATTATGTATTCCCATATTAATAACAATGAATATTTTTAGGGTATAGTTATGCTAGTAAGCTTGAAACTTTCGACGACAAATTGTAATCAAACTGTAACATTTTAACGGTAAGGCGCGACTCGAATGTTCTCTAAAGCAAATTGGAAGTGAATTATGACGAAAACGCTCCGATTACAAACCGACGTTCCATTCGGCGACGAAATTCGGTTTTATTTTATTTCTTTTGTAGTGTAAATTTTGTCTCGATTCGGGCGGATGGGGCGGCATTGCTTGTAACTTGGGGCCTTTAGCGGTGAAATGATATTTTTGATTTTTTTTACGATTTGTACATACATTAAACATGATATAATAGGGTCCTTTGCAACAGGTTTCTTTTGAAATTGCAGTGTGAAAAGTGTGTAAATAAAATCAAGTGTTTTTTTATTATTATTTTTTTATTTAATCATTATGATGTATGTTAAATAGTGGTATAAGTCTGATCGATATTTATTATTATAGTTTTTACATTGTCGCCCTGACTTTACGTATTTATTTCTATACTTTGAATCTGCATTTAAGTCGCTGGCATCAACTGTCGGACTTTCTAGATCTGTTATCATATACAGCGTGTACAAGTATCATAGCATGGTAGCTCTCTCATTTATTGTTATAATGTTCATATAGATAATTAAATGATATGAATTCATAACACACTTTTATTTTCGCCAGCAAAGCATTAACTAGTTTTATATTTTCCTAAATTAAGTTTAATCACTAGAAAGCAAAATGTTAATGAGTAGAAAGGATTTACTTACAGCATTCTTCAGTAACTAAGTTGGCTGATTTGTAGTCTCTTAATCAGGTTAACTGTAACACGATTACAATAATTATTATTAACAGTAAATAATTAGCATACCTAATCATTAAAAATGTATGAGATGAGTGATCAGTACATGATCCTTACAAATGGCGGAGGTGACGAGTGAACTAATGAGCAACTCTAGGCTTTTCATTACTATCTTTATCAGCAGAGACGTAAAAGCTATTGGCGACAAAGTTAATCTTTGTTTAACTTAATTAAATATTTTGACCAATGATGAAAATAAATTGCCTGGAATCGATATAATTGTATTGGGAAGCAAATGTGTACAGCTCAAGCAAACATTAGCGCTCTTTAGGTTACTTAGACAACACTTGATTGTCTCAAATTTAAAAGAGGTTTTTCGAAATGTCGAAAATAGCTCGTGAACATAACATTTTGAATATTGCAGTAACTAATTGCAGCAGGACGATTCTCAAGTAGTTACTAAAGCCAAGAAGAAATCATTTACTTACATACTTTAAAATAAAAAATTTCAAACAATAGGATTAACTTTTATTCTAATCTTCGTCCTTAAGATGTTTCTGCTTCATTTTGTCTTGTTGAATTTCTAGCTAAATTTCGCCGCGTTACTCAATTTATTTTTCAGTTGCAAAATCACGTCTCTTTGTAACCCCATTGGACATTGGACGACTATTTTTTAGTTTTATGTCATTATCGAAAGAGACGAGAACGTAGCTCTCTTGGTCACCACATAGGTAGTGGTCTAGGGCGCAGTTCTAGAATTTCGGTAGCATAACTCTTATTCGGGTCTCAAATACCTACCTACTAATCGTGTAATGAAAGAGTAAATTGTTCTTCTTGGGTCATAAATGTTATTTCATGCTTGTAATCTCTGGCTTCATCTCCGCAAAAATTGACGATGACCTGGTAAGACATGCTCCAGGCGATTTTGGTCCAAAGAACTTTTGGGAGATGGCCCAGCTTGAAGTTTGAAGATTTTACAAAAATAATTCTCACGTCTTTGCAAGCCTAAAAATTCTTCTTTTTAAAATTATTTCTGAATAAACGTTTAAGTTAAAGTTTTGGGAATTTTTAGTAATACCATTGCTTCGACAATTGTTTGGTATGCTTACTTCATCCCTGTTAAGAAGATTTATAGTTGTGCTGTACCATTTTCCAGATTTAAAATTTTGAAACAGAACTACGTCCGACGTTACAAAGAACGCATTCGAGTCAAGCAACAATTTCTCTTTGCGGGTTTTATAAAGGTTTTTTTCTGATCGCTACTCAGTAGTCATTTTCATTGCATTGAGGTACTACCTGGAAGGTTCAAGCTGCAACACTGGGCGTCACGCAAAATTTTTATCTACAGATTAACTCACTGACGTCTCCTCGTTTGAGTTTTTAAGACTAACAAGAAGCTTAATTATATTTATAGGTCCTTTGTCCTTGCATCCAACATTAAGGTTCATCTTTAAAAATTTAGGACTTTAAAAATACAGTCAGTATTGTTAATAAAAAAATGTCAAAATATGTCACATGAATTTAGAGTAATCTAAAAGTCATTGCTTTATATCTTGGCCGTGAATATCCAAAATATTTAAATTGTAATATTTTTTATTATGCATTATTATTTATAAAACTTATTTAACAATCAGCACTCAACTATTTTTCTTTTTGGTTTTCTCCTTGTTACTGGCTAAAACTTCGCCGGGGGCGGGATAGGGTCGCTGCTGGTACAAAACTCCGGAAGCAGTACTGTCGGCTCTCGCTTTATTGTTCTCTAACCCATCGCTCCATGTTCCTTGGGGAACATCTGAATAAGCCGCCGGATCCATAGGATCGATGATATCGTCTCTGCGTTTTTTCCGGGAATGCCTATCATCTCGTCGATGCCTGTCTCGATCGCGATCTCGGTCCCTCTCTCTTCTATCGGAATGTTTATGGTGAGGCCTCTCTTCATTATCAGAATCTTTGTCGCTGTCTTTTTCGGATTTCGACTCATTTTCGCTGGCCATTCGTTTTTCGCGTAATTTCGCCGCGCTTTGGGTTTTCACCGATTTGGGATGGCGTGGTGGGAGCCAAGAAACCAAATCGTTCTCCATGTTCCAGTAGTAGTAACGTCCACTAAAATAGAAAAAGATTAAAGAGAATTGGGTAAAATCAGATAACTTACACTCCCTTGTCAAAGATTTCCGTCCAGTTGTTGGGGAGAGGGTATTTGAAAAGAAGTTTTTGCATGTTTCGCATGTAGCGTTGATCGGGGGTGACCACCCCTTTCCAGTGTGTCTCACACCAACAGGAGCATTCATGGTAGATGTTGTTTTTGTTGGGGCATGTAGACCAGCCTTTGTAGTTGGACTTTTTCGTCTGCTCTTGCGATTTTTTAGCTAAAAATCATGGACATTTTGAGTAAGTAAATTGCTAGTTTGGAGGTTAGAATTACTCACAAGCTATTATGCCTCTTTTAGCCAGTTTTGCGGCCAGAGCGCTCGGCAGCGGCATGATTAAGATTGACTAAGCTACGGAGTAAGCTGTTTATTTAATAATAAAGCAAAAAGCCTTCAAATTTGCCACTGTTTACAAGAATAAAAAAATGTGGTTAGGTTGTATTGGACTTACTGGTTACCTCTTAAGTCTTGTGGTTACCTTTCAGACTTACATCTTTGCTTACATGGCGTAGGCGTGGTTACCATTAAATCAAACTTCAGCGCCATCTCCGGAGCGCAAAAATTTGAAATGATATATACGAGGGGTGTATTGAAACTTATAACAATGTTCATAGAGTAGAAATGTTCTAAGATACTATTTAGGTCAACGTTGCAATATTTTTAATTAGTTAATGCGTAGAGCAAATTACGATACACACAAATGGTACAGATTTGTTCTTAAACTTGACCTCTCTTTTTATATTCTTTACACAATTACCTATAATTTCCAGAAAGTTATAGCTTATAGTGAGGATTATGTGAGCAATTTAAGAAGGAATTGAAAAGGCAACATTTGTGTAAAGAAACTACTTTATCTTTTTTATTGTTCTATAGTAGTACTAAAATATAAATTATCGCCTTTTAGTTGCATAGTAGGATCTGTAATAATTGTACAATACTTATAAAATAACAAGGACTTAAAAAATATTCTTTCTGCTCATATTTATGGCAAGTAAAGTAAAATAACGTTAAATACTGCAAAAATTGCTCTATGTACATGATTCACCTACCCTAACAACTTATTAAAACATGAAGTATGAACTAGCAAGAAGTAAATACAACTTAGCCTAAAGACAAAAACAGATATCGTGAGATCTGCTATACAAAAAATAAAGACTATATTGATAAGAGACGCATCACAATTGACTGTTTGAACTGTGGATAAATGTAAAAATAGAGAATTTCACAGAAACACACGCGCACAAATTGGCCGTCTTCACCGGCCGCAAGTTGGCAGGTTCACTCTGAAGAAGGCGTTGAGTTCGATGAGACTGGCCAAGATGAGGAAGACGGCGTACATCAACAAGCAAATGCGACCAACTCGCCTGTCTAGTTGGAACTTGTTGAGGGCAAAAACTACGTACAGCAACAACAAGGAAGACAACAAGGATATCGCGCTGTACTCGATTCCGGCAGAGTTAATTCCAACCTGAAAGTAGTTTAAAATAACATTAACTTAGAGAAGATGATTGGTCTTGAGTTAAACGACACTTTTCAACTAGTTTTTGCGGGAAAAGCAACAAATTGGTTCTTCTAAAAACAATATAAGGACCTCGTAAGATTGTGTGTTGGTTTTAGTATTTACTGGTTTCATAGTTTTCTTCAAACAAATTGATAAGAAAATATTCTCGGTCTTTCGTTGAGTTTGATACCTACATATTAAAGTTAGCTGTATAGTCTATAGTGGACAAAAAAATACTTTAGAGGTGTCTAGGTGGTTGAGGCAAGGTTTCATGTTTTGAAGTAAAGGACATTCAACAAGTCTTTCACTTTCTGTTTTGTTGTAAAGAATGAAACGAAAAAAGTCGAATCCATAATTATGTCTTACCCAGTGTTTTCCTGCAATTGTTGGCATAAAAGTAGCTTTGATAAACCAAGGCAGACCCAAACACAGCAAGATGTCGAACGTGTTGGACCCGATAGAGTTACTGATTCCCATTGACCCGTGACCTGAATAAAGTTTAAAGAATATTACGAATAGGAAATGAAGCGAAATTACCTTGCTTGGCAACAATAACACTTGAGACAGCTTCTGGAATACTGGTACCAGCCGCAAGAAATGTGATTCCCATGACCGAATCAGGAATTTTCAGAGTGTCACCTATAATAATTCAAAATTAAAAGCTGTCGAAGAAAAAGACTACAAGTTTACCAATAATGGTGATCATCCAAGCTACTACGTATGACAATGATCCTATCCACACAATACACATGATGAAAGTGAGAGGAAACCACTTTTTAAATCGCGGCTTCTCGCAATCAGGTATCGTAAACAAAAACACCAAATGAATGGGCCAAGTTAGCACCCATGTTACCTAAAGATTTTTTTTTAACACACCTACAAACGATCTATCAACATAAAACCAAATTACCTGTGTAAATTTGCTCCTTCCTTCCGGCCATTTCCAAAGATTGTGACGTTCTTCTTCATTATTTACGTCTTCCGTTTTATTCTTGTTTTCTTCAACTTCGGGCGCTTCCTCGGGCGACACTTTAACAGCCCCATTAAGGTGCGTCGGCAAGACTATGTGCACGGGTTGCTCGCTAGGCGGCGCTAAATTCTCGATATTGTGATTATCGGTCGAGTCTTTAATTTGCGCAATTTCCTTATCCTTTTGAGGCTGCAACGGTAAATGGGCTTCAGCTGCTTCTGCAAAAAACAACAACAACACAAACAATTTTTAAGTTCTAGACAAGACGGAGTTCTCACCGAGAGAATGTGCTCGAGATTTGGTGCTTGGTGTTGAAGATTCGTGCGATCTCCTAGAGTGTTTTCGTGCGTTCCTCAACCCACCTATGTATGCATAAGTATAGAAGTGCTAAATTCAAAGTGATTTTAGAAAAAAACAATTACCTCTAGCGCACCGTTGGATGGATTTGTCAAAATACATGATGAGGATATAAACTGTATAAAGTAACACTAGGGTTAGAGCTTCGTACCATTCTACCCTCTCGTCGTGGATAATGCAGATGAGGATTGAAACTGTTATGCCGTAAGCTAGACAATCTCTTGTTAGAGGCCACCAGTCCAGCGGCACCACTTCAACTCCGCACTAAAAATGAGAAATTTTTTTCCTTGTTAATATTACTTGTTGGAATTGGTCCAGTAGTGTTGGGAGTTTAGCGCTAGAATGAAGCCTCCACCGGATGTTCGCTCGTTAAAACTTGGATGAACTTCCGGAAGTTGTATTGTTACTTTGATCTCGGACCCGGTACTGAGAGGAAATTGCTAAATGTTTTATAATTCGTCATAAGTCAATAACGTCAGTGGAACTGGAGAAGATTAAATTGCTTCTGGGTTAGTTTCATAAGAAAGACTTAGACTTAAATAGTTGTCTACAACACGACTATTTTATTTCTTTAATAATTCCTGCTAGAGAATAAAGATAAACTACACCGTTGTTGTAATGTAAGCACCCAAAGCCTTTATATTCTAGAGAGAAACGTTGACCTCAGCTTATAATAATATTTTAATAATTTTACCACCCTCTTAAATCTACGTTACTGTGCAAGGGTGTGCATTCTTTTAAATTCAAGCGGACAACCTGACGAGTGGCCTCTATACAGGGTGATTTACGTAGCCCGTGCATTAGAAGTTTTTCAACTTAAAGTTAGATTAGAAATTTGAAACTTGGGAAGCAGTCATAATCAGTCATGCTCATTCTATCTAAAATATTTTGAGCTCTCTAGCTATACAGGATGTGCCAAAAGTCGGTATCAACTTTCTTATTTTAAATAGAAACGTACCATTTTTTCTACATGGTTTAATTGATCTTCCAACTATGAGTTTTTATAACACTTGTTATGTGAACTTATTTGACAATTTTTGACATTATGTTAATTTATGTGACAAAAATGGGCGATGTGGTAGCTTACGAAAAAATTCGTATCTGGCAGACGATTTTGAATTAATGAAAACCAATTTGTAAAGTACTTAGTTCGAAGTCCAGACTAACTTTTGATATTTTAATGGTGGTTCCATTTTGTACCATATGGGCGCAGACAATTTTCAAATATTGCAACCAAAAATGGTCAAGAAGTCATTTTTTTCAAATGGCAGCTACTGATTTTTTTTGCACCATTCGATAGAGAATTGTATTTTGGGATGAGTTACTTGAGCATTCCCTATACCTAACTTCATCCCCTATTAAATTAAAAACTAAAATCCAGAAATTCCATCAATCTGGCCGAAAGATTTTTTGGTTTTTCAAGTATGCCATGGAAACAAAAGGCAATTGCAACAATTTAATAATGAAATGAATACCTTACTAATTTTATAAAACAACAACAACAAAAACTATCAAGAACCATCTTAACATAATTCTAATGTAAATGTTCAATGTTAGAATCATTTTGATTACTACATTCTATCATTTTATATCATTGTGTAGCTCTTCTTATTTCGCTGGTGTCAAGACTGTCAAATGCTCTTATTGTTCTCCCTCTCAATTCGTTGCGAAGTGGTAAAGTATAAACTAAATCTTTTATTCGACCCCCAACATAAAATCTAATGGAGTAAGGTCTGGAGATAATAAAAGCATTCGACAGTCTTGGTCCCAACGAAGTTAGAAGAGGTACATACACAATCTGTTGAAAATGGATTAATAGAATGTAGTAATCAAAATGGTGCTCACATTGGACATTTACATTAGAATTTTGTTAAGATGGTTCTTGGTAGTTTTTGTTGTTGTTTTTTTTTTATAAAATTAGTAATATATTCATTTGATAATTAAATTGTTACAATTGTCTTTTGTTTCCATGGCATACTTGAAAAACTAAAAAAATCTCTCGGGAAGATTGATGGAATATCTGGATTTTAATTTCTAATTTGATAGGGGATGAAGTTAAGTATAGGGAATGCTTAAGTGATTTATCCCAAAATACAATTTTCTATCGAATGGTGTAAAAAAAATCTGTAGGTGCCATTTGAAAAAATGACTTTTTGACCATTTTTGGGTGCGATATTTGAAAATTGTCTGCGCCCATATGGTACAAAATGGAACTACCATTAAGATATCAGAAGTTAGTCTGGACTTCGAACTAAGTACTTTACAAATGGGTTTTCATAAATTCAAAACCGTCTGCCAGATACGAATTTCTTCGTAAGCTACCACATCGACCATTTGTTTCACATAAATTAACATAATGTCAAAAATTGTCAAATAAGTTCACATGACAAGTGTTATAAAAACTCAGAGTTAGAAGATCAATTAAACCATGTAGAAAAAATGCTACGTTTCCATTTAAAATAAGAAAGTTGATACCGACTTTTGGCACATCTTGTATAGCTAAAGAGCTCAAAATATTTTAGATAGAATGAGCCTGACAGATTATGACTGCCTTCCAAGTTTCAAATTTCTAATCCAACTGGAAGTTGAAAAACTTCTAATGCACGGGCTACGTGAATCACCCTGTATACGTTGCAGCAATTCGCCTAAGAGCGCTTCTCGACGTCTCCACCATTTTTACATATTTTACTATAAAATTTCTTCCATATTATAGCTACAGTAGTTGCAACGCAACCAGAATTTATGTTCCCAGAAGCAAAAAGCTTTTAAGCTAGATACGCGTTAAAACTTGGAAACAAAAACAAACTATGTATTTAAATGACTAGAAGCAGAAGCAACTGCAGCATTGTTAGCAGCACTGCTGCAATATCGCATCGCAGTTTCATAGTTTCAACAATAACTTGGTAATTATTCAATTAAATTTCTTTGATAAGTGAAGTTTGTTTAAACTCTTAACTTTTCATCTTCTGCTATTGGGGCGCGTAGCGTAAGTAGGGGATTCTTACCATTCCGGCGCCAATGCCGCAACATGCAGCGACGGCCAGGATGTTAAAGACCGCCGATCCTACGATAGTCCCGACGCCGATGTCGCCCTCGGTGATGAACGTTCCTATTACGTTGACGAAAAGCTCGGGGGCCGACGTCGCCGCCGCCATAAACGTCGCCCCCGCCACGTCCGCCGACATGTTCAAAGCTGCAACAACACGTCGTCGATCTCGTTCTCTTTCCCCTTAACTCTCCATTTTTGACTTACCATGGCATATTTTTTCGACGGCTGGGACGAAAAATTTATCACAGACTACGGCCAAAGCGACGAAGAGGTAAAGACATACGAGCACGTGCACCACGACGGCGCCATCCTGTCGCTCTTCTTCCGTAAAAAAGTCCCGGGGGAAATCGTCGATAGCTGGTGGGGTGCAATTAAGTCCTGCGGGAAAAAGCTGGATTAAAATTAAACTGGAGCTATTCGGCGACGTGTCGATGTCCATCAGGGAAATTGATGACGCGAAGAGGCCGGTTAAAAGGAGCGAAGCGAAAATTTAACGTCGTTAAGGGAGGATGGTAGTGGTTTTCTTGCAAGGAACTACGGTAGCGAATAAATTCAATAACCAGAACGATATTGAAGAATTCAGCGTCGCGGACAACTGATAACCCTACAAGGATCAACTGGAAAGGATTGTTAGAGAAATGAAACGATGAAATGTCGTGGGGTGAGAAAATAAAACGTAGAAAAATAAATGCAGGAAGCAATGAAGGAATTCACAATGGTCAATATGAAATCAAGAAAAAATCTGAAATAGTTAACTACTAATTAATCTTAAGATAAGGTTCATTGCCTATTTTAACACAAAAAAACTTGTTTTACCGCATAATATCCAAGATAAAAACATGCTTGAGACAATTGGTAACTAGAAGTTCATTAAGGGTGATTTGGAGACGAAAACTCCGGACTTGAACGCGCTACTTGCTCTATTGCATGCCGGAGGTATTTGCAAAATCTCTCAAAGCCGAGCTTAAGATTAATAACATTACTTCCAAACAGGCTGGCGGTTATTAGAATAATTCAAATTAAATTTTTCACATTTCCGCTCTTGCCTTGTTGATTTGTGGCGTTTCCGCGACTCATTTAATTGGACTAACTGAAAATTTACCGCTGACGCGTTATTTCATGTTGCAGAAAATCGCCGGCAAATTGTTAATGTAAACAAAAAAACCCCATTTAATCAATCACAGTGGAAAGAAGGGAGACATTTTGCGGAAGTTTATTTCGGTTTTGCTCATTGTCCGAACTTTGAACAATAAAATAGAGGAGTGACCATCATTGTAACGCTTTTACAATTTACGGTGATGGCTTCGCCATCAGCAACATCGTAACGTTTTGTGTTCTCTCATTTGAATAGCAACGCAATCACCAAGATTTAAACAGTCCAATAACGCGACTTGCCGTAATTTTTTTTTAAACAAAAACCCCGTTTGCCTCCATTTTCCATTTCGAATCTGGACGCGTCACGGGATTAATGCGAGCTTTTAGAATTGTAAAGCAGACGAATTTCAGCGTTGTTGATTATGCTGATGACCTCTCAATAGAGTTGAACTTGCACCGAAGAAGTCACGAATTAAATTGAATCACCGTGTTGTTTCGTGCCGACACAAAAACAACAGAAAAACAACGCGGAACGGAACCGACGACAATTCCAGAATGATGGCGTGATCAATTAAGGGCCGTTAAAAATTGCGGGAATTGGGAAATTGCCCCTAATTGCCGCTTCTCACCTCGATACAATTATTATTTCTAAAGTTTACGCGGTACGTTCCAATTGAAGGGAATTTCAGCGTCCGGTAGGTTAACAATGCCGTGTTAATGGGGATAAATTGATCGGGCGATTTGTGGCTCCTCGAAAATTTGATTGCGTCTGTAGGTGTTAATGATATGATTCGGGCGTTATGGGCCTGGAATTGTTGAAGTTAGTTTGGTATTTTGGGTTGATGGGATTTGGCGGTTGGTAGCTAAATCAACTTCAAGCGCAAACAATAACGTATTTGCAGCGATTACGTGCCAGGGCTGAACCCGCACCCAATGACCAACGGTCCAAGTTCAAAATCATTTTTTTTAAATAATAATAATAAGGATTTATTTCCTTCAGGCTACAACTCAGTTACAGGAAACAAAGAAAATAAATATACTTACAAAAAAAAAGAAACAAGTTAACAAACAGATATAACAAAATCAATACGGACAAACACTATCTGCGCTTTTAAATTCGAACACAATGTCAAAACAATAACAAAAAGTTGCGAATTACGAAGAGAAACTGACTGCTACAGCAATCAACTCACTCAACTTGCAACTAAAAATATTGACGAGATGATCAACGTCATTATAAATTTTGCACATAGCCTATCCGGCGACAATGCCTCAAACCGACCCTTGAAACTTGGAAAGTCTTCAGCATTTTAGTTTTTAGAACTAACAAATTAATTGCGGGACAAATAACGGATTGAAGTAATTAACCGTTGAGCAATTTTTCAGGAACCAAAGAAAGTATCCAGCGAGTTGGATAACGTTTATATAGCGGATTTCATTTATAGCGGAAAGGGTTTGAAAATGAGAAAACTTTATAGCTGAAGCCGAAGAAGTATTGCGTTAGGGATGGCGTAGAGAGGCTGGGATTACACATAATCACCAGGACAAAAGCGCAAAATAAGGAGTTCTTGCACCATTCTAATAATAAAAATACAGATGATAAAAAGTTAGAATCTGAGAGAGCATGTAATGCGTTATAATTCACTAATTTAATTTTTTAATTTTTGCTGAAATTATAAAATTATTTTCAGACGTTTCAGTTTCCTAACTGTCTTGTATAGATGTTTCAAATTTAGTAATAAAATTTTTCACATTTATGAAATTTACGTACCTACTTGTCCAATCACAAGTTACACGATGAAAGACAAATTAAATTTTTCCAGGAACTTTTTGGCTGCTTTATAATTTTTTGGAATTTGAGTCAATTTAAAGTTCGCTTGATTAGCGAACACATTGCCCCTTCAACTTTCAGTTTGACCTAAATTTGGCCGAGTCGTTACCCTATACTTCCAATCAAACTTGGGGCGTCTCCGTACAGCAAATTAATTATAATCAAACGTCAATCTTACCCATGATGCCGGCATTAGACGGTGTTGTGACAAAGCGCCGAGGAAACTAATAGTATCATGCCGCCGACCCGCAACACCTAATGGCACTAATTAAGCTGAGCACGAAAGCATCATCAAGAGTATTACCACTGTGACATGCACAAGACTACATTGAAGTTTCACGACTTGGTAAGTCACCTTAGATGATTCCTGGCCGAGAGGTCAGTCAAAATAATGTACGAATTCGCCCCGTTTTTCCGCATTGCACCGCAAGGACGCACGACAAGCCGAAGAGAAAGTGCGGCACAAGCGAAAATTATCAATTAATAGTTTTTTCAGGAAATCTATGTGCCAGTTTCGTCACAGATAACCGCGGCTATTGCTCAACGTTGCAGTTTATGGATTTCAGGTTGCAGCCGATAGAAAGGAAATTGGTCAATTACGGCAAAAATTTTAGTTTTTTCATCCGCACGTAACGAGAGGAAGGTTTCGGAAAATTCACAAAATTTCAAAATTTCTTCCCGATGTCAGTTACTTATGTTGAAGGCTGTTTTTGGTCGAAAGTGAATTTGCGAGGTAGATCAAGCGACAATTAGATTTTCTTCCAGGTTCGGGTTAACCGAATCGAAGTTGGTAATTCGCACAAGAACCAAACAATAATTGGCACTTAAGGCCGCGTATCGCCTCCAACTCCTTGAATCTCTTCATTTCGCTTCATTTGCGAATTGGGATCAGCAGCCACGGAAATTACACGTTGTTATCCCGTTCTCCCGGCTTTCGTTCGGATGTGTTGCTGAAATTCCTGAAACGCCCTCTATTAGTTTTCAATTCGGTGGCGCAGCATCTCCAACATTCCGTTCGTGCTCCCTTAAATGCGCCCGACCGCTGTTTATTCAACGTTTGGCGATGGGAAAACGGGGAGATGTAAAAAGTACAAGTGCGGTCTCGCGGACCAACCGGCAATTCCATTGTTATGTAATTACGAGTGCTACTCACTTGATTAGGAAATTCGAGAACGCTCACTTATCTCAACGACTCTAACCAAGTGCCAGAGAGCTCATGTTGGGAAGGTACTCGGGGGCCACCGAGCGGAATTGATGTGGAATTGTGGATTCGCTGGTGTCCGGAACGGTGCCGGAAAGAAATTGATAAAAAGCGACGGCTTGTAGGGGAAAAAAAGAAATTTATCGCAGGTTGTTTTGTTTTATTTATAATTTTGTCACGTGGACGATTTTGCTTCGGGGAACTATTGTTGTTAAATTGTATTGGGATTCACCCACATCGTTAAAATTCAGAACAAGTCGACATTGTAACTTAAGTGGAGACTGAAGACACGAACGTAAAAAAAACACCAAGTTTTAAATAAACTGTTCTAAATATACAGGGTGATTCACGTAGCCCGTGCATTAGAAGTTTTTTAACTTCCAGTTGGATTAGAAATTTGAAACTTGGGAAGCAGTCATAATCAGTCATGCTCATTCTATCTAAAATATTTTGAGCTCTTTAGCTATACAGGATGTGCCAAAAGTCGGTATCAACTTTCTTATTTTAAATGGAAACGTACCATTTTTTCTACATGGTTCAATTGGTCTTACAACTCTGAGTTTTCATAATACTTGTTATGTAAACTTATATGACAATTTTTGACATTATGTTAATTTATGTGAAAAAAATGATCAATGTGGTAGCTTACAAAGAAATTCGTATCTGGCAGACGGTTCAGAATTTATGAAAACCAATTTATAAAGTGTTTAGTTCGAAGTCCAGACTAACTTCTGATATCTTAATGGTGGTTCCATTTTGTACCATATGGGCAGAAACAATTTTCAAATATCGCAGCAAAAAATGGTCAAAAAGTCATTTTTTTCAATAAGCACCTACTGACATTTTTTGCACCTTTCGATAGAAAATTGTATTTTGGGATGAGCTACTTAAGCATATCTTATACCTAACTTCGTCCCCTATCAAATTAAAAATTAAAATCCAGAAATTCTATCAATCTGGCCGAAAGATTTTTTGGTTTTTCAAGTATGCCATGGAAACAAAAGACAATAGAAACAATTTAATTATGAAATAAATACCTTACTAATTTATAAAACAACAACAACAAAAACGATCCAAACGATCAAGAACCATCTTAACAAAATTTTAATGTAAATGTTTAATGTGAGAACCATTTTGATTACTGCATTTTATTAATCCATTTTCAGCAGATTGTGTACCTCTTCTAATTTCGTTGGGACCAAAACTGTCACTCTATACTCTTATTATCTCCAGATTTTACACCATTAGATTTTTATATTTGGGGTCAAATAACTACTATATCTACTATAGTTTATACTTCACCACTTCGCAACATAGACGAATTGAGAGGGAGAATAATAAGAACATTCGACAGTCTTAACCCCAACGAAATAAGAAGAGCCACACAATCTATTGAAAATAGATTAATATAATGTAGTAATCAAAATGATGCTCACATTGAACATTTACATTGGAATTTTGTTAAGATGGTTCTTGATAGTTTTTGCTGTTGTTGTTTTATAAAATTAGTAAGGTGTTCATTTCATAATTAAATTGTTGCTATTGTCTTTTGTTTCCATGGCATTTTTGGAAAACCAAAAAATCTTTCGCAAAATTGATAAAATTTTTGGATTTTAGTTTTTAATTTGATAGTGGATGAAGTTAGGTATAGGGAATGCTTAAGTAATCCTAAAGTACAATTTTTTATCGAATAGTGCAAAAAAAATCAGTAGGTGCCATTTGAAAAAAATGACTTCTTGACCATTTTTGGTTGCAATATTTGAAAATTATCGGCGCCCATATGGTACAAAATGGAACCACCATTAAGATATCAAAAGTTAGTCTGGACTTTGAATTAAGTACTTTACAAATTGGCTTTCATAAATTCTGAACCATCTGCCAAATGCGAATTTCTTCGTAAGCTACCACATCGACCATTTTTTTTCACATAAATTAACATAATGTCAAAAATTGTCAAATAAGTTCACATAACAAGTATTATGAAAACTTAGAGTTGGAAGACTAATTGAACCATGTAGAAAAAATGGTACGTTTCCATTTAAAATAAGAAAGTTGATACCGACTCTTGGCACATCCTGTATAGCTAGAGAGCTCAAAATATTTTAGATAGAATGAGCACGACAGATTATGACTGTCTCCCAAGTTTCAAATTTCTAATCCAACTGGAAGTTGGAATACTTCTAATGCACGGGCTACGTCAATCACCCTGTAGTTAGAACATTCTTTTGAAAAATCGGCTGAATTGAATTAACATCATTTTTTTATTAGCAGAGTTGAGAATACTTGAATCAAAATGGAACTTACAGCATTCTACATTCTACATAGATAGTCTAGATAGATGGACCATAAGGAATATATTTGGATTAGAATGTAATTTGATCACAAACTTTGAGTTTGTCATTGCGTTGCTTGCCTACTCAGTTTGCTCAACTTACTATTTTTCATGTTCTAAACAACTTTACACAGGTTATAAACAACTTTAAACATCTTCTACACAGCTTCGTTTAAAGTTGTTTAAAAGTTGTTTAAAGTTGTTTAAAGTTGTTTCAAACATGTTTAAAGTGGTTTAGAACCAGTGTAAAGTTGTTTAGAACATAAAAAATAGTAAGTTGAGCAAACTGAGTAGGCAGGCAACCAATGTTTGTATTATTGACAGAAATGCTAGTACGAAAACAAATTGAAAAAAATTGCAATCAGACTTGGCTTAATATGTTTAAATATTTTATTATTAAAAAGAAATTGCAGAAGAAGAGCTCTGAATCAAGTAAAAATGAACGGTACGCATGTTGAATATGTCATGTTATTTTGAATGTTGTTTGAACTGGTGAATTCTGCAACATTCATTACAATATAGTATACATAACTACCAATAAAAATTGTAAATTTTGTACGTTACAAAATGTTAAGATTGTTGTTATAGTAAAAGAAAAGTAGAAGACCCATTCTAAAGTTAGAGCAAGAAGCTAAAAAAGAAAAGTTAAACTTGAAAAATTCACACACTCATCAATGGAATTAACGTATCTTTGATATAAAAACTTTAGTAATTTTGCAACGAAGAGGCTATAAGAAACTAAATAACTGCAAAGAAGAAAACTGATTTATGTAACGTTGATTTTTATTATTATCTACTCAAAAATACTAATTTTAAACAAATGCATTAAAATTTTTCGCCTTTCTAGTAGAGTAGTATAGGTAAAATAACTATATCTATATCACTTTTCAGGTGAGCTCGTGTCATATTAAAGTTTGTTTAATCAATGCGGCTAATATGATGTTAATAAGAATACTAAAATGCCTGATAAACAAAAGATGAATAAAAGTCCAAATTTCTTATTAAAACAACTAAATTATGTAAAAGATTCAAAATATTTCCATACTTAATAAAATGATTATTGAACTACTTTTCTGAAAGAAACTATGTATTATTATTACTTCTGTAAAACTGTTATGATTCTTAAAAACAATACGTCGTCGTTGAAGAGTAACCGCTTGTTGGCGCGTGGCTTAAAGACAGTCAGTAAGCTTTCCGATTGTATCAGTTGTTTTTCAAGCAACACGAATGAGTCATTGCAGATATTATTTGATAAAACTTGAACGTAATAATTTTACTGTTACCGCATCCTCACCTTGACTTGAAGTTTTTTAGCAAAATGGAAAATAGTTTAAAATTAAATTAATTTAAATGAAACACAGGGTTAGTCAAAAAAAGTAGGTATGGCCTCTACGTTCTCCTGCCTAAACGATTAAACTCATATGGTAATTATTTTCCAAATGACTTTTTTGAGGCCATATTAGAAGTCATCTTTGACTGCGACAACTTTTTTTTCTTACCCTACAACACTATTAGAATGTGAGCGGTCACATTCTAATAGTGTTGTAGAGTAAGAAAAAAAAGTTGTCCCTATATTTTAAATAAAATATTATTTAAAAATTATTACAAGTTATTTTAGTAAAATATTAGTAACACGGAACGTACTTACCAATTTGTTACTTACCATTTAACAGTTTTGTTAAAAATATTAATTTTCACTTATTATTCAATATTTGGATAGTTTACAACAATTCTAAGTGTTGTTGTGGACTTTCCATTTAACAGTTGCGCCAATTTAAGTTTGGTTCAAATAATAGAACAAAACTGTGGAATGGTAGGTATATAATTAATAGACAATTCTTTTTTTACAATTTTGAGACGGATATAATACAGGGTTGGGCAACGCATTGGAACACCTGATTTCTGGCCAAAAAATACGTTTAGCAAAAACTTTTGTAGTAGCTACATGATTTTATTCTATACAGTAATGCAATTTGATTTCCAAAATCTACCCTATTTTTGGAGATATGACGTCATCAGCAGTTTTTTTATACATATAGATAATCGTAGATATTTTAACATTTTTAGATAGACACTTTTTCGTCTATTAATATAATGATGTAGAGTTTGGTGAGTGCGCAACTTGTGGTATTTAAATATTAGATAGAATAATAAAATAAAGAGGATTGTTTGCATCTTAATTGTCAAAGAGGATGTATTGAATGGCCACTGTGATCGCCAGATTTAAGTACTTTGGACTATTTTCTTTGGAGTTATTTAGAATTTATTGTCTATAAGGCTAAACCTCAGTTGTTAGATGAGTTGGAAGATCGAAGTGGAATGGCTGTTCAAGAAATATCTCAGCATACTGCTCAAAACTTTTTAGAGCGTTTGTTGATCGATTAGGATATTATCAGGCTGTTGAAAGTCTCCAGTTTAAACATTTATTATGAATATATATTTTTCCTTAATATTAAAATACCCGATATAGGCCAGTGAATAGAGACATGATAACTAAAAAATTTAACAAAAATTCTAACATTTTTTAAACTTTGCTGTGTAATGTGTAACGAATCGAAACGGAACTATAAAATTTTGCAACTCGATTAAAGGTCCGCATTATTGTAAAAATCGGAAAAATTAAAATTAAGCGATATCTCGACGAGAAAAAATGTAACATTGTTGCAAACTCGATAGAGTTTTTATTATAATACTCAAAATAAACAGCAAAATTTGCAAGAACTTATGAATTAGGCATAATAGTTAATTATCATTAATAAACATTTTTTTCATTTAATTTTCCAGCAAAAATATTAACATGCTTGCAAAACTAGAATTAACTTGCTAAAATTACCTTAAGACTGTAAATTTGCAACTCTATTCGGTGACGGCATGGTCATGATAAGTATAAGTCGAAAACCTCTCATCTCGTAAAAAATTAAGCAAATAATCAAAATCCAGTAAATTTTCAACGAAAAAGCCAAACGCAAAATCAAAAATTACTATACAGACAAAGTATGCCGTCCTCTATATGTTTGTCTCTCTTATTCAAAAGAAATTGTCTATTGCAAGGTACGGTCATTTAGAAGACTGTTACTTGATAATCTGATTAGATAACTTACCAAAAACCAAGACCGTTGTGGAACAGCTGGCTTGACAACAACACCAACCACTTTTGACATCTAAGTTATGATTTTTAAATAATATATCACTACAAGTGTGATATATTCACATTTGAATTAAATTCAGCCACATTCTAGTTTCGGCAACACTACATGTTGAGATACAGTTGCATATTCTAGGACTAGGGCCTTAGTAGCGGAAACGTAAATTTTCTTTATTTATTTAAAAATAAAAGGCTTGATGTTGGAAAAGAAATTTCACACTTGTGTGGAGAATAGTTTTCTACGTCGAACTAAATAGATATATTAGTACGTTGCCATTTAAGAAAAAATGTCGTCGCACGCAAAAAGGCCTCGCACCATTTTGTAAAAAAATATGCTCTAATATGGTTTCAAATTAGTCATTTAACAGTTTTCATGTTTTCTCTCTATGTGTAATAGTTTAAGCAGGAGAAGCTTGGTTACATACTTTTGACTAACCCTATACACTGTTAAGTCCAAGTCTATATTAGAAAATGTTAAGGTACATCTACGTTCATAACCTCTGATGACACAGGGTTTGTTTTCAGCTTTATTTTATAAAGATTTTGCAAAACCCAGAAGGCTAGAGCTTAAGAAATTGATTCTAGATTGCAGAGGGGTCGTTTGGCTTTCTAGCCTTTCCGAACTGCGACCAATAATTATTGATGCTAACAATTATTATTATTATTTGCTTTTTGGGTTTGCAAAATCTTAATAAAATAGAGGTGTAAAAATAAACCCTTGAAGCAGAAGTTATGGGCCGAGGTCTACTTATAGAACTCTTTTCACTTGTCGCACCTTCAATAGAACTCTCTTTTTCCTCTTTAATATTAAACACATTACTAAGGTTCGATCACTGATAGATACTGTGCAAAAACAAAGTTTCATATCTGAAGCGTTATTCGAGAAGCACGTTTCCTCGTGAAAATCTGGCCGAGATTCCGCGGTTAAGACCTACGCAGACTCAAGTTAAACAGCATAAGCGTTCGCTTTGGCGTAATAACACCACGATTATTTACATTCGTTAGGGGTCGAGCCTGAGTGCTCCAAGTCTAGTCTAGACCGAAAGTTCGGCTAAAGCTGCGAAGCCCCACCGTCCCAAATTTCATGCAGGATTCCACACTTTCGCTCGACTTATTGACCGCACTGGCTCCTTGGAGTAAAATCCGGGGATGGTCTTGGCGACTCCTCGGAGTTTCGCCCCAAACCCTCTCGGCCTCCTCATTAAAACCAATCGTGTTAATTGGCGTGTTCCTTTTTTAGTCGTCGTTCCCGAGGTAAGCATTAAAATGAAAGACGCATCAGCCTCTTGTAAGCAAGCACTCCGGTAATCATCCACTTAGAGCGAGGAATTTAAACGAGTTAATTCAGTCCACTGGCCACAATGCCAACGACAAAATCACTTTGATCCGCCTCGATTTTCGCACTTTCCTGCCGGTCGACGACACGTGGAGCGGCAGGACACGTGTTATGTAGGTGAGGGTGGGTATTTACCTGATGCCAACGTTTCGAAGTCCATCTTGTCCCTGCTGCGGCTCTTCACTCACTGATTTGACCCCCGCCCCTCTGACACTGACGCTGCTAGTGACAATCATCTGCTCGACTGGACGTGGACGTTAATATTGGGCACTCGCTAATGTCACTGCTGTTGTTGTATTGTCAGTATTGTACTCCAACTGGCTTATTGTCGGTGCTACGATTATTGTACATCGTAAACAACCGGCCCATCTACATTCACGTTGGCGGCGACGTCGAAACGTTTTCGCGGATCAAACCGATTACCGACGCCGGATAGCACTTTAACTGCCGGGCGGCGTCGGGACGCCCCACAAACTCCGACAGGACGTTACAGGTAGATCAACAGGTGATTTGCGCCAAAAACCAGAAGTGAGCGAAACACGCTCGAATCTCGTTCTCAAAGAAGTGCTAAAACTCCTAATTTTAGTCTGATGACTTGCCATGTGACAAAATCTGAATGTCATCAATTTTTGTCGTGTGTGCTGCCTAATAAAATTGCATTAATTTTAAAATTAAAGATAAAACAATAAAAGTTGGAGCCTAAAAAAATACTCAAGAAAGAATATGTTCTATATCATATCTTATGAGGTTATTGTAGATACTTGAGCTAAATTTAAAATATTTGTTCCAAGAAACTATTTTTTATAATGTCTAACAAACCACCAGTGTTTCACCTTCGACTTTTCTTTACTTAACTAACCAAAAGTGGAGAAACCTTACTAATAATTTTTGTCCATTTTTGACGGAGGTGCTTGTAGCAAGTCAAAAGGGTTACAGAATATGAAACTGGGTATATAACTTTTACAATAATTCAATTAAGTGAATTTGAATGCAATAATACTTCGATGTTACTAAACACACTTTTGTAAATTTACTGTTGGTTTCTCATTTAGCAGCTACTTTTATTTTAGTCTTTATTTTTGTTACACCCACGTTAGTTATTAAAATGTGCGTAATGGGAGTGCTGCACAAATTCTGTTGTGACATAATTGAAGTTACTAAATTTCAAAACAATATTTAAAATAAATGTTCAGAGTTCAACAATATAAAAACTAATTTTCCAATTTGAACCAACCCTTATAGTAATTATTTGGTTTATATTTGTTGCTTAGCATTTATCTATTCATCTATGTTTGAATGTAGCTGTAAATTGGGCAGTAGGGTCAAAATATAATATAACAATAAGTTCAATTATTATTGTTAAATAATTAGACACAACAGGTCAGCAACCAACAATACAATAAATTTTACGGTTATCTAATCTACTTACTATAAACGACATCTCTTAAAACTTCTCAGCAAAGTTTGAATTAATTAATACTAGTGTTATCATATGGTTCATTAATTTTTTTAAGCAGCCTAGAAGAAATCACGGCCTTTTTTAAAATTAACTTAACATTATAAATAAACATCACAGCAGGTTGGGACTTTCTATTTGCAATAATTGACTTTGGATTAATAAATGCGGCAATTACCTAAAGTAATTACAAAATGTCTGGAAATAGGCAAAATTACTTTTTTTACTTTACCGAGAAATTTCTGTGGTGTTAGTAACTGACGAGAAGATCTATAGATAAGTATGAAACTGTCAAGCGAAGTAAGTGAAGACTAATTTTTGTTTACAGGAAGTCAACAGAAGCTTTGAGGGTTGGATTTACCTTTTCGCAGGCTTATTTTAAATGCTTTAACATAAATGCTATGAAGACCAAATAGAAATAAATATTACCTTTTATTGTTAGGTACTTCTTATCTATGCAGTAATCAACTATTTGCTTCTACTTTTTTTCCTTTGTATTAATTATGTTAAATAGATGCTATCATTTTTTTTTGTTCTTACAAATATAATAAAGTACTTACTTGTAATTAAGTTGCAATAATTATCTGTGGTAACCTCGATACCGATTTGATGTTTTAACAATCAATACTACGTGACTGTGATAATTGATTGAAAACTAAAAATTCATTATCCACATAAAACCATTTTAGTCATATTTTAGTCTTTTGTCCTGCTGTAGAACACGTGTCATTTTAATGATTTACAAACCTTTCTCAATAATACTTACCTTCTTAAATTTATACATTGACATTTATATTATACATATATTTATATGATATAACATAATATTTTTGCATTTTAGCTCGTAAACTTTTTGTCGATACAATTTGATCAGCTGATACTTATTAATTTTTAATTGTCTTTGTAGTCTCAAATAAAATTACAAAATGTACAAGATAAAGTAAATCAATATGTCAAAGTTCAAGATTTTAGGTTTCGTTATGCGATTTTTGACCATTGCAAAAAAATGAAAAAGACATATTATTGTCCAATGTCACATTGAACAATTCCAGATAAGACTACAAGTTAACCATTTATTTCTACGACTTTCTAGAATATGATCCACATCTAGCATAATTAATTAATGTAGTTATTAGTTACTGCAATTATGAGGGCAATATTTAATAATACAAATATACAATAGTAAATTGCTCATTATTTTTAAAACATTATTAAATTCAAGAAGTGTCTAGCTAGCTACTCGAAATTTAAAGATTTACTGAGTGCTAACAATAAAAGACGGTAACCAAAGTTATTTTCTTTTAAATTGTCACTCTAATCTCTATGAACGAGCAAAGAGCTCAAGGAGCTCTCTAAAAAAAAATTGAGGTTCAATAACGTTTAGTACCTATTGTTCTTTCCAAAAAATTTTTAGTTGGTTTGCTTTGGAGGTTGCCTCCACTCGTTAATTAATAATTTATTAATTATTTATTTAAAAATTTGGCTTGTTCTGGAAAATTGTTGGATAATCCCACAAAAATAACTGCATCTTTTTCATAAATTTAAAACTTTATTATTGGCAGAGTAAGATATAGAAAATATTAAAAATAAAAATTTACGCAATTAAGACGTAGCTACAAGTTTAAAATAACTATAGGAGTGCCAGGAGTGGGAAAGTCATCTCTAGTAGGTACTCCAATTCACCGACAAGAGATTTCAGTCAGTACCTTAGATTAAATTTTAGTATGTAGTTGAGAACTTCTGATAAAAATGACTGGTGAAATTCAGCAGATAATTAAACTAATAAACAAACACTGGTCCTTAGCTTGACGTTACGATGACGTTTTGATGAGGTGGTCTACATAGGTAATTAAATTTCGAGGATCTTAGTGGTGATTACCCTGCATTTGTGGCGTTAATATAATATTAAACGCAACATTGTCGCGGTCCAATTTGCACTTGCCCTATGACTTCAACTTATTATTTTGAAGCCCAGTATCGCACTGATTGTCCTTAATGATGCCTGCGGTAAAATAAAATTTGAATAACGAACAAGACCGCCAGTGTTTTGGTCGTTGATGTTACAAGTAAGTGCGTTTCGATTTTTCTGTCGGCGTTATCGTTCACTTTATTTGTTATTCCGTCCGTCTTTCGAGATTGTTTGTTTTCTATAATAATTTTCCACTATTGATAGGTTGTAGGTGTAATCTCTAGATAGCGTCGAAGGGATGGTTATTTATTCGTTGAGGACTCTCGCGACGAGTTTACTTGCTTCTGACACGTAAATCGAATCAGTCGAAATTAATCTAATCAGAAATTGTGTTTGTATCTAATACGTGCGTCCATTACTTCCTAACGTCGTGTAGTTACTTACTGCGGGTGAAGGTTAACCTTTAAAAGCGATAAATTTCAATAAAAAACTATTTTGTTTAATTTAAAGTGGGTGAATTGGATTAGGTTTATGATTCTTTGATATCGGACCCCGAGAGCCCAACAAAATATGGCAATGCTGCTTAGGACTAGAAAACGTAAAGTTGCCTTGGGACTCAAAGTGATTTGTATTACTTCCGTGTGTTTGACCTACGCCGTTTTGGGAGTCGTGTCCAGAAAGTCCGGCGGGAGCTTCGACGGGAACGACTTAGGTAAGGAGAAAATTGTTAGGAACAGCATGGGCTTTATCTGGAAAAAACAAACAATCTAAATATAGCATAACTTCTTTATTTGTCCGTTAAGTGTTATTAATTGCGTCCATTGATAATAACGTATTTTTAGAAAAAGGTTGATCTAACGCTATTTATGAACTGAGTCATTATTTTAAATAATTAAGAGCTCAAACTCAATTATTAAATTAACTATAAAAAACAACTTTTACAAATTTTTGTGCACACCGCCAAACTCTGTTCATTCAAAAATGATCATTAATCTTAGTCAACAAGTGATTCCTTTATCAATAACCAGAAAACCATTACCTATCCCAAACCTGTATATGTTTAATTCATAAGTACCCGCATAGATACATTTATTATTGCTTTTATTATTCTAATTTATTTTCACTTCTTTGCAAAATAATTCTTTAATTCTTTATTTGCAAGGTGAAAAAGTATTAAGTAGATGTCTTAGAAATCTGGTTTCAGAATTTTAAAAAACATTTAAATTTTTTTAACACTTTTTCTGTTTTTACTAATAATTCTGGACGTGAGGCAAGATACAAATTAAAGTTTTTAAGGTTTTATTTTGCCTTTGAAGTAATGGTGTTTACAATAAAAATATGCAAAACACGATATTTTCTTAATCAACTTTCTTCCTTATCAATTATGCATAAATGTTTTTAATAACTACGCCTGGAATTATTTCCTCTATTAAATTTTCAGAGGGTTAAGTAAATACAAAATTTTTTCTATTTTTTTACTTTTATAACAAATAACTATTTCTTATTGTAGTTATATTAGAAGTGGAGATAATTTTTATATAATATGGCAGACGTATTAACAAATGATCTCCACTTGAATCCTGGACAAGGTGTTGATTACGAGTCCGCATTACACAATTTTACCAGTCGTTTATTGACACCTTACGATAAGAACTTCTGGAAAACTACTGAAGGACTGAAAACTTTTATTAAAGTCAACGGAATTTTACAGACCCTCGTAAAACGTAAAACACTTCCAGATGGGGCAAAGATTATTCCTTAATATATTAACAGGAGAATGGTACTAAGGTAATAGGCTCTTATGATTAGATTGCAACTAAAGAAGGTCTTTATTATTATTAAATGAGCATAAATAGAGTCCCATTGAAAAGAATAAGAATTTGCTTGAAGGATTTAAATTTGACATCCTCTGACTGTATCTTCTTTGGCATGTTTCGTGTTGCGTATAATATTTCTGATATTCTTGGTCAACTCAACATTAATTTTTGCAATTTGCTAATTTTTACCATTTGGTGTTATAGACTTGGAACTCTTCTTTTTGTCTTTTCTCTTACAACGGTGATAACTTTACCACTTAACACAGAAGTTGATGCAAAATATTTAGTTGTTTAACAATGGTCCTTTTTAAATCTGTACTCTCGATTCAATTATAAACGGCTATAGTAAAGGTCTTCCTTCTTGTCTGCAAAATACGCTTTCTGGCGGCTGCAACTGCAACTGATGACACTCTTGACATCAAGAGTATGTTAGAATTAGCTGCGGTAAATAACAAATACCAATGTCACAGAAGCAAATTTTGACCTTCATGTAATTTTGTTTACTTCAAGGAATTATCTAAACAGTCAGGTCATTGTAATGATTTCATCTTACGGATTATAATCCATTATCATCTTTAAGTTTTAAAAACAAAATCTTCTACAGTTGTGACTCAAGTTAATTGTAAATCTTTAATAAAAATGGAAGTTGCTACCTAATTCTTTTCAAATTTACTTTTGGGAAGACTACTAAATAGTTCATTATTTCTTGAATTATTTTGGTATAAAAACCTCATACATCATTAAAAGCGCATTACCTTTCTCAAACAACTAATGGTGTGTGTAATTTGATATCATTCTATTAAAAAAATTACTTTTTGCTGTTTTGGTAAGGTCGACGTATGACGTTAATTATAAACTTTGCTGTATAATATTTTGGCCATATTGTCACACGATCATTAGCTTCAATGTTCTTTCTCATGCGCATAAAAAAATCGACATTTTGTTGCTGAAATTTTAATTCTTTAGCTAATTATTTTCTTGTCAAAATTTTCAGAAAAATGTGAATATCTCGAAAAATATTGATTTTAAGTATAGAGAAGTTTTAACAAAATGGTCTTTGAATTTTTCAAAAAATTCAGAAAAAAGTAAAAAATTGGGGGTATTCTATTTAAAATAACAAAGTTAATGTCAACTTCCGGTATATGCGGAAGTGCCACCATTATGAAACTACTTTCACTGATTCGATTCTACCTCGCCAAGACTATGGCTAAATTTTCAGGTCAGTATCTTCTTCTTTTCTCGAGATACTTCTAATAGGCGGTTCAAATGGCTCACCCTGTATACAACGAAGCAAAGTTTTGTTTCTATTTTTGGTTCTTCTTCTCTCTCTTTCTCTTTCACACACTACACTTATCTCTATATCTCTTGTACGACAGTGCAACATAGTTTTTACTGTTGTACACTTATCCTTTCAAATCTTTAGTGATTTTATCTATTTTTGTAATGTTGTCTCTTAGGTACACATATGTTTAAACTTTGTCCTATTTTACCGGGTTAGTCAAAAATGTGGGCGTCTCTTGCCTAAACTATTACAGTTAAGGAAAAAATAAAATATGCTCCTCAAGCGTGTAATTAAGAGCTATATTTAAGCATCTTTGAATACAAAATATTAGCAACCATTATTACCCACACCAATTTAATTAATTTTTTTAAATAGTAACGTATCTTTATTATTAATTAATTATACACAGAAATTTCTACAGCTGCTGGAAGGTTTTGGACAGCCGGACCTATAATAGACGTGTAATTTTTAGTTATAATATTGAAGGGAGACAATAGAAATTTTTGTCATCGATAGTTTTAGTTTTAGACCCGGTTGCATAACACCTTGATTGAAGCAAAAACTACAGCTACTATGTAACTCGACGTAACTGATAAGATTTTTTCCTCTCAAGCTTCCCGAGAATAAGAAAAAATTTTGAGACATTGCTCTTGAAGTGAAGATATTAGATTAGAGTCAATGTTGTTTGTAAATAATTTTCCGCTTTTTAAATTTAATAAACTTTAGAACTATGCAGTAAGTAGGTACATCGGTCGTTCCTTTGTGTTTTATCTTGTAATTATCATATTTTTTTTAAGATTAATGTAACATTACAGGTTGGTCAGTACGCAAACTCCCCTTCTCTATATTATTAGTATCTATTTGAAACACAGCGTTGTAAAAACTGAAAAAGTTTGAAATTTTCATTCACATGACAGGGATCAAAGATGATTTGCAAGCACACGACACCACACAAGTAAAACATGAGAGCACTCGCAAATTCCGCACACGACACCACGAATATTATGCACTAAACACTAAATATTCTAGACAGAGCATCAAAATGATGCACAAACACAGCATTGGGAGAGTTGAGACATGAAAGCTTTTGCCGCGCTATATATCGCACATTGAGCAGCTTTCCATTGCAGTGGATTGGGTTTTCACGTGAATGAGTCACTTTCAAGGATTTTCAACTAATCGCTGACCAATCAGTACAGTAATCAATCTCTAGGCGATTTTTATCACGCGAAACGATTCGCAATCTATTTGGCAGTTTCGGCAAAAACTGATTGTAGATAAATTAAATTTTATATATACCTACATATATGCAGTTTAATTATATCTTGAATAAACAAGTACTAAATAAAAAAAAATATGGCTTTTGCTATGGCAAACAAGTGTATTTATTATAACATTGTCAATTTACATTTAGCAGTATAAATTTTTCCTCGAACCGAAGGTGTATCGCTTACCGATCAAAGCTTTAATACGAGCAGATACAGTTATGTTATTAGTATTCTTCCTAAGATTTGCTAGATAGTTAAATTAAAATTTTTTAACCCCTAAAAGCCAGGCTATAAATGTCTAAAAAAACTAAACGGTGCCTATAAATTTGTGAACAAAGGCACAAAACATTAGAAAACCAAATTTGGTACACATTCTGAGTGTATCAAGAGTTTATTCATTAATATGTAGTATGTAGAAATCAATTGAAGCACTTTAAAGGGTTATTGATCAGGGATAATGTATCTACCTAAAAAATGTGGCGGAACTTTTTAATCTGTTGACGGATTTAAAAAAATATTATTTTGTTTTATGGAAAATTTAATTCTAAAACTTTTTTTACTCTTGCTATTTTTCAAAAAAGTTTGTCGTTTTCAAGAATGCCCGAATAACTAAAGACATGTATCATTTTAAGGGTGCATCATCCTCAACAAACCCTTTAAAATGCTTTAATTAATCTCCACTTATTAGCGATTATTGCTAAATTTGGTTTTTCTAAGTTGAAGTATTACTGAATTATTGATTTCTTTTGAAATATTAAACTCCACTTTGAAAGCCTATAACTTCTCACGGGTGCAACTTAGCATAAGGGTAAGTTCTGTTAAATCGCCATATTTTAGATTCGGTTCTTATGCAAATCATCCTGTATAATGCAAAAATAAAAATTGTTATTACTCACGAGAACAATCATTTCTTTCTTCTTCTTCTTGCATAAACCCCGATTACTGCATTAAACTTAATTGTTAGAAAAACCACTGTACCTATTATCATTTTTTAGAAAGTGAGGTGCCCAATGGCCGGCATCTCCTCGGTCTCGTCGAAGGTTTCAACTGCACCCCTGCCGCCATCAACGAGTTCCCTTCGGACGGTTTCACCAGGACTCAGCGTCAACACGGTTGGATTATCTTGCACGTGTTATTGTCCTTCTACCTCTTCACGCTGCTCGCTGTGGTGTGCGATGACTATTTTGTTCCAGCCATCAAACAGTTGTGCGATAGTCAGTTCTATTTTTCTATCTTGACAATTTTGAACGTTTCAAATTTTTACAGGTTTAAGCATGAAAGAAGACATCGCGGGAGCGACGTTTATGGCGATGGCCAGTTCTAGTCCGGAGTTGTTTATTAATTGTGTCGGCACTTTCGTCACAGAGGGCGACATTGGGGTTGGGGCTATTGTGGGGTCAGCTGTATTCAATGTTTTGGCGGTGCCCGCGTGCTGCGGCCTCTTCTCCAACATGGCAAGTTGCGACTAAAATTATTTCGTGGGCTAGTTCAGATTAATAATTAATAACCCTAAATTATTGCTCAAGAATTTTGTTGGGGGATTTAAACGTATTGGATATGTCGTACTCACTTAGTGAAATTGTGCATTTCATGAAAAAGAATGTGCACTTCACAAAAAAGATATCCATTTCGTGAAAAGAATTTTCCTTGCTCTCATGCGTTTCATGAAGTGCACATCCTTTTCATGAAATGCACAATTTTACTAAAGGTGGCCGACAGATACTTTACTACTATAATAAGAGACTTGTTGCGGCTGAAGAAGCTAAGATAGACAAGTTGGGTGGTTCAGTTATCAATAATGTTTCAATTTTGCAGGTTGTGGATTTAGAATGGTGGCCCATCAGTCGCGACAGCATGATGTATGGCGTCTCCGTAGTTTTACTCATCGCTTTTCTCCAAGACGGGAGGATCTATTTGCATGAGGCGCTCGCTCTCCTTTTAGCCTACGTCGTATACATTCTAGGTCAGTATCACCCTAGCGTAAAACGTTATTAAAACGTCATAAATTAATGGATAAACAAATGTTGTCCAATCATAAGAAGTTATGTCACTGATATCGAACGCAACTGCTTCAATGGTTTATCTCTAAATGTGTTTTTTCTCCAAACTTTATAAAATTAAAAAGTTATTTACTTGGGGGTTGTATTAAAACTTGTAACAAAATCTTTTATTACTAGATGAAGAAGTTGTTTTTAAAGTTGCAGGCATAATAAAAAAAGTGATTTGATAGCTTTCAAGACTGTTTAGAATCGTTTAACAAATTGTACATTTGAAGGTCGATCTTATTATCGAAGTAATAGAAAAGTGGAAGCGAATAATTTAGTGGGTTACAAAGTTTCATTTACAATTAAAGCAAAATGGCCGAATAATACGAGTCTTTGTCCATCTACAAATTTATATAGTAGAGAAAAATCGACATATAAACAAACTTTCTGGAAAGTTTCTTTAAGCAAAGAATCAGATAAAAAATCATAAGTTCTGAAGTAGCTGTAGCACTGAAATAGTTCCTAACTTGCTAGAAAGAAAAAGTTATAGTCTCTTTAAGAAAAAAATTACCATTTTGCTAACCATATTTGTTAAATTTTTATTAATTTTTTACATTATGATTCTTACCTGGCTCCTCTACAAATTATAGACTTCCTAAACTTTGCAGAACTGGTTAAAAGTTTCTTGGCAAAACTTCTTAGAAACACAAAATACGCAGAATTTACGTCTACCTTAGCAACTTAAAATATTTTTCATGTAGAAATTTGTGTAGTGAAAAATGACATACAGGATGTCCCAGAACTCGCGACCCAGAGAGAACAAGAGAAATCTCCAAAAAGGACATTTTAAGCCATCCAAGTGAATTTCTCGTAATTGTTGCTAGGTTGCATAGTAAGCTCCCTAACAACAATTACGAGAAATTTTGCTGAATGGCTTAAAATGCTCAGATTGGTCGTATTAAAAAATGTCATTTTTTTGAATAACGAGTCAAGTTAAAAAAAATTCTTAGGGATTATTTGTTTGTCCTTTTTGGAGATTTTTCCTGTTTTCTCTGGGACGCGAGTTCTGGGACACCCTGTATAGATAAACTTACTCAAAGTTCTCATAATCAACGATTTACATTAAAATTACAAGCTCTGAACTGTAGGTCGTACTAACATAGTTCCTAGCAGCCTCGAAAGAGCAAACTATAGTCTATTTAAGAAAAAATTACCAGTTTGCTAAATATAATTGTTAATTTTTTATCTCTTACAATATTATGATTTTTACTTGCTCTTTCATCATTAGCCAACTTTTTAAATTTGGCAAACTTATAAGGAATACTATTAGAAAAGCTAAATAAGCTAGAGCTAACCGTTTTCGAGATATGTATAAGCGAAAAAATCCAAAACCGATATCGTCTCTTGCAGCTTCCTCATCTAGGACTTTTGGTATGTTTACTTCCTAACTAGTCCAAACACAGCCATGTAGCCAAAAATAATACTTACGACATTTTCCTCTAGACCCCTTTAATTGACTGGGCTAAGGTCGCACTGAAATAATTCCCAGTTGCCTGGATTTTAAGTAGAGTACATCAACTTAAGAAAAATCAAACCTGTGCTACTATCGGATAGAAAAAAGGCATTTACAAAAATACTTCATAGTATAAACATATTGTCAGTTCTTACGGCTCACGGAGTAGATTATCTTCTTCAATGTTTAAATAGTACAATATTACTTTACTCGTTACTCTGTTGTATATTGTATTTGGAGACATAAAAAAATAATTACCTGAAATAAGAACAAAAGTTGTAGAACTTCATTCTTTCTTTTTGTTGAAACTGTTATTTACAAAATTCAATAATTATTTGAAGGATTTGTTTCGATTAATTTACAATGTGGAAAGAATAATATCAATATCGAGGCAAAGGACGAGAAATTTTAGGAATTTTAAAAAAATCAAAAATGTTAATTGGGCTCTCTCTAAAAAATAATTTTTTTCTTTTATGTTAAATTACTAAATTTTAATCCACCCTCTTGTTAATAGAAACTTTGGTAAAAAATAGAAAAAAACAAAAACTTAAAAAAGGAATAGCAACTTTTGACTTTTAATAATGTAAATTATGTATCAATTAGTTAAATTAGTTAAGACAAAAATGTTATATTTTTTAAAGGAAGCATTACAAATTAAAGAACCCCAGCTATTTACCCACAGTTTACCTTTTTTAAAATAGTTTAGCGTGTTTGTAGCCGCTTTTCTGCTTTGTCAGTTTATTTCGGGATTTTTTTTAAGCAACAACTTGAGATTGTATAAATTTCTTAATAATCTGGTTAGTATTTATAAAATTGTATAAATAGTTTTATTGGCCGCATTGATTTTTATTCCTAGGCTCCTAATCGAGACTCACGTAACCAACAATAGGTATGCTATAAATATGAAATGAAGAGCGGGCAATTTTATTTAATACTTAAACTGGTAACAACATATTTCAGAGACACGTTTCCTGTAATTTCTGCGATATACTGATACATTCTTTTCAGCAGAAAAGGTTAGAATTACATGTAATTGTTACATCTTTAGCTTTAGCTTTATAAAACAGAAATTACATTGACCCTTTCTTACATAACAATCCATGTTGGCGGAACACCTTGCACACCCGTGAGGGTTAACTTTTATTGCTGCTGCAAAGCAAAAAATCAATACGTAGATTGTTACCTACGTAAAATGGCTTTCAAAAGTAAATCACTAAAAGGTAGCGTCAAGGCCTTTTTAAAACACCTATTGGGTAAAAGCAGGAAAGTGCATACACAAAAAGAAAATAATTAAAATAAATATCTTCAAAACAAAATGATTTTATTTTAATCTTTACATTCAAGGCTCGCAAATTTTCACTAAAAACTGAAATTTTAGTGATGTGTTTCAATAACGCCTTGATGAGTTTCGCTCACCGCCTAGTCCGCTGCTGTAGTCCAAAAGGACATTATGTCGAGGTCATCAGCGAAGAGACTCCTCTCATCGGAAGCGAAACTAAGCGCAATGGAGTTCACGAAATTCTCGAGACTGAAGTTACTCTGAAAGACTGCGAAGATTTGGGTAAGTTTTATCAAAATATGTAATGTGTAAAAATTATTGGTTCAAATTGTAGAGGAATCGACAAAAATTTGGGAATGGCCTAGTGACCACTCATCGTTAGGACAAAGTTGGTGGGTCCTCACATGGCCCATTTCTTTCCTCCTCTTTATGACGACCCCCGATTGCCGAAAATATCCGAGACTCTACGCCGTCACATTCATAATGTGCATCTTCTGGATCGGCACCACCACTTACGTTATCTCCTGGCTTATCACTGCCATAGGTGGGTAATTAAGTAATAATTGAATAATAACAATCGAAACAGAAGGATAAATAGTAAAAAACTAATTGTAAATAAACTGTAATCAAATAAAAATTGTGGGTGATTAATTCCAGGCGATACGTTGGATATTCCTGATTCGGTTATGGGTCTGACATTCCTCGCAGCAGGAATGAGTGTTCCTGAAGCCGTTTCCAGTGTGATAGTGACGAATCAAGGTAATTTCGATCAAACTAATTAAACAATTTACAAAACTAATCTTGTGCCATTTATTTGAAGGACATGGCTCGATGGGTTTAAGCAGCTCGATCGGTTCTAACACTTTCGACATTCTTCTCTGCTTAGGCCTGCCCTGGCTGATCAAAACCGCATACAACGCTAAATCACTCGGAAACAATTGGATTAAAATCAATTCGTCCGGGTTAAGTTATAGCGCCATTTCTCTTTTGTCCACGTTAGTGCTGTTGTACCTCAGTATAGCTTTCAACAAATTCAAGTGAGTTTGCTTAAGAATTTTGCAATTTGATATTTAATAACTTGAACGTTTCAGATTAAACTGGAAAGTTGGATTAACGTGTCTGTTAATGTACATCGCTTTCTTGACGTTGGCTTCCCTCATTGAACTAAACGTCTTCTTCCAAGTGAACCTCCCGACCTGCGATCGATGACGAATTCTTGCAGAGATTAGTACGGAGCACTAATTGTCACGACTGATTATTGGGGCGAATTATTTTTATTTGTATCCATTGCTAGTGTTAGTAAAATAAACGATATTATCACTTTTTAAGTATTAGTTTCACTTAGTTAAGAGCAAATTTTACATGAACATATCTGGAACGTCACTGTTAACCTCAGTAGTAGTTGATCAAGATGAAGGCTCCGTAAGAGGTACTTGCTGGTAAATATCAATTAAATAAAGGTGATACGTTATAAGAAAACTAGGTGCAGCCTCATTTCCCTGCCATTATTAGGTCAAGGATACTGGTAAACAACAAGGTAAACACTTAAGTACGAGAAGCAGATGCTGAAACTGTTTTGCTCGATTAAAGTAATTATTCTTAGAAGAGTCATAGAGACGGATTACAAATTTGTTCAATCGCTATTCGTATTATACATTGAGAATATAATCTAAAATGTAATACACTAAGGATATGTTTAAAAGGGATGTCAGAAAAAGGTTGTTACAAAGCGATTTTGCTGTAATTTTTTTCATACAAATTGAGTGTGTTAAAGAAACTTTAAGAATGCAGAAAGAAAGAGAATAGAACTAAAAATGCTTCAAATAGTTTGTTTCAATATTATACTTACTGTTAAATCCAGGAATGCTTTAAAGATTTTATTTTGGACATATCTCAATAATGACACCATTGAAATAAAAAATATTTTGAACATGCATTTTAAATATGACTGTTTAGTGCTTAATCTAGTTTTTGAATGAAGAAAAATAAAGTTTAAAAATATAACACAAAAATTTGGTTATTTTTAGAAACTTCTTACCTAGTAACCATAAAGATAATATCGAAACAAACAAGCTGAAGCATTTTTCTCTTATTTTCTGTTCCTTGTAGTATTTTTACACTTTTTTCATCACATTCTGACAAGGCAATTTGTATGAACAAAATGGTTTCGTATTGAACCGTTCGAACGACTACCTACCCAACGTTGACAGCTTTTCTAAATTGAAACAGCCAGGGGTCCTTTTTTTAATTTCAGATTGTAAAGAGGTTTTCAAAAACAAAATAAAATAGTTTGGCCGATTTATAAGACGTGTATTTTTTTAAATAATAATGCAGGGAGACAGTTAATAATAGGATTACGGATATCAAAAAATTTTCCGTTTTTGCAAAATTAAAAAAACATTACTACGCCACGAATGGTGATTGCATCAACAGCTAACAATCTTGTAACAAGCTGCAGATTGATGGATGTTTACTTGTTTTTTTTTTTTTAAGTAAGTTATCCAACTTACTTCATATCCAGCCCGAAGATCCAAATGTTGAGACTGTCGTGTAATTGAATGGATTGTATAACAAATGCTATGAGCAATTAACAACTTTATTGAATAAATATCGATTGTACAGTTGGACCGTCTCGTTAGAGATCAGGAAAAGTTTGTTAAAGCAGACCGAGGATAAAGTCAGGGTCAAATAAAATAGAATAAATTGAAATGAAATTAAATAAAATGAAGTAAAATTAAATAAAATAAAATAATATAAAATAAAATGAAATAATATGTTGTATTGTGCCTTATTGGCACCTTGAGTACAAAAAAAAATTGAATACTCGACTTAGGTTTGCCATGCATCACTGGTGTTTTATTGTCTAGTACGACGCATTATTGTTTACAAAAGGGGTAGGTAGTAAAAGTTATAGAATTTAAAATTTTGTCCTGTTATAAAAAAAATATTATGTTACTGATTTTAACTTATTTAGCTGTGTATACTATACATTTTTTTTTATTAAATCAAAAACAAGAGTTGGTGAAGAGAAATGAATCGAAAAGTTTTGAAATTATCTGCGAAACTCATGACGTACCTTTTACTTTTCACCAGAATTATTTTTATAATTTCGTGTAATTTTTATCAAGCTTTCTATAATATTTTGCATTTGAAATATTAATGATAGGTTCTCTCTATTATACCATAAAATGGCACTAATTAAAAAAAATATAGTAATTGTTAGTTGTTATCAATAATTGTTAAACAGAAAATTTAGATTAGCAAAGCACTTTTGCAAGTCAGAAAATTACAAGATTGTGCAATAATATTTTTTGAAAGCAGTAGGTTTTCTTTAACCAGTGAAACAACAATAAGAAATTTAAAGTTCCAGAAGATTCAAGAAGAAAAGCTGTCTACAAAGGTAAATATTGAACTAACTGCATGAAATTAATCACTTCTATTACGCCTAAACGCAAATCATAAAAACCACATTTTATCAAATAGATATTAAATCTTTAAACTAATAGATCAATTTACCAGCAAAAATGTTTATTTAGGATTTTTGAACGGTACTACCTACCTGCACAAGTTTTTTGAACGCACAGTGACCTATGTCCAGAGCATTCTCACAGCTGTTTCAAGACATGGTCTTTTGTCACGATTATCACAATTATTGTTAAGACATTACACAAGTCGTTCCTTGTTGAAATCAGAAAAAAAACTCTATCTAGAGCGCCTGAAAAAAATATTTTGACTCAACTTCAATTGTTGTTTTTGTTAACCTTTGAAATTTTATTTACATTCTCTCTCCACCGCGTCCTCAATCTTATCACAAAGCCTTCCAATTCTTTACCTTCATCATTTTTAAGACCATGTCTACAAATGGAATAAACGGAACTGTCAAGAATCTTGATATATGTGGGCACTAGTAGCCTTACCTACTTATCTACAAGCACATCTTAAAGTGGTTTACCATGAACGATTTTTAAGTGGTGCTTCTTTCAGTTTTTACCTCTTAATCCCTCTGTCTTGTGCGACTGAAAAATCGTGAAGCAAATAGATCCAAGATGTGAAAAACTACCTCTTCTACTCTTATCGATATAAAATTCTGAAAAATCGCATTAGGTGATCTTGATACACTATTTTGAACTTGACACTTATCCATTTGATTGGAACTGACAATAAGTCATATTAACCATAAAATCTGTGTTCTTCTTTTCTTAAACCTTTTTATTCTTTTACGGATCACGCAGATGTAAAATCTCTTATAACGTTCATTATCCAATATAGTTGTTGTAACCTTGGATAAAACTTTTATTGGCATTCTGCCCCATCTTTCACGTTAAATTATTGTTGACAAAATATAACAACGTACCTACATTTTCTAAGCTTTTCTTAAATCGCACATCTTGGATAATGCTAATTCTGCTCTCATTGAAAATATATGCATTTTGTTGCGTTGACACTATCTCTTTGTTATAGGTTTTATTTTTACACATTATTCTTGTTACTGGACTTTTTATAAAACCCGCGTGTTGAAAATCTATAATACAACACCACAATTTCTTTGCATAATTAATAAACCTGCAGGTGACGTTGCTGCTTAATTTTTCCCATTTTGTACGTCCTCGTGATAATTAGGCCTATTACGACTCAAACCATTCCAGTCAAGGCCGCTATTTAGTTTAGTGCTACCTAATCCATATTTCTCCCAGTTACGGTATTTGTTTTCCTGCTTCATAATTAATCGCTTCTAATAAATTTATTACGTGATCGGCTCTTCGATTAAAGCTCCGAGATCCCTCACTGTCTCCAAGGATGTTCCCAGAAAACGACCCGCTTAGTGGTGTCAACGTCACGCGACGTAATTGGCGCCGTAATAGCCTTTGGTGGAAAACAGTGTTCAAATTCGTGCGTTTGGATCATCATTGAGACTTAAGATTGAGGTATCGTGATCTAAATAAGTTGTGATAACGGATCGAGATTAGATGCCACCAGAAAAATCCTATTGCACACCGCGCAATCAAGGTAGGAGTCCTCTTCTGGTTCGACGGTATTGTGAGCATTGAGGAGAGTGGGGGTTTCGGAATTGTCACTTATACAATACCATATCTCAGGAGTAATCTTAGACACAAGTAATTAGAGTTGTAAAGGTGATAGAGCAATTTTTTGTGATTTGGATCTAAACCTTCTCCACCGACTCTATGGTAGGATTCGTTCTTTTCTAACTTTCTCTTGTTTTAACTTTTTTCACATTATTATTTCGAAACCGCTCTTTTATAATTTTTCTGAGACGTAATTGTGGACGGGTTCAAATTTGTTTTAACTTTTTTTACATTATTATTACAATACCACGCTATAACAATTTTTCTGAGACGTAATTGTGGACTGGTCCAAATTTTTATTTTCGGCGATGATAGGGCTCAAGTGCGAATCTCTCAAGGCAAAATTTCAGGTACTTCAGATTAAAGTTATGTTCATTGCTAACTCTTCGCAATAAATTTCATTATCACTTAAATAATTTTGTAAACACAATAAAAAAATGAATCGACACATGTTCGATCTCTATTAAACGTTTCCACGCATCAGTGTTTAACGAAAATGTGTTGTTTGAAGAATTCTGATCATAATTCAGTTAATCCAAATTAGCAAACTTGAGTTTTCCAAGAAACAGGGGAGATCGAGACATTGACAATTCCACACTCGAAATTCCATTAAGTATTTTTGTGAACTTGGGAATTTTGCACACCGATATTTTCTGGAGAGACAGTAGTTCTTTTGAGTACCTTTATCACAGATAACACTTTTCTCCATGCAACGTAAACAAATCCTAACCTCTTTAAATCGATTTCAGTCAAATTTTACAAGGCGGCAAATCTCGCAAAACCGTTTTGATTAATTTGTAGTTACTTGCGATAACAGGAATTGTGCGATCATTAAAATTTTGCAACAACCGTAAAGATAATTTTTGTTTTTGATAGTTTTATTATTTTACAGGTGGCGTAGGAACCATGCGGAGGCTGAACCCAAGAATACTCAAAATTAGTGCAAAAGTGTTGTGTGACAATTGTTTTTGTGATAATCAGTGAAATTAGCGGAAATGAGGACTCTGCTTTGCTGTTCGGTTGTAGTTCTTGCAATAAATCTAACCGGAGGACTTACGTTGCGTCATTCTATTCCTGGTGAGAAATTATCTTTAATTTTCCAAATTGCCGTTGATTTGTTTAAAAACGCCACTGAACTTTACTGTTGCGACAAGACAAACACGGATGTTTGGTGGAGGATTTTTGGTTTTATCTTTACGATTTTGTTAGGGCTAATAAAATAAATCCGGGATATTATCTGTGGAAAATCCTTTAGCGTAGTCAACAAGAGTTCAACAGGATGCTTTGCTGATATAGTTGTGAACTGGTGGACCTACCTACTAATCCTTGAAAACTAATTTGAAAAAATTATGGTTTCTAGAAATAACTTACTTGCAAAATGGATTTTAGTACCAATTAGTTAACCTCCTGGACGACCTTTCTTCGAACTATATCGCTTTAGTATTTTGATTGAATAATGACACCTGCACATAAATAATATTTACACAGCAAATTTGCTCAGCTTATTGGCACGGCTTTATGAATGAGTCGAGACATCTCAAATATTTTCGCTTGTTACTAAATAAGGTTTTTATTTTTTTAAGTCAAACATGCATCTTAGCTTAAAATATCTAATTCGCCATTTCTAGTTATATGATCGTGCTAATTCGGTTCTTGGGCAATTATCTTTTGATGTGATAGTAATAATAAATCAATCGAACACGTCCATAAAAGCTTCAGGTATTGCTTATTTTATTATTTTCTAATCAACTTTCTACCCAAAAGATATTTTAAAAGTTAGCTTATACTTTGAATTTGCAAAAACTTTATCTCTAGAAAAATATAAACTTTGGTTTCTCACTGTAGAAAACTACAGTTCTTGTAAAAAAGTTTTTTACGATATTCTCTGGATTCTGACTATTAAAGCGTTGCATAATTTGGTCTATTCTAAGATAGACTGAAGGGTCTGCTATACAATTATTACTATTGCATAACGTTAAAGACTTTAAACAGATATTGAAATTTTTTTTTATTTATTTACAACTATATTAAAAAAATTTTGTTTTTCTTATCTCACGATCAACTAAATTTTTGCACCATTTGTAATTGATAAAATATGTTCAAATTTTTTTAGCAAAATTGCTCAGTAGAAAAAAATAAGAAATGGGCTTGCCTTTGAGATCAGCAATAACTTAAAATTATAGCAGACCTCTCACAAAGTTTGTGTAAATATTGAAACAAATCATACATTCCGAACTTAGGTGTTACATTTCATTTAAGTATAGTTTCCATCTGCCTAGAAACAGTTATTCCAAGATTATTAAGAAAAAAATATCATTTTGAAGCTTTACTTGTTAATATTTTATAAAATCTTGTTTTATGATCACTTAGCTCTTCTATTTGGCGATTTTTTACTAGTTGCCTAGTTTGAACAAAATTTCTTTGAAAAATAATTAAGACAAAATAAGTAAAGTTTACAGCTTTAGGCATCAGGGTGTACATAGGCGATTTACATTTCAAATAACATTTAGGTATAGATGTTTCTGCTTTCCATACCTATGTAGAGAAATAATAATGTTATCAATGAAAAATGAAATTCTTTTCACATTTATTGATACCAATAACTAATATTTAGATTTCTTGAAATTACATTTTCTTGCCAATACAATAATTAGTATTTTGTTAATTTATTGTATTACAAATCATATTGCCTTGATAACATTTTCAATTCTCAAATTCGACAGATTGGTTATAAAGTCGAAAATTTTGTGTTACTATGTTCTCTATTTATTGCAATAATGAAAAGGTTTTTATTATAAAGATTTTATTACGATGGCAACAGTTTACGTCGACTTTGAGATTTATTCTTTGTACAATTTTCAAATACATAGTCCAATACCAACAGTTACAACAATACAAAAGTATGATCAAAAATTCGAGTCAACTGGAAGTGTTGCGCCTGGAAATAATAAAGGTTAATTCATTTTTGTATTTATTTGATGATGGTATTTATTCTTATCTTCATCAGGAAATCGTAATAATCGTCAGCATTTGGACCCTACAGTAGGCTCAAGATCATTTGCTGCTAAGTGTGGTACCATCAGTCTTGCGTCTTACAAATACTGAAGAAACATAAATATCATCTAGTGTCATCAAGAAATTTTTCCATTTGACGCAGAAAATAGGTAAAGTTTTTGCGAAGTTATGCAAGAAAGATCGAATGCAGATTGTAGGTACCTTCCTATCGTCCATCTGCTTTACTGACAAATGCACTTTCACATTAAATAACGAGCCAAACGTGCAAAATAATAGACATTGGGATTAAGAAAACCCAAAAATAAATCTTGCCACTGTGGGTTTACCTCAAAAGTAACATTTATAAGACACGCCATCTAAACATTAATTCATTGCGGGAAGCAATAATAGCTGAATGCATTTTAATATCTAACAGGCAGTTAACCAATGTAAGGAGTGGATTTTACAACAGGTTGGGATATTGCTTAGTTGAAAATAGACGTATATTTGAATATTTGTTATAAATGTTACATTTTTAAATTACTTGGTAAAAATACAGTTAATTAATAGTTATTTATGTATCAAGGGAATAAACACCCATTTTAATCCCGAGAATGTAAGTAATGCACGAGGCAAAGCCGAGGGCATTTTCATTCGAGGGATTAACGATGTTTATTCTAGAGATGCATACAAAACTTTCTTTCCAACCGTTTAAGTTAATAATAATAATAAATTAGAGAAGAAATAATTGTTATAATTGACAGATACCGAAATAAAGTTGGCTGACGGTTATTATGGAAACGAGTTTCTTTATGTTATATCGGCATTTTTTTTACTTTATTCCCCAGTAATAATATGGCACTTTATTCCCTCATTATGAGAGAATAAAGTACCACTTTATTCCCGGTTGGGAAGAAAGTAAAAAAATGCCGATATAACATAAATCGTCTATGTTCACTACGATGCCTTTCCTCCGGTATATTTTCGTAAGTAGTAACAAAATTTTGAGTTATTGCTGAGTTATCTCAAAGTTTTTATGAGTTATGAGCTACCAAGAAAATTTAAATTTTAAAGTATACCTAGATGTCACTTAAATAGTTTCTAGCTGCCTGGAAAGAGATAATCATGGTCCTCTTTTAGAATTATTTTCTTAATATCTTAATATTGTAACTTTGTATGGTGTTTTATATTATGAGCTTTAATTAACTCCTCCGCTTTTTTTTCAAATTCCAATTTTCTACAATTACCATTTCTTTTTTAGGAAAATTGGTTAATAGAATAAAGTTGACACTTTCATATCTTTGTTATTAATTTAAACTATCTTTATCAAGAGGAGTTCAACGGCAGTTTCATCAATGTGGCATGCACAACTTATTAGGAGAAAATAAAAGTTATGCTGCTCTAAAGACATTTCTGTAAAATAAATAAAAAGACAATTCTATTCCAAACTTTCCTTTGGTTGAAGCGTTAAAAATATTTTAGGTGCTTCCCCAATTAATAAATGTAATTTTCAAATGCTACTCAACATAATAATAATCCACAAATTATCAACTCCAGCTTCATGTAATTGCAGGTACTCAGTTGTTGACAAACACGTGGCTGTTATCGCCTTTGCTTTGTTTTGTACGTTTTCCCTTTTTTGTCAACAAAGTTTCCTGAATAATCTGTTTACTGATCATCAACTAGCCATTTCTATAATTATTAATACCCAAAGATCGTCGATAAATAATTTCGGTAAATGAAGGCATAAATGTTTAAGGAAGGTCGGTTGGCAAACTTTCTTCCAGGCTAGAGTAATTCTAACCCAATTAGACCCGGCATGAAATATGGAATAATGAGACAAAAACTGGAAGATGACAACCAATAGGTAAATTATAAATGTGCAAAGAACGGTCGAGACTGACTTAGATTATCGATTCTTTTCGTTCGTCGTTTAGTATCAGCTGAACTGTCGTTCGGAGAAGTAAAATTTTGCTAAAATTCTTCACGTTCAAACTTGATGCGATTAGTGAGAAATCTGTAGAAAAATCAAAAGTGATTTTAAAAATTTTGTTGGGATTTAATTTATTAATTTGCCGCCAAATCCAAGGTTATATATGAAAATTGCAGGTTGTTGTAATGAATAAAATACTGATATTGATCGAATTTTCGCAGTCAGCACCGGATTGGCAGAGCAATCCCAAAATAGTTCGAATTCCTCGAAGAACCGCTCCTTGGAGGACAATCTCACGCAACCAAATCCGGCGACGAGACAAAGAAGATATCTAATTTTGTCAAGAATAGGTCACCGAAACACAACGTTCGAATGTTCCGATTCTGCAGAGGATTACCCGCCCTTCATCTCTGCACCTATAATGGAAAGGGGTGGAATTATTATCGTTTTCGCTATTGGCATCTATTGTTTCACACTTCTCGCCATTATTTGTGACAGCTATTTTCTGCCTTGCGTCGAAAAGCTCTGCGAGGCACTCAGTTTATCTCAAGTAAGTGTTTTTGATGTTCTCTGTGCCGAAATCGGAATATATTAGCCGGCTGGCGGCGATATCTGCACTAATCTTGATAACTGTGAAAAGCACCATCATCATTGAGTTCTTGCTATCGGAATTTCAGATTACGTAACTTTCACTCTACTCGTGATTTTATATTGTCAATACGGTACCGGGAGTTATTAAATATTGGATTGTTTGCAGGATTACGTTTCGCGGTCCCCTTTTGTTGGCTCGCAATTACTTTTTCATGTGAAACAAACACGAGGAGACCACATGACAGCGGTCACTACCCATTTTTTATTCTAACGAATTTACAAGTTGCACAGAAAAGCTCTCTTGCCTAAAAAGTGTAGAAATATAACTTGCCATCATGTCTTAGCATCGAGCTTTTACTAGACAAAGCTTATTTCTCAAAAAATGTTTTACTTAATTTTTTTCTATTTGGACTTTAAACTAGAGCAAAGAAAATGCTTCAAAATTTTTTATTTTGACTTAGAACACGAGATAACGTTGAATTTTGGAACACCCTGTATATTCCTATCAAAAATTCGAATTTGTTGCAAATATTATGTATCCACTCAGCCTAGTTGCAAACGCAAAGTATTTTAAAAGACTGACTTTGATAAATAAACTTGTTATTCGAATTCAATAGCACCGACAAACAGATTTTAAACTTGAAGGGAGATCACAGCCACTGATCTCTTATCAGCCAAGTTACCGAGACGGAATTATATTTTTATCGCATCAATTCTTTTCGGCCAGATTATTCATTATTAAGGAAATCATAACAATTGTGATAAGATACGAGTATCAGTTCGATCATTAAGTACATATTCAATTGCTAATTACATATTTAGATAAAAATAAAGATGTTCGGTATTTTCTAGAATCTATTTTGTGCCACAAATTAGATTCCATCAGTTGTATATACCCGACATGTTTCCCAAATAAACGTGAAAACGGGTGACAGATACATATTATTCAACCTCACCCAAATTAATTCCGTGTCTGTGCACTTGTCTAAACTATTGACACAGTTGGATCCCGAAAGTGTTAACCCAACAATAACTCGTCATCCGTTCACCTTTGTAGCCAGATCTTAAAAATCGCAAGATAATTACAAAGATCAACATGTTGTCAGAGATTAACGTCCTATCAGCATGGACCATAAATTTTATGATTGTAATTTTTCCCGTTGGCAGATAAAAAATTTACGGATTTCTTCTGATACATATCTAATGATTGAGTGACGGTCTCTTCATATTGTTTCAAAATTATCGTACTAAGTGGCACGTGGTTCTAATTTAATTACTTGAAGAGAATTAGTGCAAGCCAATTATTTTAGTTAAGTGGACACGATTTACCAATGATTGTTGAGTTATTAATTTTTTGTATCTGTCGTTATTAATAACTTGACTGTATCGAAAATAATGCTATCAAACTTTTATTAGTTTTTGCATCATTTTTATTTTTATAGTTATTTCAAAAATATTGATGCAATAGGAAGCTACGAGATATTGTAGATAGCGGTCTGATATCAGTAAATCAGAATTTAATCAAACTGAAGAGAAAAAGTTTAGTTCAGATTATCAATGACTAATTATTTATCTACTTGGTAACTTCTTAACCATAACCTCGACCATAACCATTTTCACCCTTTGATATGATCAAAGTATTACACAGAATCCTTTTCCTCCTTAAATATGAGTAACTTTATCCCTTATTTTTAACTTTACTTTATGATTCCAACTTTTATTTACTCATGTTACTATTCTTCCTGAGTAGTATATTAGTGTCTTATTACTTATTTATCTCCTAACTCCATCTAACGTTATGAAATTCTTCCTAAATTTCACAGGTTTATTCACCCCCTCTTTATTCTCTTTGTATATTGTAGATTCTTTTATAACTTTTAATTTTTTATTATGACACCCCGGAGAGTTCTCGTGTTAATCAATTTCTAATTATAAGTAATTTTTACCCACCAGTTTCATTGACCTATCGATTGGAAATTTATAAATATGACGCCTCATCTTTTCATGTCACAAAAAGCCACTGCTACAAAGTAGAACATTGATAATAGAATGATTTTGTTAATAATTGAAATATTAATTCTACTTTGATTTATGTTTTCAGGACGTTGCAGCGGCCACGTTCATGTCGGTGGCCACGTCAACCCCTGAGTTATTCGTCAATATTATCGGGACGTTTGTTACGGAATCCGATATCGGAATAGGGATGGTGGTGGGTTCGTCCCTCTTTAATACTTTGGGAGTGGCGTCACTTGGAGGTCTAGCAGCTTCCGTGGTACATGATCAATTGAGCAATTTTGAGAAAATTCTTCAATTCTTTTTTTCAGCCAGTCCAGTTGCATTGGTGGCCTGTGACTCGTGACGTAGTGATTTATATTTTTGCAATTTTGCTGCTAATAGCAGTGACTTGGGACGGGGTTATCTACTGGTACGAAGGCCTCATTCTCTTCATCGTTTATTTCGTCTACTTCACTGTACTGTTTCAAAATGTTAGAATTTCGCGTTTCTTCAAACGCTTGTTAAGAAGAAACAAAGTTAGTGACAGTAGTCGAAAAGTCACTTCCGCTGATCGTACTAGCGTTACTGTAGTTTCCGCTTACGGCTCTTACATGGAAGATTCGTCAAATAAAGTTGTGGATGTTAAAGCGTTAGAAGCAGAAGGTTGTCAGTTAGAAGAAGGTAAAAAAAATTTTTTTTTTTTTTTAAAGTTGTCAAAAAATTTTTGTTGTAGAAAACATATCGCCTTTTCAATACCCCAAAGGTGTTTGGTGGAAAAAAATTATTTTCGTCTATACTTGGCCCATTAAGTTGGCGCTTTATTGCACTATCCCGAATCCGAGACGACATCCGAAGCTATTCCCAATCACTTTCATCATTTGCATTTTTTGGATCGGGTCGAACTCCTACGTCGTATCCTGGATGATAGCTCTCATAGGTAATTAAATCAATCTAATTTTAATTTTACAACTTTTTTATTGCAGGCGGAAAATTCGGAATACCGGACGCAGTGTTAGGATTGACGTTTTTAGCGGCAGGCGGGAGTCTTCCTGAAGCCATTTCCATCACCATCATGTCGCGAAGAGGTACCATCATTAAATTATTAATAAAAATAATTATCTAGTTACATATAAAAATGTTATTAATGATAATTCCAGGAGAGGGCTCCATGGGTGTGTCGAATTCGTTGGGAGCCAACACTTTGAATATCTTGCTAAGTTTAGGGATGCCCTGGTTCTTGAAAACCATCCTCATGGGTACTCACGCAAGAGCTTACATTATGCTAGGTTCCGAATCGATTGAATACACAATAACAGCCCTGGTTCTCGTCGCTTTGATCCTCTACTTCACCCTGTACTTTAACCGTTTCAGGTTATCGAGAAGAGTCGGTGTCATTCTTTTGACAGTGTACCTGATTTGTGTTGTTCTTGCGATTCTCGCCGAAATGGTGTTTTTTAAGTCCGAAACACTGCCTTGTGTTAATAGAGGCATCGCAACCACTGTCGTATCTACAGTGTTTACGTAAAGACCCGATTGTTCGCGGAAATTGTGATCAGCTTAACTTAAGTGCCAGTAAAATGTAAATTTTTATATTTACATACAGTCAGTTGTTGTACAACTTTTATTTAAATTTTACAATAGTTGCAATAAATATTTTTGTACTAGATGTCGAGTTTCAAGCATCTAATCGATCTAATTGATCTTGAATTGACTTCCGTCAGTTCTCAACCTCATTAATGTCACTTGGTAATTGTTTTTGTAATTAACGTTAAAAAAAATGCAAAATTTTAAAATCGAAGATTCGCTGAAGCGACACTTTATTGGCTATTTACGTTTTCTGCCAACCAATGCTTGTAAATCACCCGCAGCTACCTACAAAATCAAGAAATCAATCAGTTTACTAAAAAAGTAAAGTGACTCACAGTACAGTAAGTACAACATTTATTTCTATTTTTCTAATTAATTTGAATCAATTGTTATGCAGTTCAATATTACTGGAAGATACTTGATGAACTCAAATAATGCTTTTCTGGAGATACTTGGAATTTTCTAATAAAACAGTTATAGCACCGTAGTTAAAAATAAGTTTTCAGGTGCAATAGAATTGTGTTTATCAGGAAGATTAAGGTGACTCAACAAATAAATAGCGTTTTGAAAAAACTACACAAACTTGTGTTCTAAACAGTTTAGCCGGGACAAGATCAGAAATTTGTATCTAAACAAAATATAAAAATTAGAGTTTGGTGTTCTTGTTAAAAAATCCACTTTGATCAAACTATACTGAAAGAGCACGATTAATATTAGTAACCAAAATAATTACGTTCCCTAAAAAATGGTTTGGTTAAAGCTTTTAGTGTAATTGCGATCATTCTTCCTTTGAAGTAATGAACAAAGAAATGGAATTACTGAGTTCAAGTATAAATAACAATTTTCATGTTATCCCGTTCCTTGATTGACAGGTAATTTCACATTGTCACATACATCCTTTCTACCCGTCAGCATAAAATTATTGAAGCTTCGATCCGTTTCAAGGATAATAATGCCTGATAATATTTCAGACAGCCGTGATTGCATCATTGTAATGAATGAATACCCGAAACAAAGCTCGACGTCACGTTCTAATGACGTTATGCTACTTCATCCGGGTACCGTAGGCCTTAGAAATACTAGTTATCGAATCGTTACCCTCTATTGATAATCAGAGCGACTGAGTTTAATTTGTGCATTTTCCTCGACTTACCGAACACAAACTCGAGTACCTACTACGAATTTCATGGTGTTAACTGATCTAAGGATATCAAAGAAGGGTTGATGTCCTGCGCCAATTGCCACGAAGCAAACTAAGCATTTTACCTGTCGACGGCTGAGATAAATGTTCTCAATTAACCCACGAATTAATTAAGACACAAATTTAGCCATAGTTGCAGTTGGAACAAGTTGGCAATTACTTGCTGATGACAGGTTTGCTTTATAGCATTGATGTTAACGTGGAAGTTTTGGCATACTGAAGTCCGGGCGCTTTCAGTCTTTCAAGGAACAGACAACTAAAAGTTGCGACGTTTTTGGCGGGAGACTAAAACAGGGTAGTCCAATAAAGTGACTTACTACCTTGCAAAGGAGGCAACTAGGATAATGATTAAAAAATTCAAAATTTTCGACAGATCCTGTCTAACAGCTGAATTTTACTTAAAAGCCTGTTCAAGCTTAACCATATTGTGTCACTCGACGCAATCCTTGATTAGGTTTTCTGAAACAGTTTCAGGCGGTTATTCTGCGGAGGAAGATCACGACAGGAGAGCTGAAGCGTCGCCAGTCGGCAGGGATGCAGCCCGACAAATTAATTCCTGGTATCTCTCTTGGTGGTCAACGAGACACTTTGAGAAGCTTGCGAGCAATGGGGCGTAATTTGGGGCGCAACCTACTTAAATAAATTGATTTTTATAGAAATGGTCGTGGCACTTCAGACGACCAAAGTCTAATCGACACGATTAGACTTAACATTAATACCGGGTTGTCACATTTTAAATCACGTCGGCTCTTGGTTAGGGAGCACGCTCGGATGCTCTTTTCCAATTTCGCTTTGATGTGCTACCACCATCACCCTCGATTTCAACTGTGGTCGATGGTATCCAATTAATGTTAAAATTTCAACCCTCACACGCTGAAAGAAAACGAAAAGGTTAATTCCGGCATGATCCATCATTCTTTATGATGTTTGGACGCGCACATGCAACCCGCTAAATAACGAAAATAAATAACTGCTGGCTAGCCAGAAGCACCATAAAACTGTCATAAACATAAACGCGAATTTGGCGGTGAGACTCAGCATTTGCTTAAACCTACACCGGAAATTCGGACGGTGCGTTAAAACAACGGTAAAACCTAATCCGGAATTATGTCGGGTGCAATCCTGAATTAAACCAATTTCTTGACGGAGCAGATAGCGGGATTATGCGAATTAAACACGCGTTTTAGCTTAATAAATTTTGAATAGGGTTGAATCTGTGGAAGTTAACTTTTGACTAATTTAACTTATCTAAAATTTGTGATTAAAGGGCCCTCAGGAGCCTAGTCGAGAGCAGGGTTACACAATATTCTGTAAGTAAACTTTAGCATTTCAAAGTAGGTAGTACAAGTTGTGCTTCCCGGCAACATCTCCTCTGCCCTTTTCTTTTATTTTCTCGCATAACTTTATTTCTTTCACCCATTTCACCCCCCGTCCCGCTTATCTCCGCGCATTTTCCTGGCGTATGTTTCACTTTCCGTCTCCTCACGCTATTTCGTTTTTACCTTTTTTTATTTCCACAACTAAGTGACTTTTGTCTCCATTCCAATTTCTAACTTGTTAACAAAACTGTCGTGATATTCTGGATAATATAAATATAATTCTATATTAAGAAAAAATTGCCATCGCCTAGTTTTCGTTCGTTAATTTTGCATCATGTTTCCTTTTATGAGGTTTTCATCATTAGTCAAACATTTTATTTTTTTTACGTTTTAAGTGGAATTCGTAAAAAAATCTATTAAAAAGTACAGACACTAATAAATTAATGTTATTTTTGATCATCGCGACCGAAACGAGAAATAGCACAATGTGCAAACTGTTAGAGATATGAGCATACAAAAACATTCTGCAATCAAACTTCTCGATGTGTAAAATGTGCAGGAAACCACCCGACCAAGCAATGTTAACGTAAAGAAAAATCCCCCGATGTCAAATGTGTACTCTGCGAGGGAAATCATCCAGCCAGCTATAGGGGGTGTGCAGTTTGTAAGAAACTACAAAGAAAGACCTTTCCACCACTAAGAAGTAAACAGGAAAAGATTACCCTAATCACATCGCTGCAGCATACATCACCAACTTTAACCTATGCAGACTCCATGCGAATAAAAACCCAACAAACACAAAACTCAAATCAAATCACACAACACACAACACACAAATACCACAACAGCTTCCATCTCAACAAAATTCAAATGACATACAAGAATTAAAAAGTATGATGAAGGAACTTATGACACAAATGAGTATTATGTTAAATCTGTTAACAACAGTTGTCTCTAAACCTACCAACTAATGACTTATAGACTTTGAATATCTCAGAAACACACTTTACAAAAAAAGTTATTTAAACATACCAAGGCACACAATTTACAACACACCATCCAGATAGAAGGGCTCACGGAGGCACTGCGATAATTATCAAAAACGCCATAAAACACCATCAGCAGCCAGGAATATATACAGGCCACTAGTGTTAAAGTAGAAGATTGATTCAGCCCAATAATAATAGCAGCGATCTATTGTCCGCCAAAGCATATTATTAAAAAAGAGCAATTTGAGCATTTCTATAACACTTTCGACCAGCGATTCTTAGGTGGATGGAGATTACAATGCCAAGCACCCACAATGAGGTTCGCGACTTACAACACCAAAAAGCAGAGAACTGTTTAAACCACTCCAAGCTAATAATTAACAGAACATTTTGACAGGACAATCTACCTATTGGCCCACAGAGCGCAGAAAAACTCTCCATCTCGTTGACTTCTGTGTAATTAAAGGATTATCTAATAACTACATGCTCATGAGAAATGAAAACTTCAAAAGTAATGGCAAAATACAAGATCCCCTCATGACAAATCCAAATTCAATAAAGCAGTCGAGCTTTAGCCATGTATTCTTTGCTATCCCGATTCTTTTTCTTATTAATTTTAAATGGTTTTCTATTCGCCTTCATCATCAGCGTTCCTCTATATTTTTTACCTTCGGTGCCTGCAAAGTCTTATAAAAAATTTATTTTTTTTAAGATTTTTAACCCAAATCTTTTTTCTTCAATTTGTCACATTTTGTAATAATGGAATAATAATTACCATAAAACTGTGTATACACTAGTGATAGCAAAGTTGGTTGATGATTATCTGTCTTCATTTAGGTTGTTAACATTATTTTGACTCAAGTCTTTTTTATTGCTTATTTCCACAATTTCTATTACTCTTATCACCACTTGTTACAAACTTTTCAAGTCGGAGATCACTCTTGAAAATTCTCGCTTCTTTAACCGTTTTGGTCGTTATTTTGCGACCTTCCTCACAAAACTGTTGCAAAAGTCATTTGGAGAAATTTAAAAATTTGAAACCTTCAAAAAGATCTACTTACAGTGTGTAAGAGAAGTTGAAGAAATAATTATTGATAATTCAGAGAAAGTGATTAATGTTAAACTTGTACCTTACTTGCCTAAATTTAGTTCAAAGGCGTGAACTTAATTGCGACTTTAGTTCGTTGGTTTCAGTTTTGGCGTCGTCGATATCTAGAAGGTGCAAAAGGTGTTGCGTCTGAAACTTTTCGTGATCACATCTGGAATTAAAACTAAAAGTAGATAAGATCCTTTCAGCCTCCACCTAAAACATAGAACGATGTTTTTCCAACTTTAATAAGTTCCGGTCTCCAAACGCCTAATACGGTCTTTCAAAGAATAATTCCTTTTGATGCTACCTAACTCGTTACTGCCCGATTTTTCATGTTCTCATTATAGGACTTTGCAGTCCGTATTCTTAATAAGTTGAAACGGAGACTTGGTTTTTTGTATTTTAAAACCTCTTCTTCGCTTCTTACATCCACGAGTCTTTACGCAACTTTTAAAACCCCACATTATAGTCGGCAACTTTCAAGAATCCGCGATTAAAAACCTCTCATGTATAATCAGCGGCACCGTTGAAAATAAAACGGTTAACATTTTGTTCAAAATCTCAATGGAGCGACGAAATTGTCGTTTGTAGCGATAATAATTAGCGCTTTCCACCAACGCCGCCCTTATATTACTTAATTAGTTCGAAGTCCAAGTCTAAGATTACCATGCGAACCCAGACCATGACGTGATAAATTGTGTTGACACAAAATATCGACTACCGTGAACCCTGAAAAGATAAAGGGAGTAGATAATGAGTTATTTAGCCAGTCGATCAAATCCTCTGAAAACTGAAATTAGAACAAAAATCCCGTTAGATAAAGCCGACCTAACCAAATATTGTGGAAAATGTGGCAATTTATGAAAATTTTTGCACAAAGAGACCAATCTTCACCAGTACATCCACCTACGCGCAGAGCTTTCGGAAACGTGCCTAACGTTACGTTACCAACAGTTTTCATCTAAACTCGGACCGAACACCATCTCCCTATAGCTAGGACATAACGCGCTTCGCGAAAGCGCGACGCGAACCTTCAAAGAGCTTTCAGCAACTACCGTTTCCCGTGTTATTTTTACGAATTATCAAGTGGCGTAACGTAATGTTAGAATAGGTAGTTGTGCGCGTTTTTTTTTTTAATCAACAACATCCGCGGTAAATATTTACGTACAAATATTGTAAATTACAGTGTCACTAGTGGTGTTTAATTGGTTTTAATCAGAAGGCGGCAAATTCTAATGTTGTAGATTAGTTAGTTACTTAATGTTAGCGATAACGGTGCCAGATTTGTAAAAAGATGCTGCCGCGGTGTTGGTGCTAATTAATGGATGCTCTCGTTCCTGAACGTTCCTGTAAGTATTCTTGAGAAATTTTTATCATTTCTTTCGACAGGACAACGATTCGTTCTCGTCGTTATCCTTTGTGAGATATGACAACTAAACTGGCGGTGTTTATTTTTGTAAACTAAAAAATCGAAAGGTGTTATTTTTGGAAGTGCCGCTTTTAGATGGGCGCTAGCAAAAAAACGTGATTGATTACTTGACCTTCGCAAATTTCTTGCCACTCGCAACGGTTTGACACACGTTTATTTGTTTGGGAGAGCCCCTGGAAAAAATCTACCGCCATTATTAATGCCATTACAATCCTTTAAAGTTACTCCAGATTCATTATTTTCACATACCTAATTAATTTTTCAACAGAGTTTCAATTCGTTTAACATAACATTTTAATTTTGTTAATAGTAGGTAAGTAACACATTTTTTTTATTTGGTAATGTTATTCATAATCGATATCGAATTAGCATTTTTATAGTTGTTTTCATGTGCCGTTAAAATTTAGTTAACTCACGAAATTTTAGTATTATTTGATTGCTTTATAACATGACTGGTTCCAAAATTGCATTTGTTCCTCTTAGAAATGAAATCTATTGTTAATTCGTGACACTACCCCATCATCTCGAGGAAATTTAAAACTCAAAGCTTACAAATCTTTAGAAGTTGTCACCCTTAATATGTTTAGTATTTCTGAAATAAGTTAATCGACAAGAGGTATAAACCGTTTTAGGGAACAAATCGAATGGAAGGTCACCTCATAGCTAATTAATTATTTCGGCTATAAAATTCTAAAAAGTGATTAAAATTTAACAAACTAATTTGTTGATAGTTTGAAGAACTTGCGGGTGCCAATTTAAGTTAAAATCTGGAAAATTTATAACTGTACTGCAAGTTAACAGACGGGTTAGTCATGTTTGAGTCATGGCAACTATTTTTGATTTTGATTCTCACCTACAACAAAAATAATTAAATGTAGTAAAAACAAAAAAGCAAAAACGTTTTAGATATAAATATATTGAAAGATTCTTCAAAAGTCTTGGTGGCCTCGTGCTAGTGCTCTAAAATTTATTTTTAATATGAAAAAATTATCAATGCTGATCAGTTATCGCTGAGGCTTTAACAACTTTTGAAAACTTATTTAAGTTATTATAAAATAAACTACCCGAAATAATTGGATTCTGATTGGAAATTTACAATAATCACAAAACTTATTGATAGATCTTCCCGCAACTTGGTATTTAAGTCCTAAAGTGGTAAATTTATTTAACTTTTAGTAGCTTAGTTTGAGGTGTTGATTGTATAAATATGAACGCATAGTTATTATATAAATAAAAAAAGAACAAGATATAACTAAATTATGCAAAAATTAATACATGTTGTACATAATCATGATCTTATTTTAAATTTTTGGTTTATTAGTCTTAATAATGGCATAAACTTTGCAAAACAAACTTCAATTAGTTTTTTGTTTATTCTGTTCAGTGCAAAACTTATTTTATTTTTCTACTTTTACTGTGTACCAAATCATATTCTTGATTGCATACATTTTGGACGCTTACGTGAAGGGAGTTGAGGTTGAAACTGACCTGATCATAGCTTCAGTAAATAAAAGAATGAATGTTAAACAGTAACAGATCTCCACCAATTTTTCAAATTCAAATTAAAAGATTCTAACTTCTTCATTGCCTGAGATTCTGTCATGTATGCAACCAACAATGTTCCTCCACACATTCAAATAGCAAATCAAAATTTGATATAAAATTATAATTATCTATTATCTCTATTCTTATTATATTTTGCATTTTTTTACATAATTGTGCGCTTCGCAGCGATTCGCAGTTTAGACAGTTTGATTGAAGATTTTATTTATGGGGAATTAAAAGAACAGAAGTCATAATTGGATTTTTCACCTAAAGCCTTAACTAATAACTTTTCTAATGGTACTTTGAGCTTTAAGTTTTTTCGGGTAATTGGGCTAAATTTGCCTTGCAAATGTTGACTACCCCTGTTCTGAACTTTGTTTCTTTCAACTCAAAATCAGTCAGTTTTGCATTGTGGAACACGAACTTTTCCATTTTGAATTTAAAGTTTATTCAATGGATGTTTTACTTGAGTCTACATTAGTTCTTAGAGGATATTATGAAGTTTAATTAACACATAATTTTATAATATCTTCTCATAAAGTTCACGAATATTTTTTGGATATAGAGATATGGAGCCGGAAAATCAACAACTACGCAAAAATAAAAAGAAACTGATAGAATAGAATAGAAATCAAACCGTAATACTTATAATACCTACTTTTTTAAGATGACTAAAACTAAGTATGCAAAATAAAGGACAGTTAATTGTCTTCATTAACATCTTTATGCAAAACTCATATCTTTTTGTTTCTTTACTTGTGACTTTTATTTTCTTACAATTGAATTTTTTTTAGTGTCTTTTTTTCTAAATAAATATTTTTTTTAAATAATTTTTTTTTTACTTTGTTTACTTGTTTATTTTATACTTTGTGCACATATTTGCCTGCCTCTGGTGTAATATAGCAAATTAACATTAAATAGGACAACGTCGTGTAGGTTTTGTTCTCATGTTTTGTATTATTTGATTCAGAACACAATTATTTTGAATTAAATAATAATTGTTTATCTTTCTGCAATTATCAGCATTTTGCCAGACAATTTAAAAAATTGTGTTTCATATGGTTGCAGTTAGACAGCATTTTACATGAATTTGAAGAGTGGTTTGCCAAGCTACTTTGAAAGAGGAACAGGGTTTAAACATTTGGATCAATTATCACCACCATGATTTTAGAGCGAAATTGATATAGGTTAACGGTATCATCCTTATAGCAGCGATATTTTAGGTCAGCTTGTAAAACAAACTACTTTATATGATATTTGTTTTCCCAGCTACAAAATACTGCAAATTATTATAAATAACCATCAAAACTAAGCCGGATGTGAAGAATTGTTCCCAGAATTACAAAAATATTTTTTATTATTCATGAAGCCATTCCTTGGCGCATCTATTTTGCACGCAATTTCAACTTAATGAATAATTTAGCATAATGACGATAACAGGCGAGGAGCTTTACACTTTTCCCTCTTAAAATCTGTAAATTTTGATTGTTCTTCTAAATAACCCTATAGTTGAATTTGGTAATGTTAAATAAATATATTGTCGCTGTTTTACAACAATGTCGTGTTAATGAAACAATGGTCAATCAGTGTCAAACAAAATTAAAGAAGCGGTGGAAATTAACGAAAACCCCTGAAAATAAACATGAATCACTAATTTGCAGATTTGATCGTGTTAATGTCTGATGTCAGTCAATCAACACACTCCCAAAATATTAAACTACACACACGGTATTTATTTGGACAAAAATCCCTTTGGCCAACCTCGTTAAATATTAATTTCCGTGATGAGTGACGCGTCTTTAGGCGTAGCCTGAGCTTTCACAACATGGCTTTCGTACTCAAACAGAGAAATTAACCTAAAATTTTGCGATTTCGGCATCACCATATTAGCATCATGCTATCCATGTGTATGCATACGAGATTCTAAAGTAAATACATTTTCGCTGGGGATTAGCGCTATTGTAAAAATTTTGTTTATTTTGCGGATTTAGTTGGCCAGATGATTTTGAGCATAAGTAAATAAATTTGTTGAACCGATTGTAGCCGCCCCTTGGGAACTGAGCTTGGGTCATAAAAGGGAAATTTATAAGTTAAGTTTTTTTAACTGTCACCCAAAAGATGTTATCGTCTAGACTCTAGATGTTTGATTTTAGCCCTTCTTGCAGGGTAATTTCAAGAACTGCAACACTACATTATAATCACAATTGAACGATCCATAAAACTCGATTATAACCCTGATTGATTGCCTTGGCTTAAATGCTGCGTGTTATTTTATTATCTTTAGGACAGGAAACGACCTCTTCCACTTCCAACAGGATCATCAAATTTCGCGCAGTTTGAAAACAGCGTATGTTCTGAACCCGTTTTACAATAACTTTCAATGGCGGTCTTCATTGATATTTATGTAACGTTCTTCTGTCTGGAGTTTTACAAACGTCAAGTCTGGGAATTCGGAATTGGATTCCGATTACTTTCAGCAAAACAAGAAAGTATATACTATATGAGCTTTCACTCAACTCTACTCACTTACGTCGCAATTTATTTACTCAAGGAAACGTTTTACGGGAAGGAATATTTCCCAGACAATGTGACGTGGCGACGTGGAAGTGAAGTCTTCGAAAACGGCTGATTCTTTTCCTTAAATTATCCAAGAATCTTGGAATTGGCCCGCATTGATTACGAATTTCCACTTATTAGCCGTCGAATGATTCGTCTCGTCTCGGATTTGTTCCAAAGTGCCCATAAATTCCCGGACAAAGACACAGAATGGAGACCGCGCTGAAATTATGAGGGCAGAAATCAGGGCGCGTCCAGCTGATTACCATCGGAAATTAATAAAACTGATTAATGTTGGACGGTAGTACTTATTAAAAACTAGGTGCAACTATTAAGTAGTCGAGAGCTAAAAATAGAAATGACTGAAGCGGCCGTGAATCAAGGGCTGAAATTTGCAACTGACGGACACCAGGCAGCTTAGAACTTTGTCGTGTTTAACACGGCTGAGTAGCAAATTATAGACAAATTGTTCCTTTGCCAACTTCATTATAGATCCTTTGTTATAGATAACTTTTTTCATGTCAATAATTTTATAAATAAAAGCCATTCTAGTCTGTTACTGATTAGTTACACCCTACACTCCTCCACAAATAAAATTGGGTTAATTACACAAAGAAACTTTCCTTAAACAAACTAATAAAAAATACCATTATCGTGCCTTGAATTATTATTGACGCAACCTATTGTTGGTTTTCAATGTAAGGCCAAAGCTCTTCGTTTTCCATTCAGGCGTAGGTTAGGTACATATTATATAATCCAATTTCAACGCAACCTAGTTATTGGTACGCAGGCATCTAATAAGCTCAGTCTGTGGACCAATTTTGAAACGCGGTCGCATATTTTAGTTATCAGTTTTTGTGAATGGCGGTAAAAAATTGATTGTTCTCGCAGCAAAACGTCTAATAAACTTGAATATGAAAGTAGAAAAGTGTGAAGTAAGTTAGTAACAATGACTATAATAGAAAACTTTATCAGACCTGCGGAAACCCGAACCGGATTAATTAGTTTAGACGAATCCGGACGCCTCCGCAATGGAAAGAAAGATGAAGCCTGATAACTTTTGAATAAGAAAAAAACATCGTTGAAGAAGTTACCATCTAATTGTTGGATTTATTTGAAATTAAGTTGAAGCTTGAATTAAGGATTTTTACAGTTTTAAAGAAACTATCACTTTTGACCTTATATTTTGATTCTTTTCAGATTTGTCTGCAAGTTCTATTCGTTGAAGATAAAGACGCTTTTACAAACTCACTTTGTACCTTCATATTACTGGTGAAAAAGAAAAATGAAGAAAGGTTCAAAAATGTTTTTATTCATAACTGAACTTTTTAACTTACAGAAGATATACCACCACAAAAGTTTTGTTCTTCTGTTTTTAATACTTTTGTCATAAATTAACAAATGCAACTATCAGCACGTAAATGGTACTTATTTCTTATGACTGTTCCTCCAGCTAACTGAAAACCATTTCAGAGCGGTACTTATTTTAGAATTTATGATTCTTTATTATTTCCTCACTCACTCAAACTTTGGGAGTTTACCAATAAGACAAAAAAAATTACTTTTTCCACTTTGGTTCTATAATACAGTTATACCATCAGAATGTTAAACAAGTATTGTGGGTCTGTGGTCTGTCTGTCCACGGATATTATTGTCTTTTTGGTGCGGGGTATGTTCCTCCTCATACACCTCTCAAAGTATTGGAGAATCACTGTGCTTCTGTCGAGCTTATCATGGCGTTGAATATAAGTTTGAGAAGATTCTGATATTTGGTGATTATAATATTGGTGACGCTTCGTGATTCAATGGTATGCTGTGCAGACAGTGTTGATCAGAGTGCTGTGAAGCGATGGAACTTATTTGGTTTAAATCTGCACCAATTAAAAAGTGAAGAACTTTCGTGACTCTACCCTTAACTTAATATTTTTAAGCAACCCCACGTTGATTACGGAACTGAGCCTGGATCTAATTCTACCCTGCTCTTGCTTTCTTGTATAAAACTATCTATAGGTCATCTAAACCCGCTTAATTATTTATTTACCACTCCTGCCATCATAAATGCGGATTATACAAATTAACATAATGTGCTTCTGCATCAACAGCTTTGGTTGGAATAGTTTCAACAACTGTGGTATAAACCCAGCTTTTACAATGTACTTGTTACATTATGCTATTAACTTGTTTGTACCTCTCAAAGCTGTAAGAAATTCAAAGTTTTCTAAATGGTTCTCTTAAGAGCTCAAACAAAACAAACTTACAAACAAAATAAAAGCATTCGAGAGTCTAGGCTTTTCTGACTTACGTACTCAATGTAAAGAACTGAGCAATCAGTGTTACAACCCACTTTAGCAAATAACCCAAAATTTTTCTGGAACTCATCGTTAAGTCAAATACTGTTTTTAGGTAAATACTAATTTTAATTTCTATCAAAGACGTAAATAATCATTTTAATTTTTCTTTTTTAAGCAATTTTAATAAAAAATTCTGAACAAACCTACTTCCAAATCATATAAAATCAACAGATGGTGGAGAGGTCAGATAAAGATCGTGATATAAAAATTTATAAACAATTAACAAATAAAGATACAAATATAGTATTTTTATTTTATTTAAAAAAAAGTATGATTAGCTCTTTCCAGGCAGGTAGACACTATTCCAGTGCTGCACCTAATCCAGAAGTTATAATTCTTCAAGTTACTTCTTATCCGCATAAATTTTGAAAGAATTTTGAAAACGTGGCAATCTTGCTTTTCTAAGCAGTTTTCCTATAAAATTATGAAAGATTGATGCAAATTGTAAATTGTAGAAAGTTGACAAATAATGGAGAAACCAGGTGAAGGTCAAATATTGTGTAATTTAATACCATTTAATTTGATATACTTGAATAGATACAAAACTTATTAAAAGATTTCGATTTCTTTGAAAAATCATAAGATTGTGGTTTTTTAAAATTTACAAGAAATCTATTGACTTTACAACCAAATGAAATTGCTATTTGGCATCAGAAAGATCAAATTTATAATATAATAACGTTGATTTTTTTTCTCGTAGTGAACCTTTTTATCGATTGTAGTGGAAATATCTTATCCAAAGTTTTGAAATTATTTACACCGATTTTCTGACATTGATGCTATTAGAAAACGTCCCTGTAAATGTTTGACTCATTCGTTCTATTATCTACTTACAATTAATTTTTGTACATTTTGGTTCTATTTAAGTACCTACCTATTATTTATACAAATCGTAATGTAATATTTATGCTATTTATGTTATTCATAAGTTTCTTTACTGAAAAAAAGTTAAATAGAAAGATAGATTGAGATAAAAATAATATGGACCTAATTTTTACTTAAAATTGAAAATTGTAAAAATAGTTACGTTTTTTTTTTAATTCTTATTTTTCAATTATTATTTGGACACATTATGTCTGAAGTTTTTAATTTACGACCATAATCGCTAAAGGTGTAAAATTTTTAAGAAATTGCTTTTCAAATTTGATCAATCATGATAGTTATTTAATTAAATTTTATGTGACTACTATATGAATTGGTAGACTTGTTAAAAATGCATCAACAAGTTTTTCCCACGTTAACAAAATAATAATAAAGTAATAATTGTTCACGTTGCTGTCTGCACTGTTTTCTTCGTCTGCGACGGTCCGACCGCACAAGTTTTCCAGAACCGCCAATCCATTGCTGCTGACGTTTGAAAGAAAGCAAAGCTCATTTACCAAAAACAAAATAAATCTGCCACGTCGATAAAGGATTTATGCGTTCTTAACAATCCTTGCAAGGAGTTTGAATATCAATCAGGTCAGTCCCTCGTTGATTTACAGCGCTCATTCAGCGATCCCACAATAACTACAGACCCGGAAATCAATCCCAATAAATACGAGAATAGATTTCTCGACACGGTTCATTAACTCAATCTCGATAAATTGCCGACTTCGTATTTATTCGGTGATGTGGATATTTTTTTCTGCGGTCCGCCCCAAAAATAACCTTCAATAACATCAATTTTCGAAACGTAAGCTCATCAGGTAGATACCTACCTACATACGTAAATTCGTCCTTCGGCCGTAATCTTTGCCGTTATCAGACGTAATGGCACGCTATAAAATCAAATCTGCCAACCCCGCAGCAATATAACAATCGCTCTTCGATAAAAAGCTCGATGCGAGTTTTTTCGATTATTGATAAGTTTTAGTGCTGGCAATTAGAGCGGCGCGTCACTTTTTCGACATAAATTACCATAAAAGTTTTGCGTCATGCCGAACGCAAATTTCGGCCAATTTCGTCACTGCACCACTCGATGTTGGAGAGCTTTTGTCTTTGAGCGACGGGATTGGAAACAACACGTCAAGCTGTATGAGAGAGGAATAACGCATAGATCCATTGAGATTACAATCGGGAATTAGCTGCAGCAGCTGGATGGATCGTTCGTTTGACAGTTCGTCTCAAGACTTGGATGAATTTGATCATATTCGGAGTTTATTTGCAGGACTTGTTATATTGATTGCCATCTTATCGGAACATTGTCGGTGTAACACAAAATAATTAGAGGCAGCTGCAACATGTAGGTACCTATTGTAATGAATAAAAATTTCGAAATAAAATAAAAAACAAATTTTTGCAACATCTTCATTGTCAAACAAATTGAACGATTCCTACTGAGAGCATGCCAAAAAAACTAAACCATTTTTCTTTTTCTTGTAGATGTTATTGGAAGACTTTGCTTAGACAAAAATGTTTAAAGTTGTCGGTAATCTTTCATTACAGCTGCATTGATCTGAGCTACTTCATGCCATCATTATTATTAGTTATTTTAAGAAAACCTCCTAAGTTACGTTCCTGTCCAGATGCGATCGATCCAGAAAATGTTCAAGCTGACTTCAATGACAGTTTCATTATGTTAACATCAGTTTAAACAAATTTTAAAAACTACAATTTTCAAAATAATTGAGGCAAATATTATGCAACGCTGTTGTAAATAATTTTACGGAAACTATTTACTGCAAAACAGTGTTTCAACGTCCTGCAGGATTTGCAGGATTAAAGTGCACCCGAAATAGATTTATTAAATTTTGCAACAATTTATTTAAATGTAACTACCATAACCTGATCAATTTTCGACTTAACGTAAAATTCAAATTTGCCTTCTATGACGTGGACTTATTAAAAACGCAATCTTAAACGACCATGTTATCGAGCCGCCAAGGCAGTGCCGGGAAACAGCAGGACGAGGCCATGGAAATTGCATTGGTTTCGAAACATTGTTGTGCATATTATAAGTGTTGTGAAAGTGTCTTGAATGTGGTGGGAGAAAATTGGGAAATTTTCTGCAATCTTGCAAATGGAAGCTTCCTAGCCTTTTCCTTATCGCTGCTTACAGAACTCCAGTTGAAAATTTAATTACCGACGGTTTTGTCCCCAAAAATCTCTACTTTAGTAATTGCTAATCGCCTTTATTAACCCAAATTAACGAGACGCTAATCCCTGTTTACAAGCAAACGTGATTATTTTTCCAAGGTGTTATTTCGCGGCCGCAATTTTATAGCTGCTTCTTTTAGTTTAATCGACAACGTCGCCAGGGATTTATGTACTTTTTCCGGTAGATGCACAAATTTTTTTGGGGGAGGGCCAACACCCACTTGAACGCTGTTTCACGACCTCATTTATCAATAAACTGTCAAAAATTTAAACAATATTTCATGTTAACTCGTAAGATTTGTAACGACGAGGATCTGGAGGGCAAGTTTTCTTTCTTCAAGAAAAAACTGGAAATTTTTATTATTTTAACACGCGATTCGAGATGGAACTTGACAAATCGACAAAATTGGCTTTATTTTCTTTGAGTCAGTTAGCTAAATTGAATTGTGCAGGCCGCCGGTGAATCCCCGTTGCATGTTAACGAGATTTATTGCCTCATTTCAGATTAGAACTGATCACGGTTTGTATCTGCCATCCGTAGTTGGAGAATTATGATTAAGCGAAACATCAAAACTTTAAGAAATGTGATATATTTTCCATTTTAATATCCAATAAAGCCTCGAAGAGACATAAAGGTAATAATGTGGTGAACTCTAGTTATAGATAAAGTTTATTGATGTTAAATAAACGAGCCCCGGTACTTCTTCATGTACAAGGGGTTGCTCTGCAAGATGCCATGAAGCTGTCCCAGACGATAAACCTAAAACCAGAGGACTTCAAAGCCCATTTAAAGATCCTGATTGTTTTAGAGCCGGGATTTTTAAACAAACCACTAGATGGCACGCCGGTTGTGTTTGACTTAAGGTCACTAGATTATCCGCTACGTTTGTAAAGGTAGCGTACGAGGTGCGACGGATATGTCTTTCTTTTACAAAAGTTAAACTTTCAAAACAAAAGCAATGTGATTTGAACTGTCGGATCTATGACAACGCCAAGCCAAGAAACTGTCCTTTTCCCTCTTATGGGTTTTTATGCTATCTCTTACAAAAATGAAACTTGGATGGAGGTACCTTTAAAGTTTAAAGCGTAGCGGATAATCTAGTGACCTTAGTTTGACTTTGAGACGCCGTACCGAGTAATCATCGACGATCGTGTGACGGCGCAGAGAACAATAGCACAACTGAGCAGACATTCGTCCGTCTGGTACACCGACGGATCGAAAAGCAATCAAAAGACAGGCACAGAAATTTGTTGGCCTGGGTATAAAGAAACTATAGCCCTAGGCAGTGTCTCTACAGTTATGCAAGCTGAGATGCTTGCCATAAATTTCTGGGAAGAGAGTGCCGGCAAAGAAACCTCAAAGGAGCGGAAATCCATATTCTAACATATAGTCAGGCAGCAATTAAAGCTCTAAAAGCCTACAGCTTTGAGTCTAAAACTGCCTGGAAATGCAAGCAATCCCTAAAGCAACTGGTAAGAGACAACAAACTCACCCTTATGTGAGTGTCAGGGCATCAGAGAATTAAATGAAACAAAACAGCTGAAGAGTTAGCCAAACGAGGCACGGAGGTCTCATCCATTGAACCGGAGCCATTATGTGGGCTGAGCAAAAGCCACAAGAAGGCTGAAGTTCATAGGTGGGAAAGAAATACTTAAATAGCATACTGGAAACAAGTTCCAGGAGAAAAACAGGTGAAAAAGTTTATAGACTATTTGCCAAGGAAGACCGCAAAGCTTCTCAACCTGACAAGGAACAAAATGAGACTTGTTGCCGGTCTCCTCACTGGACACTGTTCACTGAGGTACCATCTCAAGAAAATGGGAAAGACGGACAGTGAGATATGCAGATTATGTGGTTCGAAGAAGATACTTTCGAACACATACTATGTCACTGTGACACCTTAGCAAGCCGGAGACTAACTCACTTTGGCAGTGTGAGTCTATCGCCTGACGAAGTGAAGGTAAAGTCTCCCAAAGTCATTACAAACTTTGTAAAGAGTTTATGCCTTTGGGATAAAAATTAGAGGCAGGGTTCGTTTGAACAAAAGATCTCATTGATCACTGTTCGGAAAGGCTAGAAAGCCAAACGACCCCTCTGTAATCTGTAATCTGTAATCTAAATAATCGAGCATATTAAAATGCTAAAAAAATTAAAGAGCTTAAGGAAAAAATAATTTCTAATTTTATTGTATTAATTAATTTTATAACAGCAGCATTTACCTTTGGATATAACATAACTAAGGAAAGTAAGAATGTCGTTCAAATATTTTTTTTTGTTCTTGAACAAAAATTAGGACTAATCTATGTTGAAAATATTTAATAATTATTAACTCTCATAGATTACACCAATCGCTCTTTTCTACGTTTTTTTATTTCATTGTTGTGGGAACCTTCTAAAATTTCTAAAAACAATCTCCATCATCTCCAGGTGCCTTTTATAAAAATAAGCAGATCATATTTCTCTATTATACTCAACTCAGAAAACCTATCTCGCTATCGATTAAAACTGCAAAAAAACAAAAACTTTTTCATTAAATTCGACGTGCTCTTTCCCATTCGCTATTTATTTTCCTGTAATTTCTAGCTCGTTTGTTTATTTCCTAGTTGACAACGATTCGATTTCTGGATGAATTCCTTGAATTCTCCCGGAATAGGTCGACAGACAATGCAACTCCCGGCCATTGAAGTTGTTTGCCAATGCGTGATTAAATATTGTGCCAGGAAAAGTTCTGAAGAACTTGACGCTCGCATGTTTGCAGATTTCTCTCTTGTTTAATGCTTGCTAAGAGGCGGATTGAAAAGCGCTTCCTCCACAATTTTAAAGCTAATGCAAACGGTGATGTAATTATTTAGCGGAGTATTGTTATTACGACTTCACGATAGTTTCAGAAATTCTTAATGGCGAAGTATTACAATAGTTATTTCTTTATCTAAATTCAGTATGAATGAATTTTTTACGCGACCTTACGATTGCCTTTGGGGCTAATGAGTATTTGCTGTGAAATTAAGGCAGTAGAACCTGGAACTCATCATTATTGAAGAGATTGCCTCGCCAGTAATTGTATTGCAGGTTTTTTCGGGAAAACTATATTACCACTAAAGTTACTTTAGAATTGTAGTTTGTAATCTTTGTGGTCCTTGTATTGTGAAATAACAGGAAGTTTTAAAACATATTCTTGGTGGAAGATCACCAAAAGACGACTATAAACGTCAAAAAAAAACACTATGTAGGGATCAACTCAGAAATGATTCTTTCTGATATTAGATGTATATTTATGCGTGCTAGCTTTGTTCTGGATATTTTACTTCTTGTTCTGCATTAATGGGTTTTGGGTCCTACTCTTTAGTCTTTGAGAGATAATTGTCTAGTAGGTTTAGCTTAGATGGAAATAATTATAGTTTGACATGTTTGGATCTCTTAACTACGATCCGTGAAACACGTAATTTCTAGAACGATTGTTGAACTTGACGTAAGTTGAGCCATAAGCAGCTACGGTTAATCAAGAGCAAGTCCGACTTGATACTGATGGTCATTAGCCCTGCTAACTTTAAGCTATAAACAGATAAGTATGACATTTCAAACTGTTTGACAACAAGTCTTGTAAGAAAGGCAATACTATTGTAGGATGTTAGGTAATATTTAGTAATTTAGTTTAATGTTTTAGAGAAATTTGTAGTCATGCGTATAGACTATAGATGCTAATAACAGCTACAAATAAAGTTTTCACTTTTTTCCTTTTCAGATGTGTCATATAATAGAAGAAAATACTGCTCCAGACCAAAAGTTAAAATTATTGAAAGGAGTAACAATAGAAGTCAGTAAGTGAAAACCAATGAGGATCAGGTAATTAAGAACGAAAGATGCTTGAAAATGAAACCGAGACTAGTGAACATATAATGAATGAGAGAAGAAGTAAATCCAAAGTAATTTTAGGTGGGAGTGACAACAGCGATCTAATTTAATACAGAATACAAGTTTAGAGGGAAGCTACAATTTAAGTGTTAAATACATCTAACTGTGAGCAATGCACTTAGCTACCAAGGCAGAAGAGCAGTGAGGTCAATAATGGAGTTTTGCTATATGAAGAAGCTGTACAAAAATTGTCACAGATAGATGTGGATCTTAAAAAAGGAGTAATGTAGAAACAAAAAAAAATAACTGCAGAGACAAATAGGAACTAAATAGGAAATTAAGTTAGCCGAGCTTAGTATTGCGAACAAAGAACAGCTATCAAAACAATACAACATCACACCTAAGAGTCCTAAAAGATAAAGGTAATCACATGCTTGACTATTTAAGAAGTTTGATAATTCTAGAATATTTTCGTAAATGGTTCTGAAACAAAATTTGGAGCCTATTTAATTGTAAAGTCAAAGATTAACTTACATTTATCTAAGTTTAAAAGCCTTTTTTAAAAATTCTGTTTCTGTAACAATTAATTTATCGTTCTGAGAACAAGCTCCATAGCTTAGACATGTAAAAAATCGATCGACTTTTTGAAATTTGAAAAGATTCGTCGCCAGATCGAAACGTCAGTTGGAAAGCGAATAGATGAGTTTGATATTGTTGGAAAATAAATCTCGCCTGTATAGCTGAAAGACTGGCTGAATCCAATAAAGGACGTTGTAATGCCTACGTTTCATGCGCTTTCCTACAAAACTTTTTACGTATAGTTTAATCGAAATGGTAAAAAGTTGTGATAAACTGCCCACTTGGACGCTTTATTCGTTGAAAATATATAGAAACGTGAAACGAATTCTTTTGTTGGTAACACTTATTTTGCTAAGATATCTTCAAGATTCCGCACTTACGTCGAACCACAATTATTAGCCAACTTTAAAATAAATGTTGGCTAAAGGTTAAGCAAAGAGAGTTCAACAATGGAATTTAATCACCCAAGTACCTACTTGACAACTTCATCAATAAGAAAGCCAAATCGACTGAGCCAGCAAGCATAAAGTTGAAAAGTAAAACTTTTTCATTTATTGTATCACTAAAATGAATAAAAATTCGTTGCTTTAATAACTTTTTAGTTCTCCATTTTCCTCCGCGTATTTATTAAAGATTGTTTTAATTATTGAGTCTTTAATGCGCAATTTCTCTTGAACAACCTCATTTTTCTTGCAGTTCATTTTGATATAAGTAATGAAAGCTAAATTAGGGCAAGGAAGGCAAATTTTATGCAAAACTCTGCCATTCTAAACGACTTTGTAATGCAGAATGGACAATTTGATAACAGTTTATCATCGAAAGCGCAACCCTGAAGCCAGCCGGTACAACCTCGCTCCATTCCGTTCCCCATTCAGGACTAAAATGGGTAATTCATACAATTCAGCAAAGCCTCCGATCCACGTTACTTCTGCACCAACGCCTATGGAGTGTTTGAAATAATTATTTAACACCACCCTCCAAATCGAATTGGGTGGTTGTTTGTCGCCAGTTCACGGTCAGGCCGATATATCATTTTTAGCTTGAAGCTTTTGTGGCGTCACCCGCGTGTTGTCAACTCTTGATTTGACGTGTGATTCGGTCACACTTTACGACTTGTTATCATTTAATTTCCCTAACGATTTTATAGGACCTATTTCTGGCAATATTGGATCTGGAGGCCATCAAAGTAGCATCAATCCGTTATCAATTTGCAGATGACAAAAAATCAAATCAACACTCAAAGCTTTCATTGCAAGTAAATTTGTTTGCTACATTTATGGGTTCTTTAAATAATTTTTGCTTTTAGGTTTCAAACTTAACTACAGGACGTAAGAGATTTTTATCATCTTTTTAAAAATGTTTTTAAAGGGTTTGGAAGTTTAATTTAGGCAATCAACACCGGAATTGACAAGAGCACTTAACTCCCGTGTTTGTTTCTGGATTGTTTAAAGTTTATCGTTTCCGAATTAACGTAATTAAGTTGGTACCTCTGTGGAATAGCTCGTCTATCGGCGTCTTCGTGGGAGTAAATATTTTGTTAATTAAAAGCGTTTTCTTTGCCCCGTCAGCGGTATAAATAAATCAATTTAAAACAAACAAACTCCCATTTTATGTTATAGGGCTTGCAAATTTGTTAATATAAGCCACCTCGAAAATATTTGAACCCCATTTCCGTAACCGTACTTACCACCTTGGCTTGTTTACCCGCCAGTTATGATGAAGCATCAAGATTCAGCGTTCGGCTTTAAAACCTGCTTTATATTTCAGTGCTGAAATTTCGTAAATAATATATTTCTTGGTCGGTCGTAAACATATAAGGGCCGTAAAGTTATTCTTGGTTTTCGAATAAATATTTGTTTGAATCCAAACAGAAATAAAAATTAGATTTCTGGCGCACAAACAAAAGTATTGTTTCCGAACCGCCACCAGCACGTGGTGAGACCGTTCTTTGAAATTAATACCTCTAACTTTCTTCATGTTTTTTCCGAAGAGTATCCAGCCCTTTGCGCTCATAACCACGGCGCCCATAAATCAGTTGCAGTATCTCGTTGAATCTCGCAGTTCTCTTTGTTATGGTAAACATCGATTTAAGGGCCCAACTTTGAACTTGCACTACCACCCTTCAAGAATTTCATTATTAAAATACCCATACCCGCAAAAACGCCGGCGATAAAAGATTCGCCTCTTTTCTACACAACAGAAGCTCAGAATTGACCGATTATAAAACCAAAAGTAAATTTCACCAGCGATAACAAAAAATTGCTCCGAACGACCATAAATTAAAAGTCGAATTGAGGACACCAATTTTTCAGGGATGGCTAAAATTCGATTGGATTTAATAACGGACGCTTAAGCCTCAACCTGGTTATCGTAAACGACGGCAAATTGCTATAAGAATGTTACGAAAATAAACAACGGCTCTTCAAGAACTTTCTGGAATCATCGGGTTATCCAGGTGGGCCTGATATTTACCCAAAACGTGTCAGGAAACATTAATAAACTCCGCAAGCCGTTGTTGTAACGTTATTAAATCCCGTGAGTCACCGTCCTCAATCGATCCCTTCATTCTCATTCAACTGTCAGGATTTCAGGCGTGTTTCAGGAACCACCGTCAATGCGAGCTCAATAAGAAATTATGACTGATTGAAGTGACGGCAAGGATAAGTTCCATAATAAAATATGATTAATGGCCTAAAAGGACACTCTGACTCGCATAACACCCCTGTCCTTATTTCTTTCTCGGTGAAAGTTTTGCCATTATTTGCGAGCAGTCTGTTTTTGCTGCTAACATCCGAAACCCGGCATTAGCAGCTGCGAAAGTTCAAATTTAATTGAGGTAGGTTTAATAGAGGATTGTATGGGAAGCTAGTTATGCTCCCAGTTATGTCGGTATGATAAAGCGTTAATATTTATTTACAAAAGTTTTATTGTTACTAACTCTTGAATAAACGGAAATTAAAGATAACCTAATAAATAAGATTAAAAATATTTAAAAGATATTTATAGTTATTACTGCAACTTATAAATAAAGTTAATTCGTCAGTAACAAATTATTTGCGGAAGTCTGGACAAAATAATTCTTTCAATGAAATGTAAAAATAAATGGAGCCCGATACATCGTTAGAGCAATTGCATTTTTATTGTTTTTATTAGTCTATTAAATTGACGTAATAACATTGAGAAAGAGTAAAATTTATCTTAATTGGTTGTGAAATTGCAACATATAAATTTACTGATAAAATCTGTTTGTGCTACTTCATTGTTTCTCGTTATATTTCCATGGCTGTTATGGTATTGTTTACATAAAAATAAAAATAATAAAAATTGTTACATAAAAATAAAATATTGTCCATTTCTCATCGTTTTGGTATTATGTCTAAGAGCTAAAAAAAAGACTTTTTGAAAATACATTTATTCTTTTAGGTATAGAAAAGAAATTTAAATTGTCATTCATCTATCCATCATTAAAAAAAATTATGCCAACTTGTAATTTACACCTTCAAAATTAATGTCCATTTTTAGGGTGAACCTATGTGTTGGGACACCCGGTATATTTTTGTCACTTTTCAGGATAGACCGTTAACAAATTTCAGTCTTAGAAATTTTTTAAGCGCTTTAGAAATGAAATGTATTTTTTAATAATACAATACAATGTTATAATAATATTGCTGAAAGCCTTAAAAGCTACCTACACCAAAGTCAGCAGAACTTAAGAGCAACGACTTTGCTATCACATGCGTTTTTTTATTACTGTATGCATTATGATGTGCAGAGATTAGTTCTGTCATTTTAGATTACTGCATAAAAGGAAATGAAATGAATCAAGTGCCAGTAAATAACCCAGCTAATTTAATGGAATGACGCCGCGCGCATGCATTGAATACGCAGCTGGTCCACAGTGGTACGCTCCGCCTTAATCCAGTGTCGTATTCACGAAGTTACTATTTTACACGTTGTTACTTCATACTGAATAAGCGTATTAATACAGGCCTGGTTTTTGCGCGCCAGTATGATAACTCAAGACAATATTCATAATGTTTGACGCGAGATCATTTCTAGTATTCTGCAGAGTAATTGCACTGCATCATCTCGAGCAGCCGTAAAGTGAGGCAGATGGGTATAACCCATTTCATGACTGTCAAACAGAGAACGACAATAAGCACCAAATTCGTATTTTCAAGCAAAAGACACGCATATTTCGTATTTTTAAATTTGCAGAAAAACACTCATATTTTTAGTAATATAATTAAGTTTTCGTTTAGAATATTCGATAACGAATGGCGGATGATGAGGTTTACAGCAAACTGAAGTCAAATTGGGCTATTTATTTAATGTTAAAGTAAACATTTGTATTTTGTTCATATTAACTTTTTTTAAAGCATCTAGCGCTGAAGTCTCTATCGCTACGTATCAGACGTATCAGACGTATCAGAACAAAAGTCAGAAATTTTTTACTTTCTTGGAAATTTGAAATGCATTTTCTCTTTTTTTAGTACGTGCCCCTGCTAATACGAAAAAATAAGTCAATGCATTTTGCTGACGTTCTACAATCACAAATGATACAGCGAAGACGTTCCTCTTAACCATTTTTTTTGTGTATATTTTTTATACGATAAGTTGGCAATGTACATAATCGGTCAGGTTTTAAAATACGGCAACTTATTCTGCGTATATTGCACATAAAAGTCTGCATATTAAACGATGCTTAATAAGGGTGGTCTAGATCCAAAAAATATTATGTAGCGCCAAAACGAGGCACCAACAGAATAAGAAATGGTGGAGGCGCCGGGAGAACGCTGCGACTTCACCGTCTTAATTATGCTATTTTCGACAGAATTGTAAAGTTATGGTGAAGATAATAGTTGAAACTTTTCCGGTATGTTAACAATTAGCATTTAAATTTGACAGAACTAACTGAAGTTAGAGCTTACAGCAAAGCAAAAATGACAACTTTGAACTAAATGGGGCAACCGTAATTTACTTACAGTTATCTACTAATTTGCAAGTTTCTAATAATTTTTGACTAATTTAGGCCATATAGCAATGTTTTTCAAAAAAACTTTTTATATTAAATGCCTAACAGAGGCGGAAAAAACCTGATCCAAGGTTAATCGATAATGTCCACCTTATTACGCATTCAGAACCAAATTATTTTTAGTCAAATTAGCTTACAAAAGTTCAATCTAATTTGCATAACAAAACTGGGAAGTTTTATACCTAAGTCATGCAGAATAATTATTTTAGTAATCTAATTTATCACGCGCCCTGACTATCAAATAATACCTTTCCAACACTTCCCAATGTTCATCGGCCAACTTTACTTGGCTTCAATTAACAATTTTATAAGCTTTCGTTTTAAGCTTGCAGCTACGTGGTCAAGAACTGATTAAAGCTGACTATATCCCGGAGAATTAATTCTGCGCATAGTGTTGCGGAGATCCAAATAAAATTTCCCATAGAAGATTTATTCCGCCCTCGAGCACGATACACATGAAATATCGGGCAAAGAATTACCATCAGCAACAGTTACTGGTCATAATTTAAAATAGCGAGTCACGTCCGCTAAATTGAAGTCAATTTTAGATTTAACTCGAATTTTATTGCAGATCCGCCAAAATGATGGACTCTTCCAACGAGACCGACTGCGGCAACAAACCCTCTAGATCCGGTAAGTAGGTACTTCAAACTTGATTAATAACATAGCGCCAGGTAGTTGACTTAATTGTTCGCTACGTTATTGAATTAATACAGAGCTTGTCGCATTTTTCTGTTGATACGTTTCGTATAATAAATAACGAGTTTTGAATGCAAAAAAGTTGACCGGAGGCAATTTTATATTACGAGCTGCATTCGAGATATTATTTGGGGAAAATGCAGTTTTCTAAAAAAGCCTTGATAAAATGGCTGTAAGCTTAGTGGCGCAGAATGGGGTTTAGTGTCCTGCTCTTTTATAGAACAGCCTTTAATTCTACTTAAAGGAATGAGAAAAGGATTCAAGTTGCATCAAATTAAAGTTAATCCTAAAATTAAGTTAAGACTGAGTTAAAAAATGTAATTTTACAACTGACGCGTCATTGTTCTCGCCAGATAAAAAAATGTAATTTTATTTTGGCAGATATTAGCATATTGTGGGAAAACATTTTTTCATGCAAATTTGTGTGAGACGTGTCCTGCTAGGTAGTGAAAGATGTCATGTTCACAATGCAGAATTTAACGTGACGGAATAGAATCTGTGTCCTCTCCAGCTGAATTTCATGCGAATTTGATGTAAATTAGCGGTTGAGCGGGCAAAAACGGTCGTTTTACTGCTAGTAATAAATTAGACTATACCTACCACCCAAATCCTCAATAAAGTTTTTCCGTGAGTTATCCGGCAATTTGCGGGTTAGTGTAACGGTTAAATTTAGTTTCAATTTGTGAAACTCACCGAAAGCTCGTTTTTAGAGAGTTTCGACAATGACTCGGTTGGAACAATAGTGGTCGGAATGCCGCATTGCCATCACTTGTTTTTGTCACTGCGGAATTTCGGCAAAAGTATAACTTCGCGGTGGTTCATACAAAGTTTATTCAACGTTAGACGTTTTTTTTAATTTAGTTCACTTTGTGTCAGATAATTATTATAAGAATCAAGTTGGCACTTTAAGTAAATTAATAATTAATGATTAATGATGATGATGATAACGTGTAGTTTTGAAACCATATTGATCTCCAAATTTTCGGACAATACATATACTTAATACATACATACACTTAATGGTTTTGGATGATGCTGTATCTCCAAAACACGTAGAAAATAATAAATTGTCTGATAAAGTTGTATCTTTTGAGCAAGGTTAATAAAAGTACTAAGAGGTCAATTCAAGTTACCAGTTGCGATCTTATTGCAAATGCTGTCAGTGACTCTTGGATCAATTTCAACTCCAGTTGCGTCAGGAATAAAATATCGGTGTAAAATTTACGCTGCTCCGGTCAGTTGCGTCGGCTTTGCTCTGTTCCTTTACTTTTAATTTTAACTCCTGATTTCACTGCGCCGCCCGATTTACATCGAATTAAGTCAAAGAAATATGCCGACGTAACTTGACGTTTTTGTCAAATATCAAAAGTTAATCTGTGGCAACTTGCATTTTGGAGTTGTAATTAAGCGCGCCGTTCCGCCCACTTATCCCAGGCGCAGTCGAGTTGAAATTGATGGATGTGCCAGTATTTCATTTCTGTTATAATATTTATAATAGTTTTAGTCTGAAAAATAAAATTTTACGTAACATTGATTAAAAACATGTACGTTAATAATTTTCGTATAAAGCTAGAACTTTGCTCTTTGATATAGGCATCTCCACTAGAGGTTCCGCAGTAGTTTCTGTTAAAATACGAATCTTTGCACCTGCTACACTACGTCGAGGAGCTGCAGGCCGGGATTTCGTGCGTGATCCGGATTATCAGAATAATTCCGGCACAGTTGACGTGTTCCCCGCTAAATTCTTGCTTTAAATTCCAGGATATTGCCCGGAAATATTTGATGACGAGCTTTGTTGGCCGGAGACTCTTGGAGGAACAACGGCCAATCAATCATGTCCCAGAAAAGTAGGCTACGATCCCAGACGACAAGCTTACAAGGAATGCTGGAGCAACGGGACGTGGTTCGTGCATCCGGCCTCGGGCCGGCCCTGGTCCAACTACACCACCTGCATAGACCAAGAAGACCTAGAAGTAAGGCCGCCGAAATCACAGGAAAAAATTATTAAATTACGATTTTGTTGCAGTTCAGGGAACACATAAATTATCTCTTCGTGCTGGGGTACTCGATATCGCTGGCGGCCTTAATCATATCGCTAATGATATTTGCCACGTTTAAGTAAGTATAAGCTCGATCCATCCAAGCATTGTTTAAAGAGTTTAACCGTGCGACAAAATTAAACAAGTGTCAACTCTTACTAATTTAATTAATGTCAGAATGTCACATATAATGGCAAAAACAATTTCAAAACCATTTAAGTGCAGAAGAATCTTTACTGTCTTTCATTGATAGCTCAGTAAAAAGTTGTGAGGTTAACAATAAGAGGATTGAAGGAATGTTTAATTCTGCTCTTAAATCTCTATTAGCTACTAAATGAAGTGGCAATCTAGGTTTAAATAGCTGCGAGTTTATAAATTGTTTATGCACAAAACCGCCAATGTAACTTTAATGACACGTGCTTTGCGTTATTAGCCAAATAACTCGTGCGAGAATTTTTATTTGAAACTTAGACCATTACTCCAAAAACTCGTGACACAGTGCATTTAGTGTCAATTTCCTTTATAAGTAATGAGTTTAGTTTTCGAGAACTTACCGCCAGTTGGACTGTGTCGTCCCTTTTATCCTTCAAAACAAACTCCCGATTCTTAGAAAACTAAAACAAAGCTTTGGCGAGAGTTTCCATGCCGTTTTCCACTTCCAACTTTAGACGTAAGCTTTTACCAATTAAAATTCCCAGGACACCCGAGTAAAATTAACGCGTTTGAAGATAAACTTGTCTTTAATTCCGGAAATTTATATCTCAAACTAATTATAGTTTAAATCCTCCCTGCTGCACATTCATTAACTCCACGTTTAGATAGGTCTTTAACCTCAAATTTTAGGAAACTCAAAGTTTTTTGTAGAGCTTTTAAAATTAATTTCCCAACAACCATTGCGAAAGCTCGCAAATTCCTCACGTGTAATCTTGCCGACCTGGCTTTGTTGACTTTCCTCTTGACTTAGTTCCGGCTTCGAATCTGTTTCAACCTATCGTTTCCATCAATCAAAATTCGTTGAAATCGTGCCACCGGAGACGAGAATTTTAATATGGACGCATTCAAGGATCGAAAACTACACAAAACGTTTTCGATTTATTTGATAGCGAGCAATTTGACAATTTCCGCTTCTTGTGAAAGTGTGATTACGTAAGAGTGAGTGGGAATTTATGGAGATTTTTCAGGATGAGCGCGTTAATCCAATCTGCCAACAATTGCTTCCGGGCAAAAGGTCTCATAAAAGCTCGAAGTGACGCCCTACAACCTTTTCACATCTTAATTGCAGGTACTAAGGATGATGGTGCCGAAAATACTTAAATAGTGGCTGCTTAATTTTGCCGAATTTGGTCCAATTAATAATGAGCATTAATTTTGGCAATTGCAGAAGATTCTTTTATAACACTACACATTTAGTAAAAGCTTCATTTGCTGGTATCTTTTCTGGCGTTGGCAGAAAATATTAAGAAAACTTTTCGGGTCATTAACGATCCTTGAGCAAATAATTCAGGTTGCAGTAAACTTTTAATTAAGCAATCCATAGCTGCAGGATAGACCGAAGAAAATTCTAGAACATTTTCCTACTTTGCTAACCCAAATTTGAGAAAAGCGCTCGATATTTTGAGGAGAACAAATTGAAACTACACTAAAATTAATTACCTCATAAATAATGGTATTACATAAAACTCACATAAGCAAATAACTCCATAAATTACATCAATTTTAGGTACTCATAATATGTTGCTACTTTGTAAGTAAATTAATGATTTGATGTCAAGACCTAAGAAAGTTGCTTCGTTTGTAGAAACTACTTTAGAACGCCTTGTGAATTCGCTGGCCTAAAGGTTCGAAATCTTTAACGAGTATTTCTCTATCACTGAGGAATAGGTAATAGGAATCATCGCCGTCCTCTGGGACCCACACCCGATCTATCCCCAATAATAGTCCTCGCTATCAAAGGGCCTATTCGTTTCAACTTTCGTGCCCAGCAGCACGCTTGAACCTCATGTAATCGAAAAGGCCGAAGCGAGTCCATCATCTATTTGTTAATATTTCGGTGGCGTCCCTTCGTGTCTCGACGGACGTGGCCGGCAAGCAACCCCTTCAACGCACCCGAAATTTATGTGTTAAAGGAAATCCATTAGATTTCTTCCCTTCCGATATCGGACGCTTGCACAAACACATTCTTACACGTTAAAGGATGCGACAAGCGGCAAATAAACGATTCTTAACGCGTCCCCGAATCTGAATAACGACGATTTATTGTTGTTTTCAGGACCCTGAAGTGCACCAGGATCAGGATTCATATACAACTTTTCGGGTCGTTCGCCCTTAATAATCTCATGTGGATCATCTGGTATAAGGAAGTGATACCGAGTGCTTTAGTTACCATCAACAACGAGGTAATGATTGCGATTAATATTCATGAAGATAAGACGTTGCCTGTTATTCAACGAGATTCCAATTAAACCGCGCGTTTGATGTTGGGACATTTACTTGCCGAGTCTGCAAAGAACTGACATCCAACAAAAGTTGCTCAATTACGGGAAGCACCGCTATTGACGACAATGTTATTTATAGAATCGTAGAATCTCCTGCTGGTTCCAGGGGAACAATTTTCAAAATTTTAATAACTAAAAAATAATTTTGCAACTTTCAGTTATGGTGTCAAATTTTATACGTGGTCCTCCACTATTTGATGCTAGCGAACTACATGTGGATGTTCTGCGAGGGGCTGCATCTCCACCTCGCTCTAGTTGTTGTTTTTGTGAGGGACGAAGTGACTATGAAGTGGTTCTTCGCTGTAGGCTGGGGTGCCCCCTTGATCATCGTCGTCATCTACAGCATCGTAAGGATATTTGTTCTGCAAGACACCTACATGTGAGTAATTAAAAATCACTTTTGCACCAAACTTAAGGTTGTTTACTCATCAAGATGTAAGTAATTAAACAACAACTCATCAAGCCAGAAATTTTGGCGATTTACGAAGTTCGGTGACTCGTTTCCTTAATCAACAACGAGATTTCGTACAAACAGCCGAAACTCACTTTTCATTTTGTTGATTTATTGGGGCGTAAAACATTACTCACTGTGGAGTTGTGTCGGTTCCAATTTGAGGTCAGAATCGATTTAAAACTGTTTCAGTGTCTAAATCGGCCTTCAACAGGTTTCAGGGTTAGCGCCCTCATTGAATGTGGGGATAAGATTCCTAATTGGTACTGAACATCGCGTTGGGGTAGGTGCTATGGCGTAGAGGGCGAGGCTATTGCTGCTGGCAGCTACTGTTGAATTTTCTAACGCAACACGACAGCATTGTGTTGAGTTAACAAAGGTTTGAAATCCAGGTTTCGACGACTAATCGATTATTTCGAAGTTGAAACACTAGAACATTACAAGCGCATTGGCCGCAATGCAATTTAACATGAACATTAAAACAAGAATTTTTTGTAAAAAAAATCGATGCAATTATTAGCCCCCTCTAGAATGCGAAGTTACTGCCGAAATAACTACGTTCCGATCCGTCCCATAAATTACCAATTTGGAACTTATCGTCGCATTATCATGATTTATAGCCCCAAATTCTACTAGCAATTAACTTTTTGTTTCATAATTCCATAATGTTATTATTGTCATATAACGCCAGTATCTACAATTTGTTTGTACTAATGTGGCCCTAGAATGGCTAATTAGAGCAATATTCACGCTTGCAATTAATAACAAAACTCTATGTTGGTAAAGTTCAAAATGTTTGAGGTAAATGCTGAAATTATTAGAACAAATTCAAACATGTGCTGTTATTACGACTTTTATAAATCATTGCTGACGAGACTGCGGATTAATGTGGAAAGTTGACGTGTTCAAACATCGTTACGTTTGAACACGTAACGTTTCGCTTCTGTTTTAAATTTCGAAATTAATCACCAAAACTGCCCTTGTTATTAAATGCTTCATAACCGCCTTCAGCTCAGAGTAATTTAATGATATTAGCTAAAAATATGGGCGAAGAAATTTCTATCGTCATATTCGAGTAAGAATTTCTCGGACAAAGATGATTTAACTACGAATAATATTTTTTGAAAAATTTAGACAGTGTTTTAAATTTTTTAATGACTATTAACTAATTAAGCGACTCCGCTAACTCAATATTTTATGGAGCGTAAGGCCAATTAAAATTGCCGCAGTTTTAATCCAATAATATGAACATTTTACGTAGTTGGAAGGGCAATTTGAAATTACATATAACAATTATTAAAGTCTCTAATTCACTTATTTAATTTCAATATTTAGGAAACGTTAAAGGGTGGAAATTTAGTTTTTTTTTGTTTCTTAGTTGTAGATGTCGCTAAACTATATAAGTTTGTCGTCTCCAGAAACCGATATTAGTCTCGTGGTTATTTTTCGGAGAGAATAAATACGTTAACTTCATTTGTATGTAAATTTCTAAAAGATGGTAATGAAAAAACTGATAACTAGTTATAGCCAGAAAACAGAAAATTTAATTTTAAACTCAGTTGATACAGGGTTTTGTGAAACTCACTTTGAACCAATTTTCAAGTTTCTCTTTAGTATGCATAAATTGTTGATGTATTGATAAACTTTCTCAGTTTACATAAATCTGCATTAGAAATCATACGCTCGGAACTAAATGTCGTCACAAAATTATTTCTAGCTGTCCAAAAAAAACTAACTAATTTTTTTTTAAATGTCGTTTTCTTAACTTTATCTGTTGATTTCTAACTAATTTTTATATTGTGATCATGACTTTACTCTTCTACCATTTGTCGATTCTCTACAATTTGTAGAAATTGTTTATGATTTCTCAAGAAATGTTTCGAAGAGCTTAAAAGTAAAATTTACGTATTTGTGAAAAATCAGAACTATTACCTGTTTAAATAATTATAAGTAATATTTTTTTGACTCATTAAAGTTTATGTGGATACTTATGAATTATGGAAAAACTTAAAAAAGCAAAAAAAATTTGGTGCCATAAAATAGTTTCTAATTGCCTGCTAATAATAGTTTTAAAAGATATTAATATTTTGAATAGTATTTCTATTAATCATCTTAATTATGATCTTTACCTGGCGCATTCACTAATTTGTTGACTTATTAAAAGCAAATTTAAAAAATTACAGATTTTAAACTAGAAATCAGACTGAAACAATTCTTAACTCCTTGGAAAGAACTAATTATACCTAATTTTAATAAAAAAAAACATTAATTGTGCTATATTATTTTTAAATTTTTTATTAATTTCTATATCATACTTTATCATGCCTTCATTATACTGTTTTATTTTTATTCTATTTGTTAGTTTTTTCTAAAAGTTTGTTTTGTAGATTATGCGATTATTTCATTTGTTTACTGCTGCAGATAAATTTTTTCTTCTCGTTATACAGATTAATTAAATATTATGTACCTACATCGTTTCTAAAATAACTCTTTTAATCAAACTTGTACCAACAATTGTTGATAATTTATTCTTTGTATACATTTGATTTTACTTGCTTCTTACGTCAAAACATACCAGAACATGTCCTCTTCCCCGATTGCTAGACTAAACAAATTTTAGCTCAACCAAGAAATTTTGATGTGCGTTAGTAGTTTTACATGAAAGCCTCTTATCTGTTGAAAAATGGATAAACTAATTTAACTTTGATAGTTTCTAGCTAAACATGAGCAATAATCCAACGCAAAACAGCAAATTTTAGCTAGAATTTGCTTAAGTCGAAAATGTAAATCCTACCGTAATTTCCGGCTCACAAAAGCTCGGTAACTTTCACATCAGCAATGTATGCAAAACTTTTTTAAGGATGCCGTCTAAAATTTTGATTCGGAAAACTGATATATTTGTACATACTGGCTGATAAAGGCAAATTCTGACGAAGACTTTAAATTCCCTATTTTTATAGAATTTTTTTATCTTCCCATTGATAAATACAGATTGTTTCATTAATAATAGTATATGAACTACCTGGAGTATCTTTGGAGCAAGATATAAAAATTAATAAAAACAAAATGTGCCTCATTACTGAGATACAGTAGGGTGTTTTATTTCAACATTTTACTTGTACTATTACTCATTATTTTGATACTGTTCAATATTTCTTTGTCATATTCAGAAGAAAGTTTGAGTCCTGCAGGACACATTAAACTACGGTAAAATAGAGCATTGAGCTAAATCATTGCGCGTGAAGTGAGAAACTTGCACATCTTATTCCGCAGTGTAAGGGTTAGGGGCGTAGAAATAGTTCCCCTTTCAAAATTCTACGCCACTGGTGGAATAGTTTTTTTTACTATAATTATTTAATTTTTAGATATAAAGTTAAAGATAGAGCCGCACAATTTTCCGATTTTAATGTTTAATTTATTGTTATTATTCGCATTGATCATTTTGAAATCTTTACTCATAAAATTGCATTAGTTATGTAACTTTAACTTTAACTTTAACTTTTCAAAGTTTATTACGAAATCGGAAACAACGTTAGCTAACAATTTAAAATTTACAGAACAGCTTATATCTTAGTAAGGAGGCACATTTTATTTAGCTGTTTTAGGTTAAATCTTTATATCTTATTTTAAAGATTCTCCAGTTAATTTATGTACAATTATTAATGAAACAGCCTGTATATTTAACAATTTTTTTAATTTTTTAATATTTGTAGAAGCTTTCAGCTTCAGGATAAATTAATTTTTTTCAGAGTAACAATCTTATGATAGAAACGTTTTGCCTGGCACAGAAAGCAGCCTTTTTTTAATTTTTACACATACTTTGTTAACCATCAAGTATCAAAATTTTTCTTAAAAAATTTAAAAAAAAATCGCTGGAAACTATGTATGTAAGACTTATACCTACCGATTTGTGTTTTATTTCTTAACAATTTTAGAAGCCTGTATGTCATGTTAATATTCAAATTCCGCTGTAGTTCCGACGATAACTGAGAGATTTATTGATTTGAGCAATAATGGGGCATAGCGAATCGAAAGGAAATAACTATCAATCATCCCTTAGCGACGTTACGATTTGATTTTTTCTCCTCTCATGTGACAAACATTCATTTTCCTGACTCTTAAATCAAAAAATTGTCTCTCCTCTAATTTCAATTCCTGCTTTCAGCACTAACATCTAAATGGGAATTAATCGTATTTTCTCTTTCCAGGTGTTGGATGTCGGACAGCTACTACAGTGCATGGATTTTGACGGCCCCCGTCTGCATATCCCTTCTAGCTTCGCTAAGTAAGTGTCAGTGTCCCCGAAATTATTAAGGTGGGAAAACAGTTTTATCACAGCGGATAGAGCAAACAGTCGTATATCTTCGTTAGGCTTTCACTTTTTACGATTTGCCGGAGCTTTGACGATAAAATTGTGTTAGGTGACGAAATTGTTAGGAGATGAATAAATTTATGGAGTGCAACGGAATAACTAGGTAAATGCCGAATTAGCGCTATCTTGTGTTACACAAATCATCATAAAGTGGAAAAGGTCAAAATAAAACAAAAACGGTCTTATTAGGGGGATTGTATGACGTTAAACATTCATTTGGTACACTCCTCGACTTGGATCCATGTAAATTTCTCTCCCTTGTGGCGGGCTGAGGCTGAAAACATGGATTTGGGTCGACCGACTTTTCCGGCGCCTCCACCATTTTTCACTCCGAGGAAAGGTCCGCCCTGGCGATTCGGCAGCGCAGTCTAAACAGGATATTTTTTATCAAAAGAACCATTGAAATCTTTCAGGCTTGTGCCGAAGAGCTCGATCCTATCTTTCAATTATTACTTGAAGCTACTTTTACTTGCTGTAATAAAAGTTCACGTGACATAAATTTTAGCAAGGATTAATGAACATGGATTTACGTTTGTTAATTAAACACGAACTGTATAATTAGCAAAACGGCTAAAACTAGGTACGTCAAATAGAGGATATTAGACTATTAATATTAATATCGGCGGTTCACAAGTTTTTGGAATCGAAGTATTTGCGGAGCAACGATATTTGATAGCAATTGGCAAACAAACAAATCCAAAGGGGTTCGTTTCGACGATTTAAAGACAAAATAAAATGGAAATTAAAATTCAGTTTTGGAACAACGTTAGAACAGTCTAGTAAATTATTATTAATACGGACTGTTACTTTTGAAAGAACTTTTGAAAGGCTTCCGTCATTTCTGCGATTAATCGCGTCGGCTTCATTGCCCATAGGTACACAACCGCCTCCAGCCCATTTCCTTAAATTAATCAATTATGTGGCGAGATTGAAATGTATTTGCTTCGAGGTCGACGTTGATCGTCCATTTTTTATTTGTAGTTTTTCTGATCAACGTCCTGCGAGTCATCCTCACCATAATGCACCCGAACTCGGCCAATCCGGCGCCCCTGGGAATAAGGCGAGCCGCTAGGGCGGCGTTGATCCTTATTCCGCTCTTCGGCCTGCAACATATTCTGATACCCGTCATGCCCGAGCCCAACGAGCCCTACGAACACCTCTACCAGTACATCACAGTGATTATCGTTTCCCTACAGGTAACCAATTAGTTTCAAGCCCCGAAAGTTCTAATAATTTTATACATCAAGCCCCAAGCAAATAGAAACTCTCGCGTTTGTTTGTGAAGTTGCGATTCAGTTGTCGACCCAATTCTTGGGGTATTTAAACAATTTCAGAGCGGCAAATACACAATTGGAAGTTGGAATTTAAGTGGAACATCGAGTACCTCACCCATTTTCGGTTTTATCAGTGGATTTGGATTCTATTATGATAGGAATTTCGTTTCTACGATTACTCTTTCAGGGATAGAGATGGAGTCGTGACCGCCTGAAACTCCCCTAGAGGCCATAAATATAATTAGGAGCGAAAAAGCAGAGGTCAACTCTGCTGGGAATTTGAATTAATTCAGCAAAATAGATCAATCAGGTGATCGGGTTTAAAGCTTGCATATCAAAAAGGATCGGTAGCTTTACGTGTAAAGTGAAAAATAGTAATCAAAGAGAAGTAATTGGAATTTTTCGTTTTCATCACGTTAATTTGTTACTACGTTGTGACGTAAACTTTTTAATTGTGAAACGAGCAACGTGTTGCTTAGCTCTAATCTGTAGTAATAAAGCTATTAAGCCCTTAAATGGACGCCTCTAACTTTTTTGTATGTATTTTTTCTCAGGAGCAATCAAAGGAAAACCATTTGTTAGGACGCACAGTTGAGAGCATACATCTTTTTTAGAGATCTCTTATCGAAAAAATGTTACTGAGGTTTTCTTCATTATTTGACCTCATTTGCATGCCTTAAATGTTTGGCGTCCATTTCAAATACATCTTGTATATTGAGATTATAAATGTACCAATCTCCTCGCCCATTTAACTAACTAGTATTTTGAGGGCAGTAATTAAGAGAAAGAAACACAAGGACTGGAGTTGTTTGGTCTTTTATTCAAACAGCTGAAACCTAAAATTACAATAATTAAGGAAACAGGGCCAAGATCTCGCCAACTTTAATTGGCCAAATCCTGAACAAACGTAAAAATATCCGTCGCGTCCGAACCTTCAGGCCAACTTTTTCAGCTCTCCTGAAATACGTTTTCCCGCTATCATTTAATAATTTGAAAACCCAACCGAGACTCGACATTTCACCATTTTACGATATCTAACAGCGAGACGGTCCATTTACTTAACCATAAATACGAGTTCCGGAGCACCTCGTAAACTTCTTCGCATCACCTTAAAACCGGGCATGTTTTGTTTGCAGGGTTTATGCGTGTCTTGCCTGTTTTGCTTCGCCAACCAAGACGTCCATCAAGCCGTGAGGGGATTCATGCACCGCAAAATCTACCGCTCCACCCGCTGGAGCAACTACCATTACACGGGGGCGGTGGACAGTGCGGGGGTGTACGTGGTTAATGGCAGCAGTCAGTGCAACAACGTCGGCTTGCTGTCGTTAAAACGGAAATCCACAACTACGGTGAAGTTGTAAAGTTGCCCCGAAAGCTCCGGCCAAACAATAACTAGTGACGATTCGATATGTCAATTTGTTTTGGTATTTTGTAATTTTCAGCGAAAATCCGAAACGTTTTAGGGCTGAAACGAAACGGCCTGTAGTGATCGTGAAGCACGGCGAGCTAAACTTTTTTGGCGACATTGTTACTTTAACGTTTCAATGGCGTTGCTTTAATGGCAACATCTGACGTTGGAAAAAGCTTATGACGAGAATTAGCGGTGAAAGAGAGCGAAATTGGGTCGGATCCAGCATTAATTCATCCCCCAATCATAATGTATCAATTTTCCGGTTTTACGGCACTTCTGGTGAATGTGGAATTTTTATGGCCGCCCTCCGGCTCTCATTGCGGTTTTTACTGCTGCATGGTTTGAATTTATTAGGGGTTGTTGTCTAGGGGCGCGCTCAAATAGGGCATTTTTTTCTAAACACGCCCGGTTGCTGCGTCATTTGCGGACGTTCGATAAGCTTTCCACTTTCGAAAAAATGTTCTCTAATCGATAGTGATGAGCGATTCCAAGTTCCTAAAAAATATTTTTTATAAATCTACTTTGTTTATACTCAACTTTAAAAACTACGAAAAAGTGTCTAGCAAAGAATAATTTCTGAAGCGCAAATTTAATGATTGAAACAAATTTGCATAAACCTGCAAAAGTTGAATTCGCGAGATAATTTTCTTTATAACTCTATATTGGCCATGAATGGTCCAGTGTAATTGCACCTTTCAACATTTCTGACTTATTCCTTTTAATTAGCACCAGTCAGCTTCTTTTGCGTGTTCAGAAACTTTTCTCAAATTAGGGCAGGTTTGTCTCCATATTTATTTTGAAGCTGTGAAACTTAAATACCGGGGTAAAAATGTAAACTTTAACCGAAACTTGTACAAAGCAGTATTAACTAATAATCTTATTGTACATAGCTAATTAATTGTAAATGTGTCAAACAAAGACTATTTATTATTTGGATAATTTTTATAAAAATAATTGAGTAGCGTAAATGCTTAGGCTTAAGTTAATTAAGATAAAAATAAATAGCTGTAGAACATTCAAAGGGAGCATATGATACGCTTACACCCCGAATCATATGATGTTGTGTGTTTAATAAACATAATTATGTGGTATGTACTACTTGTAATTGTACGTCAAATAAACAATTATAAAAAAAGGGTCCATTATTTACATCTAAGCGCCGACAGCATCCCTATTCGAACTTCCAACTTCAATGCGCTGAATAGCTTCAAAAGGGGATTTGGGTCGCTAAGAAGATCAGATCAGATCACTGGTAAGTATTTCATTTATAAGGCCTTTTACTTTACTTACTACTTTTTAATTAGTAAACGTGCCTTATTTTTCAGTACACAAAATCTTGTGTGCCAAATATATAGCGCTTCAGAGTAAGTCCGGATGTCATTCCGGAACAGCATAAAGAAGCAATTGTTTGATTAATCTAATATTGGATCCATCAAAAGTTTGCCATAAAAAAATCAAGCATAGATTACTCGAGAGATCAATAGTATTTTAATCGATTAGTGAAAAGTTTTGTCCAGTACTTGGCATTATGACTATTTTTTTTACGCCCGATCCTGAAAACCCTCTGCTTTCATATTAGCACATTTCACGGAAGATCAAAACTCTTAACACGAAAGCCTTAACTTCATAGTTTTTTATGACTAGTGTCACGTAGGTGTTGTTCAAGAAGGTTTGAGAATAAAAGTATTACAAAATTTAGTAAATAAACAAAATAAATGATCGCAGCTGGCGCAGTTGGACCTGGACGGTGCTCAAACTTGAGGGGCTGGTGGAGTCGGACCTCGGACGGTGCTCGGACTTGGGCTGCAAATCTGAGGAGGTCGAAGTCCAGTCTTCCGGTCGTCGAGGTCCAAGGTGGGCAATCTTGGCGTAGCAAGTGCCATATAATGATTTGCTTGTATTTGTACACCCGGACAATTAAGTAATACACAGGCGGTGCACAAATAATCTACGTTTACCACATTATCATCCAGTATAAGAGAAAAAAAATTGACAATTTGTGATCTCCTGTGCTTTTCTAATGTCTCATACAAGTTTTTTTTATGTTACACTTGATGATAACGTGAGAAAAGTAAATTATTTGCGCACCACCTGTGCATTACTTAATTGGCCGGGTGTCACGCATTTGACAGTTAAACTGTCAATAGCGTTCAAGATATTGTTCGCCCATTATTTTGGGCTTAAACCGTTCTTACACTTATATTCGTGATAAATTGGGCACACTGCTGATAGTAGAACGCGTCAGAGTAGGTAAAGTTTGGCAAAATAACAGTTTGATATTAATATCGGATAAGGGGCACGTTCAGCCATTCTGGATAAACCCGTATATTAAACTGAAAGGTTGTAATGTTATTTGCGTGAAGCCTGGAGTTTATGTAACCCATAGACTGCTTGCTATCTGTGTCTTCCTGACATGTATCTAATAATTTTTTTATGTAAACTTTAAGTTGAGGAAGCTGCACCGTCGTGAAGTTTAAAGAAACGGATTTGTCCAACAACTTGTTAAATTTTTCGTATGTAGTAGGTACACTGACAAGCAATAAATGGAGGACGACTCGTAAAGCAAAACTGGCGATTTTGAAGTTGTGTAAAACGGGCTATAAGGGTGGCTGTGTCAGCGTAGGCGTGCTCAGTGGCGTATTAAACTCCAGCAAATTCTTATCGTCTAATCTACGGGTATCCAATATTTTATTCCGTTTAGAGTTTATACCTACCCCAACGGTTACCCACCTCCCTTGACCCGGCCGCAAATCACCTGGAAATGAGTGGGTCGTAATGCCCTCCCCCATCCTACCGAATGCAGCTGGTTTACACTGGGAAGAAACATCGTGCCCTATTTATTGCTCGCCAGGGTACTAAAGCATCTAAAATTTGTCACTAGGTTTTCGCTGCTAGGACAAAAACTCCGGGTAAAAACTCCGATTAAAAATTTCGGTAAAATTTCCGGTGAAAACTACGCATAAACTCCGGGTAAAAACTATGGATAATATTTCGGCAAAAATTTAGCTTAGACCTTGAAAGAAATTTTTTGTAAAAACTTACCGTTCTTGAACAAGGTTCAACTTAAAACACCTATTTGTTCTCGAAGGCTTAAGAAGAGTTTATAATCGTAATTTATTTGTCTAACCACTTCTCATGGTGGTTGGTCTATTGTTGCTGGTAATCTTTAAAAATTAATTTGATTTTTTTTAAAGTAGGAGTCTGATGTATAAAATCGACATACAAAATAATACTTATAAAATCGGTAGGGTTTTCCAACTGCAGGTAAAATTCCGGGTAACACTTCAGAGTGAAAACTGCAGGTAGAAACTTTGGGTAAAAATTTGGATAAAATTCCGGGTAAACCTCCGGCTAAAATTTTGCGTAAAATGTTAAATCAAAATTCCGGGTAACTCGCGTTTAGAAACGAACACGCCCGCTCCAGTGTTCACAGTAGTGATCAAACTCAACTGGCATGCAATTTTTATTATTACAGTTTTTTCCTGCTGTCACATGTTAGTTCATTCAATACTCACTGTCGTTTCCTGTAAGCTGTACTTTTTTGTTAAGATTATTATTATTATTATTCACAATTTACTACGGAAAAGACTTCTACAAGGATTGTGATGGAACTACATACTGACCACATTGTTGGTCCTTTATGAGGAATGAAATGTAGATGCGCGAAAACAAGGCCATCAAGGTCGCATTCTGTTTCTCGACAACACAAATTATAAAATTACCATTCGGTAATTACTCTAACCGTCAAGGCTTCTTACAGGATTTGCGCTATCTAGAATTGATACTTACACATGACTGAACAAGCACGCAACGAACACACGTATCGTTTTCATTGATGCGATCTCGCGAACTCTAAAACCTGATCAATTTAGGTCGGCAACTCGACCCTAATTAAGTGCAGGTGTCATACACACACAGGTACCGACCCTTAATCAAAACTGACTGTGAAGTTAGTAATTCGCATGCCTTCTAAAGACATTAGTCCTTTGAATTGGGTGGTGTCGCTTCTCGCAATTTAAACAATTAGAGGGGGTCGACAAACTTCAGTAAAGGACAACTAATTATAAATAAAATTAAGTTATTAGACCCTTGTTATCATTTAAACGCACAAGGGTTATTTAGTGTCGGAGTCCTATCGGGTTTTGCTCCATTTATTTTTTCGAACGAGAGAACGCGTTCGGATGGAAGAATTATAACTGATCATTGTGTTTTGCCAGTCGGAACCATAAAAGTCTCCTTAAATAAGGAATCGTCGTCCAGATAATGGAGGAATTGAAAAGTGGGTAAGTTGGTATAAATTTCGTCGAATTTTAACTGTCTACTAAGTGCTGCCCATTGGATAACAGAGGAAACCTTTCAGCGTTTTCAGCTGAGCAATATTAAGTCGGATTTCAAAAATTCTGCTGATTATCACTTCAGAGCACATTAAAGCGAAATTATGCTTGTTAATCTTAGCTACAAAATTGAATCGTAAACTTTAAAAATTAGCTTATAAATTAATTTAAATTAAAATTTAATTTAGAAAAAGTTTCAAAACACAACTGCTAGCAATCGTCCAAATTCCGTCTTATTTATTTCAGGAGAACCACTCAGAAGAATTGAAACTTTAAATGGATCAATAGAAAGAACTTGTAAGTTGACAATCTAGTCAAATTGGACTTAATGAAAGTTACAAATTTATTGATACTTTAATAGCATTAGAGCACCTACTTAAGAGGAAACAACGTAGCGCTAATTTTGCAAACAGTATGGCGCTTTTATGTTGCTATAAAACGTTAGGACTTATAGTGGTAATACTTTGTTTTACGGTTAAAGTTTTAGATCGAAAGAAAATTTTGTAAGCAACACAAAGCAATGTATTCAAATTTAAATACTTCAGTCACATTATGGGAGGGAAGGAATGAATTAAGTAATGTCAAAATTAAATTTAAATGCCTAGAATAATTTTCATTACAGAACTGTAATTAGTAATATAAATTTCCTGCTCCATTTCAAAATGAGATGTAACTAAGAAATTTAACATTACTAGAAACTTTTGGTAAAGTGATGAATTCTTCAAAGCTCACGACCCAAAATAGAAATATCTGACGTAAAATAGAGCTGTAGTCGGCGCAAGTAATTAAAATGAGGTTAATAAGCAATTAGGAATTACCTCGAGGCTCTGTTCATTTTTCTGCGTGGGCTAAATATTCTCATCCAAGTGCAAATTAATTAACTGAGGGTGAAACGGTCATTATCAATCAAGTGTCTGGTTGCGCACTTCCGGATAATCGGCACGACGCGACTCTTGACTTCAACGTCGACAGTCAGATCACATTGATTAAGCACGAAAGAAAGAGATAGATAAATGTAAGCTTCTTTGGCTTGTTCCAAAACTAGGTGAGAAGATAGAAAGAAAAGTCACAAGTTAAGCAAAAAATAGAAGTGAACGTGATTTAAATAAGTAAGAGCACCTGCTAACTGATAATGTCAAAAACGTTTTCTAAAGCGCATATGAATGTATCAGAGACAGTAGAAGCGAAGAAATCATCTTCAAAATGTTAAAGATAAAGGTTTATCTAAAAACTGAACTAAATACCTTGAATTGAAAATCACTTCCATTCTGTGAATTCCATTCATCTCATCTGAAACATTTGACATAGGTAAAAAACTTCTTAATTATGATAGATCATTGTTAAAAATAGTTCTTTTCTTTTTCTTCTTCTCCTCATTCCTGTTCCATTTATAGCGAAAATTAGAGGCCATCATGGATTTTCATCTACTTAAGAACAACGACTTTGCTATCACATGCGTTTTTTTTACTGTATGCATTTTGACGTGCAGAGATTAGTTCTCTCCTTTTAGATAAAAATGGAATGAATTAAGTAAATAACCAATAAGCAAGTAAATAACCCAGTTAAATTAATGGAATGACGCCGCGCGCATGCATTGAATACACAGTTGGTTCACAGTGGTACGCTCCGCCTTAATCCAGTATCGTATTCATCAAGTTACTGTTTCACACGTTGTTACTTCATACTGAATAAAACGTGTTAACACAGACCTGGTTTTCGCGCGCCAGTATGATAACTCAAGACAATATTTATAATGTTTGACGCGAGATCATTTCTAGTATTCTGCAGACTAATTGCACTATATCATCTCGAACAGCCGTAAAGTGAGGCAGATGGGTATAACCCATTTTATGACTGTCGAACAGAGAACGACAATAAGCACAAATTTGCATTTTTAAATTTGCAAAAAAACACGCATATTTTTAGTAATATAATTAAGTTTTCGTTTAGAATATTCAATAACGAATGGCGGATGATGAAGTTTCAGCCAACTGAAGTCAAATTGGCCTATTTATTTAATGTTAAAGTAAACATTTGTATTTTGTTTATATTACCGTGCATGTTAACGTTCTTCTAAGCATCTAGCGCTAGAGTCTCTACCGTTACGTATCAGATCTTAAAAACAAAAGTCAAATGTTTTTAACTTGTACGGAGCTTTGTTGGAAATACATTTTCCCTCTTTTCAATACGTGCCCCTGCTAATACAAATAATCACGTCAATGCATTTTGCTGACATTCTACAATCACAAATGATACAGCGGAGACGTTTCTCTTAATTTATTGATACTTTGTATTTGGTTACGTAACGTAGCTAATTTAAAAAAAGTGTAATAATGAATATATGGATTATTACATAAACATTTTGACAATTAATTCCAAATTTTCTGAAACTTTTGGCTATAGATATAATAGTAGGTTGTACCTACTAAGTAATATGTCTAATTAGACAATTAAGTGCAGTTTTCTGATATATTGTAACGGGCAATTACATCAGAGTTATCAATACTGCATTTCCTCCGAATGGTTTGAAAGCTAGTGTCACACGTTAAATTATAGAGTAATTTATTATTAACTTGTATTATGCAAATGACTAGAATAGAAGAATTTTTGAAAAAAATTTGTAACAATATGTTGTATAAATATACCAACGACAAACAGCACGTTAGTTCATTTTCTACAAAAGCCCAGAAGCAATGGATCTACATACATTATGCTTCGTGATAGTTGGATTATTTATAGCAAAAGTTTCAGTAAGTGCACTTTCATAAATAATTAATTTTAAAATACATATCTTTGATTGGTAACAGGCGATATCAGATGAGATGCAAGAATTAATAGACGTACTCCACAACACTTGCATAGGTGAAACAGGAGCTAATCCAGGTAAAATGTTTGCATCCCTTAAAAATAATTCTATATTTAGTTATTGTTTCAGATCATATAGTACGAGCTAACAAGGGCGACTTTGATGAGGACGAAAAGTTTAAATGCTACATTAATTGTCTAATGATCCAAATGTCCTGTGTAAGTAAATATAGCAATTTAACTTTTAAATTAACTTTAACATATTAATTTTGCAGATAAGCGACGATGGTGTTGTGGATGCCGACGCCGTAACAGAACTCATGCCACCGGAAATTAAGGACAAAGTAGCTCCCACAATAAAGAAATGCGGTTCAAAGGGTGACCAAATTAATAATCATCCCTAAACTCTAACCTCCACCTCGGTTTTCTTTGTTTTTCAGTCGGCGCTAGCCCCTGCGAAAACGCCTGGCTGACCCACAAGTGCTACCAAGAAGGCATGGGCGAGGTGAGATCCAATTTAATTCTATAGGTGTCTCGTAATTTCACGTTTTCAGCTTTACTTCATGCCATAACCACACGACGAAACTCGACAAACGCACCACCCTTCATAATGTGACACCATGAATAATAAATCAGATTTGAGCAGTAACAAATTTTATTTCTTTCGCACGTCCAAAGTATTACATTAATAGAAAACAACGATCTGAGGGAGTTACCAAAACACGCAATTGCCGCTAATTAATTACTTCTTCTTCGTAGCTACTTAATTAATTATCTAATTGCGGAGGTTTTGCGGAAACGGCTCTAATTAATACGGGGTATGATTAAATGGGTGGAATGAAAGGAAGGATTTTAAAGGTGGAAGTATAAAAAGACTGTTGCGGCAGATTTTTTTTTTATTCATAATGCGAAAATGGTGAAATCGATCCTCGTTCTTGTCTTGTGTGCCAATTTGTTGACTTCGCTTCTCGTAAGGGCCTGTAAATCGTCGATCTAAAAAATACTAACGAGGGTGTTTTTCAGTGTTTAAGCGAAGAACTGCAAGAACTTATTGATATGTTGCATGCTACTTGTGTGGATGAAACAGGGGTAGCCGAAGGTAAATTAAGAAACAGACTCAGTTTACATTTTTTAATCCACTTACATTAACCAGTATGTGAGCGATTTAGTCTAGTTGCTAACTAAAAGGATAACTTTTAAAGTTTGACATTCCGAGTTACAAATTAATGAGAATATAATATTGTAACTGCTAGTAAGGCCCCTTCAGCACACATCATTTTTTTTAAAGATCCTATCTTGTTTTTAAGAGAAACGTCTCCACTGTATCATTTGTGTAAAACATCAGCAAAATGCATTGACGTAATTGTTTGTATTAGCAGGGGCACGTATTGAAAAGAGAGAAAATACATTTCGTATTTCTAAGAAAGCTCCGTACAAATAAAGAATATTTGACTTTTGTTTTTAAGATCTGATACGTAACGCTAGATGCTAGATGCTTTGAAAAAAGTTAACATCCATGATAATATGAACAAAATATGTACAAATATTTACTTTAACATTAAATAAATAGCTCAATTTGACTTCACTTTACTTTAAACCTCATCATGCGCCATTCGTTATCAAATATTCTAAACAAAACTTTAATTATATTACTAAAAATATGCGTGTCTTTTGCTTTAAAATACAAATTTGGTGCTTATTGTCGTTCTCTGTTCGACAGTCATGAAATGGGTTATATCCATCTGCTTCACTTTACGGCTGTTCGAGATGATATAGTGCAATTACTATGCAGAATACTAAAAATGATCTCGCGTCAAACATTATGTATATTGTCTTGAGTGCGTAAAAATCCGGCCTATATTAACATGTTTTCTTCAGTCGGAAGTAACAACGTGTAAAGCAGTAGCCTGCTGAATATGATACTGAATTAAGACGGAGCGTACCACTGTGAACCAGCTGAGTACTCAATGCATGCATGCGCGGCGTCATTCCAATAAATTAACGTTTTTTTTCCACTGTATGCATTTTGACGTGCAGAGATTAGTTCTCTCTTTTCAGAGATCACTGCATAATAGAAAATGGAATGAGCCAAGTGCAAGTAAATAACCCAGATCACTTTGTGAGACAAAACAACAGCAATTTTTTGTAACAATTCTACTTTATCTTCTTTTAGATAAAACAGATTTTCTTCATCATTTGAAATATTTTTTAATAATGTTTTTTAATAAGAGAGATATTAAGCTTAGCTGCATCATCCAGTATACTACTTTAATTACTTTTTGTCTAATTAATATCCAAATGGTATTGTTTCAAAGTTTTTCTCTTGTCATAAACAAAACCAAATTTTTATGTTTCTATTTTATTTAAAATTCGGTTATTGTGTGTACTGACTTTTTTGTCTTTGTTTTCTAAAATATTATTTATACTATCGGAATTAATCTTGTTGGACGTTTATTATACATTATACACCTAGTGTATAGTGTCACCCCATTTATACACCTAGAGAACAATAATATTCGTAAAAAAACTAAACACTTTCAATATAGTGAATAACCCCATTCCTTTTTACAGAACTTATTGTGAACGCGCGGAAGGGAGACTTTGCTGACAACGAAGCTCTAAAATGCTACATTAAATGCGTCTTCGCCCAAATGGCTTGTGTGAGTTCAACTCAAAGCTGCATTAGCCACATTTAATAAAAATTTAATTTTGTATAGATTGACGACGAAGGCATCATAGACGAAGATGCAGCCATTGCAGTGTTACCAGAAGAGTACCGAGATCTTGCGGCGCCAATAATAAGAAAATGTGGCACAAAAGGTTCGTAGGTAGTTAAAACTTAGTCTTTTGAATAAATCTGTCAGAACGCAGGTCTGTTATGCCTACACTATGGTTATGCCGTAACAAATCTGGGATCTGAAAACTTTATTTAAATTTTAAATTGCTCATGTATATCTAGTTGCAATTGACCAAATTTATTGAAATTTTTGTACTAAATTTATTGGTAGTTTACGTTTTTGCCAGGGTGCTGTTACGTACTAAACGACCAAAACGTTTAGTCGCAACCAGAACTGGGAATTTATGTCTTAAGAAATAAATTGCTTCGTAATATGTAAAAAAAATTACCCCCATATATACCGGGTGTCTCAACAAGAACCGCCGGTGCCTTTTTGCGTATTTCCAATAGAGTTAAAAATTTGAAATTTGGCAGATATAAACTGCTCCATAATTAACTCCATGCGCCGTCGGGACGCCATAAAGTGCTTTTTCAGAAATTTTCAATATATTTTTTTATTATTATTATGTTCGTAATACCGCCAGGTATACGTTCCTGTTGTTAAAAATTTAAAATTTGTAGTTAAAGTATCGCTAATTGTGTTTTTAAGAAGTTTGCGAGATTTTGACGAATTTATGACACGACTGCTTAATTGAAGCAGTCAAAATTTCGTGACAATAAGGCTTAAACGATTCGGTTATTTATGACTTAAAAGCGGTACCTACACAAAGATCTTTGGAGTACAGACCCCATCATAAAGTCTAAAGTGGTTGACCGCAAAAACGACTACAAAGCTGTCAACTAAAAATCCCATGAGGGCTGAAATTTAAAAATCCATGTAATTCAATGACGGTTTGATATAAAAATATTTCAATTATTGGTTATCAATCTTGGAGGTCGTGATCATGAGCTTGAAGAAAATCAAAGAGATGAGGTGAATATTTTGATATGAAATCGCGATCCAAAGTAAAAACTCACACCGTTTAAAAAAAGAAAAAAATGATAATGTCATCTTGTAGTGCATTAATTATAGTTTATTTTTGCCAAATTTCAAATTTTTTAACTTCATTGGAAACACGCAAAAAGGCACCGGCGGTTTTCGTTGAGACACCCGGTATATTTACATTAACAAAACTCGTAATTGCAATGGTAATTGCAAAAAAAAATACAATAAACTAGAATCCATTTACGTTCTACAACAATTTTCAACACACCATAGAAGAAGAGATTTCTGATATCTTAAGCAAGATCACTGTTAAGTCTTAAAAATCGAAATACATAATTATGTCTTAACAATAATTTGTAATAAGCCAATTTTAAGATTACTACATAATGACGTGCACAGCATTAATAGTACATTAAAGAACGAGTAATTTAAAGCACATTTTGTGGCACAAATCAAAGTTTAGAAAACGAAAGGCGGAGCCACGAGTTTTATAACGGACGAGTATAAACGAGTTTTTTTATGCTATTTTTTTTTACTTTAGAGCTTTTTAGGTGAAAATTTGCACTTTGAGGAATTTGGTTGCAGTTGGTACTACCAAAGTTAGTTAGATGTCAGATTCAAATTATTAGTGTTTTGGTTCGTTTTGACGATTATTTTCTTTGTTTTAATTACGTTTACAATTAACTACCAACTTGAAAAAAGTAAATTACACTAGCTCTATTACGCTACTCAAAAATCTATTACGACGATTACGACAGTGTTTTGAGTGTAGTAATCATAATATGTAGTTTTATTATAGAACCAACGTAGTAAAAACAATCTTTTAAAACTGTTTGCTTTATTACTTAACCGAAAGTTAAATACGTTTTGATTGAATTTTCTTAGAACGAGGGAATGACACCTAAAATTCAATTAATGTTGTTTTAAACTTCCCCTTGAAAAATAAATCGATGAGTTTTTGTTGAACTCACACGAACTTAAACTCGATACTTAATTATTGTAACTGACTTGTTTCGAAATAAAACGACTTCACCCATCTCCAACATCAAAATTAATCAGGTTAACATACCTAATTAATTTTTAAATTTAAAATGCTATTTTGGTGGCAGCATCTATTCATATGAATGAAGTAAATAATCTCCTTCGCATCCACGTTTTTTTTTTCACCTTTCAGAAACACTCTAAATTCTACACGCTCTACGCACCGATACGCAGTGGAGTCGGCACGTAAATTTTCGCGACTAAATGAGTCTCTTATAAAAAAAAACGTTAAGCAAAATTACAAAAATTTCCACAATACCACTAGTTTTTCTATTTTGCGTTGTTAAAGGGCTAAAAATGTAAAATCAACTTACTTAGTTACCTTTGAGCCTTCGAGCAAAGATAATTCTGTTAAAAATCATGTAACGCGCGTAGCGATGATGATATTCATTCATCAACGAGTTGTTTTTATTTCAGTTGGCTCCAATCCCTGCGAGAATGTTTGGCTAACAAACAAATGTTACTACGAACAAGACCCCGTGGTAAGTTTATGTGAAAGCTCGACAATTTATCACACCCATTATCAGACCCATTTTTGTGTTAAAATTCTTTCATGTAGGTAATATAGGTAGGGCGGACGTATTTTTCGTCTGTTTACTCAGGCGGACTCTTTCCACGCTAGAAATGTTTGCTTGAGATGCAATTACATACCTCGTATCGTGTTTTATGTAATAATAATAGTTTCCTTTTAGAACTACTTCTTGGTATAAGAAGAGGAGCGAGAATGGCAAGTGGCTAGGAATAACTTCAAGATTACCAGTTACAGTTTAATGTTACAATTAATATCATCGAAAATAACAATGTAACTTACTTGTAATCAAACAATAGTTACATTTTTGTCTTATTTTGTGATTAATTGTTATAAAAATCTGACAATAGATTATGTTTTGATTTTGTTTTCATCACGTTCCACTTAGCTGTAATAAGATACTGTTGCACCGTTGCAAAGTTTTAACTCATCTATCTCAATAAGGGAGGAAGCTCAAATTTAACAAAATTTTGTTTGGTGTTATTGCTACTTAACTGGTCATTCGGATCTTAACCATTTGTATCATGACATAGTAAATTTAAATGTTTTATTTCTAATGCAGGAATGTGATCCAATATTACACCAGACATATGTAGATTGTTTGGGGCGTTCAGGAATCATATTTCAAACTTGCATTGCTTGTCGAATTGTTGACAATTTTTGTTGCATACGGACTTGGGTGGTTGTTTTGCCTTGGAATCGGGGGTGGTGCAAAGGATATTTAGTCGTTAGGAAAAAGGTTGCAAATAACAAAATCTACACCTATCATTAACCAATTACCTATCTCAGTATAAATTTACAACATTTACATAGTCTACACTTACCTGCAAATTTTACTCAATAAATTACAGAGTTTTCATCCGTACAATGTAATAATTTACCTATTACTTGTTTTTCGGCTTAATTGTGGTGTTTACCACAGGATGTTGATAAATCGAATTTACCATATAAAATGTCAGACTCGTTCACTGCAATCAGTCAATCAACAGAGTCACAATGAACAAGTACAGTGTTATCTTCGCCTTGTGTCTCTACATCCCTACCGTTCTCGTAAGCGTGACCAAGTGATTACTTAGGGTAAACCAAAATTTAATTTCCAAAATTTTCAGTGCATTTCCGATGAAATGAAAGAGTTAGCAGCGATGTTGCGTAAAACTTGCGTCGAAGAATCAGGAGTTTCCGAAGGTAATTTTCTAACATTACAAAGCAACGCCAAGACTTTCTATATGTATAATTATGTTTTGAGTAGAGTTGTTTATTAAAGAAGTGAATAATATTTAGAAAACTATGTACCTAAAAGATGACGTCATAATTGAAATTTCAGCGATTTTTACATTTATTGATATTTAATTGGTATACTTGACTGGTCCTGAATCAGAACCAGTCAGTGTAGTATGTATCCAGATCAGAACTTGGGCTCTGAGTACTACCGTGACAACCAAAAAATTAAAATTAAATTATTTAAACGTTTTTGCAGGACTCATTGACAAGGTAAACGCGGACAAAGTGATGGCCGACGACGAAAACCTTAAATGTTACATAAAATGTCTACTTTCTCAGATGAGCTGCGTAAGTTTTGCTAAAAAAAAATTCAATTACGTAATAGTTTTTAATTTTAGATTAGCGATGATGGCGTTGTCGATGTCGAGGCAACTATCGCAGTTTTGCCAGAGGACATGAGGGCTGAAGCCGAGCCTATAATCAGGAGTTGTGGAGCTAAAAGTACGCAAAGAATTTGATGCTAATAAAAGTGTTTCAACGTTGTTTTCCAGGTGGAGCAAATGCGTGCGAAAGTGCTTGGTTGACTCATAAATGCTACATGGAAACAAAACCAAGCGTGAGTAAATTAAATCGTGCTTTAGATGCAATACTAACGGCGTTGTTTTAGGCCTACACCCTCATATAATTGAATGGGTGTGAGGAAAATAGGATCTGATCTACAACCGAATGCCTCCGTCATAAGAAAAAATGTGACACTGTACTAAACTTTAGATAGTTAATCGTTTTTGTTTTTAATTAACTTTAACAAATATAAGCAGTTCAACCTGATTTTTGAATGTCGTTCTGAAAAATGGGGATATAAGAGTGCGGACCATCCATTGATGTTTTTCTCTTATTTTAAAAAAATAAAATAAAATACTAACAGTCGAAATATCAAGTATTCTCCCGGCGCCTCCGCCATTTGTTACGGTTTAGCCAAATACACCTTCAAGAAAAATTATGTTTTAACACTAAAACTAGATCTGATAAAAATTGAAACAGTTGAAATTTATTTTATCTCTTTTGCTTATACCTTGAAACTCAAAACACTTGAACAATTACGCAAACTATAGCCATTTCTAAAAAGTAATGTTACATATAAGATTTGTGACTAAAACTACAAATGACAAGAAAAAACAAAAATTTTTTTGTAATCTCACCAAATGTTATTGTTGTTAAAGCTTATAATTAAAGGCACAACAAATATTTATTTGATAAAATTCACAGTGTTATGTTTTCCTAAATAATTCGAATTAAGCTTGTTTCTTTACATGTATAGGTTAACTACCAATGTTAAAGGAAATGGCTCTTCGCCACTGAAAATAAGGGATTAGAAGTTGCGGTTAGAAGTTGTGGGCTTTAAGTAGGCAAACGCGATTATCTTAAGGAAGATTTGTATTTGATTTCAATTCAAGTTAACCCTCCTAACTAAATTACAAATGACATCGAGAGATAAAGGAATAAATCTAGTTACTGTTAAATAATTAGGAGTAAGTACAGGTGATACTCTTCTAATTACTTTGTTTTAGGGATACTTACTCATTTAACAGCGAGAGGACGGCTGGGGGCACAAACGATTAGACATCTACTTAACATGTCAAGCCCAGCACTCGGATTCACTAAAAAATTTAAATTTTTAAACGGTTTAAGCTGACAGATCAAAAGTTACCCAAACAAGCTATCAAAAATTATAGTTCAACCAAATGGTTAATTTCTAACATATTTTCTAAAATCTAGAGATAGTTATGCAATTCTTTATACTAAAAGTTTTCAGATCTTAATAAAGAAAAATTAATTGAGCCTTCTTGGGTCTAACCAATAACAAATCATATTATTCTTATCATATCTCTCGAACTTATGTCAGTGGAGCAAAATTTTGAGGTTATATTGTATATTGTGTATGCGAAGAATCTCATAAAATCTTTTTATTATTAATAAAATACATAATATAATTTTTATGATTTTAATCGCAGAATTAAATTTTTAAAAATAGTTTGTAGCGCAGGTAGAAATATTATTCAATCACTTCAAGTTCAGGAAATCCTAACTGATTACTACTAATCGTTGCAGTTGTGGTTACAGCATCGATAATCATACACCATTTACCTAATCTACGCCTCCGATATTAGTCAGAACGGTTTACGTTATAAAAATTAACAATTAACAGAAGCATTGTACAATACGTAGATAATTGTATTGTTTCATACATATAATTACATGTGCTTTACGTGTAATTATCATAATTTAATGAGAAGTAAAACTTTTCTAATTGTGAAGAGAAAAAAATGGCCAATATATGTTTATGCAAAACGAAAAATGCAGTGCTTGTTTATTAATTGGGGACCAAGTCTACTTTTTGCTACAATTAACTATTAGCGGCACTGATCATTTTTCAATTTGTCATTGTTGCTTATTATATCTACATTTCAGTAGGTTCAAACCATTACGAGAGTGTCTAGTTGATGACTTAAAGTGGGTAAAGTTTAAACGACAGTCAGATTTAATTACAACCTTAACTATTTGTTTGATTTTAGAGAATCAAGGATTTGAACTTAAGAGTAATGCCTATGCTATCACATGCGTTTTTTCTCACTGTATGCATTTTGACGTGCAGAGATTAATTCTCTCATTTTAGATCACTGCATAAAAGGAGATGGAGTCAAGTGCAAGTAAGTAACCCAGTTAATTTAATGAAATGACGCCGCGCGCATGCATTGAACACGCAGCTGGTCCACAGTGGTACGCTCCGCCTTCATCCAGTATCGTATTCACCAAACTACTGTTTTACACGTTGTTACTTCATACTAAATAAAACAGGCCTGGTTTTCGCGCGCCAGCATGATATCTCAAGATAATATTCATAATGTTTGATGCAAGATTATTTGTAGTATTTTGCAGAGTAATTGTACTACATTATTTTGAGCAGCCGTAAAGTGAGGCAGATGGCAGATTTTATGACTTTCGAACTGAGAACGACAATAAGCACCAAATTTGTATTTTCAAATTTGCAAAAAAACACGCATATTTTTAGTAATATAATTAACTTTTTATTTAGAATATTTGATAACGAATGGCGCATCATGAGGTTTACAACAAACTAAAGTCAAATTGGGCTATTTATTTAATGTTAAAGTAAACATTTGTATTTTGTTCATTTTAACGTGCATGTTAACTTTCTTAAAAGCATCTAGCACTGGAGTCTTTATCGTTAGGTATCAGATCTTAAAAACATAAGTCAGATATTTTTTACTTGTACGGAGCATTTTTGGAAATACGAAATGCATTTTCTCTCTTTTTCAATACGTGTCCTTGCTAATGCAAAAATCACGTCAATGTTTTGCTGAAGTTCTACAATCACAAATGATACAGCAAAGACGTTCCTCTTAAAGCTGTTCTGCAGGCGAAGAAAAGAAAACAAAAAATGATAATTTCTGCATGCTAGTTTATTTGAATTAGCATTCAGTTAGTTATAATGTTAATTCATAAGAATTGAAATGATTACTAGCTAACAGTAGTTTACCTTAATGCTTGTAATTGATAACAATATTTCTTGATCCTGCATTTGTTGCAGATGTTCCGGGAAGCGTTTGGGACAAGTCTGCAAGGATCTTTAACATAGGTAGGTAATAAGTAAGTAAAATCTACACAAATCGTAATAAACAAATATACATACCTAGTTGAAAACAGTAAGAATTTATTGTTAATAATAATTGTATTTACATACATACAATATTTTAAATAAATATTTATTCGACATTTTCTTCTCCATTTCTGCACTCCTTGTAATTCTACAAAAAATGGGTGAAAACATACACGTTGTTAACGTCTTTTTACCTTTTCGGCATTTTCCATCAGTTTGTCCGCGGTGAGTTTCCCAGTTTTCAGGACAAAGTCTCTTAAGGCGCCGTCCTTGTTTAGCACCAACTTATGTGGGTGTCCGAACTCCACAATCTTGCCGGCATCCATCACTAGAACTTTATCGCAGTCCATTATGGTGTGCAGCCGATGAGCGATGACCAACACTGTGCAATCAACAAACTTCCTCCTAATAGTCGACTGGATGAGAGCGTCGGTTTTCAAGTCGACATTAGCTGTCGCTTCATCCAACACCAAAATTTTATTGTCCAACAACAAAGCTCGAGCCAAACAAAACAATTGGCGTTGACCAACACTCAAATTGGCGCCATTTTCGGAAATTAAGGTTTCCAGACCGTTCGGACAATTGGCTACAAACTCTTTCAGTTCCAACTCTTCCAGAATTTGCCACAATTTCAAATCGGGGAAGCGAGAAAATGGGTCCAAGTTCTCTCGAATCGTTCCCGAAAACAAAACGGGTTCTTGGGGAATCACCGAGATTTTTGAGCGAACCATTTCTAGAGGCACAACTTCGATGTTGACGTTGTCAATGAGAATTTCGCCTTCATACACGACTAAACGAAGTAAAGCTGAAAGGAGCGAAGACTTTCCAGCTCCAGTTCTTCCTATCACCCCAACTTTTTCTTTTGGCGCCAACTTAAACGTCAGTTGGTCAAGAGATGGAGGAGCGCCTTGAAAATATTTTAGCGAGACTGATTTAAATTCGATTTCACACAATTCTGGCCAATTTTTGGGTGGTTGTTGCTTAATTTGGTCGCTTTCCGGCGACAATTTTGAATATTCCACAACTCTTTCGACTGAAATCATTTGATTTTCGACCTCGCTCCATTGCTTCATTCCCCACTGAAACGTCCCTGTTAGCCCAAACGCTTGCGTTATTATCAGTCCAACACTTCCTCCACTAGTATCTACAACGTCCTGGGTAAAATTGATCAAGTATTAACCATCAACAACATACCTTTACTCCAAAGACAACTGGTTGTTACTAAAGCAATGTAGAAGGCGCAAAAGAGATCCAGCCAAAATCCGAATGTGGCTGTACAACCGAGATACATGTAGAAAGCTGAGGTGTGTTGATCTTGATAACTGTCAAACTGATCTGCTTGCGCTTCCTGAACTCCAAAAGCTCTTATGGTTGTTAATCCTTGCACGGTTTCGTTGAGGTGGGAGAAAACAGGGCTACGAGCTAACAAAAGTTATTTGAATAAAAGTGTTTTAGTGCCTTATACTTACTTCTAGATTCCAATCTTTTGAGTTCGCGGCTTGTTGTTAGGTAGAACTCTCTGAAAGCGTAACAGAGTGCTAACAAGGCAACTGTTGCGAACAAGCTCAAGGGGTTGACGATAGCTATAATCAAAGTTATTGCTAGTACGTTTAACCCTACCTGGAATTGATTGAAAAACAAACTAGATAATCAAGTAAATTTTCAGAAGTACCTGAATGGTATCGGCGAGCACTGAAGGAAGAACTTCGTCAATTGTTCCCATGTCTTTGCAAAACCTGTTCAAAATTCTTCCGGAAGGAGTCGTATTGAAGAAGTTGAGTGTGGTTTTGATAACTGAGTAGAACGTTTGGTTATGCAGTTTTGTGGAGACTCGAACAAAGTAAAGGAAGAAACACACTGATCGAAGAATAGTGAACACTATGGTCAAAATCATGAGACCAGAGTAGATGTAAATGCAGTTGTCACGTATCAAACTCATTTTGGTTGTTGTAATATTTTCTTCCAAGTCAACCCTATAATTTCAATTTAATTAAGATTTTTAAAATGATTGAAGAAACTTACAAATATGCTTCGAAATAGTCCAAACCGCTTGCTAAAACTTGCGATATAACATGCAGCAAAATCACTGACAGAAAAGAACAGCATCCTCCAGACGTAAAGTATCTCCAGTAAGCTCTTAAATCTATTTTTGTCGTCTGTCCCATTTCTTCCACTTGATTCGCGTTTTCTGACCCTAGAAAATCATTTTCTTTGTCTGAAGAACTATTGACGTTGTCTTCGCTCTCAAGATTGTCTTGAATTTTCTTAAACTCTCTTCTGGTAGATTTAATTTGGTCGTAACTTCCCGACGTTGTGATTCTTCCGTTCTCCATCCAATAAATGACGTCAACTTTTTCCAATAATTGCAACTGATGCGTTATCAAAACAACACATTTGCCTGTTAGTAACTTCAAAAAGCATTCCTCGAATAATTGTCGCGCCACATAATTATCAACAGCTGCCAAAGGACCATCTAGCAAATAAATGTCCGCTTCTCTATAAACAGCTCGAGCTAAATTGATGCGAGCTTTTTGCCCTCCGCTTAACGTGATTCCCCTATCACCAACAATACTGCCGTCGCCGAATTTCAACAAAGAGAAATCTCGTTCCAAAGCGCAAGCTTTGATCACTTCTTGGTATCTTTGGCGGTTCATTTCTTGGCCGAACAAAATGTTTTGTTGGATGGTGCCGGCGAACAACCAAGGTTCGTGACAGGCATAAGAGATTCGACCAACAATCTCTTTCGTGCCGCTGATGATCGGAAGCTCGTCCAAAATTACCTTGAGTAAACTACTTTTGCCGCTTCCAACTGGTCCCACTAACGCCACTAATTGAGCTGAGGATGCCGCAAAATTGATGGTGGTTAGAATTTCGTTGGTGGTCCATTTCGCAGTTACGTTACTCAGATTGATGCCAATGTTGGTCCGCGATTTTCTGACAAAGGAGCTGTAATAGGTTTGAATTGTTTTGGGTTGTTGCGGAGGTTTGGTCAAAACTACTTCTTCGGTTAGTAGAAATGTTTCAATTCGCTTGATCGAGGATATGGTTTCTGCTAAACTCCCGACAGCTATTGGAAAATTCACTGTCATACTGTCCTTGAGTAGAGTATAAAATGATTTTACTACGAAAATGTAGCGAGCTTCGACGTGGTGGCCTGTTAAAATGTATGTTAAGATGCAGAGGAAAACTGCTGATCTAGTAACATATTTGGCGAATGATGTGTGGAAGGCCCTCAAGTAGGAAGCAAAGCGGACGTAGCGCATTTCTTGCCTAAAATTCTCGATTAGTCACCACATAAGTGGCTAAGACAGATTCGTACTTTTACGTACTTCCTAGCTTTATCCATGCGAGCCTCGAAGAGTTTCTCCCAGGTGTACATTTTGATGATGCGAATTCCGCAGATGATTTCGTTCAGTAGACGGGCCCTCTCGTCGGTTTTAACAGCAACCTTTGATCGAAGGTCAGACCAGACCTTGCCCTCATACACTGAAAAATATAACTTAAAACTGATTCTGCTGAGAAATTCTACAAAGAAATGTTTTGATGTTACAAAACTAATAAATTCTTACATAAAACTGTTTAAGCCTTCAGAACGACACCATATAGTTTTTTAACATTTGTTACATCTACATATATTTGCATATAGCTCAAGACACCTCTTTTAAGACGGTAAGAACAATTTTAATTAGGTTGTGATAAACTTTATAAGTGGTAGTAAGACGAACAGGTATTGCCTGATTCAGAAACTAGAACTCTGTATAAGTTAGTTAGTAATAAAGGCTTCAAGAACAAAATTTTTAAATTAAGGTTTTCCAACTTATAAAATCTAACTATTTTCCACCAGTTGACAAGTTACTTACTTAAAATAGGTATAAAGACTAGATAGATGGCTCCACCAGCAATCGCTGTTGGACTTAGCAGTATATAGAGCAGCACCATAATGATTAAGGTCTCCAAAGGGGCTGCCCACAAATAGTGGATTTTTACGAGAAAACTGTCAAAGCGATTGACATCGTTTGACAGCAAATTAACAATTTGACCGGAAGTTGTTTCAGTCATGGCGCCTTTGCTCAACTTTAGAGCTTTCCTGTAAATGAGGGAACAACAAGCAATTCGTAATTTCATTCCCAATTCTTGAACTCCAAATGTGTAGGAATGAAAAAGAAAAACGTTCGCTAAGGACGAAATCACAATAACACCAGCGTACACTTGAGCTTCTAGATCTGTCACAGAATGGTCGCTGGAGGTGTAATAAATCATTAATTTCCAAATTCCCAGCGGTTGCGATAATCTGCAACCAATAAATGGTTATTAACCGCCAATGAAACTTGTAAAATACTTACTTGACGACAAATTCGATCAGAAAGACCGAAAATCCGTAGACTACAGTTTGCGTTCCAAAAATTTCCCACAACACTCTCCACAAAGAAGGGTTGTCGTAGAGAACGTTTTCTAATTTCCACAATTTTTGGAGGCGATCTCCTAAATTTTTCGAACCGTGTTCAGGTAACGTCCCAGCCAAATCTGCTTCAGTCACCTTTTTTCTGAAGCCTTTTAGAAATAAGGGAAGTGTCCAACTGAAAATTTTGTAACACAAATTTTCCGTCAATTGTCAATTATGTTGAGTGGAACAATTAGAAGCTAATTGTGATTGAAGCCTCACTTACCAAAAAAATAAGTTTGATAGACAGCTGGCGGCCTGTTTGGGGTGCGACGATTTTTCAGCTTTACTTTTACTAAAGCTCGTTTTGTCCATTTCAGAACTTACTTCAAAATGATTCACTGTAAACATCACATGTGGCGTATTCTAATTTACCTACTTATTCTCAAGTGATAATAAAAATTTACATGCTAAGTATACCTGACAATATAACGGTGGTCGGGAGATAGTACCTTTTGATTTACTTTTAGTCCTTACCCTATATAAAACAAAGATTACGAATAGAGCGTCAGCAATAATAATTGTAATACATACTCACCTTTGTGGGTTATCGTGCCAATGCCAGTAACTTTCAACGTTATCAAGTGACGGTCCCTAATTATTTTTTGTTAATATTTATAAAGATAATATTCCAAAAAAAAATTTAAATATTTTATTTAGTATAAAATGTCGTTGGCAGGTTGCTAGGCTAATTTTTACTGAACTAATCCAAAGCAGAACTGAAAAGAATATTTATTAGAAGCCTTATCACTGCGATTCTTCATTTTCCTGCATAGATTAACAAACCAGATATTCTAGAGAAAAACGCAAATAAGCCGATGACGTGTTTTGGTTTAGGTTGCGATAAAGTCTTGGCAAAAACTATGTTTAATTTAAAATGTTGTCCTCATTCTTTACGACAATCAAAAATTTGATGAAATTGTTTGAGGATTCAGTGAAACAAAATTTGTTGTAAAAGAATAATCGTAGAAAGTAGCGACTGCATATATCTCAATAATCTGTCTCTTGAGATTCTGGATTTGGACCATCTTACGTAAGGAAACTGCAGTGGCCGTAACATTGTGACATAATTAGGTGTGATTAGAACCTATATGAGAAAATATTGAGATTGTTGTCAATAATTATAAATGTGAAACCAAACCAATTGAGCCTAAACATGCCAGATTTTTTTTGTGAGTTGCTTTATCGGCTCCAATTTCAAAATTGATGAATTTGCTATCATTTATTGAAAAGTGATTCACACGCCGCAAGTTGAAATGACGCTTTTAGTTCATACTTTATACAACTTTTTCTAATTCTGTTTAATTATTAATTTGTTATTGCATTATTGAATTAATTTACCATTCACATAAAACTTATAACCAAAAGTATTTAACATTCTACATATTTATAACTAGCAACCAGTTTTAATTTTAAATAGCTGGTATAGAATTGCATAAGGTTTATGCCGTTTTCTGAAGATGATAATAGTAACTAAAACAAAACAACTCTGACATGAAAACGGTGACAATGCATCTATTTTGGCTTTAATGCCAAGGACACGTAAAAACAACCATTTAGGAATGGGTTCTTCTAAGACAATGAAAGACAAAGTATTACACCAGCAAGCACGTAGTGTTGAGGACTTTACTAACAATTATGATGTTTTTCAGTGTTTTGAAAATTAAGAGCTTTTCTGAAAAAGTACCAAAGATACCAAAAAATTTTAAAGTTTTGCAAAACAAGACTTTGATTCTTTTCTCATTATTGAGACATCGGATGATGTGTACTTGCTAATAAACTTCTTCAACAAATTCGAAACCAAATAGAAATTGCGGCAAGGCAACAATCCTGACAAGTATACACCTTATAAAATTGAGTTCAATGATTCTCTGAAAGTTAAAAAAGAAAACCCAAGGAATTGCAAAATAAAACAAGATACCAAAAAAGTAAAGCGTCCAATCTACCTAACAGAAAATGATGCTTCAAGTGGAAACTTCAACGACGATCCTGCATGTTTTTTTTTCTGTGAGAGCCATTCACCCTATTGGGTATCCAAGATGTTTAACCTAACATGGGTGTGTACCATTAGAAGGTGACCGGTATGCTTACATTTAAAGTGACGATCACATTCTAATATCAAAGACCCATGCTAATTAATCAGCTCTATTGCGTATTCAAAATGTTTGGCATAACATGGGTATTTGCCATTAGAATGTGACCGTTATTTCTTGTGTCACAACTGGATCCATGATTCATGTGTAGATAGCAGATAGCGATGACAGTAATTTCCTGTACGATAAATGTAAATAATAAATAAAGAATAATTATTGTTAATAAATTAATTAATAATGAAACTTTTTAATTGTAAATTTATTATTATGTTATTTGGGTGTTAACATTCCTATACTATTTTAAAAAATATAAATTGTCCTATTTTATAAACAATATGCGAGTAAAATGGAAAATTGCACCAATGATCTAATTACATTAATTTCAATCTATTTTTTTATATTAACCCAATAGAAGTATGTATACTCATGCCACGTGTAGAAAAAAATGCTAAAACAATAGTACCCCATAGATTTCTGCATAAGAGAGTGCCGACAAAAGAACCTCAAAGGAGCGGAAATCTATATTCTAACAGATAGACAGGCAGCAATTAAAGCCCCAAGAGCCTACAGTTTTGAGTCTAAAACTGCCTGGGAATGCAAACCATCCTTGAAGCAACTGGCAAGAGGCAACCAACTCACCCTCATGTGGGTGCCAAGGCATCAGGGTATTGAAGGAAACGAAACAGCCGACGAGTTAGCCAAACGAGGCACGGAGGCCCCATCCATAGGACCGCAGCCGTTCTGTGGGCTGAGCAAAAGCCACAGAAAGGCTCAAATTCATAGGTGGGAAAGAAATGCTAAAATGGCATACTGGAAACAAGTTCCAGGACAAACAAAGGCGAAAAAGTTCATAAACTATTCGCGAAAGACAAGGAACGAAATAAAACTCGTTACGAGTCTCCTCACTGGACACTGCCCACTGAGGTATCACCTTAAAAAAATGGGAAAGACGGACAGTGAGATATGCAGATTATGTGGATGAAAAGAAGAAACTTCAGAACACATATTATGTCGTCGTGACGTCTTAGCAAGCCGTAGACTCACACATTTCGACAGTGTGAGTCTATCGCCTGACGAAGTGAAGGAAAAGTCTCTAAAGGTCATTGCAAACTTTACAAGGGTTTAGCTCTTCGGAAAGGCTAGAAAGCCAAACAACCCCTCTGTAATCTAATCTAATCTACATTGCAAAATAGCCAAAAAAAAAATTTAACTTAACCATACTCCCCTTACCTACTATTGTACTTATAAGCGATCACTTCTGTTTGGAATTAATAAACTTTCAACATAATTATTTACCGTATCTTTTTTTGTTTTTTTTTATTCATAGATCAAAAATTTAATATTGGTTGCGTATAACCAGAGAGAAATCACCTCAACGCTGAATTAAAAATAAAAATTAAACGCATTTATACCTACATATGCAATTGACTGGCACTCTAGCTCATTAAAATGAATTACTACACCCCTGCTGCAGTTTCCGAACAAAACTGAAAAATACCTAAAGTTGAAGCAAAGAGGTGCAGATTTATTTAATGGGGGAAAGATGTGTGAGCCGTTGGTGGTGACTCGCGTTAGGGTGGCTGGCCAGCTACAGTAAAGATGGGCTGGGTTTTTGATGATAAAGGCCGCCAGGTCAGTCAATTATCACCCTATTAGTTTATTGGTGTTTCCCCAACAACTTACCTCGAGAGGAAAAGGTCTGCACACGAAACGCAATTTCCGAAAAAAACGTATATTCAAACAAAGCAATGTGGTGCCTCAATACTGAGCCATGTTAATCGACAACACACGTAATTTCACACAACTTATTATCTAATGTACATGCCTGGATCATAGTCCAGATAATGAGCCAACCTTGATCAAGTTTGTTCACAGGAGTACCAAGTGGCACTAGAGTGTACCCAAAGGGGTGGAAATAAATTGTAGATAATTACTTAACGGTAAAAGTTAAACAAGACAAACACCTGAAGGGTGATTGCCTTAAGGCTGCCGTAAGAAACGGGCGAAAAAACGGCAAAACACGCTTTTGTAGTTCATGGCGTTAGAGCAACCTAATGATACAATCAAGTTCTCCTTTGACCCACGTAATGACAAAACATCAAAGATTTGGCTAAAGTAATTTTTAATCGCATTTTTTTTTTGTTATAAAGTAACAACCCTTTAAAGTTTGGCAACTTTGAAGCCACGTATTACGTAGGAAATTTTTTTTTACTGCTTTCATATTTCTTTTAGCTGAAAGGTCAATTCTTCAGCTTTATAATCCTGAAAACAGAAGTGAGTTAGGCCTTCCCGTTTTTGCTAACCCCATGAACTCGTGGAGGGCTACCAAATAGATCTTCTCGACGATTCCGCTCGATCGCGGCAGTCAACAATACGTAAAACCATTATGTATTTGAGGGGTTTTCCCATATGCGCGTTTTGGCGCTGTTCTACAAGAATTTTGCGATTCCAGCGTGCATCGTGTAGTTTATATTTAAGATTTTGAAATCGGTCTCGGGTTTTATTTCCGATCCGGTAATAAAGAGCTAAATATAACTAAGTAGTTTTGACGTTGCCCTAGTCATCACGTATTTATTCCTTCTCGTTCCACGTCTTTGTACATGGAGAAAAGTGTGGAATGTGATAAGGCCGACCATATAATTAGTAAACAATATCCAAGGGTTCTTGCTAATTATCGCGTGCAGCAATCTTTAATTGTCGGATGATGTAGCGGTATGAAGAAGACTGACAAATGTTAATAATAAAAGCCCTTTCAAATTAACATAAATAATATAAAGTACCTACAGGCCCGGCTGTAGGAAATCTAGAGGTATGTGCCGAGGTGTGTGCACTGTGCAAGATAGCAACTGCCGCCCAAAAATGTTGAATATGTAGTAGGTACGTATTTTTCAAACTATATCAGTAATATTCACATTTCATTACATATTTAATAAAATAAATAAAACAATAAATAAATTTATACTATATGAATTGATCTTTATTAACATATTATACAGGGTGTCCGTTTTTCGAGAGCTCGCTTAATCTCAGAGATACAAAGTCGGTTAAATTAGGGCAAAGTTGCGCATTTTTATACTGAATATTAATGTGAATGAAAATTTTTCTTACCATTGAAAATTTTAAAAATTAGGCATAAATGTAAAAAAGTATTGTGTTGCAATCAAAAAATAAAAGTCAATCAATAAATGCTAAAATCCAATATGACGCCCATAAGAAAAACCAAAGTTGGATGAATGGCAGATTTAGATTTATTGTAAAAAGTGCCTTGACAATGCTTCGTTAAAAAGTCTAACTCCAATGGTTTTTGCTTAAAAAAATTAAAGCTTGAATGAAACTTTTGTCTGTAATTTAAAAACTAAAAATGTGAGAAAATGTGAGATGTATACATTATTTGAATATTAGGACAAAAATGTATAGCAAGAAAAACTCCCGTAATATATTGTATAAGTAGGTATATCTAATGAAATATTAATGGCTACTTCTGTTTAAAATTTATTTACATGAGCACTTTTCGCACTTTCAATAAAGAAAACTCACTAATTATTTCCTCTACGTCTAACCTGTCTGCGATATCAGTTTTAATGGGATTAATGGCAAACACCGACAATCTTTCCTCTTACATTTTTTTTTATTATTTTATTAAAACGTTGCTATTACGAGTGGGAAGACGGTAGATAAAGCAAAGAAGGCAAGTTATTTTTCATTTACATTGTAATTTTTTTATTTTAGAACCATAAAATAGAAGACAACAATATAAATGTGATGAAATAAAATAATAGTAATTTTTCATAACCTACTATTTTGACGAATTTATTTGATCACTTGTTATCAGCTCTTTATGATATTGATTTGAAAAATAAATTATTTATGATAATTTGACCATTTTTTCCTCTTACCACAATTTTTCCGGTCATTAAAAATGCTGTGTTTCTCTCTTTGTTCAGTGCCTACGTTTACCGTATACGCCATCTCCGTCGCGTTCACACAACTTGCCAAACCGTAATTAACCGCGTCTTACATTTCTTGTTCTAGAAACTTTATTTTTGAAACGCGACTAGGGGTTATGCGAGATCATATCATCTTAATACTTGAGGCTATCGATCTACATAAAAAAGAATAAAATCCATATCGTGAAAAATTAAATGACACCTATTTGAACATGAAACTTTACTGATTTTAATAGATGTGACTAACAAAATAGTGCATATAGGATTTAATTGTGTATATTCTCTCGTATCATAAAAAGGATATTGATTCTCCAATTATTGCTTTTTCGAGCAAAATGAAAATCCACGCTGTGCGTTACTTGAGGCCAGAGGAAAAAATATTGTTTCTGAAGCCGCGCGCTCTTTGGAAATAGCGATTTTTCAGATTAAAGGGCCCACAAATTTTTTTGGTACCACCAAAAAAAGTCATAAAACGAGATTCGGGTAGTTCAAAATTTTTTTCGTATTTTTCTACTAAAGAAAATTTTTGGCAACTTATCGAGCTCTTTCGCCACATATCGAAACCGCTACACAATCGCTGACGACCATCTGTTTATGAGACTTTGAATTTGTTATGGTTTTCAGTCACGTCTCGGTCAAGTTAATGGGCTATAAAATTTTGTTTTCGGTTTCAAATGTTCGTAGGCTGTGGTTCACCCAGACATTGTGGCGCCAATTTCCTGTATGTTTGGTGATCTAACTAATTTAAAATCTGGGCGGAAACTAACCTAGTCAACTCTTTACGGCAGCCTTAATAAAGCGACGAAAGGACAGATTGGGCCTGTGTCCGGAAAAAAATTACAATCACGAAGGGTCAGAACCCTAGACATCAAACGTCCCAAGTGGACCAAAACAGGGAATAACCCTGACACAACAAATCAGTTACTACACGTAACTTAACACTCGTGCAGTTTTCTTTCCACGAGAAAAGTGCAAACGAGCACGGAAAAGTCAAGAAAGCGAAAAAGACGACGGAAAAGAAAAAAAACCGAAAAAGAAAAACCCCAATAAGAAAAAAACACATTAGACGGCTTAGACTCCAAAAGTCTAGAAACCTTTCCAAGTATGGGGTTTTTCTAGCTCCACACGAAGAGAGGACGCACAGCAGCAGCACTCGATCCAAAAATCTGAAATAGACCTCAAATAGAGCCCAATTGACTCGAAAAGCGAAAAACTTACAAGTCGGAAAAACTCCATGCGGCACTCTCCAATTTCAGCTCCTAGGGCCGGTGAATTAAATCCTGCAGATCGCAGTTTCTGAATTTACACAATTTACTTAAAAATCTAAGGCCTAGTTGAACCAACTACTTCTTTTGCTGCCACAACTCGAAAAGAACGAACAAAGGACCTCAACCAACGGAAGTGCCTTTATCGCAACGCTTCTAAAACCACCTCTCCATGGATCGAGTCAAAAAGATTTCCGGTCGATTGACAGCTGACATAAAACAACAAAACTACCCTTAAAAATTAGAAGCCCTAAATTTACAAAAAGAGCACCTGAAACCTACAAAAACATCAGGAAGAGAACCGTACACACAGAAGTAACAATCATTCAATCCTTCATTCATTCATCTGACAAATTTCAGGGCCGCCGAGCGCAATTTCAAGCAAAAATGGGTCAGAAGGAATCCCATATAAACCGGAACGTTACACCCACCTTAACGCCCTCCTAAAAATAAAAATTAAATGCATTTATGCATATGCAGTTGACTGGCACTCTAAATCATTAAATGAATAATTAAACAAACAATTCAAAAAACAACTTAGCATCAAATTTTGTAATTAAAGAGTATTGACGGTCCAATAACATTCAATATTACACATACGATTTCTTATACTTAGTAATAACATTTACGGACTAACAACATTAAATGTTTACTTGTCTGGAATGTTCTAAAATAACTGAAAGAATAAAAAATACTTGAAAATTGCCCAAGTTTGAATGTAGTCATTATTACGAATCATTACCATGTAGAAGTTAAAAGTTACAATGAAAAGAAATAGATCTTTGTGCTAGATTGATTATAGCTTTAATTATTTAATTACCTAAACAATAACTCAACTTGACATTGCTAAACAAAACTAATCAATTGTTCACAAGTTAAAATATATTAGTGGATGACTCGTTACTACTTGCATCAGGATAGAAATTTCAATACAATAAGGATTCTTAAAAGTCCTGCTAAGTGCCGAGTAGCACTTCTTCTCTTCCGTTCCAAGTACGAGATTACACTAATTTATAACTTTACCTAATACTTATTTTGTACCATTGACTTTAATAATACATTAGAATACTGCTCATGACTTTAAAACCAATCAGATGACAGTCCCAGTTAATCAAACTTAACTAAGAATCCGTATTAGAATTGCTTCTAAACCTAAGTTTAAACTGGTCGTCGATCATGATAAGTTTTCTGGGATTGAGATCTTCGTAATTCGGCGGTCTAGAAAACACCTTCAGCGGTTCCGTTTTATTGTTTTTCTCCTCGTGGTTGGCTTTCGAAATATCATGAAAAAGCCTTATTGTGAAAAAATAAATCAATTCCACAGCAGACACGAAGCTGAATCCAATAAAAAGACCTAACAATCCTCCGTAATAAGCTGCAAATAGAGTTAGGTATCTCAACAATCAAGCGAAATTAGTAAATTACCAAGTTACCCAACAAAGTGTGCCAACTGAACGAAACGTCTCTTCGGTTTTTTGTCGCCACCAAATCGTTCCAGTAAACACGAATCACGCTGTGGTCCTTAATTGTTGTATCACCACTAAAATTGGACGATTTAATTTTTAAATAAATTGAAAAAAAAATGAAGAAAATTACTATAAATTTAATTGGTTGGTGGAGTATTGTCTCGTAAGTACTCCCGAGGAGGCTTCCGGGGAATAATCGGTGTAGTCGCAATCCGATTGACACCCACATTTATTTTTCTCGACGTTCAAGTCACGAAATCGAAGTGCTGAAGTGAGGTCGGAACCAGGCATGGAACTTGCAATTAAATCTAAGGGTAGAATTTTTGTAAAAATTTCAATCTTATTAGATTAGAAACTCACGCTTGTTTCTACTTAAACAATTCACGTCTCTGAGGTTGCAAATTTTTTGATTGGGATAAGTTCCTGGAAACTGAAAAATTTAACAATTTTTTTTTTAAATTAAAAGCAACAAACCTTTAGGGTTGTAATAATAAAATGGGATGCATCCACATAGCTCGTTAGTAACGTTCATGTGACACTCCGTCATACAATTGTGGAAATTGTTGTAAAAATTGTGAAGCGCGAATTCGTCGGAAAACTTACATTTCCTCTTTTCTGAAGCCAAGCCCTTTATGCTTTCGGTAGAATACGTAATAGTTGGTGTAACTCCGATTAAGTTAATTATTGTTTTTTCCGTGAGCAACACTTGGTGGTTCCAATCTGGAAAATTGTAGGAATCGTGCACAATTACCTAAAAATCGAAGCGTCGGAAAAATAATGACAAATTTTTAACGAACCTTGTGACCCACTGCCGAAATTTTTGTTGCAAAATAGTCATCTGGTTCGCTGTTGACTAGCACTTCAAGGGCGGTTAGGTAACCGCAAGCAGAAACCCTTCGAGGTTTGACGGGAGGACTCCTGTTGCTCACTCTGGAAGTTCAAAAATTTAACTTGAGGTTGACACTGACCACAACTACCATAATAAAAACAAAAAGTAGCAGACCGTTGTACAGGGTGTCCCTGAAAGGTCCGGACACAGGCTAACCACAGGTTCTTTAGATCAAAATAAGTCGATTGGACATAATAATTTAAAATCGCCTCAACCGATTCTACTGATATTTACTACATAAGTATAAACATACAAAAGACACATCTTAAATATAAATTTTTGTGACCTTGATACTGAAGAAGATACCTAACAGTGACCACTCTTATGCTAATACTGTATTAAAAAAGCATTTTTGGATATACTTAGGTAAATTATGTCCAATCGACTTATTTTCATCTAAGGAACCTGTGGTTTGCCTGTGTCTGGACCTTTCAGGGACACCCTGTATCTGACTAAAAAAGCGTTTTTTTATGAGATTCACTTTTGAAATGACACAATAGTCGTAATATTGAGAAAACAACAGAAATACTACCTACAACTTAGTCTCAACCAACGATAAAAAATAAATACTAAACATAATGGAGAAAGAGACATGAGAAATGGTAAGAATTTTGAAATAGACCTGCATGGCAAACTATGGTATAGAAAACACATAAAGGAGGAAAAAAGACAATAAAAATATATACTGCAGATGAGCAACGTGCAAGAGAAGCCATAGCTTCTCAATGCTGTGGAGAACCACCGAAAGAAGGAAGGGAGTTTCAAGTTTTCACTTCTTTCGCTTAATTTTGTAATTGTTAAATATATGTGGAAGCTTTCAGTTTACCCTGCAAACGTGTGGTTCTTTAGAGCGTAATAGTTGAAGCTGCAGCAATACCCGTCTGACGTTGGAATCATTTCGAAAATACTTTCGCAACGTTTTTCTTCGCCTTTCCATTTGCACCTTCGTAGAAAGCTGCGACAGGGCGTCGCTAATTCTGCCAGGACTTTCTCGACACTCAGATTGTTAGCATCTAAAATGTCTTGGACTTTTTCATAATCTTTTTCCGGAACTTGGTCGTTGCTATAGTAAATTAAGCGAAAGAGCAACCGAAAATCCTCAAGTAACTCCTCAGAAGTACTGTTACCCGTTTTTGTTCTGAAATAAGACGATTGAGAATTATTGATATAATTTCGAAATTTCTCACAAATTTTTGATCAAATTTTCCAAACTTGTTTTGGAAATTTTGTTGAAACTGCATATGGTGACTGCTGGAAAAGGATAGTTCCAGATGGGGTGATGCGTAGAGTCTGTCACGAGGAGAGTTGGATTCTGTTGAAAATTGAACCAAGCAATGCACAACAAAGTTATTGCGGCTGCTAGCGAAACTACCACGATAATCACCCAGAATATCCTGAAAACCAAGTAATAGCACTAGTGTTAATGTAAAATTTCCAAAATTACCTTTCTAACAAGATTCGTTTAGGCAAAACGATAAATCGATACCCATGTAGAGCTGTATTAAGACAAAACTGTTTCGCCTCGTACTTTACGGTACCACATAACGTTCCTGTCTTTTGAGCCATCCTATTTAGGAGATTTCAAGGAATATACTCACACCACGCTTTGGTTCTAACACCTTCTATCCGGTTGCGCAATTAAGTATTCTGTCGTTTCCTGTGTTGACAGTGGACAAATTCAATATTTCATGTAAACTATTGCAGACAGCTGACCTTGACATTTACTGCTTTTAATTGTTACTAAATAACTTGTTACTCATTACTTTTATTGTTGACAAAACATTGTCGATAAATTGTTTATTCTTGTTTTTAGGATAAATTTAAAAAAAAAAGTCTTCGCAGTCGGTAGGATTCGAACCTACGCTCCCAGAGGGAATCTGATTTCTAGTCAGACGCCTTAACCGCTCGGCCACGACTGCTTATTGAGTATGTTTTTTAGAATCTGTAATAAGTAGCCACGTCTGCTTATACAGCATTTTTTCTTAATTTATAATAATTAATTATGGCAATTATATTTAATTTTTTTAACAATATTTTTTTTATTTAAATAATTTATTAAACTTTTAAAAAAGTTAAGATATGTTAAACGGTCGTTATTGAATATTTTTACAAAATAGACTAGGTACTAACTTTTTTAATTTTTATTTTAGTAAATAACATCAAGAAAAAAATTAACAATTATTGGACCAGCTTCTAGTGTAAAAATTACGCAAAAAAATATTCTTTGTAAAAAATTAAAAGAGAATTGTGCGTCAAAAATCATACCACAAAAAATACTCAAACAGCCTTCTATGACCCTACCTAACCAAAATAGGAACTTAACACAATCAATTTTACACATCTAATAACAAAAACCTTACATTGATGGTAACGCATCAATGTTTCTTTACGTGTTTTATTAAATTTCCCTTCCAAGCAGTACTAAAATTACACTGAAAACAATTGTAAGGAAGCTCTCCTCCCGTATGATTAAACAAGTGAGCTTTTAACCCCCTTTTATCGCTAAAATTGGAATCACATAGATCACAACTATAAGTCTTTTCTCTTGAAAAGTCGTCAGTAGAACAACTGTCATCTCTCTTAAAATGATTCGCAGCCCGTTCATGCTGCTTCAAATGAGATTTGGTCAAATATTCTTTTCCGCAAACTTCACACTTATGGGGTAGTTCCTGACCCGTGTGAGTTATCAAATGAAGTTTCAGCTGGTGCTTTTCCGCGAAACTTCGATTACAGGTTTTGCAAACATGGGGAGATTTGCCTTGGTGAGTAAAATTGTGGCGATCTAAATTACGTTTGCGTCTGGTAGTGTACGCGCAAAGATTACACTTGTACTCTTTGGTTCCCAGTACTTTTCTCTTGTGCTTTAGCTGGTGCCTTGCCAGTAAATCTGGCCGGTAAGCTTTGTACTCGCATTGATCACAGGAATGGCTTCTTTTTAACAGGCCAGGATCTGAGCTAAGTTTCCTGAAAATTATTTTTAATTATTTGTAATGTTGTTTCCGTCTAATTTACCTCTTGCGTCTTTTTGCTTTGGTGATTTTATACTTCTGGACATCATTTTCACTAAATTCTGATTGAGATTCGATTTTCATAACAACTTTTGGCTCAATACTGCAAATATTAAGTAGTCAATAAAAGAATATTTAAAAATTAGGGAAACTGACCTAGTATCAGTATCAATGTTATTTGTTGAAAATTCCATGGTAGTTAACTGGTTAATGCAATTTTTATCATCCTGTATACAATTATCACGAAAGGTTATAGACTCATTTTGGACTAGATTGTTTAAACTAATTTTTTCGCCTAATTGTATGTCGTTTTCGTGTAAGTAGGCGTAAATTTTTTCTTCGGTTTCCAAACATTTTTGTTTGAAAGTGTAAGCTGTTTGTAAAGCTTCAAAGCATTGTGAGCAAATGACAACGGCATCTTCGGCTATATCCAAGTGCTAAAAACGATTATTAAAAGATAGAAAACTTATTATTGTGTACTGCCGATTACCAGTTCTGGCATAAAAAATTCCAACATGTCTTTAACTGAGATAGGTCCTGAAAAAGCAACTCCGCCACTGGCTGCCTTAATATATTTTGATTTTGTTAGGTTTAAACAAGTCCTACAAACACAGTCTTGCTCCATTTTTGATCTTTCTGGAAAAACTGCTTCAGCTCAAAAAATGTCCATTTTACCAAAATTTGCACTTTGGAGGTTAGAAAATTTGACGTCTGTCATCTCACAAACATCAACAAACCAAAAAATGCTGAGTTGCCGCTGTTTGCTACAGCGTTGTCACGTAGTCTTGACTGATGTCCTATTATTGCGACGTCAGCAACGAGCTTAGAATATACAGGTCGAGCAATAGCGCGTCCTACTTCGATAGCTCCACTTCTATGATACATGGCTAGAAATTTGGGTCATTGTTTACTTTACCCACTCTTCGATTTTCAAAAAACTAATTACACCAACGCATTCGTCACCATGTATACATTACGAAAATCAATTTCTTTTCTTGTGCAAACTACTTTTATTTTTACTCATTTTCCTTGCCCTAGCACATCTTTTTTTTTCCCCTATAAATTTTACATAAAATTATTTATCATTTGCACAACATTTCTTTGCTCAAAATGGCATTCTAATAATGTTTTACGATGGTTTCCAAAAAAAACAGCACAAAAAGCGAAGAGTGGAAATTGTAAACAATTACCGAAATTTGATTTAAAAACACAAATAAACTAGAAAAAAATCTATAACCGGAAATTATTCTTGAACATACAGAATGAGCCCAGACGATTATACAGGAGCAAGTAAAATTTTTTTAAATGTTGTGTGTAAAAGAAGATTTTTTAGAACCTTTTCTAGACTCTTTTTACTCCAATATTATTACTGACTATTTCCAAACAACTTGATGAGTGATTTTTTTTTGTTCAAATAATGACATCTGCAGATGCATGTTAAAAAAATCACTACAGTCACAATTACAAGTTTTACTAAGAAATTATGTAAGTACTAGTTGGGAAACATTTGTGGGAAGTCTTTAAATCGTTTTTATTTTGAAAAATTATACAGGGTGGCTAAACTTATTATTTTAATGTAGAGCTTTTTGAATTTAATTTTCTCAATTTTTTCTGTATATTTTTCAACTATATGATGTAAAAATTAATGACGTATCTTTATTTTTTGGAAACTGTCTGCCGCAGGTGTTGGTGATTTTTCCCGATAGGATAGAGAACAATATGTGGTTTCAACAAGATGGTGCTCCACCGCATAATTTCAATGCAGTAAGAGATCACCTAAATAATATCTACCCAAAGCAATGATTGGAAGATATGGCCCCATTAGATGGTCTGCTACTCCTGCTAGATCACCAGATCTTACAAAAATGGATTTCTTTTTATGAGGATACGTTAAAGAAATTGTTTATAGAGAAACGCCAACAACAACAATCCAGAATATGAAGAAAAGAATAATAATTCTTTTAGAAGTACCTATTACATCGGCAATTTTAAGAAAAGTAGAACTTTCATTTCACAGACGTATGGAGATGTGTGTCAATCAAAATGGGCAACATGTTGAGGATTTATTATAATTTTATCTGTTAAGTTATTATAAACGATCTAATTTTTTTTAAATTATATTTGAATTCTGTAATTATTGGTGGATAAATCGAAAATGGTTACAAATAGCCATAGGGGTGTACATACAAAAATGTTCGTTTTTAGTTTCTACATCATATTGTTAAAAAATATACAGAGTGTTCTAGTTGAAAAATTGAGAAAACTAAATTCAAAAAGTTCTAAATTAAAAAATTAAGTTTAGCCAGTACCCTGTATTAACTTTTTGAAAGTAAAAACGATTCAAAGACCTCTCACAGATGTTTCCTAACTAGCACTTACATATTTTTTTCTTAAAACTCGTAATTGTGACTGTAGTGATTTTTTAACATGCATCTGCAGATGCGGAGTAAAAAGAATCTAAGAAGAGATTCCAAAAAATCTTCTTTTACACACAACATTCCAGTTAAAAAAATGTTACTTGCCCCTGTATAATCGCCTTGGCTCACCTGTATGTTTAAAAATAATTTCTGGTTATAAATTTTTTTCTAGTTTATTTGTGTTCTTAAATCAAACTTCTAGCTATCATAGAACTCGAGTTATCGCAGTCGGGCGCACTATTGCCCCACTCTGTATAGTTAATCAACATAAAATCAAAGCGACATTTTTTTGGATCATTTTCCGCATATAGGTTGGGTAAATGACTGCATTGAAATTACGTTACCTTTTTATTAATAAAAAATAGCTGATATCCAATACATACTTAGAATAATGACCGGCTCATCGACACAAAACATAGTAAAGCCAACGTTTTGGCCCAATTAGACGCAATAAAGCTGAAGAACAGTATTTACAAACTGCCGCACAAATTACTCTAAAAATTAGCACAATATTGGATTCATTACGTAATAGCAACATAGACTGACAACTACACATACACTCTACAACTCTCCAACAAACTATTAGTATATACAATATACTAATTCCATACCATTTGGTCTTTCTCCACAAAGACTCCAACTACAATATGTTGTATATAAAAAACACGTCATTGCTATTACTACTTGTGGTTAGAAATACAAATACATTTAATCAAAAGTGAACAAAATATTACAAGATACTTGTTACGTAATTACAATGCATAACAAGCCGTTTTCGACATAAGTACTAATAATAATAAATCAAGTCCAGTTACACTATAATTAACATCACACTTAACCGTAATTTTGGTAGCTATAATCCGTTGCTGTAAACGCCGTGGACGTCGGACCAACAAGCGAGTAAGTTACTGTCGGGGTGTCTCTCTGGAATGTCGAGGATGTTGAAACCCCTTCGTCTTTACCTTCTTCACTTTTAACGGAAGGAATCGAGTAAGCCTGATCGTCAGGTTTAAACTTGATCCCACTGGTACTACTGACCAAATTGATCAACCCCGAATTTTGCAATTCCATCGCTTTTGGCTCCAGTAATATCGGCTGTCCGTGAATATTAATGCCACTCATCAACCCCACGGCGTGCGCTAGCAATTTCGCGTTTTTCGCATCCTCGATTTCGTCCTCCTTTTTCGGCTTCCCGTGCGTTTTGAATCGTATCGGTGCGGGTTCTATTACCGGAGTGACCGGCTCGACGCGGTGACCCCCTTTGAGGTCCGGCTGAGTTTCCATCCAATGGCCGGTAGAACGACGATGGGCCTTCAACTGACCTGATTGGATGAAACGGGCCGGACACATGCCGCAAGCGTAGGGTCGCGCTCCCGTGTGCCTCCGCATGTGCAACGCCAGATCGTTGGATTGGGTAAAAGCCCGGCCGCAAATGTTACAAACGTAAGGACGTTCGCCTGTGTGTACTCTGGTGTGTCTCAACTAAATGGGTTCAAGATTGTTAAGTTAGATGGATTGAGGGGAGGGGATAAAGACTTACCAATTTGTTGCTTTTGTTGAACGATTTGCCGCATAGAGAACAATGGTACGGTTTCTCTCCTGAATGGGTCCGTTCGTGGCATTTCAAGTCGTGGGATCGGGGAAAGCCCTTGCCGCATTGGGCGCACTTGTAAGGACGCTCACCGGTGTGCCGTCGCATATGCACTATCTGCACGCAAAAAACGTAATCTTTAATTTAAGCCTGACTACGACGTCTTCATAAAAAAATTGATAAAGCTACCCTACACTACTTAAAAAGTTCTAATTAATTCTCGCGATACTTGTGAAAGATAGTCTACGAGCAACATCCTGTATATGCGCACTTGATAAAAAGTAAAACAAATGAAAGCAAAACGTATCAATAGCGGGTGGTTGCGCATGCGCGGTGGGTGCCGAACTCACCATATTGCTGGAGTTGTTGAATTCCTTCCCGCAATAGATGCACAGGTGCAGTTTGGTCGTGTCTTTGATGCCGGTGTGTATCCTCGTGTGCGTCTTCAAGTTGTCCAAACGGTTGAACGCCTTTCCGCAATCCGGACAAACATGTCTCTTGTCTTGCAACAAATGTATCTTAATGTGACGGGCTAAATGGTCCGATCTGCTGAACGTCTTCTCGCATATCGAACACGTCAAATTGTCTTCTTTCTCTGTACTAGTCTGATGCACTTTCAAATGTCTGATCAGATGTTCGCCTCTACTGAACGGTTTATTGCAAATCGTACACGCATAAGGTTTATTTATGTGGTCCTCTTCGACGTGTTTGGCCAGATGGTCCAACGTCGCGTAAGCTTTGTCGCATCGGTCGCATTTGTGTATCAGGAGGGCGCGGTGTAAAGTCATGTGACGGGTGAGGTGGTTGGCACGGGCGAAAGCCGCTTGACAAACGTGACACGTGTGCACTTTGTGGTTGCTCGGTTTCGGTGTGGGAGCGTCACTGAAACTGTCTTTTGTTTCATTGTCAGACACGGCAAGATCGGTCTCCGCGGGAGTTTTCTCGGGAGCGGCAGCTGCAGCTAGAAAGAAAAAAAATTCTTTAAAATTACGCCACTTTCAGAATTTTATTCACGTATTATGGATCAATTTCAGCTCGACTTACGCCTGGTATAAATGGTCGGAGCAGCGCAAATCGGTAGCACCGATATTTACGAAATTGAAACAAGTTTGACATTTGACAAAAACGTCAAGTTTTATCGGCATTGGTGCTCTTTGACTTAATTCGATGTAAATCGGGCGGCTCAGTGAAATGCGAAGTTAAAATTAAAAGTAAAGGAACGGAGCAAAACCGGCCTAACTGGTAAATTTTACACCAATATTTTACTCCCGACGCAACTTGAGCTGAAATGGACCCATTAGTAGGCAACGAAAAAATGATGTCGCGAGCACTGATTGGCTAAATTTATAATCGCGGGCGGGTTAAAAAACAAAATTGGATTGGTTGTTGTGACTTGTCTTTGAAAAACACTGGCTCTTACTAGTCAAAAAAGAGGAGAATAAGAGTAAAAGCGGTTAAAACAGGACCTGATGAACAAGTAAAACACCTTGCACACTACTAACAGTAGTCAACTGTCCAATGCGTGTCCAAAGAACAAATGAGGAGGTGACGGAAAAACAATGCATATGTTGAATGTAAGTTCTTGAAAAACAGTTCTAAAATAAAAATTAAATTTTTAGAAAATTATGAATTCGTCGAAAATCTAAATAGAATTTTTATTCATCCTTAGATCAAATCAGATCTTGTGTCATATTAGAATGGGACAGATCATCATAAAAAGTCACTGATTCTTGTTTTTCCAATTTTTTTAGATGCTAAAAATGTTCATAACTTTCAATCTACAGTGGAGACCCTTTAATCCGAACCCACGTTAATCCGAACCTTCAGTAATCCGAACACGGGGTCGAATTTCTATAATCCGAAAAAAAACCTTTAATCCGAACAGCATGGGTAAATTTCTTAGAATCCAACGGGCAGGAACCAGACAAGTGTGCTTCTTGGAAATCCATTCAAATTTTCATCACGCATTCGCTCAATTTAAGTGATGTTATGACAATTTCAATTTCAGTTCCAAGTTAAAAGCAATAAGGGCGGGAGTGAATCCTAGAAAACAAATGAAAATCGACTATTATTTGCGGCCATAATTTTGTATAATGCATTTTCAGTTTTTTGTACTATTGTTTTTTTAAACCAACCATATTAAATAGTCTAAATTGTTCTAAATTGACCTACTTTGAATTTACACATACAGATTCACTAATCCGAACAAATCGCTAATCCGAACCACCTCTTGCATTTAGCAATTCGGATTAAAGGGTCTCTACTGTACTAATAGCAGACAGATCATGGCTAATTAAAATCAATAAATTAAATTGTTGACCAAAATGTAGTTTTAGGAGCCGTGGGAAAAGCTTCATACAATCGGGAACTTCGACAATGTCCAGTAACATCCAATATTTTACGTTTATTTAATTGTCATTATTGGTTAGCACTTTCCTGTAATTGTAATTAAAATTACTTGAAAAAAACAGGTCAGGTACGACTAGCTTTATACTTAGACACCTACCTAAAATGATAAGTAAAAAACCGTTAAAAAGTCCACGTAACTAAAAATTCTCAAAGTCCCTAACGGAACTTATCTACATACAGGGTGTTGTAAAAGAAATTCCCGGTGCTTAAAAGCATACTTCTAATAAAGTTACAAATTTGAAATTCCGCAGAAGTTAACTTTAATTATCGCGCTAGAATATGACGTCATTGTCTGGTTTGTAATTAATGTCATACGGCGTCGAAACGCTATAAAGTGATGTTAAAAATTTGAAATTTATCATTAATTGTAATTGTAATTTTGGAGAGTCCCTAAAAATTTTGAGGAATTTATGACAAGACGGCTTTATTCACGCAGTCAAATTTCATGACAATAAACGCTTATATACGGCTTAATAGAAGTACTTTTAAGTAGGTATAACCTCCAGTGAATGCAACGTACTACCATAAACATAAATGATGGGTAGTCACAAAGGCACTCAGTAAACGAGCGATAAAGCTGCTATTGCGGAAACGCCTTAAGCATTAAAATCTAAAAATCCGTGTAATTTAATAGCGATTTGATATAAAAATATTCCAATTACTTGTTATCAATCAAGGTCGTGATCATGAGCTTGAGAAAAATCAAAGAAATAAATGAGTATTTTGTAATTATTGGTTGATAAATCGAAAATGGTTACAAATAGCCATAGGGGTGTACATACAAAAAATGTTCGTTTTTAGTTTCTACATCATATCGTTAACAAATATATAGGATGTTCTATTTGAAAAATTGAAAAAATTAAATTCAAAAAGTCCTAAATTGGAAAATTAAGTTTAGCCACCCTGTATAATTTTTCAAAAGTAAAAACAATTCAAAGACCTCCCACAAATGTTTCCTAACTAGTACTTACATAATTTCTTCCTAAAACTCGTAATTGTGACTGTAGTGATTTTTTTAACATGCATCTGCAGATGTAAATATTTGAACAAAAAAAAAATCACTACATCCAAGTGGTTTGGAAATAGTCAGTAATAATATTCGAGTGAAAAGAGTCTAAAAAGAAGCTCCAAAAAATCTTCTTTTACCCACAACATTCTATTTAAAAAAATGTCACTTGCGCCTGTACAGTCGTCTTGGATCATCCCTGTATATTCAAAAATAATTTCCGGTTATAGATTCTTTATTCTAGCTTATTTGTGTTCTTAATCTGTATGTAAAAAAGAAAAAGACCGCAAAATTGGCTTTTTACTTTTCACATTGGTTAGCAGCTCCGCGCTTTACGCTACTGACTTATGCTTCAATTTCAACTCGACTTTGCGCCGGGTATAAGTCGGCGGAACGGCGCAACTGGTTGTGCTCAATTTTTGCTCGTTGCCGCGGATTAACTTTAGCGCCGATATTTACGAAATTGGAACGAATTTGACATTTGACAAAAACGTCAAGTTACGTGTGGGCATTGGTCCTCTTTGACTTAATTCGATGTCAATCCGGCGGCGCACTGAAATAAGGAGGTAAAATTAATAGTAAAGGAACGAAGTAAATCCGGCGCAACTGACCGGAGCAGCGTAACTTTTACACCGATATTTTATTCCCGGCGCAACTCGAGCTGAAATTGATGCATGAGCTGGATCGCTTTTACAGGTGTTGCTAAGCAACAGCGGGAAGCAACCTGGGGTGGGAGACGTGAGGCTGCGCTGACTTGAGGAGTCCGTTGCAGAGTTAATCATATAAGAAGTATGTCATCTTTGATGGAAATTGACTTACTCTCTTCAACCGACTCCGGTTTTTTCGTCTTGTCTTTATTCTCGTTGTTCATCTTGGCGATGTAAGCGCTCAACGGAACATCACTTTCGTCCGACATCCCGTGTTCGGAATGCATGTGATGGTTGAAGCTCTTCTTGTATTTGAATTTTCGGTCGCAGAATTCGCATTCCATCACTTTCTTCTCCATTGGCTTTGGTTTTTCCACTTCTTTGATGCCGTGCGTCTGCAAATGACGCTTCAAATGGCTAGTTTTAGTAAAACTTTTCTCGCACAACTGCAAAAATTTGACTAAAACCGGACCCTAAACCTTTCAATAAACCCAACTTACTTTACATTTGGCTAAATCGGATCCGGTGTGCCTCCTCATGTGGATTTTCAGCCCGACAAAAGTCGTCATTATTTTAAAACAATATTTACACTCGTAAGTCCCTTTATCCTTTTTCGTTGTTTTGACTTTCTTGAAGTAATCCAAGAGACTGGAATCGTCTTCATCATCTTCATCGTCGTCATCCCCATCGTCGGCGTCGTCGTTCAAATCGACCGACGCGTCGTTATCGCTGTTGTTATCGGCGACGGCGGTGGATTGTTCGCCGTTTTCTCCCTCGTCGCCCTTCTCCCCCAAATCGGATTTATGCATTTTCTTGTGAGATAACAGATGAGACAGTTTCATAAACGACCTGCCACATTCAGTGCAAACATGACCAGCATCAGTTTTAACATGGGTCTTCATGTGTCGAATCAAATGATGAGTGCGGGTGAACTGCGCGTTGCACAAGTGACAAGCCCGTAATTTGTCGCCGGTGTGCCGACGTTGGTGAATCCGCAAACCCTTTTTCGTCCGTAACACTTTCTGACAGAACGGACACGTGAAGGATGACATTTTTCGCTTGCCGTCCTTGTCGTCATCGTCCTCGTCACTGTCGGAGTCCTGAACAACAAAAAATTAAAACCTCATCCTTCAATTCGCAAAAAAATATCAAAATATGCGACAGAAGCAAAAACCTTCTCAAGCCTTTATCAAACCTTTATCGAGTTAGATGTAAGTCACTGAACATTATGAGAAAAGTTTGTTGTTTTTAATTGAAGAGCTCCACCCAGAAAAGTGTTGAAAGCGCAAGTGAAGAGCAAGTCAACAACAAATTTAACGAAATGTTCAAGGAAGGGTTCAAGGATGGCCCGGCCGCAATTGAGGCGCCTTCTGGCAAGCTTTAGTTACCTGAAACAGGGTTGGAATGTTGAAGTCCGGCTGCACCACAATATCCAGAGATTCCTCTTTGATTCCGTGCACCGAATCCTCTTGATTCGTCAATTCCCTCAGCGTGGAATCGGACTTCTGGCACTGCTGCTTGAATTCATAGGCTAAGTTCAGTTTGTTCTCGCAATTCCCACACAGCAAACTTGGAAGTCCGTCACCGGTAGAAACCTGCATTCAAACCATCAATCACCGGACTCCGCACCACGCTAAGAATACTCACAGCTACAGAAGCACAGAACATTAACATATCAGCAATTTGCAGAGTTTGTCCATCCAGTTCTTTGGAATCGAAAACATTCCGCATGTTCTCATTTTGAGACATGCAGGAACGACATATTTTATCAATCACCAACTCGTCCGGCTTGTTGATCATTATATCAACTGTGTTTTCGCATTAAAAAATCAAAATTATTAACATAATTACCGAAACTATTTCAGGCACTGGATTATTTGTTGTTTGCAAGGATTAACTACAGGACGTGATCAGTGATTAAGGAATGCGCTTGCGTCCTGTCACTTAAAATTAGCAACAAACTTGGGATAAAACTACGCATTTTGGAAAAACATCAACAAATTCGAACAAAACCTTTTATTATACATATACAGCAATAACATAATTAACGCTAAACGCAGCAAAATTGAGAACCGCCCTTACTTGCCGCTGACACAAAATTGGTATCACTGCAACGACTCAAATCTTGGCGCCAATTCACTAACAACATAAATAATTAACTAAATCATTTCACAGCAGCGTTTAGTCCCATTTTGATTTTCTCTTGACAAATTGCTCGCTGCCATCTTCTTGTAGGGCGGGATAAAACCCCATTTCATTGTATTTATGCCTCATGTAACCAATGTACCCTAAACAGCTGGTGAAAGCCACTAGACCTATTCCCATGATTACCAAGTTCTGAAATTTAATAATTAGGACATCACTTGACGCAATTTGATGAATACTTGCGGGTTTCACGTATAATTCGAAATTCACAGCCCGAAATATGCCGCTGGTTTTGAGGGATCTGATGCCTTCTCCGGGGGCTGGTTCTGGTTCGCTGTTTTTCGACATCGTCCAATAAAATCACCAAATTACTTCGAAAAAATGCTCCAAGAAAGGAACTTTACTGGAAAGGTTAACCTAAAAAAATCATTGACAAACCAACAAACGTAACCTAGCACCTAGGTTATTTATAATAGTCAGTCAATCTCAGTCTCACCAATCCAAAAAAAATAAAATAAGTAACTAGTTTATGTTTTTAATTTTAAAAGGTGCCAGATTTTTCAATTTTATTTAGAGAAGGTAAAGAAATAAAAACATAAATTAATACTAGACTTACAAATTTCTATAATAAGTTAATACACATTGATATATTTTAGATATATCTGCTTTAAATCAAATCCCCTAGTATTAAATTTTTTCTACTATTGGTGATACTGATGTTAGTTTGGTTACTGCGTGGTTATTTTCTTGTAAGTTACTTCACTTGGCAATCTTGGCATTCTGGGCTAGAGATGGGCGTAACTGTTACTTTCCTATAACGTCACATTCGTTATCATTCCAAAGAAATAACGTTCAAAAATAACGTTATTTTTGGAACGTCGTTCCGGATATAAAATATGTCACCATTCCCGGCATTTCGGCAAGAAATCGGAACTCAAATGAAATGCACTGGTCACAAATTACGGTCTTCATTCAATGATAAAGTAAAGCAGGTAGAAGAAGAAGGTTCTAGGGGTCTGGGTCAGAGAACTTGGAGATGGCTTGGATATTATGTTCCATAATTTTAATTTTATTAGGAGAAGAAGAAAAGTGTTACTGGCTGAACTGTTTCGACTTCCGACCCTCATTCATGGCACAAAAAAGCACTGAAAGGAAGTGTGACGGAAGGGATGGCAGATTATTTAAAAAATATGCAAATTTTAACTTAGCAAATACATTATTCTTTTCATTATATTAAATAACTTTAATGGATATTGGATATCCAGTTTGTTATAATTTATTACCTTTTTTTTAACTTAACACGACACAAAATACTTACCTCAATGCCCTGCCTCATAAACAAATTAAAAATTTGTACAGTACAGTAACTTATAACCTCAAATAACATTAACATTACGAATGTCTCCCTTAGTTGTCATTACTTGTTTCATTCGGTTTCTTTCATCTGAAGTTAAATTATTCCACCAATACCATTCCCGTTCCGAACTCGGTTCCAGTTCAAGCCATCGCGTTCGCGCTACCAACGCACAACGCAACGGCATCAACTAAATAACTACGATAGTAACAATAACAAGTTATTTCAGTAACCAGGAACGCGTTATAACGTGACCATAGAATAACGTAACCAAGTAACCGTTCCGGGGATAACGTCACATCTCTATTCTGGGCAAAATGGCTGAAGGTTCTGTTTTGGCATCTGTACTGGATATTTCCAAACTTAAGGTATTTACTCTATTACAAGACCCATTTCTACACTATTAATCATCAAAAGTGTTGCTCTTTTCTTCTTTTGTTACGTTTATGTTTCCTGATTTTTTCCTCTAACATTTGAGGTTATGTTGGTTATACCTTATGTGTTTTAGGTCCCTGATTTGAAGAAAGAACTCAAAAGTAGGGGTTTAAACACTTCCGGCAATAAAAATGATCTAATCGAAAGACTACAAAAGGCTCTCAAGACTAGTGAAGGAGCCAGCAACGAATCTGTCGATGATCTTGAAGAGGACTTGTTAAATGTAAAATGGCAATTATTTTAATATTATTTGATTTGATTAACGTTTATTTTTGTAGGAAGACGACGACGACGTTCACTTGGAGACAACTGAGTCAGTAATAAGCGATATTGACACAGCTTTAAATGACACTCTGTCCCCACACGGCCAAAAACGTAAAAGTGATGAAAATGGTACAAATGGTGACGCAAAACCAGCACCACCCACGAAAAAAGTTGTTTTAAACAGAAACAACCCCATCATAATTGATAAAAGGATATCGACAGAGAGCAAGGATGATTCAGACAAAACCAGTGAATCAGCTGAAGACAAAAAAATTATCAAAATATCAAGCATAAGCGCAAAAGAAGTAAGTACTTTGGAAATTGTCGCGTTATGATTAATTGAAATAATATAATTTGTTGCAGCGGCTTGAAATGAGGGCCAAGAAGTTTGACGTTTCTCTTGGACCTGAAGCCAGAAAAATTGCCAGAGTTGAACGTTTTGGGGGTACAGTAACTACGTCTGCTGCGGCCAATACTGGGATTAAAACGAAAGTTGTAAATTTATTCTGGGCGTTAGTTTTTTTTATTATTAATTAATATCAAATTTTCCAGAACACCAGTTTGGACATACTTAAACAACGTGCTGAAAGGTTTGGAGGATCAGTCTCGAAAACTGTGTCTAGTGCTGAAATGCAAGATCGAATGGAGAAACGTAAGGCCAGATTTGGTATAGTTACCGACACCGATAAGGCCAAGCAGCGATTAGAAAGGTTTAAGCAACCTGTTAAGTAGATAGTTCAGCTTGTAGAATTAAGAATGTTTTTAATTTACGTTATCTTTTTATTACAAAAATTGTTTTTTTGGTCATTAATCAGTAATTAATATTTTGAACTATAGATACTTACAAATTATTTGTAAAAAATAAATTTTTTTACACTTTTCTATGTTTATTAGCACTGTGAATGAAACCCTATATTGTAATGTGGTTTGTCACTAGTGATAGCTACACGCTGTTCTTTAGAGTAAAAGTTTACGCACTCAATAAGAACTGAAATCACTGACAGACCTAATGGAAAGTTCTGTTTTAGACTAAGTATTTGAAATTTTAATGTTTTCTTGCAAGCTATAGATGGTGGTGGCATGGTAAAAAACGGGTAAGACACATTACACCAACTATTGATGATATCATAACAACCCTAAACGGTTCAACCTGGTTTTCAAAACAAAGGCTATTACCAACTCGAATTTTCAGAAAAATCCCGGAACATAACGTTTTCGGTTCATGTAGGCTTACGGCACTATAAGACATTAAACTTTAAAACCAATTCCGCTGCCAAAATTTTTCAAGGCACAATCCGACAAGTGATCACAAACATTCCAAACGTACTCAATGTTAACAACGACATTTTAGTACATGGGAAAACGAAAGAAGAATATGATAAAGCGCTCATAGCATTTTTAAAAGGGTACAACTAGCTGGTCTAACGGTAAATAAGAACAAATGTAAATTGGGAGTAAGAAAACTAAAATTTTTTGGATACGAATTATCAAACCATGGAATGCGAGCAGACCCCAAAAAAGTAGAAGCATTCACTAAACTACTCGAACTGACAAACGTATCAGAAGTTAGAAGCATATGAGAGATGATAAAGTATTGTGGACGGTTTATCCCAAAGTTATCGAAGGAAGAACACCAGCACATGTTTAATGAACTGAAGAGACAACTAAGCGAAAACAGAGTAAACGCGGTATTATTACATGTGCAAGCAGATCATTAACTGAAACTGAAAAGAGATACTCACAAATAGAAAAGGAGATGCTAATAATCAAATCACTTGGGCATCGAACACTTCAAAATACATATATCTATTTGGATCAACTTTTAGAGTTCTCAGCCACCACAAGCCATTCAGCCCTATTGCGTATCCAAGATGTTTAGCATAACATGGGTGTTTGCCATTAGAATGTGACCGGTGAGTCTACATTTAAAGTTACGACGGTCACATTCTAATGGCAAACACCCGTGTTGGCCAAACATCTTGAATACGCAATAGGGCTGATTAATTAGCATCATCACTAGCAACGTCTACCCAACTTGAACGACTAATTCTGGGTTACAATTAAGGTTTCAACTTCGAAATACAACACACACCTGGAGTCAACAACCCTTCCGACTTTCTCTCAAGACACCCAAGAGAAGACACTTTCTACGAGGAAAAGCAGCAATTGATTATAAACAGAATAGTCGATATAACGCTGTCAATCGCAATAACTAGAGACAACGTAGCTGAGGAAACTAGAACAAACGCAAAACTACTAATTGTGACCCAAGCAGTTCACCAACCCAAAAGACAGGAATCTATGGAAACTACTCGAGATTTAATGTTACTCAAAAATATAACAAGAACTATCAATCATGGCAGATGGAATCATACTTCGTGGAAATAGAATCGTCATATCAATAGCCTTACGAGAAAAAATCATAGATCTTGACCATAACGATCATAAAGTTATCATGAAGACAAAGAGACTACTACGCGACAAATTTTGGTTTCTAGGAATGCACCAAATGGTAGAACACAAAGTCAAAAGCCAAACAAAAAGTATAATATATGACTATTCAAGATTTCCAATTAGATACTCACAATCAACATAACATTATTAGCAGAAGTAAACAAGAAGCTAAAAGAAATATTCACATTTTTTGCCATACCTACCGAAAGAAACCAAATCTAACAATGGTCCACCATTTAACAGCAAGAAATTTAGTCAATACTGGACAGCAAAAGGATATCACTACAAAAAAATTACACCACTATGGTCAGAAGCTAATGGTACCAATGAGAACCATCGAAAAAAACATTCGAGCAGCAGCCATAGAAAACCAAAATTGGCAAAGCAAACTTAAAGAATTTTTACAAAATTACCGAGCGACACCACAAAGCACAACAAACGTACCTCCATCTCAAATCTCAAATTGTAGGTAGGTATTTGGAAACAGACCATTTCGAATCGGAATCCCCGAAGTGTACAATTGAGTAATTCAGTAATGAAAATTAGATATCGCCGACCATCAGCATAAACTATGTACCAACAAATTATGCTGACAACCGACGACATGTACGACCCAATAAAATCCAACTGGAAACTGGAAGACAGCGTACTCATCGAATAGCCCGAAGCCAACAAACATTCACTCTTATGCTGTATCTCAGATGTTGGGCCTAATATGGGTGTTTGACATTAGAATGTGACTGTAACTTCAAATGTGGACACATCCGGTCACATTCGAATGGCTAACACCCATGTTAGGCTAAACATCTGAGATACAGCATAGAGCTGATTCATCAGCTTACGACCCAACGCCATCAAGAGTAATTAAAAATCAAGGTTCAAGGCTCCATATTACAACGAAAAATAATGACAAACGGATTACTCCGAGGATTATTCACAAAACTTATCACATTTTCCCTATCGAGACGAATTAGAAAAAGAAGATGAAATAGAAGAATACCCTCCAATTCTCGACAACCCCTTGACAAAAAAGAAAGACAGTGAGCAATGGAAAGAAAATCCGAACGAAAACAGACTAGAAAGAAGCCCTCAACGAGCACTCTCAACGGTGAACGTCAGACCCCAGCGATTACAAAAAACACCCTCAGATTTAATTAAAGATTTTATTCTACAAATCTAGGGACTTTAAGTAAAAGTAAGTTAGGTTACGTTGAACCTTGGGTTCAGTGAACTCTATCACAGACTGTATCTACACTATGATCTTGGGTTATCATCAGATTGATGGGGTTATCAATAAAAGAAAAAAGAGTGCATTTGCAGCCCGATTATTAATAATCTAACGCCAACTGCAACTGGCTAATTTTAAAGAAGAATTAAAGAATTTTTTGAGGGGTAAGGTATCGGTTTTTGGTTTTGAATAATAATTTGTAAGTACCTTCTCCATCCATTTTCAGATTTCATAATGATGTCAAACGTGTCTTATTTAACGGAGCCCATTGCCGTCTCGTATCATTGCATTCGATGCTCTTTTCAATCGCAATGGAAATTCGTCGTGGACAACCATTTAAAAAGGCACCATCAAGAAATTGCGCTTGCCCCCTTTAACTGTTTAGACAGAATAGAATCTTTTTCATGCAGTGCCTGCCTTTATGAAACAGAGTGTCAAGTTGGTTTATTTCAACATCAAATAAGGAACCATGCAACACAATCTTTACCCAGAGACTTGTTAGAAATCAGTAGTGAAGAGGAATTAGTCAAACACGAAATTTTGGATATTAAACCGGAAATAGTAGAGTGTGATGAAGCTGAAAATAAGTGTTTTCGATGCGGATTATTTACTTTTTCCAGAGTTTTTTTGGCTAAACATTTGGAAACTTGTGATGTAAAAAATTTATGTAACTTGCTTAATGATAGCAACATTGATAGTGCCATCATTAACGGGTTTAAATGCCGCGAGTGTGAGTTTAAAACTCGGTGGAAGTACCAATTGAAGACACATTACATCAACCAGCATATTGATCCTAAAACTAAATTGTTTAAATGCCCTTACTGTATTTATAAAACCAAATTTATTACCTACATGAAAACACACCAGTGTAATCTACATAAAGTTAGCGGCAAAATCAACTGGTTGAGATGCTTTAAATGTTGTTACAAAACCAAATTCAAGGCATGTTTAAAAGCACATCAAATTAGTAAGCATGCGATTGGTACTAAAATCAACTGGTTCGAATGCTATATCTGTAATTATGAAGCCAAATTGAAACGAACCTTGAGAAAACACATTGTTAGTAACCATTTTGTTAATATTACAACCAACTGGTTTAAATGTCGCCTTTGCGACTATAAAGCAACGGAGAAGGTTTATTTGAAAACGCACCAAATCCAACAACATAATAAATCAAAACAGAAAGGCAACTTGAAGGTGCACCATACCAACCAGCACGATATTGAAGAAATCAAATGGTTTAAGTGCCAGCACTGCAGTTACAAAACGAAACAGAAATCTCACTTAAAGGTACACCAAACCAACCTACACAATATTAAAGACATTAAATGGTTTAAGTGCGAACACTGCAGTTACAAAGGGAAATCCAAAGTCAGCTTAAAGAGACACCATACCAATCGACACGATCTTGGAGAAATCAAATGGTTTCAGTGCTACCATTGCAGTTACAAATCGAAACAGAAATCCAGCTTAAAGGTACGCCAAACCAACCAACACGATATTGCCGACATCAGGTGGTTTAAGTGCCAGCACTGCAGTTACAAATCGAAATATCAAAGCAGTTTAAAGACGCACCAAACCAACCAACACAATATTGAAGATATCAAATGGTTTAAGTGCCAGCACTGCAGTTACAAAACGAAACAGAAATCTCACTTAAAGGTACACCAAACCAACCTACACAATATTGAAGACATTAAATGGTTTAAGTGCGAACACTGCAGTTACAAAGGGAAATCCAAAGTCAGCTTAAAGAGACACCATACCAATCGACACGATCTTGGAGAAATCAAATGGTTTCAGTGCCACCATTGCAGTTACAAATCGAAACAGAAAATCAACTTAAAGACACACCTAACCAACCAACACGATATTGAAGAAAATAAATGGTTTAAATGCCACCATTGCAGTTATAAATCGAAAAAGAAACATATCTTAAAGAAACACCAAGCCAACAAACATGGTATTGAATAATAGCTATTTATGTAATAAGTACACAATGTAGGTTTTTTTTGACAAGCCCTAAAGTTTATGGCAGAGCGAGCTTGCGAGCGAGGCCATAACTAGAGCGAGGCAACTTAAAGAGACTCCAAGCCAATCAACGTAATTATGTAAATCAAATCCTATAAATATCAAGGATGTTAATCTACCTGTAGATCCCGAACATACAGCTTTGTCGTTGTTTGTTTATCTCAAACTGTTCAGACTAATGTATTTACTGGAATTTAACCACTAATCTATAGAATATGTAAGATTTTGAATTAGGCAGATGTTGATGGTCTTTTTTTAATAGCAGAAGTGAGATGACTCGCTTAATGCTTGAAATGTACCTTATGTTTAGAATATTCTTTTATTAGTATTTCTTATGCTGAAAGTTTGAAGCAGCAGCTGTCTTCATGTTTCAACAGTTAACTTAACTTTGTGCAGGCATGCGACAATTTGTTCGCAACTTTCCTGAAGATGACTGTTCTCTCACTAATTGCAGAATTAGAGCCGTATGACACGATACTGGTTTTAGTACTAATTTCAGTACTGAAATTGCGCGCGCAGCTTCAGTTGCGAATTTAGGACAAGTTTGAGAATTTTAACAAAAACAAAATCTATCAATAAGCGTCGATTTAGTCAACTTGCATACAAGAAAATAGAACAGGTTCAAATTTCTTTGATTTAATATTATAGATAGCTAAAAGTGCGCGCGCATTTCCAGTACTAAAATTAGTACTAAAATCAGTATCGTGTCATACGGCTCTTAGAAATAAAATTGTTAAGAAGATCTAACTTTAAATGTGACTATACTTAAAATAAATCCAAATAACAATAATCAATCACATGACAATAATTTAAACAGTAATCAACTGTCCCGAACACCAAGGACAGTGGTGGAAGTTTTCTGTAGGCTGTACCAAATTGCTGGTCTTAATTTCCGACAACAACGCGATTATCTCTTCGGCAGTTTCGGTATTTTGATTATCACAATTCGCGTTGTTCCCTTTAAGACTATTCTCGGTAATTTTATTAATTTCATTATGAATCCTGGCATGTTCCTCACATAACTCGTGACTGTCCCTATTTAATATCTCATGATGTTGTAACAACTCCGTCGTAATCGTTCCCTTCTCCACCACCAATTTCTTGACTAGATCATTGAGTTTTTCTAATTTTGATTTAATTTGCTCGCGATCGTTCGCTAACTGCGACAATTGCTGATCTTTCTCGATTGCTTTTTGTTTTAGAACGCTCCTTTGGTGTTGATACAGCGCCACGTATTCGCCGATGGTTTCGGTTTCGCTCTGCAACTGCAACACTAAATGTTCGAGTCGCTGCTTCTCTTCCGTCAATGTCGCGATGTCGTCCATTGTGCGCAAAAATTTCGCTTCCAAACGTTGCATGGCCGATTCCTTATCCAGAACGTCCCATTCGTCGTTGTGGTTGCTGTCAGTCGTGTTGATTTCAGGCGGTCCAGTTCCGTTCAGAGCGTCAATCTGGTTATTAACGTTCGTCAGCTTCAACTCCAACTCTCTATTTTGTGACTCCAAGACTGACAATTTTTGCTTCAACTCCGTTACTTCCTCTGGCGGTGGCGGTTCTATATGCAACTCGCTACCTTTATTGATGGACAATTTCCGGACTTCTTCGGTCAATTTAGCTATGGTTTGTTTAGCTTGTTGCAACTCTACTTGCAACGAGTGGGAACTATGGTCTTGCGCCTCGTAATGCCTGAGTCGATCCGTAAGTTGTTCGCTTTGGAGAACCTGCTTGTTCAACTGAGCCGAATTTTCTTGAAGATGGTACAGTTCTTTGTCCTTGATCTCAATCGCTTCCGCCAGGGTTTGCAGATGTATTTCCGTTTTCTGAAGTTTTTCCATTAAATCCTTGTTGTCCCTCTGTTCTGTGGCCAGCTTCTCGGTTAGCTCCACCTTGTCGTTGTTCTAAAAAACAAAACAAAAACTTGCGATCATTCCTGGACAAAATAAATGTTTAAAAATTCATTAATTAATTCTGTATAATCGATAATCGATTAATCGTAAAAATCGTTTATTTTTGACAATCGATAATCAATTGTAAATTCTCAGAATCGGCCACTCTTATACACTACTATACTTGGATAGGAAAAATGAGATCAAAATGGATTTATTGTTAAATGATGAGAAATTGACAACAAACTCGAATTAAATAATATTTATGGTTTAATCAACGCTGGCCTTAAAGTGCCGTCAAACGGCTTCCTATTAAAGTGCCGTTAATCCATATGACGGCACTTCAGTGTGTTAAGGCAAGGAAAAAGATTTGAAAAGTTCTTTTCAAGTAGTAATTTTTAATTGTGCTTTAAAGAAAAATTACAGGGCCCTGAACTGACCTTGGGTAGAACTTCTGTTTCCCAAAAAAAAAATATCGTTTGAACGAGGATTTGAACCTGAGACCTGTCTATCGTACGCCACCGGTTTTCCACGGCTCTATCAACCTCGCTAGTCGTTGCGTGTTCGATCTTTGTAGTCTCTCGTCTTTCCGTGATGACATCACCGCGCATTAACGGCATTTTAATACTAATACTAATTAATACTATTTTTTTATTACTATGAACAAATAAACAAATTACCAGTTTCATGAAAACTTCTTGCATGCTCTCCATCTGTTCCTTCATCTCAGTATTCTGCATCACTGCTCTGGACGCTGCAACTTTGTCACTCTCCATCGCCGCTAGCAGCTTCACGTTGTCCGGCTGACTGCCCTTTAGCTCCTCCACCAGATGCTCCAACTGCCTCAACTCGTCAATTTTCGCTTCTAAATCCCTGGCAACTATCTCTTTCTCGTCGGCAATTTTTCCAATTTCCTCTCTCAATTCGCAATTCTCTCCTCGCAACTTCTGCACCAAATCCAAAGAACTCTCCAATTCGGCTTTAACCTCCCCGTTATTCCTCTGTATAGCAAACGAAACTTGATCGTTTTGCAAATTTTGCAACTGCTTCTCCAATTCGCCGATATGCCTGATCCGGTTCTGTTCCTGCATCGAAAGATTTTCATTTTCCTTCTGCAACTGTTCGAGTTTTGCCGCCAAACTGCCCAATTGACCGTTCAACTGTTGTGCGTACTGCTGATAATTCAAGTTGGAGTCGTCACGTTCTTTTGTTAAAATCTTTACAGTTTCCTGTAAATCCGCCAGTTGTTGTTCCAAAGCAAACTTGGTCTTGGTCAGTTCCTCTACTTGGCCGTCGACTTGATTGCCGGTTGATAACTGTTGAATTTTAACGTTAGCCATCGATAATTGTCCCGATAATTCGTGAATTTGATGTTGAAGGACGGAATTGGCCTCGGAAGTGTTCCTGAATTTTTCTCGCGCTTCCAGCAAATCCTGCATCAATTCCTCTCGTTCTTCTAACAAAGTTTTGCTGGTCTGCTTCAACTTTTCTACTTCTTCGACTTGCTCGCGGCCCAAATGGTGAACCTGGGTTTTTTCGCTTTTCAAAATATTAATTTCGCGCTCCAAATCTGCGACGCGGGATCGAGACGCTTTTAGCCGACCCTGCAACTCTTCGCATTCGGCCGTTTTTTGCTTTGCGGATAACTGAAACTGGCTCAAGTTGGCCGACAATTCGGCCTTTTCCCCGACGAGAATCCCGACTGTTTGAATATGACACTGTAATTCTTCCCGCAAATTTCCAACTTCTGCCTGAGCTGTACCACCGTTAATTTCGAGTAACTCTTTTTCGTTAATTTTCGCATCTAACTCGCGAACCTTTGATTGTAATTCGCTAATAATATTGGTTAATTGGTCGGTTTTTAGTTTTTCTGCACTCAAAAGTGAGGCTAGTTCTTGATTCCTCCTTTCCAGTTCGGTGTCTTGGCTTATGAGAGAATATTCGGAATTTGGGGAAATTAATTGAGCCATTTCAGCGGATAGTTGCTTTAAACCTTCAACACTAGAATACTGAGGACTTGGTTCGGTGCTTTCAATAAATGGAACTGAATTTTGTGAAATTTCTTGAGTCAGTTTTGGTTGCTCCTCAAATTTATCACTTGCTGTTTGGTCAAAAAAATTGACGGGAGCTCCGAAGTTTCCACTAACTAAATCAAAACTTGGCGCAGTTTTGCTAAAATAATTACTAAGATTTGGAGCTTCACTACTCTCTTGGTTTATAAAAATGGTGTTGTCTTGGATGTCATTGGAAAGTTCTGGAGAGGCCGGGAGCTGAATTTGGTCGTTTCTTAAACTGGTACTAGCAGCAGATACGTGGTCTAATATTGTTGGTTCTAGGGCAATGTCAGGTACCAAAACATTTTGCGCCCCATTTATGGGAGTGACAAGATGTTCCACGGGAGTTTGCTCTCTGCTTGTAGGTGCTGATTCTGCGACTTCGCTTGTTTTTTGAGCGGCATTCTTCTTTTTTTCCTTTTTTAGCTCCTTGAACTAAAAACAAGCAATGATGATGTGGCCTATTTAGACTTTAAATATGGCATGGCAAGAGTTTATAAAGGAGTGTTTATTTGCGTTACTATTTGAAAATAACGAACCTTTGATTTGTTATTACCTTTTTACGGGCAGAAGCCAATTTTTCGGCCTTTGACACATCTGCCATTGTTTTCTTTATTAAAGGGGGCACTCGGACAATTTCCAATTTGACAGATGTCAAACACGTGTCACAAGGTTGTTTAAATGTTTACGTTGGCAATGGTCACGTGATCGAAAGTTTGTCGGAAGGTGAGCTTTGGTTCGTCTCCATGGTTCGTGGATACTAGATACAATAATTAATTTAGTTCAGAGGTCCAGAGACTAAAGTCTCTGGTTTAGTCCTTTTCTCATAGGTAACACTCTATTTGTAAGTGGCAATCACTTAACATATTAATCGACTTCAGTGATGGCAATTCGTCCTATATACTCATTAATGTATGTTCATAATCTCTAAGGAGCTGTAACATCTTTAACACGCAACTGCTGTCAAGTTATATGCACAAGCAATTTGCCGCATCATACACAACGTTTTTACTATTTAGCGTTCGCCAATAATGCGGATGAGTCACTTTTTAAATTTTTGTACCAGAGTATAGTGAGATTTAAATCTCAACAGTTGGCAAAACTAGTTGTGTAGTACCACATCATCACACGGAGGACGGAGGTATGTAGTATACAGTATACAAGTGGTCGAGTCATGTTAAATAAGTCAAGAAAATGTAATTTCTTCCAGTGCTGGTGTTTGAGTAGATTTGTACTAAATTTAGTACATTTTTGGAACCGTAAGCTGTATAATAATTGATTTCTTTTTAAAAAAACTGATATAGTATTTTTACTGCATACGTTGGCAACACTGATGATAGTAAATTTAGTTATTTTCTTGCGGCACTGGCACTTGGCAGCACTGATTTCTTCATTCATTCATTTCATCTTTTGAGGTCGCTTGGTAAGGTTGGGTAAAGTCGTAGAGAAGCATAGTGCAGAAAAAGTATCCCAGATTTAGCGCACCCATCCTCTGCTTTTTGATTTTACTAAAATCGTCTAGAATGTTGGTAAGTTGATAATACTTTTTAAGCATTGGATATTTTTATGAAATTCATGATGATTATGAAAATATCAGAACTCTCGTGTTGACTTCCACAAACGAGCTTTTTAATACTGATTTTCCTTAAGAATTGAAATCCTAAAACGTTGCATGTTTCAATACTAATTCAATCTTTTTACAGACCAACGTTCTCTTGGAAGCCACTTTAGGGCTGAATTTTAAATACGAACTTGCGATTCTGCGGCAAACTAGAGCTGAGACCGCCTTTTCCCGTGGCTTTTCCTATATCGCAATGGTTTATGGTATTGCAATTTTAACACATATGAATGCTGGGTTACCGAATGCTGTTCCATCCAATGCTTTAAAATAAGCATTTTGGTGTTTGAGGTTATAATACCCAAACAGGTGAGTGCTTCGGGTTTCGATGCTTTTGTCCCAAATAATAAGTATTGAATATTGTACCCCAAACTCTTGTTGAAGTCTTAAATTAGGATTCCCTTAGCATCATTGTGATGATTTTGAAAGTATCAGATTTCATGTGTTGATTTCCTAAATCGAGCTTTTTAATACTGATATTTACATTGCTTTTAGTTATGAAAAGGTTCTTTATTTGAAAAATAAAGCTTGTCTTTTCCACAGAAACTTGCTGCAGGTCTGATGGCTCCAGATCTTCTTCAAAAATGTTTAGGTAAGTGACAGACACACAAACTATGAAAAAAGACTATTTAAAACAATTAAACAAAGTAAGAAGTGGAGTGATGTCTCACTATAATCAATTGTTTCAGTTGCAACTAACCAAAATCTCTTATGACACCGAACTTTTAAGGGGTCAAATATATTGACCCTTATTGGAAACCAATGATAGGACACCTTAGTTTAGTGTTAGTTGGGCAGCGCCAGAGCCATCTACAAACTGCTTTCTGGACTAAAAAACTCTTTGGTAAGCAATTCATTCACTTTTTGTGTTAAATTATCATGAAGAAAATTACAACAATTTTAAAACGGCCCAAAACCATTTTTTGTTGAGTTGTCTACAATGATGAGGATATTTGCTACCTGACTCGATTGTGTTGATTACATTATCTACCACTAAGATCTCTGATTAAAGTTTATTAAGGCTTTCCTGTGTATATTAATTGAGTCTGTCTCATTTAAACAAATTTTATTTTCAGTTGCGACTAGCCAACCAAATCCCTTATGACACTGGACTTTTAAGGGGTCATATATAATATCGAACCTTATTGGAAACCAATGATAGAAAATGTAGTGTTGGTTGGGCAGCGTCAGAGCCAGGACTACAAACTGCTTTCTGGACCGAAAAAATCTTTGGTAAGCAATTTATTCACTTTTTGTGTTAAATTATCATAAAGAAAATTACAACCATTTCAAAACTGCGAAAAGCATTTATTTGTTTAATTGTCTACAATGATGAGCTATGTATTTGCTACCTGAATCGATTATGTGGAACATTATCTACCACGATGAAGATCTCTGATTAAAGTTCATTAATGCTTTTCTACCTATATTAATTGAGTCCGTCTCATTAAAATAATATGCTGTTTCAGCGATCATAAGCAACTACTTTGGACTTAATTTGGACTCATGGGTAAGTAATTTATTTAACTTTTATAAGTTTATTATAAAGAATTGACAGTTTTGTTGAAAGATGCGAAAAAATTAAATTGTTGTTTGCAATGATGATCCAGTTGTTGCCATCTGAATTGATTATGTGGATTACCTACATTCCCAAGTATCACTGAAATTCATTTTAAAAGCTATAGCCGGTCATCAGCGTTGCATCTTGTTAACATAATTTTTCTTTTTAGTTGTTCCATTTGGTATGGAGAACTTTGGGGGCTGACAAATTGGTAAGTGGCAGGATCAAAAATTTATGTGACAAAATTACCATTTATGTCTTAGACAAAAATAAGATGAAATTTATAAATTAAGATGTCCTGCCTACATCATTAAACCTTTATAGAGGCAATGACGTAAACAGCACGATTTTATCGACATTGTTGCTTCATATTTTGTGAACAATTTTTATCAAACTAGACCATATTAAAAATTCAAAGCGCAGGCGCAAATCGGCGAGATAGACATGATCTAGCTTCCGTCTCCCATCCTACACCTTGTGTGTGGTGCCTAGGGGTACGTGCACAACGGAGCTGTGATGATCGATGATAGCTGAGATACTAGCTTACTTTAAGCAGCGCTTATAGAATTGAACTGTATGATTCAATGGATGCGTGCAAGTCGAAGCAGCGATGATAGAGGACATAAGCGCTTGTAGCAGCGCTGGTAAAAATAAGAATTGAGCGGACCATTTTTCTGCGAGCTGTAGACGAGCGTGTCTCACAATACTACGACAAAATGAATATTGAAAACTTAATTGCAGAGATTTTTAAGCACCTTGTGCTTATTTAAGCACAAGGCGAATTAAGTGCATTAATTTTAACTGGTAATAAAACTCTTCAAGACCAAAAACTTTTCTTAATATATTTTTTTAAACGTTTAAGTTTTTGTGTTAAAATTATTTTAAAATCTTACACAATTTTCTTACACGCCACTGGAAACAACGTCAAGACTTGTCAATTTGTAGGAAGAAAAAATGATTTTAGAAAATTCGATTTCAAAAAAATGGTAGGTCCTACATAGAAAAAAAATTGGTTTTGATAAGTTTTATCACTGGTTAAAATTAATGTACTTATTTCGCTTACACCCTGTATAGTGGAATGTTGCCGGCTCCATTCGTAAATATTTAAAAAAATCGATCTGAATACTGTTTTAATTCTTGATATGGGTGATGAAATTCACCCAAAGTTTGCCGTCTTGCAGTTATGGGATGCACAGCATACTTTCTACGAGAAGATTGGTATTTTTTATTAAGAATGTACCACTTTACAATGTTTAAACACAAATAATCGTCCTCACTGTCCGACATTTTTACGACGACCAGCGCAAGCATCGAAGCTCCGTTGTGCACACCCATAAGCGAGTATACTCTATCTTCCCTACTATCAGCTCAGCTATCATCGATCATCACAGCTCCGTTGTGCACGTACCCTAATTTATCAAATCACTAGTGGAAGGCGCAAGTGCGAATTATTAATTGCCGTAATTACGCAAACAACCTATTATTTTATTAGAGTAATTTCTATACTTACAAATAACAATGATGAACAACTAATTTGGATTTCTTCACCTGATAACTTTAAATGTTATAAAATGAAGACACGTGACAAACCTGAATAATCAAAATAGAAGACCCCACAATATCTATTTAAGTTTCTTGATATTAATTTTTTTATTTTTTTTGCAGGTCTAGATTGATTTTCGCCACCCACAGAAAACTTGTATTATGAATACAAAACAACTGAATAAATTTTTATTATTTTTATTTTTTAATTTTCTTATGTTTAAAGTTATAATCCCTAGCTACATCAATAGAATGCTTTGGTACCATAAAGTCGTAGAATTGCAGTATCAAGTAACATAGAGATACTACAAGCAAGTAAGGCCAAACTCCGCTCGAACTATAACTGAATCCAAAAATTAACAATTAAGTGCATATAAATTGTTCAATTTACCTCCATAATTGTTCTCCCAACGTCTTGTTGTTCTCTTTCACAATTTTCTGATAAACATACTCTGTTCTCTCTGACACGTTCCTCCAATTATAATATTGTCTAATTCGATTGTTGCACTCAAACGGACATGCGGCTTTGTTATTTTTCAAATCTTCCATGGCAGTCTCTATTGCTACAATTATTTTTAAAATTAAAACTTAAACAAATGAATTTCAATACCTTCAATCAAAGCAGGCACGTTGGGTTCAGTTAAATAAATCATGTCTTCAGGTAGAACTTCTGGGATTCCTCCAACTTTAGTTGAGACAATTTGCAATCTGCAACACTCAATTGATTAAGAATTAATTAGTGATGAAGTGGAACAAAACCCGCAGGAAGCCGCCTCAACAATTGCCATGCAGTAAGCTTCAGTCAGGGAAGTGTTGAGGAAAATGTGGCCTTTCACCAAAACGTTTCGCACTTCGCAATGCTCCAAACCACCAAGTAGCGTCACTCTATCGTGCAAACCTTGTCTCTCCCTTATCTCCTCAAGTAACCTAACGAAACAAGGAAGTTAAGTGGCATATTTTTTTCTAAGACTACCAGAGTTTTGGGCCGTCACCAGCGATTAAAAAGTGGATTTCCTCATGGCTTTTGCACATTTCTGAAATTATCTGCGCCGTTAAATCGACTCCTTTTCTGTACACTAATCGGGAAACCACCACAATGGTAACTGTAAATTTAAGTTTATTATTGAGGATTTGAGATTTTTTAATAAAGTACTTCGTGTTTTTGATCGTTGAGTTGGATCTGGAGTGAAGGAGAAAGTATCTACGGCGTTTGGTATCACAGAAACGCGTTTTGCGTTAACTTTGGCCCTGAGGACTGTATTTTCTTTACCTGTATGTGAAACGCAAATACAGTGATTACAGTCAGCTAGAGATATTTGAATAAACTTGTTGGTAATAGCAGCACTAGTATCAGCAAATCCGAATAGACTGTGATCAGTGAAAGCTGTCTAAAAGAAAAATAGGTTTATCAAGAATCAACTTCCTTTGCTCTGATTACTTTAAGTCCCATTAAATTTCCTATTAACATAGCTTCGTGTGCTAGAGCTGAAAAGGCGGAATGTCCATGGATGATTTCAATTCGTTCCCTTATGAGTATGTATCGGATAAGGGGCAAATTGCAGATCATTGTAGGCAGCACACATTGGTTGTAGAAAACTTTGATGGGAAGGTAATAAACTTTTAGGCCGTTAGTCATATATCGTACCCCGACTCGGTCGTCGTAACTGTGTGTCATTACCACCACTTTATGACCCTTGAGTAAGAGGCATTGGGATAAATTGAAAATGTGCTCTTCGACCCCGCCCATATTAGGAAAAAAAAAATCGGAGACCATGCTGAAAATTTGAGGGTTTAATCAAACGCTCAGTGGTAAATTGCGACAATTACCATATTTTATAGACCATTTTGTACTAAGAACTCGAGTTACTTGGCCATAATTTTGAGGTTATGTTGACGAAACGTCAGAAATAGTGACAGAGCGGTAATCAATCACGTGAGTTATTGTGTTTCCCTATTGGTCTACAGGAAAGGCGCAAAGTTTGAATCTTAAAAGAGCGCCGATGGAAATGCCCCAAATTTAATTCGCAATAAATTAACGCTGGCCTTAAAGTGCCGTCAAACGGCTTCCTGTTAAAGTGCCGTTAATCTATATGACGGCACTTCAGTGTGTTATGGCAAGGAAAAAGATTAGAAAAGTTCTTTTCAAATAGTAATTTTTAATCGTGCTTTAAAAAAAAATTACAGGGCCTTCACTGACCTTGCGTTCTCAAGAGAAATCGAACCTGGGGCCTCTCCATTCTCCCTTTCCACGGCTATATTAAGCTCGCTAGTCGTTGCGTGTTTGATCTTTGTATTCTCTCCTCTTTTTGTGATGACATTACTTGCGTGTTGCGCGCGCATTAACGGCACTTTACCAGGAAGCCGTTTGACGTTTGACACTTTAATTACAGTGATAAATTAAGTGATCAGTATTTAAATTTCATGGGCAGTACATTTTTCCAGTATTGTATTTCAAACGGTCAGTATTATAAAATATGGTAAGTAAAAATAATAACTGGTAAGTAGGTAGGTACATTAAATTAATAAACGATCAGTAAATTTCATAAACGGTTGGCAAAATAAACTACAGTCAATCCAAGTAATAATCGGCCAGTAAAGTTAATAAACAGTTAATTAAATTGATAAATTGTCAACGAAGTAAGCCTTAATCATTAAAATTAATTAATAATTGGTCAATAACATTAAGAAGAACGTCTCCGCTGTATTATTTGTGATTGTAGAAAGTCGGCAAAATGCATTGACGGGAATCGTGATAGTTTGTATTAGCAGGGGCACGTATTGAAAAGAAAGGAAATGCATTTCGTATTTCCAAGAAAGCTCCGTACAGGTAAAAAATATCTGACTTTTGTTTTTAAGATAGAGATTTCAGCGCTAGATGCTTTGAAGAAAATGGCTGACGTTTTATTCAGTATGAAGCAACGTGTGAAATAGTAACCTAGGGAATATGAACAAAATATAAATGTTTACTTTAACATTAAATAAATAGTCCAATTTGACTCATTATCCGCCATTTGTTATCGAATATTCTAAACCAAAACTTGATTATATTACTAAAAATATGCGTGTTTTTTTGTACATTTAAAAATACAAATTTGGTGCTTATTGTTGTTCTCTGTTCGACATTTCATTAAATTAACTGAGTTATTTACTTGCACTTGACTCATTCCATTTCCTTTTATCGTTTTTATGCAGTGATCTAAAATGAGAGAACTAATCTCTGCACGTCAAAATGCATACAGTAAGAAAAAACGCATGTGACAGCGAAGTCGTTGCTCTTAATAAACGGTGGATAGAAGTTTAACAATCGGTAAAAATATTACCTAAATGTTGAGCAGTACAAGGCGAATAACTGTACAAGCTTTTACTGTTCATTATAATAAAAATATTGGCCAAATACGTTATTTGACTGGCCAAAAATTTAATTTTAACCGATCGAATTTTATAAATGTACTGATTCTTTTACAATATCTCACTGATCATTTATGATTTTATACTGTACTTAATGGATTTAATACTGATCATTTAAATTGAGATGCGCTAATTGGTTGATGAAATTTTATTAGAAGCGAGAGTTGTAGTAATCATAAAGAATTTATTACATGTTCTTAATAAATATAACAAAGATACTATACAATTTATTTTAATTCTTAATTCTTAAAGAGCGTAGTTAAAATAAATATAGCATTCTTAAGCAAAAAATAAATATAAAATTTTATACCAAAATATAAAATTCATTGTACTATTTCGTTTGAAATAAACGACTTCTCCGTAATTAAGCGACTCTTTTCCACGCACGGCTCTAGCGTCGGTAATTCATCAAAAAACCCAAAAATAATCCAAATTGTTTTTCCAAGATTTACTCGACGCTCGGCCAATTAAGCGACTATAGTACTAATACTAAATCCTACTTAAAGTATTATAAAAAATTTAAATATTAGGCCAGATAGAACTTTTGATTTTAGGTACAGTATTGCTTAGGTTTATGGAATGTAGTCGGAATGTAAATCAGCCAAGAACAATAGGTTTGGCATCACGAAATTTATTGTTTTCTTGAAGTTAGTGGGGTGCTTTGGTCCACAGAAACTTTGTACAATCCGTATAAACCCAAGCCGAGTTTTCGTATTGTTCTCAACTAACTAAGTAAGTCAATAGGTCTAGTACTGTACAAACTATCAAGTAGAAGAAGTAAAGGATCACTATACAAGACACAAGGACGTTTATTAACGTGTGCTAGGTGTGGTCCTCGTTGGGGGGCCGCTGCTCCTGACTACTGCAATTCCAAGAAAGACGTTTGTGGATACTAGCATCTCTGCTATCGTTCCTCTGAAACACCAACCAACTTGTTCCGGTCTAAATTCAACAATTTTCATCCAACACCCTACCTTAATGTCATCCACAACTCCAGCAGTATGATATCTTTTGTCGTTTCTATAAATCCGTTTCATAGCTTGGCGATGGTGCCCTCTACTGAAAGATTCGCATTGGTCCTCTGACTGGGATACACCTACGTAAATTACGACACAATTAAAAACTGCGTCGGTGCTCGCCAACACGAGTTACATAAACAATGACGTAACAGATCCACCAAAGTTTGAGAATTACCAAAGACAAACTCCTTTACACTTTACAGAAAAGTTTAAGCAATTGTCTAGAGGTAGTACATTTATTTTGAACTGTTAAAACAAGATAGATAGTTGTAGATTATGCCACAAAGGGGTTTTAAGAATTTTGAGGATCTGCCCCATCACTAAGAAGGATATTGTCGGGAACTGCAAGTACCTTGTCTGCTGTACTGCAGTCGAATAGACGGATTCGATATTGGTAATATTTAAACCAAGCTAATGCAAGTGCTATGCGCTAGTACTAAGTGTGTGTAGTTTTGGAAAGTTTTGTATTTGTCAACTAGAAAGCATCGCATGTGTTAAAAGTCGACGAAACTCTCCGAAAACGCGTCGGATTAGCTGCAAGTGTCATTTTAAATTTCTTTGAACTCAATAACGTCATCAATTGAGTTGGAATAGTCGGCACTCGTTGAGTTGCGTTCGACTTTCAACCCTTCACTGCATACAAAACTTCTAAAACTAATGATTCACATTCAAGGGACTCACAATAAATGAAATTACGTAGGCTCACACTGTTCTTCTTCTAGAGTGAACAGACAAATGAAAAAGAATATGTAACGTTACGAGAATCTTAATTTTCGCAAAAACTACTAACCTGCTATAACTGGCACGTCAAAATCGAAACTGGCCGGTACTTGTTGGCTGGTACTCGCCGTCGATTGAACGTGTCTGGTTTTGATCAACGGGGGGTTTTTGCTTTGGGAAATGGCCAAACCTCTCCTCAAATTGCCCCGGGTCGGAGACGGGGGTGGATAGGAGATCCCGCGATGCGTGGGACTGAGGAGATGGCCTTGGTTCTTGCTATGAGGCACTGACAGCGTGTTTTGGTTCAAACTCAAGCTCAAACTGCCAACGTTCGGGGAGCCTAAAGTTAAATTAGGCAAACTTTGTCCTAAGCTTCCGAACGGTTGCACTGAGAGAGTATTGGGGGTTTTAGTGAAGAAGCGATTCTTGAACGAGTTCTTCTGGGAGACGGGACTCTTGTCGGATGGAAGAGGCTGGACGCCCTCGTCGCTCGAAATGGAACCGGTACGGTTCTCGTTTTCTATCGAAACGCCGCGAGATTGGTCCTTGATTGAGCCCACGGAGGATTGATCGTTCATTTCCACAGAGCCACTAAAAGAAACAGGCTAGAGAAGAACTTTATAACTTGAGCTCTTACCTGTGGCTGTGAGCAAGACTAGATACCCTACTGGCGCGGGAAGATGTGGCTAAGGGAGACCTTGGGGCTAACTGAAGGCTATGGTAGTCAGTCTCCATGTTGCACTCCAAGCTGTAGTCGCCATCGAAATTGTCGTCGGGGATCGAAGCCATTTGTTTCGCTTGGCCGTACAAAATTTGGGCCTTGGCGATACCGTCCTTCCATCCCTAAATCGTTCAATAAGTTTTAGTTACCAATTTTTTGATTCAACATTGGTAGAAGATACTGAATGGAGTTTTACCTTAAGTTTCTTAGCGTCGTTATTTTGCAAAATGAACGCGGCCACAGCCATGTCGAACTCGTTTTTGTAAATAACGGCTAGACTTGGAGTTTCTCGTTGTAATTCCGAAACTGCTAATCTATCTACAAGATATGGTTGACGCACCACTCGCATAGTAGCGCCCCCCTTTTTAGTGGAAGGTTTACAAATTAGAAGCATATCAGTTAAAAGAAAGCAATGGACTTCCATCTAAAATAAAAAAAATTAATTAAACCAAGAAGCATTTTAAAGAAACCATTACCTTTGAAGTACCGCTATCTTTCAACTTCAGATCACCTTCGAGGAGAAGATGGCGCTTTCGTTCAGGCGGACAGTTCAACATCGGTCTAGTCAAGTCTAGTTGTGTATAACACTTTTCTTTCTTCAACAGCTTTTCGATATCGTCGTCCTTAGATTCCTGCAATTTCTAAAATTAGGAGTAAAAATTACAAGACTTTGAGTAAACTTACCACGATGTCGTAACTCTCTATCCTGGCTATAATACCCTTCAGTCTTTCCTTGTCTTGCTTGTGCTTCAGGCTCGAGTTAACGTTAATTACGAAATCGTCAACAGTCTTTATCTGTAAGAACATGGTGAAGCTAGTGAGATTGCAAATAGTGGGGAATTACCATGATTTGCAAGCTCTCTCGTTCGACGTCTTCTTCGGTATGTCTTAAGATGGCTTTCAAAAGAAGACCGTACTTCGTCAGTCTTTGCATAGGTTGGACCAGAATGTCCATCAGCCTCAACCTGAAAGAATTAGGAAAGTTAGGACTGATAAAGATCTTCCCTGTCGCCGGCATTCGATAAAAAGTTAAAAGCTTTTACTTCATTCTTAGCAGGTCGTTCTTTAGCAACTCCAGGCTTACACTCTGCCCATTATTCTTATCATGATAGATACTATACTAAGTCCCAAGTGCTAAGTAAAGAGGTAATAAAAATGATTATGAGGAAGAACGGAATTTCTTTTAACAAAAATACTGAAAAGTGTGATAAAACCGAAATAAAAGTTAAGAAAGTAATAGAGTAAGAAATGATTTAAAAAAAAGGCAAAACCAAAAACGCTTAAAAAAAATTCATTCTAACAAAAGAAAACGTAGAAAAATAATATTAAGTCAAGCCAGAGCTGAAAATATGTATAAGAGATCATATCAAGTTAAAGAAAAATTTGATACCAGTGGACAAGAAAAAATGACGAAAAGATGGAATAATTTCTAACTACCAAAATAATAAAAAGATAGTTAAAAAATAAGAAATAAGAAACAAAAAGCAAGAAGAAAGTAAAGTATATAAATGAAAAAGAAAAAGATACATTAGTGAGACTAAGAAATAACGAAGAACACATTCATTCTTCTTCTATTTTTATAGATCCATTTGCTTTAAAGCTAGGGTAGCTGTAGAAGGTGGTAACTGTATCGAGGTGTGATTAAATTTTTGATCGGGATGCGGCGTCTCAGGGGCGCTTACCTGTTGCACTCCTTCTGGCTCTCGCACCACGTCAGATAGGCAGTGAACACTTCGCTGTCCATGTTTTCCCTGCAGTAATGCTGGCACCTGGCTTGCTCGGCGCAATATTTGTAATAAGGCTGGAAAATCTCGTGGATCGTCCTAAAACCATCCGCCATGTTCTCTATACAAGTTGTCTGTTTCAATTTCCGCATGTCCCTTATTAACGGAAATAGCGTGTTTCTCCAGAACATGACGTTGGCGTCCAAGATTTCCGTGATGTTCGAGAACAATTTCTCTCTGTCGATCTCTTTGAGAAGATTGTGCGATTGCAGGTCTTTCAAACAGGCGAGAAACAACTGGAATCATCAATAAATGATTAATTAAAAGAGGATTTTCGTAAATTAATAACGTTCTTACGTCGGTGACGACTTTCAAAGTTCTTATGTAAGAAACTTCGCTGGTTATCAACTCCCACAAAGCCGTCTGTTGCTGTTGCTGCTTCTCACTCAATTCTGGAAAAGCAATAAAAATTATTTAGTGAAATAATAATTAAACGGAGTTTCTTTGAAGCGCACAATGAATCAATCTGTAATTTAAATAATCCCGCTAAAAGGGCAAACTTTCGAGTAATTTGTCCAGATTGCAGGAACTTTATTACTTTTTGAAGGTTTCTAACAAGAGGGGAGTTATGCAAAACAGATCAAGTTTGAGAAACATGAGTCTCCCGGCTTGCTTTTAATTTGTAATCTCTCGCTCTGGTGGACCTTCCCAAAAATTACCCAATACAGGTTGCACTGGCCCTCTCGCCCAATCAGCAGGAAATTCTACTCAAAGCAAACTATGTATTTACTATTTACTCCCAACCAGGGCTTGCGGCATTCAAAGGAAAATTGCATTTAAGTCAACAAACCATTTAATAAAGCAAATTCCTAGCGGTGAAATTGGGCTCAAAATGTCGATACCTGGAGGTTTGCCTGGTTTCAATAGTTTATGAGAGGCCGAGACGAGCTAGTTATTAGTATTAGAAGGGACATACTCTAAAAAAAAATTTAAGTTGAAATTTTAACTTAAGGCTAACGACTTCACTATCACATGTTTTTTTCTCACTGTGTGCATTTTGACGTGCAGAGATTAGTTCTTTCATTTTAGATCATTGCATAAAAGGAAATGTAGAACGTCAGCAAAATGCATTTCCTCTCTTTTCAATACGTGCCCCTACTAATACAAAAAATCACGTCAATGCATTTTGCTGACGTTCTACAATCGCAAATGATACAGCGGAGACGTCCACCTTAATATTTTTTTCGAGTAGGCATGTCCCTTCTACGCCTTCGTAACTTCCCGACACTTCAAACATCAACGCAAATGTTAAAATTACAAAGTATTAAAAAGTTCTAACATGTCTTCGCAGTGAAAATGGTTCCGGGTAATTATGCCCCAATTTTCCTGACCAAACAAGCATAAACAGCGGGATTTTCTAAAAAGGTTTAAGTCTTAAACTGGTCTAAATTGACGGATGAAATCTTTACCAGTTGTAACTTGTTCCGGTAGTTTGCTCGGTTAACTTTTTACTTGTCAAAATTTTCAACCTCTTTAGTGAATCCGGGTGGGATGAGGGTGTTTAACCGACAACAGCGGACACTACTGCTTTCAGCAAAAGTAGTGCGAGAGGAGGAGGGATTGACGGTCAGGAAATGAGGGAGGCGCCTTATGCGCCACGATGTAACTGGAGCCACTTTAATAAAAAAATCGACTAATAACTGCGACATGGTGGAACTTAAAAGTAATTTCCGGGACTACAAATACAAAATTAAACGGGAAATTATGATTGATTGCGTTTCCGCACTTGCCAGCTAAAATGAAATTTTAATTGCACTCACCGCTGCAGTCCACAATTTCCCTCCAATCGTCCTCCAGCCTGTACAGAGCGTCCACGGATTCGCATTGGCCTTGCAAATACCTCAAATTGTTGGGAATTCCCTGTTTCGAGTATTTATCCAGCTGGTCGATGAGAGCTTCGTATTTCGTATCCTGGAATCGGCAATAATAATAATAAGTTATTTCCTGCAAACAGATTCTTTGTCTACCCCACCTTGCTGTTGCCGAAGAATGCCGTCAGTCTCTGTTTGATTTGTTTTTTGCTCTGGTCGCTGTCGTGCAAAGACAATGTCGAACTGGCCACAGCTCCGGGCTCTTCGGTGCTCGAACTAAAGAAACTACTGGTGCGAGGGCGGTAACTCTGTAAGCGAAGGGGTAAGACCGATGCGGTCCAGAGATGGCGAGTAACTTACCCCCGATTGCTTTCTCGAATGATTGCCGTAAAGTGATCCCGATAGTTTTTTATTGCTGGATTCCTTCGCTGCAACATTAACAGGAACAAGTTATTTACGCCAGACGCATCCCCCAGCAACCCCGAAATGTCTCTACTTAGGGTCTCATCAAAAAGTTGCGCCGCCAATCACCGCAGTTAATTAACGTAAAGTTAAAGTGACGACAAAGACACAAAAGCACAAAAATTAGTCCCCTCTGAAAGTGCAGAAGATGCATAATTTAGACTAGAAGACTGCTAAATGACAATAGTAAAGAATACAAAACGTAAATTCCAAAAAGATAAAAAAAAATTAAAATAAATAGCTAGGATGAATACAAAAAATGAGTTTAAACATTTAATATTTACTTTTTCTACATCAAACTACGTAGAATACAATGCGTGTAAAAATAAACTTTTTGCAATAAATCCATTGTGACGTTGAGAAGGTCTTCTGCGTTGGTGGTTAATCCTCGTTGATCAGACTGCGAGTTCCCCGTTTTAGATTTGACATATCGATCTAGCCGGCCTGAAGATAAAACTTTTGGGGCGTCTGATAGACTGACTGAGCCCTTCTCCCATGCTCAAAGGAGCGCGAGGGCCTAATAGTAGTCTTACATGGACTTATTCTCTGAATTATTAAGGAGGCGCTTCTCGCGAACTTTATCAAGTGCTGTCTGGAATAAGTATTAATTCTCGACTGAACTTCACACGTTCTCTCACCTCCCTTAAGGTGTCGCGGTAGAATTATCGACTGCGTCCCCTAAAAATATCGTTTGAAGTCGTCCGAAGACCGGCGAAAACATCAATAAAACAGCGAAAAAGGCCTGTTATTATTTGTGATTCTTTCATAAACGTCGTAATTAATTTCGTTCCCACGCGATTCCAGTTAGCTGAATCGCAATTTTTGCGATTCTTTCTCGGATTTCTGGCGTTTTACCGTTCGGCAAGTTAGTGGAAAGTAAAAAGTTTGGACGAACAAGTGGCTTCGGCTTTGAAAGTGCAGATAGCTCGATCGTAAGGTCAGTGTTTTGGTCGATAACAAATTTTTGTTTGGAAATAAAAGTTGCGAGTCGAGCTTGCCGGCGACTCTTTTAAACCAGTCCCTGGAGGGCCGACACCGACACCCGGAAAGTTTCAAATCAGAACACCCTACGAAAAGCCTCGCTGGCGGTCTATCGCAGATCATTTTTTCTCTGCATCTTCGACGACTGACGGCCACGCAACTTTGGGAGAATTTTTAAGCAAAATTCTGAAACCTTCGAAGACATTAATTGATGATTAAAATCTAGAAGGTGAAGAAATGACTTTTGCAATTTGGGTCAAGAAGTAATTTCTAAAGCAGAAAGTAAATTCCTCGAACTCCTGTCCAGTGGTAATGGGCTGAAATTTTCTAATTTGATTTCGGGGTTGCTTTGAGAATCGGGTAATAAGAGACCGCAACTTTTCTCGTCCTTCACGGCTCGAATTTGAATAACAGATATCCCTGTTCAGACAGTAGCCGGTACCTTGGGAATATCTGCCGTCGCCATGGCAAAATCAAACATTTTGGAAAAGAGACGGTGTGGAACATAAAATTGTTAAATCAATATGAAAGAGCGACGAATAAATTTCGCCCTTTCACGTGCCCGTCACAACACGTTTGAATGCCTCCCCATTGCGTGTCGGGCCACATCCCCAAAAGTCGATTCCCGACTCCTTAAATTAACCTCACCTGTGATCCTTATGTGTCGCCCCACGAGACTGCCGGTGTCCTGCGTGAGAGCCAAAAAATTCTCGACGTTGTTCTCTTTGTCCTGGAGGCGAGCATCGCACAACGACAAATCGATGTTTCGCAGTTCGCACATTTTTGCCAGGGAATCGCTATAACAAAAAAAAAAAAACAACAATGAGACGCGATAAAAGCCGACAGAGCCAAATGGTAATTAAAATGGGAGAAACTGATTGGGTTGTCTTTCTGATGGCGACGACGCATTCTGCTAGGCAAAGAGAGTTGCTAGGACGACGGCACAAACGTTTTTACTCCTCTATTAGGGTAATTAAGTTTGGTGAAACCTGCAACTTGCCCCTTTTCGGGGCCCGCTTCTTAAGATAATTAACAACAATACGCCAGCGCCAAACAGGCCTTTATACAATACAGCTCCAGCGAGTACATCACAGTCATTCAAGATATGATATAATGTTAGTTCTCCTAATAATTTTTCTTAATTGTAATGTTGAGTAGATAACAATTAAAATATTGGAGACAAAAGTTTAGTCAACAGTGATGTGTTCAGGCCGCTGTTCAGTTGAAACTGTTCATGCGGCACAGATGCTCCCAACCTGTTGTCCCCAAACCCCCAGAAACCGCCAGAAACCCCCAGAAACCAATGAAGCTAAGAGCACTTCTAACCTTTGGACATGTTGAATGTTTGACGGACAAGACATTTTTGTAAAAAAATGGGCGATTTGAAAAAGATGAAACTTTGCTTGCTTGGACTTCCAATACTTGAAACACCTTACAAGGTAACTTTGTTAAAGAAAAGAAACCACGCAGGATTGACGAGAGATTAATGAAACAATGACCTCTGCAAACATGGCAGAGGTCAAGTCCGTGGCTTTAAATAAGGCTAATAACTTATGCTTCTTTCCAATAATGCCAGAAGATTGAATTAAAGAATTCTAAGTAAAATTTTAAAACAAGTTATGGAGAAATTATTAACTTTTGGATAAAAGTAGATACTGAGGTTTTTCAGTGCTACCCTTTTTTGCTTTTGTTTTGCTATGCTGATAGCATTTTGGAAGCTAAAAAAGCTGTAGAAAATGAGCTGGTGCGGCGCCTCCCGAAAAGACCGGAACCGGTCCTCCCTCATAAATACTGATACTCTGAAGAGTCACACCGACAGATGGGTATCGATGGAAAGCTAGGGCTGCTATCAAAGCACCATGCTTGAAGACTGCGAAGTTTTGCCAACACCTGTACAGGGGCGGCTTGCAAAAGGTAGTGGAAATATGGACAGGACACTGGAGGCTAAATGGGCACCTACACAGAATGGGAGTCGTTACAGACCCCATGTGTCGCGGTTGCAATGAGGAGGACGAGACGGCGGAACATGTACTATGTCACTGTCCGCTCGCACCAATTAGAGGATCCATACTGGGGGATTTTTGGCCGAGTATGGCCACAATTACCGAAACCCTACCGGGCCTGGTTCTAGGTTCGTCGAGAAAGTCGGCTGGACTGAGGGCTAAACTGGGGAGGGGGAGCGGCAAACTCGAGGGGAGGTACAATGGACCCGTTTGTGTGTCTAAGTGGCGGTGGAGTCTTTTGGACCCCACAGCCTCAACCAATAATCCAGAATCCAGAAGCTCTAGAAATATGTATGGTAGAACTTTTTTTTTTAAATTTTGATTGCAAAGATAATCTGCATAGATGAAGCACCTATAATGCTCCAACACTAATCAGGCTTTGGTAATTTGATGAAGAACGACGCTCTTCACTTCTCCATTTCATTGCTATAATGTATGGCTATGTTTGCATTGGCACGACAAACGTTGCCAGCAATTCTGAAATAAATAGTTTGCTCTTTATTGCAGTTGAAGCTGTTAATTTTATTATTCGAGTAAGTGGTTTTGTCTTGTCAAGAAATGGCGTCAGAACAGAAAGTTCTTTTTTATTACACGAAAGCTCGTTGTTTCTCTCGAGAATAAAGTCTTCAAACTCTTAATTAAGCTTCACATTCTCATGCATCAATTTGAAAAAGTTAAGTTTATCTATGGTTTATTATATGTGATAAACATATTTTTGCAGATTTTTTCCCCACTAAACCACTCTGCCAAGAAAGGCTGGAGAAAACAATTAGCATAGATGAACGATGATGCACATGTTACCTAAGATAATCCAACGTAGATTAGATTAGATTAGATTGAAGAGGGGTCGTTTGACTTTCTAGCCTTTCCAAACTACGACCAATAAGATCTTTTGTTCAAACCCTACTCTAATTTTCATCCCAAAAGATGATCCAACGTAATTCTGAAAGCTTTGAAAAATCTCGCAAATTCACGAGTTAAACGTCTCAAAATTTGTTGTTGAGAGACTAGCCAGCATAAAAACTTAGAATGTTTTTTTTGCTGATCTTTAGTATTTAATTTAGGTATCAAATAAAAACATGTGTGTATGTTTGCAGTTTCCATACAAGATGCTGTAGAGTTTATCAAATTTTTAAAAGAGTTTGTGGCTCAATGCAGTCTGAGAATTGCCGATCTAGCACTTGATCCATAGAATACTGAATGTATATTACGTGGCACTCTTCTATTTCTTTCAAAATCTCCTTTTTTAAACGTTAACATAAACTAAAGGTTTTGCGACAAAAATTATTCTTTAACACAGATTCCTTCTCAGCACTTCTTCTATTTATGTTGTCGTGTCATGATTCTCCTTGTGCCCTATCAATTAAAATTTTTGCTAAAAGGTGTTTGCTTTTCAGGCATCGATTAAAGTGTTATGAAGCCAGTTCTGGTAAATAAAGAAACCACAACACTGTTTTAAAATCGCATTGAAGAATTTGAACTACTTATTTGAAATTCGAACTACACTAAAGTGTTAGCTGGAATTTTGCCCAAATGGAGTAGCACATGTTTTGTTATTGTTCCAGATTGCCCTCTTTTATTGGAGTATAAAGTTAGAGTAAATTATTATTTAAGAGAATTTAAACCAATTTAATCGAGATGGTGCTACTATTCCTCATATCTTATTCATTAATTTCTAATGATATTGTGGAGAAAACTTTCACTTGTGTTAGTTGCAGGTCTTCTATTGGAAACACACCCTCAATGATGCTTATCTTACGTTCAAATTTAGTAGTTTTCATCTTGATATTGTATATGGACGATAAGATGTTTTGAATATGTTGGTCATATATTCACAGATTGCTTGTGGATTAAACCCTTATTGTGGAACCTTTTTGTCACAACCAAATTCTGAACACAATTTTAATTCAAAACTTTTCTCGGTGCTAAGGCATAGCATAAAATTTTCAATCCACCCTCATCTTAATCGAATTAACTGCCAAAGCCTAAGCAGTAAATTCGCCATACAGCCACAAAACCTAGAAAGGAGACGTTCCAAACTTTACTTGTTTGTTTTGCAAACTTTTACTTAAATGTGTTTAAATGAAGAGTCATTACAGCTATAATGTCGACAGAAAGTTGCACAATTTAGGCATGTAATGTCCGCATGCAACGTAGTTGCCTATAAGAATGAGACATAATGCCTCTTTTTGTGGATATTATGGCAAGAGCTGCGTTTCATTAGATGCCGCGCTTTGCTCGAAGATAAATGTGACAAAAAGCGCCATTACGTAAACATTTTATGATAAACATCGCTGTAGTAGTACGAAATGCAGGACATTACGCCACTTTATTGATGCTACACTTACATTCACCACCCCAGTCGCGGCATTCGTGGTAAAATCTGAATTTTAAACAGGTTAACAACTTGTAAATATCCCGCAACGAGAAAAATTTCACTAATCGCCTGTTAGGTATTCCAGCAACTGGCTCGATAACAACTTCGTGATTTTCTTATGTGAAAAGAAACCGCCACTCTTAATTTTGCAGAACTCTGGCGCAGAATATTCAATTAGTTATGGACCTATCAACGTTGGCAGAACAGCCGTTGCAACTTCTAACGGCAAATGACGAGGGTGTTGATATTTATAAAGCAGTTCCAGAAGTATCCAATTAAAACCTTATTTGGAGACTGAAATCTATTTTTGACGTCCTTTCTTCTCTCGAACCGTTCGTTTTCTCGTTTCGTCGATACGCTACAAATGTAGGTCGGCTCACAGTCCTTCGCCCATTTAGGGACGACATCTGCCACTTCTTCAATATTCAACATGCAGCTTTAATCTTTATATTCTCCACATGGCACTTCTAATATTCCGAAAGGGTTATTGTTTGTCCTGCCGCATCTTTGTCGTGCGACCTCTTTCTGCGACCATTTAGTTGGCTCTGATATGGCATGCAGCAGCATTAGAAAGTTTTTTCTACTTTAAGCAAGCGCCTTGAGCAGCGAGTTATACAGAAAGTATGATGGAACAAAAGTTTACCATCTTTATGGAGGAGGACGTCAGAAGAACCAAAACTAAAGGAATCGCGTCAATGGTTTCCTCCGAGAGGTCAAAGGACCAAGGCGTTTTACCTTAGGGTTCTAAAAGAGAAGAGGGTTGTTTTAGGCTAAACTTTCTAGTGGAGTTTTTAGAAGGGAAATTGCCCACATTCAAGGGCAGGCTTGGCAAAGATGTGAACTGTATATTAAGTTCCCTATCTAAGCAAAGGTGAAGAGGTTATGGCCTCGTCTCACCACTGTCTCGTCTGTGGTAGCTGCCAATTTTTGCGAGATTTCTTAGCCAAATCATACAATCCAACCTGTGCGTGGTTTTGTGATTTACCGATTTTCTAGAATCTTCGGGTCAAAAACTTTACAAAATTGAATTGTTGTAAAATGTTACGAGGCAGTTTTCGATTGAAAAACTGTTTCAGGAATTAAATTCGAAACAGCATCGGAGGAAATGTGCGGCTTTCAAGGGAGTCTCTTGAAGAGCACAAAGGTATCATTAAGCCAAAGTAACTGTATCTTTTGTATAGGGTAAAGTCAGATAGTTGCTCAACCTAATAACCTCCAATCTGAACTGCACCCTGCACAATAAGCGTTAGTACCTACTTGATGTTGGGAATAATTCTCTTAATGATGGATGACGTAAAGCAATTTACGCTACCGATTAGCGTTAGGTGGAGAGCCTTGTGCTTTTTCAATCACTGCAAATTGACTTTAGGAAAATACAACAATGAGCTTTCAGCCAGTTCAAAAGCTCGAACTTTTCGACGGAAATCTGATTGGTCGCTATCCAAAACGTGCAGCAATTGCATTAATTTAATAAAAAAAAAACTAGTTGGTAGTTGAAGCCCTTCGAATCGACGTCATGCCAATTACTATCGATACACACAAGAAAAAACGTATCGTGAACCACTATAGCCGAATTAGGTTAACAACCCCGTCGACGTGGGTATTGTGTGAGGAGCTTTCAGAAATGTGTGCTTTTTACCGCAAACGCTTTCATATCATCCATTATTGGGGCATGTCCGAAATACACCTGCGGCCTTAATGTACACAAAACCATAACGATTGCTTTATGCCAGTTTTATGTGAGGGATGACATAATAATAGTCTGCATTAGGTGAGGAAGTTTAGACCTGCTTCCGACAGCAGTTATGTAAATTATCGCCACTAAAAAAAATTTGGATAATTGCAAACCTCCACGATCGATTCTAGAATTAATTAGATATTTGGAGTCGCCTGTTAGAGGGAGATCAAAATAATTGTACGAGTTCACTCAATAATTACTTCGTAAAAATCGATTGTGCCAATTTTGCTCTCTATCAAAATGGACTTTCTTCGGATGAATGTTGAGGGCGTTAAAAATTCTTCCCCCATTGAACCGATCACTAAAATTGTCGAGGAATCGGCCAATGTCCCGAGAATGGATCTTTTCCGTAATGACGTGTACGTGAAGCTCGGCATTGGCGTTTTTTCTGGAACAAATGAGGCACCCTTCAAGGTAAATGAGGCGTGCTGCCCTTTAAAAAAACTTTGGCCGTCGCCCGCCCCGGTAATAAATACCAAATTGTTCGTTAGCCATCTCCTCGACACGATGGTAAATTTCGATTAGGGCCGAATCGTTTTAACTATTTATAAGTAGGTCAAATTATAGGAAAGCACTTACTGTAATGTGATCCCGCGTTGAGCGATAAAAAACAATTCATTATCCCAAGTAGATTCGTCTCCTACTTCAAAATTAACACTAAAACATTCACTGCTGGATTTCTGAAACAAAAGAAAAATTTTCGTCAATAACCTTTAATGTTTGCTAGCAAATAATATTCGTCAAAGTTTTATTGGAGCTGAACAAGGAGCGATATCGCCAGTTGGGAAACTTTTAGAAAAATCGACTTTCCAAAAACAAATAGGAAAACTCGCGATTTTCCCGAGTTGAACGCGGATTACAGTAAACAAATTCGTTGTTTCCGGTGTAATTTCCGCAGACACGGCCTAAATCAAATTTGTTCCGGAAGACGCTGCAACTAAGTTGGAGAAGAAGCCTTTACCTTGGGGACATTATCAAGGGAGCGGAGGTTCGTGCAAGTTGGGCATTAAGGGAAGTCAATACGTCAGCATGGGACGGCGGTTTTGGATTCAGGAAGCCCGAACATAGGAGAAATATAAATGATACTCTTGGAATTTGTGGGAAACTTGCGAAATGGGAGATTAATGGACGTCAGGTGGAAGGTTAGCGTCGTCGTTAATTCCGACGTGAAGAACTGTGCTTTAGCGGGGAAAGTACAAAATAACGGTCCAGGATTCCAGATTTTTTGCTGTCGGAAAAAACGAAAGTAATAACGATAATCAAGTCGAGCTGAAAGCTTTTCGAAACATTACCTGTATTCATCACTCGCTAGACAATTTTTTGCAAGTCAAGCACTCATTATCTCCATCAACTAACTGCTCATGACGGCATATTACTGAAAGCAATAGACGCTAGATAAAGCTTCATAATACTTTCGAAAACAAAACTTTTACGCCTGTTCCAGCCAGGGAACCAAATTTTTAACGTTCAATAGCCGTAATCAAATTAATAACTTACGGAAGAAGAACAATAATAGGTTTGTCATTAACTTTTCGCTTCGTTGGCATTATGAAGAATCATTGTCCGAATAACTTTTTTCAGTACCTAGTCAGGAAGTTCAAAACTTTTTTTCTTTCAAGACAAGTCTTAAAATAATTTTAAGGGATGAATCAAGATGCTGTAGATCAATTTGGATAATGTGGGGCAAATGTGAGCAAAAATCGTGATGATTTGAAATGAGTGCTAAAAAAATGCAAGTTATATTATGACGTCCAAAATCAAGCCTGCACATTTCGGACGCCGATTAGCCCGAACAACGCGAGGCCCAGGAAGACAACGACGGGGATAAGCGTCCCGGATAAAGACGCTTCATATTAATAATAATAGCCTTAATTAACCAACAGGCCAGAGCCCCCTTACAGGTTAAAGTTAACTGACTTTATTACCATGTGTAACAAAAATAAACAACTATCCATAACAAATAAATAATCTTAAAAAGTAACACGACTATTGTTAGATTTAAAATTCAATTCAATTAGCTCGAGTATAGTTAAGACATATATTTTCTATCATTATTTTCAAGTAATAAATTCATTTTTAAAACTTTGATCCGGGTACTTAAAATATAATTTGCAAAGTCGCTTGAGATCAGGTGAGAACAAAAAGTTGAAAAAGAAAACAATATTGAGTAGAACTAAAAAGCGCAAATAACAAAGAAACCAGAAGGAGAAGAAATGTCGAGGCAACAAAATGAGATAGTAAAGCAAAAATAGATGTGAATACTCAGACACGGACAAAAGTCGCCATTATGAAGAACTGATGATATTAGGAATAAGGAAATTAGGTGAAAGAAGAGAGTGACAACATTTCAATGCTAAAGACAGTTAAAGAGCATAGGATCGAAAAAGGTATTAAGAGACTGCCAAAATATTAAAGAAAGCATTAAGTACACAAAATATATATACATATAAACAGATAATGAGAAAATAAAATATGTAATACAAGTAAAAAAAAAATTGATACAGTGGCACCTCTTGCAGGTAAGTATAGACAGGGGCTCTAGGCTGTAGCCTAGAGCGGCAAGTATTAAGGGGGGCGGCAGGCAAAAGTCAAAATTTTTTTTTATGGCAAATTTTATGAGAGTAAAGAAATTGAATAGGCATACATATTATGGGATAACATAATAGTACCTATGTGATAAAATATTTTTTGAAGTTTTAAAGAATAAAATATATTTTTATCTTTGGCGACCACGCACCGAGTGCTTAAAAATTTTCGCCTCATCCTAAATACTGACACATATTATGTAAAATGTAATACTTATATACTTATTACATATTTATCATTTATCAGATGGTGGCATAAATATAAACATATTCGATATCCCCCAAAAATTGTTAATCAATATTAATTAAATCATAATAATTATATACCGGGTGTTTCAGCGCTACTGAAACATAGAGAAGTAACACAGAAAGTTATATTTTTTTAAACTATATCTTTTCAAATAAAATTTGGTAAGAACAAAAAACTCCACAAGAATTTTTAAAAAAGGGAACACGGTTTCATGTAAAATTCACGGCTAGAAAGACTAAAAAAGTATGACTGTTCACAACTGACTATCTTTAAAGAGCTGAAGATTGGAAATAAAGGGGCGAAGAATAATGTACAAGAAGCAAACATAATACCATTTTGCATTTGGAGATAAATTGTGATTGTGCATAATTGAAAAGGTTAGTGAAGAAAAGGGAAAAAAATTTGAAAATAACAACAATAAAAGTAATAAAACTTGGTAGAATGAGATAAAAATATGTAAAAGGAGTAAAAAAAGGAGTTAAATCTCATGAGGTATTTAGAATTTAAATGCACAAAAATAGAAAAAATTAGCTTTAAAAAACAAAAAAACAAATTATAAAATTGAAGTAATGATCATTATTTCGAAATAATAAAAAGTAAACTAGAAAAAAAGATTTAATAGATTTATTCCAATTATTAATATTTTCTGACAATTTTAATCAAAAAACAAATATAAAAGTTTTTTATTGCTTATTATTGATAAATAGAGAAGAGACTGATGGTGCCTGAAAGTGATCTAAGGAAAATAAATAAATACCTCAGTAAACTGGGAAAACATGAATAATTTAATTTAAAACCTGTTGGTGTTGAAAGAAATAATCGCAAAAGAGCAAAAAACCAATAGATAATAATCACCCGGCGTCTACACCATTTCTGCTTTGCGCCTTGCAAAGGTGCCAACACTGCCAACCCCAGTACATCCACTTACTTAACCGTGATACCGCTACGAAACCCCAGTACAACACCAATTATGATTTCAGCAAGCATAACACACCAAGTCCTTTCTAATTTGGGTTTCGCACGTGTTACGTTTGATCTCAGCGATAAATTGAACCGCTACCCGAAATGATTTTAATACCCCTCGACCGTTCTTAATAACCAAAAGCGTCAACATTTTTGCCGCTCGACTTCTTGACGCATTAAGCTGAGCTTTGCCCATTCACAAACGAAACGGCTACTTAGGTTGAAACCTTCTCGGTTTTCATTTGGCCGTCGCCAGCTGAATATGAATGAAGTTCGGAAAGTTGGTCGGAGCGGCGTCTAAAGGATTGGCACGCTACTGAGGATGCTGATATGGTGGATTTTTGATTCGGAAACTTCTGTCGGCTTAGTTTATTGATTATGTGTCTCATCACGTGCCAGCGACAGACTTTTTCGACATGGAATTTTTCGAGGTGACATCGGAACGCGTACGAAATAACCCGGCGAGTAATCGAATGACGCGCGGGATCGAAATTAGCAAGGAAGCAAGAAGCGTTTTTGATCTCGGAAGCTGATGCAATGTGCGACAGGTGGCACCGCAATAAGCTCGGCAATAAGTACTAAATCAGAATACAAATGTCGTATTTAAGTGGGTCATTCTATAAATGTTGATGCGTTCACCATCCTTGAAGTTCATATTCTTCCAATTTCTACCAACCTCCCCGATTTGGTAGAAAATAGACAAAAAAAAGTTTTTCATTGCAAATCAATGTTCAATAATTTATGAAAACAATAGAATTTTTTTATTGAAATAAAGTCCGCAACTGCTGGAATCTTATTGACTTATTGCACGATCCCTGATCAACTTCGACCATAAATCATAATAACGTTTCCGTTCTTATAAATCATGAAATGTAAAATTGCAACTGCAACGACAAATTATTCAATGATAATGTCGAAGGCGGGCTCATAGAACTTGTCACAGTGGCTTAGGTCTTGACATTTAACTTATTTATTGTCAGCAATAAATTATTTCTTTGCTCGCTAGAAGCTTAAAATAAGAGATTTATGAATTTAGTTTACAGCAGCTCCAGCTACGTATTGCGCCACAACGGATCATCTTAATATCTTTACCAAATAAACGTTAAAAGTTCTTTATCAATTATAGTTTCGATTATTAAAAAAATTATTTATACCAGGCCACTCAATAAAGTGTACTCTATAAACGCATAACATCGGAAAATTGTTTCAATAGCAATCAATTTCCAGGGTAACAACTCATATATCCACTAATGAAATTTTAACTATTTGCAGGATGCATTCACAAAATTAAATTAGTTTCTACTATTTGAATTAATTTAATTAGTAATGGTCCGTTGCACAAAATTTGAATAACGCCAAACCAATAAATAAAATGAATTTTCTCTTGTACAAAATATTTGTTGCTATATTGTGATAAAACCCTTTGCAAAAATAACTACCGTGAATAAAGTTACTTATTATACAAAAAATGAGAATAAAGTGTAAATACAAAACTAATTAAATTTTAATATTTATATAGAACTAAGGCTTCGCCCTAGCATCCCTAGAGAAGTTCCGACTTGTTGAAGGTAGATTTTTAGAAGACGATTGTTTTTCTTTTTGCAAGAATTTACTTGATAAAATAAATTTTTAGCTTACGTTAATTTAATTGTCTGCCTTGAGCCCTCTCCCTCCCTCTATTTTTTTTCTTGTTTTTCCCGCTTTTTTTTCTACCTCTTTCTTTTTCTGCCTTAAAAAGTAATGTTTAATAAGTTCCATACAATAAGTTTTCTTTATAAAGCGTTTCAAAAATATCAGCAAAAATTAATGAAAATATCCATAAATCTGCAGTTTTAAATTCATGCTCATGCATGGATCACTTATTCTCTTAATAAGTTGTGTCCAACTCGTTAGAGCTCATATACTCCGTGGAGCTCATCATTGACCCTAAATTTTTTAAATACATTATTTTCAAATATACCTACAAGAAAAAAAATACATTTCTGGTTCTATCCTTAACGCAGGAAAATTTAGTAACTTCGATACTGTTGAGCTATTAAATTATTTTTGAAGTTTTATTTAAACACTCATATAATTGAATTGAGCTCCAATTTTGATATTCATACTACTCTACCGATAAATTTAATTTTTTGCTGTCGAAAAGATCAAGCATAATAAATAAAAGGTTTTGCTGCAGCAGGACGGCCGTAAGGAATACATTTTTTGTAACTTTGCTACAACAGAGAGGTCGGTAGAAAAGTGTTAAATAATTGAGGCAAAAGCGGAAAAAATATTCATCGAACAACTTCCTGAATAATTGACGTCTTTGCAATGCTCCCAGCCCAACTGGAAACCTTCGCTTCCTGTCCGATCAATTACCAGTCGAAATTTAAAAAAGCACCCACCTGAGATCTACTAAGCATGTGCTTCCGGGCGGGTGGGGCGTCTCCGGTGGGCGTCGGGGGTTCCGGATTAACCGCTGGCGGCGCCAAAAGTGGTCGCGTGCAGTCCGGCTCTGACCTGGAGTCCTTCAGAGCCGGATCCGCCGTGGAAACAACGCCCTGCTTCATTTCCAAAGTGTCCAAATGGTTCAAGCTCCGCGACCGGACCTGCAACAAAACACGCAACCTTTTCGATTAATAGTCCCAAAACAAACGAATTTCACGAAATATTTACATAAGACCCGTAATTTACAACCCCGACTTCGTCACGTGATTGATTTACAAGTGCCGTATCGTCGGGACATTAAAGATAAAGGAATCGCCATCAATTTTTTCCCTGGACCTGCCACGCAATCGGACGGTTTCTTGCGCTGCCCCTCGATTCGGTAATTAATGGTCGCGAGGGGCGGCGAATTAAACTGGACGTTTACGTGTTTGAACGTGTAATTTAGGGGTTGGTGTAAAAATTAATTACATGTTTTTACGGGCGCGTCCGTACTAATAAACCTCGTTTTCTTCGGAATCGATACCTAATTCGTTTTATCTCGCAATCTTTGAGGATAGTTTCCCTATTTAAATATATATTTAATTACGTCGAACGTTCGTCACGGGGTTTTATCAAACTCATCGACCAGCAAGTCAAAAGCTTGGGCAGACTTTAAAATATACTAACGTCTCACACATAAAGGGGTTTTAAAAATGCTAAGCTTTTGAAGTTCGAGCTTTCCAACTCAAGCATTAAGGCAAGCACCAGACCAACATTTTGATGTATTTGGGGCGATCTCCAAATTTTGCAGTAACAAATCAGAACGCGATGCAGCCATCAGTGGCGTAAACATTTTGGGATTGCGGTAGGGCAAACAACAAGTCACACCCAAAGACATTAATTACATACGAACATTGATTAACTTTCAGCAAATACGAGTGTGGCCACACAAACGCCGTCTTTGCAGGAGGTGTGATCTGGACCAGAAAGCGCAATAAATTTTCTTTTTCTTTCTTGGTGCCGTGGAATATTCTTTTTCAATTAATTTTGACTCGCGAACTAATTTAAAATTTAATTTTTGCTTCACTTTTGTCGGTGATCCCGACTAGAGACGAGAATAATTCTCAATTATTTTTTTGCTACTACCCAAGTACCAGTTGTAGTCAAAACGTGTGTCTGAGCTTAATTAAATTAACATCAACAATGGAGAAAGAGTGGCAATTTCAGTTAACATGTCGCTAATTGTAATAAGGGTGACTATTTGCGCTTAAGAACCAGCGACAAAAGTAAATCGGATTATCCGAAAACTAACTAAAAAGATTTCTTAGATTAGAATATGGTGTTAGAGAGAGACGGTGATAATAGTTCATATGTTAAAGATTAGAATTACCCTAAATAATTTTTAGGCAAGTTTGTCATTGAGTCACCTGATTTAAAGCCTTACAGTCTTCATTGGTAATAATATCTTATTGAATGATTAGCAAATAAAATAAAGTGGAAAAAGTTATGAGTACCTGATGCACCCGTGCACCTTCCAGAAGACAAACTTGGATCCTTTCAGACCCCTAGATCATAGATATTTCATAAGAGGTTTCAGAAAATTGTCCCACCCCCTATAATACTTTAGCACGTTTTTGCTAGTATCTTATAAGTAAAGTTTTTCAACTTGCAGGCCACAAATTGGTTAAAAAGTTCTTCAGATTTCTAAAGACAATTGTATCCATAGGTCTGACTTTTATCTTAAGAACTGAGATCAGTCTGCGTCCAAATCTTTCAACAACCATCTGCATAAGAAACCAATCTTTTGCACCCTTGTTTTTTTTATTAACGCACTCTTGAAAAACAAATTACATTAAGTCTTCTTGTGGTAAAGGATGCACAAGCTTATCAAACGCCCGCATTCCAGCCGGAGCTGAATTTCCCTCTACCTGCGTCCCGACGCTTTTTTCGATAGCGGCTATCCAGGATCGAATAAATCGGATCATTTGAAATGAAAGAAACTAAATCCCATCAACCCGCATCGCACATGCATGGATGAACCAGGAGGAATTTTTAAATTGCGTTACCAAATTTCCTCCCCCACTTTCTAATATCGGCCAAAAAGGTTTGTAGCGCAGTGTCTAAATCTGATTGGAACCGTAAACGTTTCTAACAGGAATTTTTGATCTAAATATATTTCATGAAAGGGAACTTTCGAAGGTGCCGACTCTTACAAGTACCGCTGTTGGCTGAAATAATTAATTTCATCATCGCCATGCTTCTTTGTGTTGTCCATAATAATTAGATGCAAAGTTTGGATTACTTTACTAGAAACGTCGGCAATAAATCATTTAGAAGAAAGCCTTAATTTCTCGCGAATGAAGTGAGCTTTTATATATAATCTCAATAAAGGCTTCGGGGAAAGCTTTGTTGCTTCCCGATGAGCCAGCAGTAAAAACGCTACAATCATCTGGCATCTATTAACTTAAAGCGCGTTTTTACTGCCAACTGAAAAAAATCATCGTGCTAAACAAGGCATAATTAGTCACATTGCAGTCCGTTTTGGATCATAAATCAACATTGTTTGTTGTAGCTGCAATAAGCTCTAATTCAATCCGCTTCCGTCATGTTGACGTCGAAATTTGCGGTATCACAGGATCTATCAATAGAAACAAACGTATCCAGGATCTTCAAGCAATTTTCTTAATTAAATCTGCTGAAGAAAGCGGAATTGGCAAAGAAACTTTTTATCATCATAAGCTCGTTACTTAGCCCAAATTTTGCCTCAATGCGATCGTGCAATTTAGAAGAAGAGCTTTCGTGTCAACTCAAACAAATTCAGCGCTAATAATTCATCCATTGTCTCGTCCAAAGAGATAAAGTTACATAGGACTAAATTTGAATGGCACACTAACCAGTTTATCACTGGCATAAGACGAGGCGGTAAACTATCGTCATAGCACCGGAACGCTGCAGGATCTGCAGGATTACATTAACGCCGGCGAATTTCTCGACTGATTTAAATAGTGTTGCCGGGTGTAACTGGAAGCTTCTGTCACGGGTTAGGGTTTGTTTCAATCAGCTGATATCGTCATTACCCCTGAGAGACGATTGCGGGTTGCTAGGACACTTTCACTGACCCTTCACGAAACAGGCTGTTATTAACTAAACGTGCGTCCCTACATCAATCCTTGGACTAAACAGCAGTTTAGTTTGAAAGCGTCTTACTGAGTCATCACGTGATGAAAAATAAGAACGAATTGATATCAAAATTTAATTTTGAAAGCGCTGCAAAAAGACAACACCCGGAAACGGCGAAACAAAACCCCCGAGTTTTTCTTTCGGCTGAACGAAATAATGGATTGCATGGAAGACATTCCTATGAGTTTCGCAACTGTAAGGAAAGAAAGCTGTTGCGAAAAACAATCAAAGGCTTGTGCGTATGTATTGAAAAAGCTCAGAGGTCGAACAGAAATAAATGGAATAATTGAATAATGCAAAAGCAAAAAAGAAGAGAAAAAGACAAACTGCGCGAGTTTTCGCTTTGGTTAACTATCTCAATAAAAATGTGAAAATATTACAATTTTTTTGTAACACTTGTGATAGAGGCCCTTAGAATCCAACTTTCGAGACTTGCAAAGATCAATATAAAATTACTAACAAACATCTTTGTAAATGCTCGACGTTTGACGGCCTTCATTCAGCCAAACTTGTCGTGAGCTGCAAATTAAAGGATTCTCTGCTAGCGAAGTTTCCCAACGAACCCCGTCCTCTGGAGCTTTATTCGCCCCAAAGTGCTCTTCGCAACGACCGAGATAGTGCATCTTCTATCATTAATAATTATAATCTTGGGACCGATGTTGAAAAATCGTGAGCTCTAATTCGAAATCCGGTTTGAATTCATGCAGAAAATTAAACCGGAGATTTCAATTTGAATATTGCGAATTCCGCATGAAATATGCAAAACTCCCAGAAAAACCCCGTGCATGCATCTGTTTACGTATAGAGCTTTCGCCTTAAAGACCACAATCCCCGGCCACAAAAGCCATTAGGAATCGCAATAAATCAAATTATTTCAGTCCGGAACTTGCTGAAGCATATTGAAAATTTTTGCAGCTCATTGCTTTAGATCAAGCCGGAAAAATACTTTCGCAAATTTTGGACTCTCAAAATCTATCATCAAAACAAAATTAATAAATAAATATCCCCCATAATGTTATTCATTGCCTTTTTTCATTATTGCCGTAATTTTTACCGATGGTTTTTTATCATCACTAAATTATTCAAAGGATCATTTGACGTGTAATGTCTTTACGATTGATTGTACGATTTTTCGTTGCTAATGCACTAAATCCATTGTCGTTATTTGCTAGCACGATTAACATCGGAATTTTTTCACATAAATTTTTACAGTAATCAAGTTTTTAATGGCGGCTTATCACGTAAACTCCTGAAAATTTGTCGAAGAGAGGGAGAAAGACGGTAATTGCGCTGTTTGCCTTAATTACGGTTAATTTAAATTTGAAAACGGGGGAGATAAACATCGTGTTTTTCGTCGTAAAATAAAGAAAAATATGATGTCAACGAGAACTTATCAAGCGCGAAAACCACTTAATCCAGCACATGCAACCGTCAGGATTGAGGTAAATGTTGCGATCAAAGCAACTATTTTCAATTTCAATTAATGCAGGCAACATGTAGAGATTGTCAAATGCTGTTTATTACGTGACCAATTTTATGACGAACCACACTTTACTGTCCAGTGAATTATAACAATGAGTTTATGATATTGATTTTATCGATGTCGATGGTACGATGGTTGGAAGAGAATTTATTTAGAACTGACATCAATCCAATTTTCGTCTAATAACGCAATTATTGAAATTGAATGAAATGAAACGGACATGCGATAATTTTCAATATGGAATCCAGATCTATCGAAATAGACGAAAGCCAGATGACTTAAGAAATTAAGAATTTGATCTAAAGAGGCAATTTCGAGAATTTTTGAATTGCAAGCATCACATGATGATAATACTGCTGATTCACTTTGAAATGCATCAATCAAAATTTATTAATAAATAGGCTGCTAATGATATAAAAATGTCAGATAATCTTTTATCAGCTACTTACATATTTATCGAAAGCCGAAAGCAATTTTAAATTTTAAAAATTAAAATCTCTATTTTATGAGGCAAATCAAACATCTTTCAGTTGCAGAGTTTTTGTTCTTCTTTTGTCTTTCCATCTTTTTGCATTGATAAAATTGATCTGTGTTTTCATATAAAATTAAAAAAAAAATCATAGTAAAGATATAAAAGTTGACACAAACGTTAGAAAAAGATGGTGAACAGTCTCAAATAATATTGTCAGTGACAAATATTTCAAAGCTTAAGGCAAACGACTTTGCTATCACATGCGTTTTTTCTCAATGTACGCATTTTGACGTGCTGAGATTAGTTCTCTCATTTTAGATCACTGCATAAAAGGAGATGGAAAGGGTCAAGTGAAAGTAAATAACCCAGTCGATTTAAGTGGAATAACGTCGCGGGCAAGCATTAAATACGCAGCTGGTTCACAGTGGTAGGCTCCGCCTTAATCTAGTGTCGTATTCACCAAGTTACTATTTCACACGTTGTTACTTCATACCGAATAAAACGTGCTAATACAGGCTTGGTTTTTGCGCGGCAGTATGATGTCTCAAGACAATATTTATAATGTTTGACGCAAGATTATTTCTAGTATTCTGCAGAGTAATTGCACTACATCATCTCGAGCAGCCGTAAAGTGAGGCAGATGGGTATAACCCATTTTATAACTGTCGAACAGATAACGACAATAAGCAGCAAATTCGTATTTTCAAATTTGTAAAAAAACACGCATATTTTTAATAATATAATTAAATTTTTGTTTACAATATTTGATAACGAATGGCGCATGATAAAGTTTACACCAAACTGAAGTTAAATTGGACTATTAAAGTAAACATTGGTATTTTGTTCATACAACGTGCATGTTAACTTTCTTCAAAGTATCCAGCGCTGGAGTCTCTATCGTTACGTATCAGATATTATAAACAAAAGTCAGATATTCTTTACTTGTACGGAGCTTTCTTGAAAATACAAAATGTACTTCCTCTCTTTTCAATACGTGCCTCTGCTAATACAAACAATCACGTCAATGCATTTTGCTGACGTTCTACAATTACAAATGATACAGCGGAGACGTTCCTCTTAATAAAATATTTATTTGATAATCTGAAAATCCAAGGTGAGTACTACTAGTTTTATATTTCGAGAAGCAGTCAATACGCAATACACAGTCAACAATACCATTGGAATGTGACCAATAGGGTTGACTGTGTATTGTGTTGGGATCCAGTCTCCTCTTATAGGTAACTCAGCATGGGCGGAGCTTAGGAATAAAGCGGTTTATTTACGTAGCTACAGAGCATACTTTTTTATTTATTTATTTAAATATATTTAAATACGCCCAACAACTCTCCCGTAGAAAAATTGTCGCAGTCCGTAGACTGAAACGATATTATCCTGGCGACCTATCAACAAGATTTTAAATAGTCTCTCTGACTACCAAGGAGGTCGTCAATGGGCGCCTTCCTTCATCCCAATTTCAACTTTGTCATACAAATTACTTATTGTCTTTGTTTTGTTAGACAGATTGTAATTGTAAGGAGATATTAAAAAAAAAATTATTTAAAAATAAACGGCTTGATGTAAAAAAAGAATGTATTACGTATGTGTGGACGTTGTTTACGTCAAAATAAATAAAAAAATTAGTACGTTGTAATTTAAGAAGAAAGGAACCAGATATGATTTAATATGCCTCCAAATTAGTTATTTGACAAACAAGTTAAATAGTTTAGACAGGAGAAGCTTGGTGTTAAAAGTAGACAGAAACGCATCTTATCGGAGAAACAAAAATAGACTCAATAAAAGTGGAAGCGGTAAAGATAACTGTAATATGTAACCAAAATGCTAGAAAAAAAGAAAATAATGAAAGAGTCCCAGGTAAAGCAAAGTAATAAATGTAGAATTAGAGTAATAAATATATACCTAATGGAAGGAGTGGTGAGCCTCAGACAGCAAAAAGAGGGCAATAAGTGAGGGGTTAAAATAAAATAGGCAGAGCAAAATAGACAAAAAATAATAATAAAGATAAAGAATGCTAGATACTATTGAGCATAATATAAAGAAATAGATGAGCATGGTAGAGAAACAGAATTAAAATATTTAGATAAAAGACCAAAAAAAGAGAGAGACAGAACAAACATATTGGGTAAATGAAGAAAAAAAGTGTAAAATGAGGTAGGAGAGGCAGGAACAATTGTAAGTTTTTAGAGCAAATGAGAGGGAGAAGACGTAGATAAATACAGTAAAGTGGAAACGTGAGAACCACATCATAATTGCTTATGTGTTCAAATAGGATAGTAAATAGGAATTTACCTAGATAGTTTAACAGAAGCAGATTCTTTTTACCCATTTGTTATTATAAATGAAGACTTTGTAAATACAGATTTAAAACTCGCCAATTAAACAACAAAGAGAACTTTCTTTCCGTAATAAGAAGTGACTATACACTTGGGCTAATGAGGCTGAGCTGGATGGTGTTGGTTCTTGTACATTAGTTAAAAATGAGCACTTTCAAGTAATAACACCCTGTAGGTACGGCAACGAATCGCGTCGATTAGTTCAACCAGTATAAATAGCCGGACCACAATGAAGGCAAACAGGAATTCATCAATAACGCACGAGATATGACGTACAGAATACTTTTCAATATCCATGACGCGAAATGATAGCTTCAGAATTGGTGAAATAAAAAGCTGGCATTAAGCCATATTGCAACGTCATCACATCATTCATGCTTGTCCAGAGTTTTTTCTTTTTTGATCGAATCACGGTATCCGGCGCGCCACGTCAAATATTGAGCCTCCTAAAAAGTTGTCGCAGTCAATATTGCATCAAAATTGCTCCGGCTCTATCTAGATAACCAACAATGCTCGACTAGCGTTATTACTGAGTGAAGATTCTCGAGACGATCCAACGATATTTTAGTGGCAAGCGACGATTTTCGAGTCGGTTCATAAAATAGAAGTGGCGTGCTTCCAGAGGAACGTGGCAACTACACGAAAGCTCCCGGCTTAAGCTCGTTATACGTTTCGGGGTTTTCCATTCGATAAAGCCAACTTATTGGCGGCGGTTTCACCTACACATGTACCCCGAAAACCACCCGATCGACTCGACAATCTCTATATATCACTTTACAGGAAGCACATTCGATTTCCTGCTCTGCACTAATACCCAGTGCCGTCACTTCCCCCAATAATTTACTAATTGATTTCGTCGCGAAAGCACAGAATCGATGGTGGCCAACGAACAATTTCCTCCGTCATCATCGCGGGACTTCTCCGGAATATCATTAGAGCTCTCGCAAACAAGACTAATTTGAATATACGTGACTTTTATGGGTTCGAGAAAAATTACCCACTGGTTTGAATAAATTCTATAAAACCAACAAATCCAAGAAGCGTCATTTTTCAAATGCACAAACTCTTTTTAAATTCGACAAGCTTTGGTTTCTTGCTTCACTACGCTAACATCTTTTTTTGAATGTTGACGTGTTTTCTTTGCGATTCTTCCGGTTCACTCTTGTGCCATCACGATTACGTAACGATATTTCGTAAAAACCCCCAATATAACAAGATAACGTTTATTGCGTGAACCTGGAGACGAGGAGACGAAGCTCCCGGGCGAGGATCGTTTTTTTAATTGTGCTAAAATCCTGGCTTGCATCTGTTTGGAGTGTTGCCAAGATGTCCGCGAGGTCATTCCGCACCTAATCATATCGATTCATGCACTGTTATTGCCAGAGATCGAAATTACATCCCTGAAATGATTTATTGTTGGACAAAGAGGTTGAATGGCGCCCACTTTGATCTAAACGTGTTTCATTGTCGTTAAGCTCAAAGGCGTCCCCGTTTTATCGACGCATTTAAGGCCAAATCAAATTTGGACCGCAGACGCTGATGCCATTACCGGTTACTTTCAGGACGGGTGCAAAAAGTAATTAGCTAAATTTCAGATTTTATCTTGATCGATAGCGACTACGCTTCTGTTTCGGTAATTCGCGAGGATTTATTCAAATGGTTTCGGGCCAACGCGAAATAGTTCATTTAGTTAATCGCTTTGTATACCTGCAATAATAATTGGATCACATGTTTCACGGTATAGTAGCGAAATTGATTCTGCAACCACTCAAACTGTGTTTGTCAGAGCTGATGATTTGGTTTTAAGCGTTGGTTTTCATGCAAACATTTTTTACCGAAATTTGACTGTATTTTTCAGGTATTTCGCAATCAACTGGCTGAACAAAGCTCGAGCTCGATGTGCATTTATCGTAATGCAGCGTCGATGCCAACATTTCTGCAAAGTGCAGCTGAATTAAATCGGGATCGTCTAGCGACTTCTTTTTTTTTATAAGCGCTTTTAAGAGCCAGAAAGATTCTCCTACAAAACTATTGTAGTCCTACATTTATTTTTATCAATTTTCCTCATGCGATGCCGTGGGTTCAACCATCGTGAAATAATGAAATTTGCAATTGTAAGCATAAAGCTCCGTAGAGTTGTGCTTTAGATCATTACGGTGAAAGATTTGCTGAATAAGCTGTCAGATCAAAGGGTACAAAACTTCAAAGAAGCAAGCTTTACCAAATAAGTTATAATAAGATAAATGAAATAAAGCTATCAATGTATGTATCAAGTAGAGAAAGAAAAAAAAGATAGGTAAGTAAAGAATGCTAGAAACCAAGTAGATTAGAATTAATAAAAATAAAAGTAAAAAAATAGAAATTTCTAGAAAATAATTACCATTCTGCAGTGGCATTTAATAATGGAAAGAAGCAACTGCTATTACTCAACCTACCATTCAGCTTATTCCAACTATACATCCAGGATCAAGATCAGAGTCAAAATAGGCTATTAGATAAACTATTTTTATTTCCGTTCATTAGAAGTTTCACAAATAATTTTTATTCTTAGAAGCAACAAGACGAAGAAGGTAGATTAAGACACATCATAGGACAAAATAAGAAGCGTTAAAAATTTTTTCAATAAAATTAACCAATGTATTTACAGCAGTAAATAAATAGTTTTAAAATAACTTCAAAAATATGACTTCACTTAACCCATTATTCAATAAAATTTAAGTCATTTATGTATATATAATAGTTTTACAATTTATTGAAATAATTTACATTCTCAAGAGTGACAAAACGGAAAAGGTGAATTACAGTAAATGAGAGAAAAATGAAAGAAATTGCATAAACAAGATGTAATTAGACAAAGTAAAATAGAAAACAATCTTGAAGTATACTTGAAGGTCTGAATTGAGTGTCAGGACTATCAGATCAGTACCTCAATGTTATCTTGACCGTAAGAATTGCGTAAGACATAAAGATTTCTGTAAGCATAAACTTAACTTAAACATAATTTTTTTTAATAATGTTACATAAAAATGTTCTTGTGTATAATTTATGCTTAAAGTAACTTTTATGCTTTATATGATTTTTAGAACACCCGTTTATTTGTATTAACTAATTAAAGCTTTATTTGATTTTGATTAAGAAACGCTCTCTTAAGTATTTGTAAAAAAGGAATTTTTCAATCACATTATAAATCTGAAGCAAACAACTTATTAATTTTACTCAACCCCTTACTTAGTTGCGTTCAAACACTAGATCAAAGTCATGCCCTGAGTTCCATGTTTCATCAGTCCTTCGTCTTTTATCAAATTAGCATTTTTGCAACTTTAGAAAAATTGTTAAATTCATATTAATTAGATCTTAACTTATTTTTACAATTTTCACGATTTTTAAAATAATTTTTTTGCTCGGGAGAGATAAGCGAAGAAAATTAGTTAAAGTAGGAGTTAAAGACTAATAAAAAAATTAAAAAAACTTACGATATAATTAAACAATGTAAAACAGAGACAGTTTGAGTAACTCGCTCCTCCTACTCAATTCATTGGCGCTTTGACCGAATAGGTTAGAAAACAACTTTTTACCTTTGTTTTATAATTTCCGAATTTAGAATAAACGTAACCCGTAAGAATTAAGTGAAACGTAAAAATTAGAAAAAAAACAACTTATGAAGAATGTACGACACTCTTGCGTCATGCTTGAGTTATTTTGTTGTCTTATGTACCTAATTCGTACTCGTTATCAGCGAAATGTCATATCTACTTTAGGGCCGGTTTTACGAAAGTCGGATAATCATTGGAATAACTATTCCGGAATAAGGGCCGGTTTACATAGCAACAGTCCACAGTTTATACTTGGATTTATCCGATTTGATTTTCGTAAAAGCCCATTTATCCCGAGTTATTCCGGAATAGCTTTATACCTGGCATATTCTCCTTTCGTAAAACCGGCCCTAAAAGATTTTGACAGAAATCATAAAATCGATTGATTATTAAAATTGTCACACTGAAAATCTTGCTAGAGTTACGTCAGAACGTAACGAAGGATTCAGGACGTAGCTACTTACATATTTCAGTTCCAAAGAAACTTTGCCGCTTTATCAGGATTAATTCCTTTATCCCGCCTGTTAAAGATTTTGTTAGTAGGTAATTCCCATTTCAAAGTTAATTTATTTGTTATTCCCGGAAGTATTCATTTGAAAACAATTCATTCAGCAGGGACTTCTTTGTGCCAAATTATCAACATTATCATAATGAAACTCTCATGTACGTGGATAAGTAAGTGTAGCTAAAACAATTATTTATTCACTTGGACGCAAAGGAAAATAAATAAAAATGTCTAGAATATTTCCTTGTATGATTTCGTTACGATCAGGAACTCGAGGCAATTTATTAGGAGAGAAGCGAGAAACTTTCATGCAGCATCAGCGGCAATAATTTAGTACCGTTGCAAAATGTTAAGTATCATTAAATCATATTACCGGCTCGCTTCCCCAGCTACTGGAAGCTTTTCGCTCCCATTCAGAAGTCTCTTCGGCCCAACAAAATTTTCGTAAACGTATTATTTTTAACAGCGAAATTTGCGGTGGAGCTTTCAGGTATTGTTTTGTCACCGCAAAAACTCGTCCGAAGTCAGCAGCAAAACTATGCCGCCTTTCGGAACGGCAGGATCGAATTATTGTTTTCGCCTTTTCGAGGACCCGTCATTCACATTTCAGGAATCCGTTAATACTTGGCGAAATGGGAAATTCCTCAGCAAAAACGCCGAGTTTTCCATCCACCTTCTCTTTATGCCACTATTCCATGTTTTGACACGTCCTGCCCCACTACTTAAATAACCTTATACTAGGACAACAAAAAAGCGTTTCGTTCAATATAGGACGAAAAATTCCCTTTCAGCCGTATAGAGTTATTTAAGTAGTTGCTTCGCACCTTTTTCTCAACCCCCGAAATCAAGATAAACATTATTGGCGAATATCAGGCTTTATTTACCGGTGTGTGCCAAATTTTGAATTTGTTTCCGCGACGAGATAAACAAAAAGAATTGTTGAGTTTTAGGACAGGTTGTTAGAGTAGGTGTATTGTCGTAATTAATGGCGTTCTGTGAGAAGTTTCAAGGTCCATTTAACTGCATTCATCTTACTGTCAAAGATTCTGTATGGATTCGACGGCTGAAGAGAGGTCAACGGCGTTTTGCTGAGTGAAAAACAATTTTATCGATCGCCACCCCTGTCAGCACATAATTTATAATCAATGTTTGTTTAGTGGTGAAAAAATTACAGGGCCGGCACGCATGTGTGGGCGCAATTTGGGCGCGAGTCGATTTATCATCCAATTTTTATTTCGCTGCTGAATTAGACGCCCCTTTTAACCGCGACGTCTTCATTACGCGGAAAGCACCAAAAAGCTCGAAACTGGAAAACTCATCGCGCATTGAGACTGCATCAATGGGAAGCGGTGCGAAAATAATAGGGACGCAAATCCCAGATGGCACCCGAAATTCTATTTGGAAATATCAACTTTATTGCTTTGACTCAAATTGCAAAAATGCCTTATTAAAACCGAATATTTTTATTTGCAATAAAATGATCAAAAATTTCTTTCCAAAACTTTTGGCTTGAAGTCCAACATTGAGGCCTTAACATCGCGATTGCAAGTTAAGAAAACGACAGATCAGGATAAACTGAAGGTAGTTACAATCAAACGTACCTACAATAAAACGCCGAAGATGGATTTTAGTTTAGAGTTAGAGTGATACATTATGGGGAAAGAAGAATCTCTCGGGCAATTTTTGCGGCCTCGTCAACCTAAGTGCGCAAACTTTCCATGCCCTGCAACGTTATTTACGTTACAAGAAACTGCAATATCGGAAAAGTGCATCAGTAAATCACCCAGCAACTTATTCGGTTTTAAATTTTTTAACACAACTCTGCAAATTCGTGGATTTAGACCTTCATTCAAGCGTTATTTAATTGAAACTTTTCAATTTTAAATGAAGATCATTACTGATTCACCCCCAAAAAAGGCTCCGTGACCCATTTCCGGTGGATTTGGTTCCAACATTTAAAATTGGCACAAGTCGTTATCCACCGTGTAAAAATAAGTCTCGGCTACTCATTAGTTGAAATTGTTGTTTGGAATCGCGTCATAGTCGGGAATATTACAATATAATAAGTTATAAATGACGTACTTGTGCGCGGATACGGAAGTGCACCGTGGGCTGCTTTCCTGTCGCTGCGACTCCGAGAAAATGAACATGCTGTGACAAATAGGTCAGTTTCCCGCAGAATTGCACTTGGTGCTTTGAAACAAACGGTTTTACTGTACACAAACTTATGCGAGCTGCGGTGGGTGGTAAATTTACGTAATACGGAACTTCCACAATTTCGTTTAGCAGCTCGGATCTAACAAGTTAGCAACAACCGCTAGGTAATTGCTGCCAGTTCGAGTTATAACTATGTGCGGACCTCGGTTGGCCAGTCCAATTCTAAACAATTTTGTGTAAAAATTAGACAATGCAAGCGTCTTTTAATACCTCTTCTTAAATCAGTCGTTCCCTTTGATTGAAGTAGTATGTTGATTATGCAGTTATGCTTTTTACGACTTCTTGCTAATAAGATGGCACGCAGCGCAGAAATGGTGGAGGCGCCGGGTGACTCGCACTCTTCAAGCCATTAGTGCACGTATTATATTTTCTTTGTGGTTCTTTATTAAATCAAAGTAGGTATTGATTGGCTGCGCTATGTGTTAATAACGTAACTTGAACTATGAAATCTTCCTTCAGCTCAAATTTAAGGAAGCAAGTTCAAATTTACAATTATTGCTGGCGTTGACTGGTACGTTTTCATATATTTAATAAATCTAATCAAATAAATAATGCAGCAATCTTTAGGTGTATTTGAATACAAATTACGTAATGTAATTTAATGGAAGGGTAGTTAAATTTAAGCTATATCTTCGCGCTGGCCATTCCACGAGGTAATTAGCTTTGTAATGGGTTTTATGGATAATAGGTTAAGCTCACAGGTAAATTCAAACGTGCTTGCAACATTAAGCATGTTTTGACGTCGTACAATGACTGGCACTTTACGATATGTCGATTACTTGTGGCAATTTGAGATTTTATTAAGCGCTTAAGTGGAATCGGGGTAAAAACTAATATCGAATCAATAATGGGCCGCAAGAAAAAAACCGCAAAAACGTCCCAGCTGGAAATTTTAAATATCACAATTTGCAATTATTACTAATAATCTATTTTATTACTTAATGGGAGAAAATTCTTAGAAATGAAAAACAAAAATTAAAAGAATAGCGCAGTCCTTGGGCTTAAATTGAAAAAAACGGAACCAAGACCTTTCAATAGCTGAACAAGAAATAGAACAAGTTGTAAATAAAAAAATTTATAAAAAAGAAAAATAGGTAAGATTTAAAAAAATAATAATATGAAATGTTAGTAAGAACAATATGATGCGTAATAAAAAAGAAAAGGAAGTGGTTGCGTTATGACGATTTAACCATAAAAAAAATTGTAGTCAGAAGAGTTGAGAATGTACACCCAGCCAATTAAGTAATGCACAGGGGGTGCACAAATAATCTACATTTACCACATTATCATCCAGTATAACATAGAAAAAGTTGACAATTTTTGATTCTCTTTGCTTTTCTAATGTCTCCTATAAGTTTTTTTATGTTACACTTGATGATAACGTGTGAAAAGTAAATTATTTGCGCACCTTCTGCGCATTACTTAATTGGCCGGATGTACCTACAAGAACCTATACTCTGGTACGGAAATTTAAAAAGTGACTCGTTAATGTATGTTCACAATCTCTAAAAATCTGTAGCATCTGTTGTCAAGTTATATGCACAACCAATTTGCCGCATCATACACAACGTCCTTACTATTTAGCGTTCGCCTGCAACGCTCCAAATGATGCTGATGAGCCACTTTTTAAGTTTCCGTACCAGAGTATAGTAATCACAACCTGCATTTGCAATTATAGAAATGGCAGAAAACACGTACTTTTTTAGGAGCTGGGTAAAAAGATTCAGTGGTAGGTAAAAAATCGTTTAAGTAGGTAACACTGAATAGAGTGAAATAAAATAATTAGTGATTAGTGCCGAAAATGTCCCTTACAAATTAAATAGTTTTTCGCCATGTGAAAAGCATAGAGCATAACGTTTGTTATAATAGAGGCATGAAGTTACTGTAAATGAAAAAAAGAAAAAATGGAGAAAAGAGTTAAGATTGTACAAAAAAGAACGTTTATAAAAATAAACAAAAAGCAGGAAGGTAGTGCTACGTCGGCATCTGAGCTTAAATTATATAAAAAACATTGGTGAGATAACACAAAAATTGTACATGTGGGCTTTAAGAAGCTGGACAAGAGAAAGTGGTAGGTTAAAAATTGTTTGCAGAAGACCAATAACATTCAAAAAAGTAAAGAGGTAAATATCAAAAAATTGTAATAAGAAAGTGCTGATGGGATAAAACAATAAAAAATATATGACGACAGTGAAAGCTCATTGTGAAACGTATGGAGATATTATAGAATTAAGAAATTTGTAAACCGAATGAAGGAAAATGCAAAGGAGAATTTCTCTAAAACAAAGAACACTAACATAAAGCTATATTTTTATATTTGGCTAATAAGTAAGTGCATAAGTTCTGTTTGTATTCTAGGTATTGTCATTCTAATTCTTCCTATAAAAAAATTGTCATCTATGAATTTCAAGTAACATTTTTTCTTTTAGCAGCATCTTATTGCTTATTCTATCTCTACATTTTTCTTAAAGAAGGAAAATCCCACTTTTTCTTGTCGAATTTATTTCTGTTTTGCAAATGAAGACTAGATAAAAGTACCATATTGCTAATGATCATTTAAAGTTTACATGTAAGTTTGTCATTCAATAGAAGCTAATAATTTGGAAGACATAATATATGAATGTTTTTCTTCTTACTAACAGTCCTGAGAGTTATACAATGGTAGAAAAATCTCTTTATTTTTAGTCTTCTACTAATGAAGATTGAAACTTATCAAAATAAAGAGTTCTCATTTGTTAACTTTTGTAGTTATGCCTTTAAGAATTATATACCTACAGTCGGTCTCAAGAAAGAACTTTCGCCACAAATTGCCGAGTTACGCATAACGTTATTAGCATTAACTATACGTTGAACAGAGACATTTTAGAACTTAGAGTCGCACTTACGTTGTAATCCTAAAAAACGTGATAATGACAAAGCCCACTAGCAATTGGGCGCGTTTTGTGAATGACAGTTGTCTGCCCCTTGACACTTGTTACAGGAGTATATCAAATGAAAAATATATCAATGCTTGGACTCGCTTGCTGTGAAGCAGCTTTAAGAGTAACTTCTCTGCTGTATCATTTGTGATTGTAAAACGTCCTCAAAATGGATTCACGTCATGGTTTGTATTAGCAGGGGCACGTATTAAAAGGTGAGAAACTGCTTTTCGTATTTCCAAGAAAGCTCCGTACAAGTAAAGAATATCTGATTTTTGTTTTTAAGATCTGATACGTAACGATAGAGACTCCAACGCTAGATACTTTGAGGAAAGTTAACATGCACGTTAATATGAACAAAATACGCATGTTTACTTTAACAATAACTAAATATGCAATTTGACTTCAGTTTGCTGTAAACCACATCATGCCCCATTCCTTATCAAATATCCTAAACAACATCTTAATTATATTGCTAAAAATATGCGTGTTTTTTGTCAAATTTGAAAATCCGAATTTGGTGCTTATTGTCGTTCTCTGTTTGACAGTCATAAAATGGGCTATACCCATCTGTCTCATTTTACGGCTGCTTGTGATGTAGTGCAAGTACTCTGCAGAATACTAAAAATTATCTCGCGTCAAACATTATAAATAATGTCTTGAGACATTATACTGGCGCGCGAAAATCAGGACTGTATTAACACGTTTCATTCAGTATGAAGTAACAACGTGTAAAGCAGTAGACTCCTGAATACGATACTGGATTGAGGAGGAGCGTACCACTGTGGACCAGCTGCGTACTCAATGCATGCGCGCGGCGTTATTTAATTGCACTTGACTCATTCCATTTCCTTTTATGTAGTGATCTAAACAGAAAAAACTAATCTCTGCACGTCAAAATGCATATAGTGAGAAAACACGCATGTGATAGCGGAGACGTTTGCCTTACGGCAAATTTAAACCAATTTTATCCGCCAATAGTACGAATCCATCGCCTCGAGTTACTGTGTTGCGCCCGAAAGGTTGAAGAAACGGTATTTCCAAAACTACAAGTTTTGGAGGAAAGATATCTAAAAATTTTTAATTTGACCATGAGAGGTACAATAAATTCAAAATTCCAGAAAATTGTCTTCTCTTTGACTGAACAAGGTTTAGCAAGTTTTTGATAATGAATAAAAATTGATTAAAAATAATTTGTCTAAAATGCATAATTCTAATTTCTCTTGCAGATCTTGTGTTTCTCGTGGTCTTAACTGACTACACTAATAATTTCAAGTCGAGTCATTAATTTCAATTTAAGTTAACTACAGATGATGAACAGTTATCTGTTAGTTTTGCCGCCAACTGTAATATGCCGAATCTCCATCAGTAGAGAGAATAAGCTACATTAAGGCTAATTATTGAACGAGATGGAGGAGCAGATTTTTCATAAAATAACATTTCGTTTGCCTTAATTATTATGATACTGTTATCCCTAAATTACTAAAAAGTTGCTAATTAAGTTAATAAAGTTACGCTAAATTAATTATCCCTAAACAAGTAATCCCCCCGTTTGTCGAAATTTGGCAACAACAATTTTGTTTTGCCTACATTTAACAGCTTCAAACAGCCAGAATTTCACATTTAGAATAGTTTTAATAAATAATTAAACCACCCTCAAAACCCGGCAGACCTGGTAATTGACATATTTTATTAATTTTAAAAATTTTAGCAAAAGCATTCTTGCAGCGGTTGCAACGCTCTGTTATTTTTCTCTCTGCTACTTAAATTTTCAATTTTTTTGCAACCAAACTCCGTCTTTAACGGAGATTAGAAGCAATTGCGTTAATGATTTACTGCAGTATTGATTAGATTGGTAAAAGTTTTTGAATCAAACTTGCTAATTGCTGGATTGGCAGCTAAAAGAAAATAATCAATAAGGAGCTTATAGAAAAATGCGGCATTTCTTGCATTTTCCTCTCTATTGATCTAGCTGTTGCAGATGCAGATACATTAAATAAAAAGCAAATATTACCTGCAGCTTTCCCGCTGGTGGCGAGACGACAAGAAAGATCCTCATGGTGGCTTTGAGGAAATCGTCCTGCTTCAGTCCCCTCTCTTCCTTCTTCGACCTACCCTTACCCTTACTAAAATTAAGACTAGATTTAAGTGTTTTGTCACTGTCTTTCGTTTTGTCACTCTTTCGAACACCTTTTTGTTGTTCTCCCGGCTTTGGAGCCGCTAGCGAGTCAACATGTTTTACGGAAACACTCTTGGATTTATCTTTAAATGTGAGAGATTTAAACAGATCGGTCTTGGTTTCGCCAATGCTCTTCTGCTTTGTGAGAGGTTGTTTGACGTTGTCGCTTCTCTTCTCATCTGTACTCTTCTCGCGCTTGAAGAGGTTCTGGGTTAAGGAATTCTTTCGAGACAGCGACTCTCGCGCGGTTTGACCGGAAGGAGATTGGTCTGCACCACCGGAACTCGAAGCATGTCTTTGCACCTTCCTGCGGATGGATCCGACAAATTTTCGCCACTCCTGGTGTCCCTCAGACGTCGAGTTCGAATCCTTGTCGATGGTTAGGCTTTCGCGGGCTATTTTCAGCGGTTTCGAAGAGAATAACTTCACTATGTTGAACAGGTTTTTTGCCAAGAGGCTTTTACGTAGATGCCGACATGGCCGGCTCTTTTCACTTACACCTATTTTTCTTATTGTCCAAATATATTAACAACTAGTTTTTATTTACAGTAAGCGCATCTGCTTTTCGTCGAAATATTAAACTGCAAAATTGACGGTGTTAAAGGCGACAGAATCACGTTTCCAACACTTGGTGACAGATATTGCAAGTTACGCCCTGGAGACTCAACTTCACCCCGATGCCCGGCTCTAGCCGCGTCTGTTTCAAATTAAATTACATTGTCTCGTAATTTACGGCATTATTATTGAACCTCATCGCATAATAAAACCCAATATTCGCAACCCCGACGATTTTCCCAAATCCGCTAAACAACATTAAAGCAGGCTCTAATGTTGCGTTATTAACAGCCCTCCGCGGCAATTAACGTGAATTTTTGCCCCAGGATTTGATCGAAACTAGCAAATCGCTTAATCCGACCAAATTTACAGCACCTGCAAGCCATCTATCAATCAGCCATAATTTCCCACGGTCCTGATAAATTACCTGAAAAGTACCGCAACATTTGTCGACGTAGCTCGCCATATATCAACAATTACAACGAATTGCCTCAACTTCTTTATTTCCGGCGGAAATTAATAGTTGTGCTTTAATTAAACCGATGTTAAGTCGCATATGTGACGGAAAGAATTTTCATTAATTTAGTTGCTGCCGGTGCAGTTTGGCCGCGTTTGAAATGATTACTTACTTCATTTCCCGAATTTTCCCCGAAACACACGACGTGAGCTTGAATTTATCTCGCGGGCAACGTTAAAGAGGCGTCCGCAAAACAGCGATTTCCTAAAATTATTACAACAGATCCACAGTTTCCTAATTTATAAGACAAATATTGATTGCACGTTCTCGGGGGGATTTAGCAAATTAAGTTCGAGGAAGAACCATCAAGGGTTTATCGAAACTCGAGAAACATTGATGAAGATGTTTCTATAAATAATTTAGTTAGTAATTTAACGACGAATGGCGTATAGTAAAGTTTTAGTTTGATTATCTGGGGATATTTTGTCCGTACTCTTAATCCATGAATATATGTAGAAGTCAGAAACCCAAACAGAAATGTCGACAAGGAGAAAAGTATTAGCGCAATAGCAAAGAAGATTTAAAAAACGCTATGATACAGAAAGCCATTTTACTTTTTAATCAAGAAATTTTAAATATAACATAAAAAATTATATAATATCATTAAAATAACACAACTCTAACTACGTTACAATTTTCATTACATTCGACAACGAACTGCAGATTTAAAATGTACCTTTAGCTAAATTTTTGGCAAGTATTGGAGATATTGCGAAAGAAAATTTACTTCGATTTTTACATGATCAAATTCTATAATTCGTAAGTCAAATCATCATCATCTTAAATAAGACGATTAAAACTATATAGCAATATAATAGAAATTTAAAATGAAAATGATATACATAATTTTAAATACGAGAATTAAAATTTTATTGGCGTTCGCATGTTATCTGCATGCCTCGATCGCATAGTTGAATTATAATTCGTTAAATTCTTATTTGACTCTAGACTTTTTCGAAAAATTAAATTGCTCTTAAAAGACATTAAATAACATTTGACGGAATAAAAATTTAATTTATTGAAAAAAAATCTGATTGGAATTATTTTGCAACATGCATTTTTTTTCAATGCAAAAAAATATTTATTTACTTTCTATGATGTTTAATTTAATTTCTTGATTAAAAAGTAAAATGGTTTGCCATACTTTGATGTGTTTAAAATATAAAGTAAAAAGGGAAAAGAACGTCATGATTAGTAGTTGGTAAAACTGGTCACTTTCGCCCGGCGCATTCACCAATTTGACGCGTCAATTAGATGATGTAATTTCCTCATTTATTATAATTAACTTAGCTGCACATCATCGCTACACTATATGTATTAGTTTAATGTCTAGTTATGAAATATAATATTTTTTGAAAATTAATTGTTGAAAGAAACACCGCACATTGAAAACACATGGCATTTATTGACAAATTGTTCATACCAAAATAAGCAAAAATTGCAGTTAAATAGAACCGTGTAAATCATCAAAAGTTAAAAAATATTTAATAGCATCAACCTAAGATTTTTGCGGCAACTTTCCGATCATTCTGTGAGGTAGGGAATCAAGGCCGGCTAACCGATTGATCAAAAACAACAAGGATCAACTGCTTGGTCATTGTTCCAACTAACATCTTAAAATGAGGTTCTTTAAAAAGTATAATATAATTTGAATAAGATAATTCTGAAGATTAAAAAACTGTTGCTCGACAATGAGAGATGAGTCACTATTATCGGCAAACCAAACATTCATTGTTGAAATAACACAAAAGAACAATAATACAGTAAAGCAAAAATAAAAAAGATAGATAACAAAGAAACCCATTCCAAGTGAAAAAATATATTCAAAAATTTTCTAAAGTAAGACGGAGAGAATTAAAAAATTGACAACTTCTTCTTAAAATGACTATGACCATTTCTCTTTATGCAGTTAGGACTTATTTCACGGCGACACACTTAGTTCAAATGTTATAATCCTTTAAGTACCTAGCTCTTTATCTATAAGAACTTTCCAAAAGTTCATCAACAAGTGAAAATTTTTTACTGCCAAAAACTTCAGACAAATGCTCATATTCAAAGCTCGTTAACAAAGGCATAGATTTTGTTCATTTTGTTGTTTTAAGCATCTTCTCTAAACAAAATCTGCGAACTGGAGTAAGTCGATAAATGCCAAAGAAACCAGACATCGTAATATAAAAATTCATAGAGAATTAACAAGTAAAATTAGAAATGTATTTTTCTTTTTTTTAAGAATATAGTCACCTTATCCCAAGCTGCTAAAAACGATACTTTAAACTTATGATTTTTTCTTTAAAACTCTTGTCCACAGACAATTTTAGAAAACCCATTGACGCGCGAGAAACTATCTCTACGCAGATCTAGTTAGAAAATAGTTATGATCATTAGCAGAGGGGTTATTATGATTTTTTTATGTAGTTTTCATAAAAATATCAAAATTAGAAATCGATAAATAATAATAATAAGTCAAGTAAAAAAGAATCACAATACCTACTAAGATTCACAATGAATTAACAAATAAAATAAAACAAATGGTAATTTTCTTCTAAGTGGACCATAATTATCTCTTTCTACGAAGCTGAGAATGATTTTAGTACATACAAAAATTAGTTCAGAACTTATGACTTATGATTTTATGATGCAAATAATTTTTTCAAAACATTTTGAACAAATTTTAAGAAGTTTGCAAATGATGTGGGAACTCTAGTAAAGATCACTTAATATACAAATTCGTAATAAATTAACAAATAAAATTAGAAAAACGCTTTGTGCATTTGTGAGAAAATTGGAAAACTAAGATTAATTTGTGAAAAAATAACAGATACAAAATACTAGACAGAAATAAGAAAGAATCGTTGATGATAAAATATATTATATTAGTAAAGTTACAGGGTTCACACAGTATTTTTTCTTCTTTGGTTCTATAATAAAGCTATTACGACACCCAAAACAGTGCTGTAATAGCTTTTTGGGTTTCGTAATCGCAATAACGCAATTTGCTTTTTTAGGTTGTGATTTAAAACAAAAAATAAACATCAAAACAAAACAATTCACGAGTAATTTAGAATCTGACATTTACCTAATCTTGGTAAGTAATACCAACCACGACCAAATTCCCAAAATTTTAAAATTGCGATTTTTTATTTAAAATTGATCCAAAGTAGAAAGAATAGTATAAAGAACTCGTTCATAAGGCAATTTTGGCACTCGTCTATTACAAAATTTGCCGCTACGCGGCTCGTTTTCTAAACTTTGACTCGTGCCATAAAATGTGCCTTATGTTAATCGCTTTTTAATGTACTATTTGACAGCAGCTAACTTTGTGACAGTACCAGAAATCATAAAATAAAAGTTGACTCAAAAACACGTCTTAAACTAATATAGAAATAAATGAACAATGTTCTTTCTATAATTAAAAAGGAAAGCATGCGAGCTTCCATCTTATAAGCATCAGGCGCTAATTACTGAAACAATTTTAAAACCGTATTCTTTTTCAAATCAAATTAACGTAAAGACTACCCGTGATTTTTTGATAGAATTTTTTCAGGCAGTTTTACTTTCTTATAATTTTTTTCCATTTTTTTAGTTTTCATTTTATTTAATATAAAAGTAAAGGTCAGCGTAGTTACTTGGACAAACTTCCTGAACAGCTCATAACTTGTACTTGTAATCTTTGTTATTAACGAATTAACATTAACTAAAACCTATTAGCAATTCCGTCGAAATTCCAGTCGGCAACCCGAACATTCGACACAACTAAAGAAATCACTGATCCTCTACCCAAAATTGCTTAAACGCCGCCATTTCCCATTATCGTTGACATTCGAGTTAATTAACGATTATTTCGCGGTCCTCTGCCTCTTCGAGATCCGCAGCGATCTTGAGTTGAAAACTTTTCCAACTGACGATAATAGTGTCATCAAAACTCACGTTCGTGACTTGAAACCTAAAAACGGGTCTTCTGTTCCAACGGAAAAATTACAAAATCAGACATCAATTTTAACCGAAAAACCAATTTGGTTGATAAAGAAAAGCGTAGCAAAAATAACGAGTCTAACCGAAAAATTGTGCAAGGCAACAACATAAGTTGCGTGACGCCTCATCTTGAAATTAGGGGCGAGGACAAGACTACTTGCATATTTTAAAGGGTGACATGAGGATTTATTGTGGACGTATTAAATTTACGGCTGCGGCGATGATGCTCGTTTCTGTCCTTTTTTAATCCTAATTGAGTTTCGACAATGACATTTTGTTTTCAAGGCAAAACCGTAAAGTTAAGCTCAGCACGTCGGCAATAACGCAAAAAGCGCGCTATAATGCGCCGAATTACACCCCGAAAATCACGAGGTAAGTAAACGGTTTTATCGCCGTTCCTCGAAAAGGCAAGATAAATTGTATTTGTGCATTATTTTCCAGGAAAACCATTGTTGATGGCCCCGATAAAAGCCGGCAACTGCTCGCAAATGAAAATTTCGGTCGACTTTAACGCGACTCTATTTCTGCAATTACGGCAATGAAACCCTCATTAATTCTGCGCTCGAGGTGCAAGAGGAGGCTGGAGCAGGCACACCCCTGCAAAATACTCCATGTATCAGCTAGAAAATTAATCGGGCACTTGATTGCCATTAGCGCAACTTCAAGGCTTTCAACCAAATTTTGATTAAACACGTATCATTCAGAAAATCAAGCAAGCACCTGATTGCGACTAGAAGATTGTCAATAATATTTAACCTGCTTTTTAGCAATTTTTAATTTAAACTTTTGGCTAAAATATAAAGTGTAACTGCCAATTCAGGAACAAATAGATATGTGCTGAAACTAGAGTAGTTGTCTTCGCACTTGATTTTGTTTTGTAACTGCACTTAGCATCTGCTGTTAGAGTACTCCCTGTACTTGTGTTTAATACGAAGTTTCAAAAGGCTGCATCGTAGGAATCAATAAGGTCAAATATTACATTACACCACGGCTCTTTGTGGCACACTTAAGTCCTCAAGGGTCGCATTGAACATGGGCTTTGTACTCAACGAATTTTGCAGAAAGCGAATCTATTGACTGTCATGAGTGTCAATCTTTATAAAATATGTTTTCTAGACCTCCCTCCGGCAATATGCGAGTCTTGTCTAGAAATCGATCAATTTCAGCCTCGACTTGATTCGTTGAATTTAAAGTAAAATAATTTTTCATAAATGTCGTCGTCCGCGCTCGCTCTCCTCAATTTCTTCAACATGTTTCAGTGCTGATATAAACAAATATGACTTTAATAACAATAAAACGGAACAGCACGTCGGTGATTTGCTTTTCTTGTATGAAACGTTCGCCGTAAAATCTTTTCGAGCAACCGTCTAAAAGCTCGACCGGAAGTGGGGTCGTTCCAACACCCAACAATCATGCTACAATAACAATAATTTTACTCACATTTCCCAAGGTAGTTACAAAGCGGGCTTCGAAATTAACAATAAAACACTAGGCTGCCTCGAGCTTTATCGAAACCACAAACTTATTTTCCTTATGTCTAAAATCGATTTCTTATCAACCAATTTCAGACTGGCGAGTATAATTAAATTTTTCGCTATTTCCCGAAAACCCGATATCACCGCCTGAAAAAGCAACCCTATTGTGTCCGCCTCCCTTAACCAAATTACGACCTATCATTCCGTCTAAAATTAGATCGGTTGCCTTTTCGTCAGCCGAATCGATAAGTTATCGCGATGCATCCTCGTTGAATTATGAAATGCATCAAGCTTAATTGACGGAATCAAAAACTCGAACGCATCAATTCGTCAAGTTGCGACATAAATCAATGGCGGGTTTTCCATTCGAACACGAGCCGTTTCGTTAAAAATGTGGTGCTTGCAATTGTGAAAACAGTTGGCTTGGACCGGCCTCATTAGCAACATACATAAAATTATCGAGACAAAATAAAAACGACGCTTTCGCCCGTAACGACGTCTTCCTCATTAATTTCGCATTCGTACCGCAATTTTATTTCGGACGTTTAACTACGCGTTCGGGCGGACGCTAGCGACGTCGTTAAACCAAAATAGAGGAGGAAGTTTATATGTGGCCGGCTAAGAGCGGACAGTTTAGGAAGCGCCGAAGGGGCGGATATCGGGGTGGCATCGATGCCTCACAAAGAAGCAAAGAATTTCCTTAGAACCAGACCAAAGGGCGAAAGTGAAAGTTGTAAGCGAGTAAAGACTTGCAAGTTGCAACTGAAAGTTAACCTAAGTCCAAAGGTTGCATTTAGGGGTTAATCACTAAAGGGGTTGTAAGGCGAGCTTGCAGAATTTCTTACAATCCTAACTACGCTAGATAAAATTGGTTTCCAGAAAGATGTAATCGTAAGGAGCGATCCGTCCTGCTAGCAAAACAGCTTCTTTGCGAAGTATATGCAGAAGCGCTTCCAGCGGGACAAGCGGTTGCACGTTATCATTAAGGAAGTTGATCTATGAGTTTTAACTTTTCTTGACGACAGTTACGGTTTCGTCATGAAGCTGGTTGAATAAAGAATTTAGCAAAACACTCATCAATTATGGTCGATTTGAATCGGAATTTTAAGTAATTTCAGTCTAATTAAAAGACCCAATTATTTCCACGTAAAAGGTTCGACCATAAAGCCTTTATCGTAATGGGGAAGTTGCTAGAGTAAGAGTAGCCTCTTTCTTTGCTTTGTTATTACGTTTGAAGTTTAAGACATACTGCGCATAACGGGCAGATCATGGTTGAAAACTAACCAGCTACTTACTTCTTGTACTTGGTCTTGTTATTAAGAATCTTAATAATTCTTCGTTGACGACATTTTCCGTGGGGGTGGAAACGACAATGTTTCTTAATTAAAATTGTCTGATTTAAATTGGAAGTATTGTGGGGTAGTCGCGGGAATGTATTAAAATTCCTGGCAAAATTAACTTCCAGGGGTAAGCTACTGGAGCCAGATGTTGCCGATAAAGTTATACCAAGTTATCAACCCCCTTGTTGTGGACTTCGCCAAACAAAGGCAGGTTACCGACCACTCCCACACTAACTCACGTTTTGTTTACTCGATCGTAATCGGCAAAATTGAAGCAATTTTGTTAAAAATTTAGCAATTTTTAGGGGATGAAAAAAGTTAACCTATTAGTCCCTAACAAATTTTTTAAAGACAGTTTCTAAAAAATAAATTGTGTGGAAAACTTGTCAACATTTACAGAAGCTTGGACGCAGTAATCTTGATGAATACAATTTTCCGCAGCAAACTGTTCAGATTTTCATATTTTTGTAGGCCCGCTAGTAGAAGCTAAAAGTAACTAGACAATCTGATGTTACTGGCGCAACTTCGTAACAAGATCTGAGTTTCAGCCCGGTGGAAATTGCGCGCTTTGCCGGTGTAAATTTCGTAATTTCCGAAAGCTTGACACTTAGCAGTCTGGAGTCGCGAGGATAGAAACCAAATTGGCCAATTCCTAATATTGTTATAAAACATCCTGAGATCGCTCAACCCTTACTTCGCCGTAGCTGTCGGGCCTTAGAACGTTTTAATTATCAGAAGTCGGATAGGGGATAAGGACCCGATCTCGGGGGAGTAAACAAGATAATTAGAGCGATGAATTTGGAGTCGTCGATACCAACGTAATTAAATTTCCCCCAAAACCGCCGGTAAATCCGTAACAACAATAAACAAAGTTCGTCAGAAACTCGACCTCGACCAACACTACCCGAAGAACAACACGACGACTTACTTGGCCGGACGTTGTTTCCACGATAAATAAAATCGTTTTACAATAACAAATTCATGAAGTTATCGACCAAACGGTGGTGTTGACCTGAGTACAATGTAAATTGATTGGGGCAGGTCGGGTTTGCAGCTTTGCCGGATCCATTTCCGAATTTATTTCGGTGGATTAATGGTCGTTTTGGCGTTGTAAAGAGATGGTATTGAGCGAAAGGGAGGAACGGGTTAATTAATTGCGACCTTTACAGCTGTTTGGACCAACTGCAGTTAAAATTTTAACTTTGTGGTTTAAACTTAACCTACAGTTAATTTACTAACCCCGTTGCACCACCGCTTAACTGGCAGTTAATTCTCGTTTAACTAACCTAACTGACAATTAGATTTAAACAACAGTTTGTTAAACTTAAACGTTATTGCCGACTGGTGCGAACGACCATAAATAATACCGGGAGTATGGTAATTCGCCTAATTTACGCTCGCGCGTGGATGTGTCACATAGAAACTATTATTAATTTTTGTTGCAACTAGAAGCCAAACGTTGCATGTAGTGTACGTAGTTTGGAAAAGTTTGTCGAGTCACAGCTTTCAAATAGAGTGCAGCCGAATGGTGTCTAGCAAACGAAGAAATCAATTGGACAAAGTTTTCAGGAGCGGAAATCTCGCGTCGCATTTCATACCAATATTGAAATGGGTACTCGTAATTAAAGGGATTTCCTGAAAATCTATCGTTTTCAAAAGGAGCACTGAAAATTTCGCTTTGTTATGAGGCAACTAAGTCCTTCAGAGATCAAACAATAATTCGCGACTTTGTTCGAGAAAATGTAATAAGGTATCAACTCTGTTGTTGAATTCTCTTCCCTCTACTAATGGGTTAGAGGGCTTACTTTATGGCATTAATTCATTTAAATCTTCAAGTTCTACTCGTATACACAATAAACAAATTTTAAAATCTATATTAGTAATAATTTGTTTATAGATATCTAGTATTTCTAAGGCAAAGTATAAAGAGATCTTTGAAAGAAAAAAATACTCTAACAAGTTCAGAATATTCAGAATTTAATTGCTTTGAAAACCATTTTAATTACAAAGTTAATTTTTATGTCGTGTAAAATCAACAAAAATGATATTTTTGTTAATCTTATATTTGTATATAATTATATTGTAATATATTTTAAAAAAGGAGACAAGACTAGAAGAAAGATTAAGAAAAGCATAATAAACACAGAGAGTCTGGGAAAAAAGACTTAAAAACTGAGGAAAAGGTAATTAAAGACTGGGAATGAGAGAGTGAAGAACTGGGAAGATAGATCCTGGAAATTAGAATCACAAAATATTTCTTTCCTGTCAAAAAGAATTAGGGCGCTCGTACAAACCTTAGCAAAGTAGGAATCAAATTTGTCGTGGATTAAGAGTAATTTTCACCTTTTTCGATTTCAGCTAGTTATTGGCTTCCCATCTTTAAAGGTAAGTTTGGTTTAATTTGATCCCAGAATTGTATAGTTAGTAGCTCTGTTTACACGGAATTTGGGCCACTCTGTATTTACACCAATCGAAACAATCCGCGAAAATAGTTTCTGACTTCAATGTGAGGATTGGTTGGTACCCACTGCTGATAAATTGCACCCTTGCATGAAGTTTTGGCGGTGTACCACTACGTACAACAATTTAACGATTGTTGGATGCAAGTGCTTGTGATTTTATGTCCCGCTCGTGATGATATTATAGAAAAAAACTCCCCAGCGCGGCCCATTACGAAACAAAGTTGGACAAAGTGTACACTTTACAATTCCCAAGTGTTGAAACCCCCCTGTTTATATTACCCGTCCAATTCGTTAAAGAACGCCATAAATTTATATGTAGGTACCCACCCCAGAAAGCAATACTTCAAACTTTTATTTCGCCAATAAAACCCGGAACGACGCGAAAGCCGCGTCTACACGGACAACTTTTTCTATAAATTACCGCAACAATTAATTAACGAATCGCCAGCCCGTCCCTGCCAACCCCTAATTTTAGTTTGTGGTCTTCGCCAATTAGCGATAAAATCCTGAAGTTTTTTTTCAGCAATTGCGATTGTTTCCGAGAAAAACGTCTTAGGTATCGATTCGGTAAATGTTTACGTTACGCATGGGAAACTTAATATTGGTCTTCGAACTCTAAATCGTAATTCCTCATTAAAACGACAAAAACATATTGCGATAAATATAGGTAGATAATTTTTCATAAGTTGGGTAAGTGGCATCGTCAATCATTGTAAAACTTTCGTATTTTTTTATACTATTAGTCTGAAAGAATTTGCGAGCAATTTTCATGCAAACCTGAAGCAGATTTAAAGCTTTATTAGAGCGTGTAATAAAAACCTGAAAGTGGTTGTGCAGAAAGAACCGAACGTCTGTTTACTAATTCTGGCGATATTTCAACTAAAGCATAAACTTATTACTAAGAAAATATCTTTTATAATTAGTTACATACAACTGAACAACGGCCAAGTGTAAATTTAGACCAAGACAAGACTTTCGCAATGTCGGACAAAAATCAATCAATACGAGCCAGAGACGGCTGGCATTTGCAAAATGTCATCAGAAGGCGATCAATTTTTCAGAAAATTAATCATTTTAGGGAATCGTGATAAGAGGGACACCCACATCATTGAAAGACGATATAACTTGGATTGCGTAGTCGCCTTAGAGAAAACGTTGACATTAGAAGTGATGACTGAGAGAATCTTCTTCTGGCTAAAGTAGCGAGTTCCGACTTTATTAATTTCTTCTAACTATAGTCTTCCAGACAACAATAATAGCAGCAGATTTAACAGTTTATTTTTCATGTTATTTTTCGCAAGCTGTGGAAGATCTAATAGCAAGCTGTACAGGTCTCCAGTAAGTAATTACCAATTGTAATAGCAACTCCCATTTTAATTATTTGGCAATTATAGTTGGTAACACTCATTGGCGAAGATAAATGCCGTAACCAAGCCCAAAATTTTGTTACATTATAGTATGTAATTCCTTATTTAGGTACTTCTGAAAAATATTTTTAAAAGTTTACATCCAGACCTCTAGTTCTAAAAAATTTTAAAATATAGAAATTCGTTATTCTACTAGATGCTGCGACAAATATTTATAAAATGTTCCTATTTTTTAATTCCTAAAATTGTCAAAAGGAGTGGATCTGCTTGATTATTTCTGAGCATTCGAGTGGAATCCTGAGTAATAAAGTTCTCTTATTAAATGTTACAAAGTTAGTTTGTAACGGTTTATGGGAGAATGTTTGTCCTAAGCTGTCTGCATGTAATTTTTAAATCAATATAGCGGTAGAATAAGCTTTCAGAAGCTGCATCTTATTGACTCTGCAAGAACTTGCTATAAATTATGTTCGAACCAAACTTTTTTTATAGCTCTTTAGGGACGCCGTGCACATTTTCATTCTTGTCCCGGCACAATGAAAAGATATGAATTAATTGATAAAATTTTATCCTTCAGCATTTTCAATAAAAGCCTGAATCTTTCATGATATTATATTACAGAAGCTTTGTTACAGGAGTAGCCAGTGATGTAGATTGATACCGACTTACTAGCACTAATGAGGCTTGCAAAATACCTGAAGTAACAACCATGTTTGCGTATCACAGTAACGTTAAGAAATCTGTCATTCATGTAAAGGCGACATTAAATATGGTTCCAAAACTATATTAAAATTTTTTTTCTACTGTAATGAATTGTGAGGAGACAACTGCTGCATCTAAGAAATGTTATCGTATGTGTAATGTTATTGTTTTTATCTCTTACAAAAAACAGGAATATGTGAAGGCCGGGGTTAGCGGTCCGCAGGACCCATTACAAATATGTGCGGAGCAATATGACAATCACTATTCGTCCGAACATTATTGCGGACAAAATATCCGATCGCATGGACGTGGCGGAACCGTTTGGTTGCGTACCTACCTATTTGTGTATTAATTTTTAGTTTACGTTGCCAGAAATGTCTAAAAAAGATATGGCAATTGTCTAGTTTAAAGCCTTCTTTAGTTATCAAAAAATTTTTGGTAAAAATGTTAGAAAAATGCTTATTTTAGCATATTCTATAAAATGAAAATGCAAAAATAGTTCTTTTTACAAGAGAGCAAGAAAAAGCATAGGAAAAAGTACAGAGGATAGACAATTCATAAATTTTGTGTCCTCACCTTTCCCCATGCTGTTCTTTGTCCTAAGACATTTATAAAAAAAGTACATATTTCCGCATCTCCATTTTTATAGAATATGCTAAAATAAGCCGTTTTCTCAAAAATTTTGATAACTGAAGAAAGCGCTAAACTAGAATTAGACGATTACCAAAGATATCAGATGTTGCGTTTGCCAAAAACAGTGTAGAGGTAGTTTATAACTTGAGCAAGCGCGTGCGGACGGATATTTTGTCGGTTATCGGTCCGCACATACTTGGACGGACGAATAGCGCAAAATTATATGGGTCCGCACAAACGTGCGGACGGCTAACCACGGCCACATGTAAAATCTGTACGTTAACCTTTAAAAGCCTATGCTGTAAAAACAATAAGTATCAATGCTGTAAAAATACGAGTCAAGTGAACTTCGTGATGCCGTAAAAGCTGTAATTTCATCAAACGTGAATACTTAAATTCCGGGACGCCGTATCGAGCGAATTTGATAACAATGTGTCCAAATGAAAATACTTTTCATAAAAAGTAGATTTTACAATGTGACTATAAATAGCGGCTGAACGTTTTCAAATAGAGAAAAACGCAGGGCATATCATAAATCTGAAGAATAATGCTTCTCAATTTCACCTGCAAAAGAATAATGGTGGCAATATAACGTTATTTCACAATCTACTGATGTAAAAGGTGTTGGATGTTACATCGTTATTTTTTCAAGATAATACTTCTTTCTACAAATACAGGGTAATTCATGGTAACCGTCCATTAAAAGTATCTCAAGAAAAGAAAAAGCTTCGACACTGAAAATTTAGCCATAGTCTTAGCGAGGTAGGATCTAATCAGTGAAAATATTTTCATAATGGTGGCATATACCAGAAGTTGACATCAACTTTGTTATTTTAAATAGGATACCCCAATTTTCAATTTTTTTCTGGATTCTATGAAGAATTCGAACATCATTTTGTTAAAAACTCCATATAGTACCTAAAAGCAGTATTTTTTAAAATTTTCAAATTTTTCTGAAAATTTTGACAAAAAAGTGATGTGACTAAAAAATTTTAATCTCAACAACAGCTGACAAAAACACGTTGAATTTTTTTTATCAAAAATCCGTTAAAGCATTAGATAACTCACCTTGACGAGTGATAACGATAAAAATATCTTACAAAAGGTTTTTGTAGCTGTAGTGCTTCATGTGCATCAGCGTTTTCATAAAAGACGATTTTTCAAATTACCTACCGATGCGCTAGTTTGTTTGAATTGACGTTCAATGCAGAATTTGTTGCCAATTATATTTGATCGATTCTATATGAAAAACATCTCCAGATTGAAACAATCTCAATTACAACCGGGCTCAATTCGGGGATTCATAAAATGACGGATTTTACTATGTAACACAATTAGCATTAAAATACAGAATAAATTAATGGAATATTATTAATAAAAATTTAACTCAAAGAATAGTAAATTTTTAAATATGATTTTACTTATTCGACATTTCGTTCTTATTTCTAAAAATTATAGCTTTACATATTTTTTCTTTAACTTACTTAAGTCACTGATTTTATTTTGTTATAATAATTATCCTCTGGATAATTATTGGTGGGACTACTTAAAAAATAAAATCTAAACACAAGCCAAAGACTAAGAATTAGACCAGACGTTAATTTTATAACATTAGTAACAATTCTAAACGCCTTAGAGCAAGTAATTACTTTGAATGACCTCTTCGTTTTCTCTTTCAACCAGACGTACTCGATTTAAAAAAGTTATCTAAAGACGTCAAATCTCAAAGTATGTATTACATTATTATGTATGTATGTAGTGCTGAAATGGAAATCCTCATTTCTGCAAGATGGAGAAAATTGTAGATAAGAATTGCATTAACAAAACATCAATGACGTCATAACTTTTACACATACAAACAAAATGTACGATGAGTAGTATAAAAGACATGACAATTTTTCCAGATTAAATTTTTGTTAATAACGTTTTATTATATTAATTTGACAATTGTACCAGTAAATTTTTGTTTCATGCAAAGAACAAACATCAGCTATATTCTTTAAAAAGGTGTTCCTTTTCTTATAGGTTTTCTATAACATTTTACATGACGTTTGTATTATCGTAAATATCATGCGTATAACCTTTACACGTTAATAATCAGAAAAGCAATCTTTCAATAATTTTGTGTTAAAGAAATTAAGAGGTATCAGAACTTCAATAAGTAAATTTAAAAAAATTGAAAAATGATTTTGAAGTTCACCGCACCCTCGACCGCACACCTTGAAGGTGCGTTATCTAAAATTACAGTACAATGCTGGAAGATTGTTTAAAAAAATGTATATCATTTAGTTTTCAAGTTATGGCCCTTAAGACACAATTAAAGTTTAAATTTAGGGGTACACACGATTAAAACAAACCAAATATTTCGGAGTATACCTATAGTTCGTTCCTTTGAAGAGTTTGAAGTTAAAAAACTCTGTGACTTTTGCGTTCAAGGTTTAAAATTATAGCAGAAGATGCTCGATAAGATCTTTAAACTAACAATAGGGAAAACATGGCAGCATGGCCAGAACACTTAATAAAGGTAACAACGCTTTCTACAACAATATTACACGATTTTTCTGAGTAAAACTAGAAGCTTAATTTCAGATAACAGTGTTGCCTTTTTCCTAACTTTAAATGGCTTACAATTTCTAAATTGAGAAAGAAAAGAATTTTTTTAACAATTTTTCAGTACTCTACACTAATCCTAGATAACGCACCTTCAAAGTGGAGTGGTGTGGACTTTTTGAGCCACCCTGTATAGTAACTAGTAACGGCGTAGTAACCATTTTGATAGAATTTAATTTTAAATCGATACTTGCTGCAAACTGTCTTATGTAGATATGGAAGGCAATTAATTATATGTTGTCTATGATAGGATAACAGTTGAAAAATTATAGATAGTGGACATCGAGTTTTGTCGGAAATGTTATCAATTCCTTTATGGTCGTCCTTCAATTATTATTATTATTATCGAATGTGTCCAATACAGAAACCGCATAAAAATAGTAATAACTAAAATTTTTACATATGGTAAATCTTAATAAATTTGACTAAATGTAGAATAAAGGATTGGTTATTAAGTTCCTCTGCAAAATAACAAGAGACCGATTATTCAGAATTACGTAAGCCGTAACGTTAGCAAATTGATTGTTATTGCGCCATTTCGTTCCCCCGTATTAATGAATCCGGGGTTTTGATCAACGTCACGCCAAATCCGGCTTAAACTTTAATAAACTTGAGCATCGGGGTCCATAAATAATTTTTTGTTAAAAGTTCTCGTGCCCGCCAAAGCTGAAATGATAGCCGACTACGATCTGAACGGCGCTGAACCAATTTAACTGCCGCTAAAGTTATAAACATAATCAGGGATTACGACGCGAATAAAACTTATCGTAAGTCGTGAACGTGGTCAAATTTTCATTGACACCCAATAAAAGTAAAAAAAAATGATATTAACCGTCGTTTTCGAGATAGACAAGTAATGCTAGCAACATCTGTCAACAAGTATTGAAAAAAGTTTCTTACTTATATCACTCGAGAAAAAATTATGTACACACAATCGGTTATAACATCAACGGTGTTGCCGACTTTTCGGTTACAATTGACAATTTCATGTAAAAAAACACTGAATTAGGTTTGGGATCTGGTTGAAAGACGCGCGCGTAACGTGTTTTTGCGGTTGCGTACGACGCTGACCTGACGGCTTTCGGTGCGAGACTGAGTGGATTGGGCGCCGACAAACAGCGTCGGCCGCGTCCCGACGTCCGTTCACCCTCGCAGGCGCCGCACAGATGCGTAACATCCCCCTGGAGGCGAGTTGCGAACAGATTGCAGTTAAGAATGTAAACTACATTGCCGATAACGACGGCAAGAATGCGAATGTGGCCGCGGGTAGCCCGGGACGCAGCAAAACGCGGCCCGAACAAGGAAAATTCGGGCCCGAACACGACGCGATCGATGTCCACAACTTTCAACAGCAAGTGGCAAGGGTGACGACGATTCCAACAGACGAGATAAAATAGATTAAAATAGATTGCCCGAAAAGAATCGAGTTAGAAGACACTAGGGGCCTGAAAAACAACCCTTGATTAATTTGAAATCTACCGCCAGCAGCGCTTATAAGCAGCCATGTCGACGCTATCTTTAAAAAATTACTAGCTACATTGAATTTCTGCAAGTGACAAGAGTCAAGGTCGGTGGCGACTTTCAAGATCATTTTCTACTTGAAACGGGGGTTCGAGGTTGATAATATTGTCGATGTTTAATAAAAGGGATATTACTATAAATGTGTGTCATCAAGTCTGTTGGATAAAAGCTTGAAAATTGCCTAGGGGTTTGAAACTCTTAACGTTATTTTTTGGCAATCCCTGCAACTACCCAAATCCTAAATGTAAATCCAAGAATCATGTTTGTGTTATTTTTGTCAATTGAATTATTTAGTAGATTATGTTTTCATGAAATAATTCTATTTCGAGCTAAGTAAACTCGAATTATTTTCCTCAAAGGCTTTAATGTAAAACGAACGTGTTACATAAAAGAGAAGCTTCAAATATGGGGAAAAATTGTAGACAAAAGTCAATCTCGACATCAATACAATCTTCAAAAATTTTTACCTAGAGAATTATTCTCGACTAATATTTCATAAAATAATGCGCTTGGCAGCTTCTATACAACCAGATTTTATTCATTAAAACTTAAGACAAGTCCAAAATTAAAACTAAAGTACCTAACTAATATCACCGAGGTTTTCGACTAGACAAAGTTCTTAACGTAGAAGTTAATTAATTTATTCATTCAAGTGTGCTGTAGAAAATAGTCAGAAAATACAATTTAAACAACATTTGTAAATAATTTTATAGCTTTGATTAAATATTTTTTGTTATTTTAATAAAAAATTTGTATTCTAAAGCACCCTTGAAAGTTTTACAAAAATTCAACTTTTTAAACATCGTTGCATCCACAAAAAATACGTTTTCATTAAAAAACAAAAGTAGTTAACCATCGTTTCATTAAATAAGTTACAGATTACAGATTAAAGGGGTTGTTTGGCGTTCTAGCCTTTCCGAACTGCGACCAATGAGATCTTTTGTTCAAACCCTGACTTTAATTTTTGTTCCAAAGACATAAACTCGTTGCAAAGTTTACAATGACCTTGAGAGACTTTACTTTTCCTTCACTTCGTCAGGCGATAGACTCACACTACCGAAGTGAGTTTGTTTGCGGCTTGCTAAGGCCTCACATTGACATAATATGTGTTTTAAAGTTTCATCTTCCTATCCACATAATCTGCATATCTCACTGTCCGTCTTTCCCATTTTCTTGAGGTAGTACCTCAGTAAGCAGTGTCCAGTAAGGAGACCGGTAACGAGTCTCATTTCGTTCCTTGTCAGGTCGAGAAACTTTGTGGTCTTCTTTGGCAAATAGTCTATAAACTTTTTTGCCTGTCTTTGTCCTGGAACTTGTTTCCAGGATGTTATTTTAGCGTTTATTTTCTACTTATAGATTTCAGTGTTTCTGTGGCTTTTGCTCAGTCCACAGAACGGCTCCGGTCCTATGGATAGGGCCTCCGTGCCTCGTTTGGCTAACTCGTGACTGTTTCGTTTCCTTCAATACCCTGATGCCCTAGCACTCACATGAAGGTGAGTTTGTTACCTCTTTCCAGTTGATTCAAACATTGTTTGCACTCTCATGCAGTTTTAAACTCAAAGCTGTAGACTTTTAGAGCTTTAATTGCTGCCTGGCTATTTGTTAGAATTCCGCTCCTTTAAGGTTCCTTTGTTGGCATTCTTCATTAAAGTTAATATTTAAAAAATCCCGATTAAGACCACTTTGAAGTCCTTAAAAAATGATTTCGTAAAGTTTTTTGTCTATTCAAATCGAATAATAAATATCGAGGACACGACTTGCGGCGTTTTTTAGTGAACACCCTGTATAGGTGGTTGTACTATTAAAATTTACATACCTCCTACTATAAATGTTAATACAACCGATAGTACTTAAGTCACTTACTGCTGCTTTAATTTTGCAAAAACTTTTTGAAAGAGAGCTTAATGAGCAAATGCTTTGCTCTGGTGGAGGCGTTTATAAAAATTATAATTTAAAAATTTTGAAAAATCAAGAAGTAAAATGCAAGAATAAATGATAATTTCTTTCTAAGAAGACTAGGATTGGCTCCTACCAAAAAACGGACCGTAAATCATAACAAAAAAATACATAAAAAATAATAAATAAAGTTACAATAATGGTAAATTTTTTTAAATACTAGGAGAAGATCATATCTAGCAGCGGACAACTCTTTCAGTTACTTAAGGTTTCATAAGTTTTTATGTAACTTATTATCCAAAAAAACTTTGGGGCAGTTGATCAAGACATGTTTACTTTAAGCTTTAGAAAACATCAGACTTCAAATGAACCCATAACGATTCTTGTAACAAAAAGTATGAAAATTTCATGGTTGCTTATGCTATGTCCACTTTACCCATCTCATGATTATTAAGCAAATATTGTCCTATTTTTGGTTCAAATATTAGATTATGCTGAAATAGGAGAAATTGTTTAAAAAACACTTTAAAAAAGCTAGAAAGTGTTTAACAAGATCGTGCTGGTACCTACATTAGGATATGTTTTTAAAATAAAAATTTAAATACTCGTGAATTTTACAAGATACCTGCAAGAATATAAATTTGCCAAATATTCCCAGTTGTTTATATTTTCTGATGAGTGAAATTAATAAACAATTTAACATCATCTCTAAACAGTATTTAAAAGTTTGGAGATAGATTCTGTAAACTAAAAATGTAATTTAAAATTTCTGATTGACTGTCATTACAGATTTATTTAAAAAGCAACAAATACAATGTTAACTTTACTAAAACGCGAGTCACTTAAAAAAATGTAGTTTTTAATAGGTTTCTTTTCTTGCACCTTGTGACATGTCTCTGTTTCCTAAATAGTGAAAGCTGCATGAAGATGATCAATTCGATTTGCATTATTTCTTACAATTCGACAAGAAAAGGTAAAATTTAACAAAATGCTTGAATGATCGGCTGCCGTTACATCATACTGGTACCCGAAACGTATGTTAATCATCGTGTCTTCATCCAAATTTTAAATTTTATAGTGGCCGAATTTCTCAAAGTTTTCTCAAAATATGTCTACCATACAATCAAAAAGAGTTTTAAAATTTTATTAGCAGATAGAGAAAAAAGATTGTACTAGACAAATCAAATCAATAGTACCTACCTAATAGTATAGTATCTCTTTGATCGACCGCTGAAGAAGAAAACTGACTTTCTAAAAACTAAGTAAATAATTAAATTTGTTGTTTATCTAGTCACTTTGTTAGTGCTTTACTATAATAACTAAAACTTTTAACTTTCGCCCCATTAAAATAAATTTCTATGAACTGCAACAAAAATAACTAATAATTATTTACAAAATTCTCTAACTTATGATCTTGTAAATACTAAAATGCGGTAAATTAAGAATTTCTTCTTAAAACACAGAGATGTTAGAAATCTTAAAATAAAAGCTTCAACATAGCTGTATCTGTAGGATTCACCCGGCGCATCCGCCAATTGCGCGATTTGCATCTACAACTATTAGTAAAGCGTTGATTACCCCAATTAGTACCAACCAACTCGAATTGACTCACCGCCGGTTTCTACCTTAATAACAGTCATTTTACTGTTCGCAATCCGGATTACAATAATAAGTTTACATCGAAATTTAAGTACCCTAAGCGGAAGCTCCATTTAGCTATCAGCACCGAATGCAGCCAGTGCACAAACAAAATTTGTATGCAGATTTCGTTATACATTTCCCGTCAAAACCCTTCGCTTCGCTGACTTCATGTAAAAGTCCGGACCCAGCATAAATACACGCGTGTCAAGCGCCAACTTTAAACGTATTTCACGCATAAATGCACATATTTCGGTATAGCCGGGTAGCGCATTTCGATTCCCGCATTCAACTTCCCATCAGCAAAGCAACGTCACACATAAATGTGCGTATTAGCAATAAGTCATTGCTTATCAGCAAATTTTACGTATAAATGGACATTAATTTATTAATACAATATCATCAACTTCTCCAGCTTGTAAAGTTCTCCGGCTTCGGTTAATGTTATATAGAACTTTTTTTTCTTTTCTTCAGATTGGATTGAAGAGCAACTAGAAACGCAGCCAACTATTATATTTCTTAAAAAGTCATTTTCTGAGTAGATGAGTAGAAATCAGATTTGCAAAGGACGCAGAGGCATAATTGCATTTATTTTTCCAACTTTTAATCAAACCCAGATTTAAGCTACAATTCCGCCCGCAGCAAGATTCGATTTAATTTTTCAATTAATGGCGCAAAGTAACTCGTGTTACGTAAAGCTGAATTTTTCAACAAACGCAACTTCATTACGCTATTCTAAGACTTTTCCACCTGAGCGTCATTAATTTTTAACGAAGCAAAGCGACGTTGTTAACGCCCCAAAAAACGCAATAACCAGCGAAATTGACTGGAGAAAAGAACGAACTAATCCCGTGGCGAACAAGAGATGCTCTGATTATTAATTTGCCATCGATCCTTCCCTTCATATTTTGCTAATTTGGGGTTAAGCTCAGATTCAGAGCTTTCCGACTCGCGCTAATCAAGTGCTGAGCTAACTCGGTCGACGGGAAAAAAATGCAATTTGCCGGAATGATGACGAGTTCGAGACGCAGGAGGGCATTCCGCAATATTAACAATAATTACTCACCGTCGGATCGGTCCGTTGTCTGTTTTCGAGGCAGACTGACGCCGCTTCTCTGGTTTTCTGTCTGCAGGCGTTTTGACGTTTCAGCTTGGAGCAGCCACCGCCGGCTGACCGGAAGCTGCCTTCGGCGAGGGAGCGCGGACGACCGCCGTCATCTGAGCTGATACTTGGAGGACGGCGACGGCTGAAGCAAAAGTTTTATTTAAAAAAGTTGAGAAACTCCCCTAAGACGCCCTCGCGCCCGAGGACCATGCAACAGGTGAATTTGAGGTCGCAGTTAACTCTTGAGGGGGGAGATCAAAATGCAAAAGTTAAAACCACAAGGCGTTGAGGGCCTGAGTCAAGCCCTTAAGAATCTGAAGTTTTCAGCCAAATTTCTGATTGACGAGTTTCACTCCCCTCAATTCAAATTTCAAAGATAATACTTTTTAACTTCAACTCAACTTCAAACTCTTCGAAGAAATGAACTATACTCCAAAATATTTATTTTGGTCTGCAATAACCGTCTGTACCCCTAAATTTAAACTTTATTTTGCCTTTCTCAAAAGGCCAGAACTTGAAAACTAAATGACATAGAATTTTTCAACCAATTTTCCAGTACTCTACACTAATCTTAGATAACGCACCTTCAAGATGATGCGGACACTCTGTATATAATAATTATTTCTCAAAGTTCTCATCTACACGTGCCCACCAAAAGATGCCATGTTATCTTCTATACTTTGCGGCTTATAAATTTTTGATTAACAATTACACTTACATAAAGGTGACTGTTAACATAAATTCAAAATAATTAATCATTTACTGAAAAACGATCAGAATGTTGCATATTGTTGCATATTGATGACAAAAAGATTAGATTTTGCCAAAAATCGTTCTCTTCTGCTGAAGATCAGGGCAAATCTGGGAGTAATCTTCAAAATGGGGCAGAATTCTGTCCACCTTCAGACATCGATTTGCGATTTTTCTTGCGCCACCCCCAATATTGCTCGGTCGGCTGTTTGCTCAAAACATTTTATGACACAATATGGAAACTCAATTCCGAAATTGTTTCCGTAGTCGATACCTACCTCATTTTTTCTTGCGTTATATTTGTGTGATTGGCAACATCTGCCTGAAAACTTTACATAAATCACGTCGAACAAAAATAATCACCGGCGCGCATCCACCATTTGTCATTCCGATATGATTTAAACCGTCTGCTCTGTTTACGGAGTTTGGTTGTCGCCGCAGGAGAGCGTCGGGCTTTATTGTTGCGTCGTAAATAAATTTTAGGTGCAAATCTTGCCGGTTTCGTCAAAGACGCGTGTATGAAACACGATAGTTTACTTAATTCCGCCAATATGATAGCAGCCACAACAGGATCTCCATCACTTTTAAGCACGCCACCCCAATCTCGGAGGTACCTATCTATGTTAAAATCTCGAGACGTAACCGGATAAGTGCTCTTATGTTTCCCCCATTGACTCCGGAATTGAATTATTCAGAACGGCACGGAGTCGATCCCTGTCGGTGACAACTTACCCTACACGGGAAACTTTGTCCGAGAACCAACACAATTTCATAAGATAAATGCAGCCGTATTTTACGCTACATCAAAAGAAATCCGTTGGTTTATCGGTTTAGCTGTAAGCCTTTCTCTCCATGAAATACGTTAGAAAGGGTCCGAGTATTATTGGAATATCGGGGGCCTCGTGTCAGTGGTTTTATGTTAATCGGGCTGAAAGCTTTATGCGGAAGCCGGGTCCGCCGGGGAAGAAACGCGATAATTAAGCAGAAAACGTCCGGGGAGTTTACGGGAAACTTTCACTGCATGTTGGTTAACGATTAGCCATTATTAATAAAGTTGGAACGTCTTCACAGAAATTTCGACGATATTGTAAAGGTAAATCGAACTTGCAAGGTCAGGCTTTATCGAGCTTTCACCAAGTAAAATCTAATGGTTTGTTGTGTTCTTACTTTTCAGTTTCTATTTCGTACGCCGCTAAGCATTGATTTCGACTGGATAGTAAATAGTTTTCTTGATTTTCATTGACCACTTCGCAAAAATACTTTTAACTAATTTCCGTGCGTCGTTTATTCATGCTGCACCCCCCTTTGTAACTATCAAACTTAAATGTATCAAATCTTTGCTGACGCTAAAAAATAAAACTTGCAAGGCGTGGCCGTTGCCTGGAATATCAAACATTCAATTTTGCTGACATTTAATTCTAACTCTCATTTCATCGTCTCGTCCTTAGATCAAAAACTAGGGTCTAGGGACCGCCATAAGCATACAAATGCATTTGTGCACAGTAATTTCTTCTAACTGAAGAACATTAATGCTCGGGATCTCATCTGGCGCGTTCGCCAATTTAAAAAGTAATGCATAGGAACAATTTATAATTTGAACACAATTATATCAAGCTATAAATAAGTGAGATTAAAAGCTGATACTTGTTCTAAGTTATCTTCGTAAATTTGAAACTTTTTTCGATGTATTTCAAACCTTAGAAAAAGATGAAATGAGCGACTGCAGCGGCGTAAAAATCTTGACTTACTTTTTATTAAACAAATTTTTGTATTATTTTGTGTCGTTTTTTGTAAATTATTAACTAGTTTAAATCCTATCAAATAGAGCAGCATTAATAAGTTGAATTTTTTTTTTATTTTCTTAATAAAAAAAATGCACCCATTTAAGTTTTATTTACAATTATTAGCGGTAAGAGTTATCAACCTAAGACGTTGAGGTCCATGGGTTGAATATTGTATACAAACATTTTGTTGGATAAAATTTTTTTTTGTAATTTTGCCAAATCGCCTGGGTATATTATGTATTGTTAAAGAAGCTGCGACTTGCGACTTCTAAAGTTCCGCATATTCTCAAAATCTGCAAGATAAGAGTTTTTTGTTTGAAGGCAATATCCGCGGGCGGCATAATCAGAATCTTGTTGTCCTTTCGCTAACGCGAGATTTGTTTTAAACAAACTTTTCGTGGTAGCACTGCAAACTTTTAAAGAAGAAGAAAATAAATTTTTTTGTTCATGTTGTGTTTACAATTGCGTGGGCACAAAAGCTGCGTCGTGGGAAAATTCCCCAATTCAATTGCGAACAAAGGACCTCCCAGGCATTTTTGAACCGTTTTTAATTATTTATTATTCGCTATCAGCAGAGTCACGTCGTTTAAAAGCCATATTTCTTAATTAAAGGTCAGTTGCAAATTGTCGAGTCGCTAGCGCCAATTGCAAGACGTGTATACACGGCTCATTTTCATTTTAATCGTTTTTTGGATTTAACAACGACGGGTTTTACTGCGTTTTCCCCTAGCAAATTGGGGATTTTACGACACGACGTAAAAATTATTAAAATTATGTCAACTAATTGCTTCATTTTCGTGCAGAGATGCCGTAAACTCGTCTGTTTTCAAACCTCTCATCGTCGCCGGTTATTTGGCGCTCCGAAGCGCAGAATATTTGCTTAATAGTCAACTGAATTTAATTGTAGCGGAATTTGATTACAGCGAATCGACATCGACAGTCACGTCACGATCGCTGTTGGATGAAATTCCGTCATTACCAGGCAAAGTCTCCATGCCAAATCCTTTGTTTACAAGAAAGTTTCGGGCTGTTAAAAGTAAATTGCCTCCGCACAACGTGCTCCCAGATTTAATACGCGGTTATCCTTATGATTCGCAACCGCTTTATCCCGATGTCCTGTTGTGATCAGAATTTCGTCACGCCTCGCCTAACCGCGATTGGTTGCAGATTGCAGATCCGAATGATCGTAACTAGAAATGGAAATTCGCGTTTGCATTCATGGTCCGTCGAGTTTACTGTGCGAAATGCAGACAGAACTCTGTGAAAGAATTAATAGCGATCATCGCCGACGGTCGGTTGGCGTTTTAGCTCGTGCAGTTGAGGAAAGTCATAGGAAATGACGGAAAGTGCCCTCTCATCCTGAAACGATAAAAGCTCGCGGGGTCGGCAATTTTTCATCCGAAGAGTCTCATTAAGAAAATAGAAAACTGTAAAACATTCGGAGGCGCAAAATTAAAGGGAGGCCAGGTCGTTTGCCAATTAGAGCGGAAAATCAATTAGTAAAGGAGAAATTGATTTTTTCGAAACGTAGTTTTGCTGGCGCGACGGCAACGGCTAAAAATAAGCGGCCGCGTTTGAGAAAACCATTTAATCTGGAAGACACGGATTACCTGCATTTTCTCCTTCTTTAAAGTCTCTTGTGTCAATGAAATCCGAGAGGCATATCGAAAAAAGCGCGTGAAGACTATTAAAATCTTCAATATTTTTGTCTTTTAAGATTCGCAGATAACCGTCCATTCGTTGAAAGCTACGAAACCGTAAAAGAACTTGAAATATAAAAAAATTATTTAAATTTCATATCTTTGTTGAAACATGTAATTAATTACACGTTGAATATGCGGAGTTTAGATTGATCGAGGCACCGGGTAAATCGCAAGATATAAGCTACCTGTAACGTTTCACATGCTTTATTCAAACGTAAACTGGTTCATTTTTGTTGTTATTTTTATACCCCGCTGCAGTATAATATGCATTTTCAAATAACAAAATTTTTGAAAAATCCTCTTTATTTCATTTCTTGCTTCTTCATTGTGCGGCTAAGAATTGTTATATTTTCTGCTAAAAGTTGCTTTAGGTATTATTTATTGGGTTCAAACTAATTAAAAGTTCAAGATCAAATTTGGTTAGTCAATTCTTAGGTAGGTACATGAAAAGGGAGAGTAATTATATTTCTACAACTTTCCGAAGGCTTGAAAACTTCGGGATATATTTATTTGTGATAACGACCATTGAACTAGAGAAGAAAAATGTGAATCGCCGACGGTGGGGTTCGAACCTCCGTCCGGTTCGGACCCGACCCTTCGAATTCGGATCGCTAACCACTGCGACTACGGGACCCACGTTCTTGCTCTGTGTGCAATCTCGGTCTCAACTCTCTCGAGTTCTCAATCGTCTACCTAACGATTATAACAGCTCGGCCATACCTGACAACCTCAGCCGTCCTCGGCTGTGTTCTCCCTGACACACCTTGACACTACTCTGAGTTATCGGCCTTCAACTACTACCACCAATTGCTACTTGCCACTATATGACCCAAGCGGACCAAGCACGTGGTGAATCCCACTTCTGAAATTGATAACAACCATTGAACCAGAGAAGAAAAATGTGAATCGCCGACGGTGGGGTTCGAACCTCCGTCCGGTTCGGACCCGACCCTTCGAATTCGGATCGCTAACCACTGCGACTACGGGACCCACGTTCTTGCTCTGTGTTCAATCTCGGTCTCAACTCTCTCGAGTTCCCAATCGTCTACCTAACGATTATAACATTTGTAAATTTACAAATTAACTTTGATGCAGTTGAGACCTGATTTGCATCTCTGAACAAAATTGGGTTAATTGACTGAACCTCGACACTTTTCCCTCACTTCTGAAATATTCTAACGCGTGTTTGCTTGGCTCCGAATAACCACGCGCATATTTAACGCCTTCCCCGTATATTTTCCGCATTTTAGTTAATTACCATAGCCCTTTACTTTGTATTTGCTAGCAAGAGGACGGCTGTGGCGTGGGTGTAGAAAAGCACTATTGTAAGGGTCCGGCCGAAAGTCGCTTTCAACCCTGCTTCTCTCCCGGTTCCTGAGAGCAATCAGCCGCAACCCTGACAAAGCCGAATTAGTCGCTTTCAATGAAATTATAGCAACGTGCGACAAAATAGCCAGCAACAAATATTGTTAGTGGTGCTGATCCCGAAAGACGTCCTAGTCCAAATATTTGCCATTATTACACAATTTCGAAGTTTGTACGAGAAACAAGGCGAGAAGGCGAGAATATAGGTGTTTTATAACTCGGTCGCAGGATCAGCCTGCGGTGTATCAAGGACAGTTTTACGAGTTGGTCGTGCAGGATGTCGCCAGGATTCTGGATTTATGTCGGTGCAATAGACTCGACGAAGCTAGTCTTCCATTAAACCGAACGTCGTCGACTCATCAATCTTGCCGTGTCGAAACTGGCAAACTCGTCGAAACTCGCAAAATGTTCGTTTTTATTGTTGTTTTAAATAAGATTGATTCAGATGGGGTGGTGAGTTACGGGTTAATTTCGGATAGGTGTCTGGATTTATAACGGTCATTGCTAAAGATCGATACTTACTATCTGTGGGTGGGACTGGCTTCTGATGGATTTTCAGCATTTTCTTGGTTGAGATGATAGAGTGACGGTAATGAGAGAGCGCCCGATTGCTCGGAAAAGCCTGGAAATTACGCGAAATTAACCGGGAAATGAAAATGGAACGTAATTAAATTCTTGGATTAAGAACGCCCACGGGCTTGGGGATGGCACTTACATGTGTTCGTCTGTGGAGTGGTCTCGCTGGTCGATGAAGTGCCTCGGTAGTAAAGGGGTCTTCGGAAGTCCGGTGATCTCTGTAAAAAAGTACACGTAAATTAATAACGTAACTCGAAGCAAAATATTTTTAGTTTAATTAAGCAGCTCAAAAGATATTTTCTCCTCGTAATTCTAGTTCATAACATTTCGTTTAATTATAATGAGGCACAATAATTTGTAAAACAATAACAAAATTAGAGTTGTAGCTACAAAAAAAAAAAAAATTCCTCTTAATAAGCTAACTGCACTCTACCATGAAATTATAGGTAATAAATATAAAAATTTGTAAATGATTAATAATAGCTATTAACATACCGATAAATGTTATGACATGTATTACAGCCGCAGGTGTCAAGTTGAAATCCGAGCTCGATGAGCAAGGATGTTAAGACATCTAAGGCTGTAATATGTTATAACATCGCGGTTTGTTCAATATTTTATCGGTTTCAGGCGATCACCTCTCCATTTTGTCAAATTATTATGACTGCATTAATAAATCAAAAAATTTTTTGCAACTTTTTCCGTAAAACGCAAAGTCGTTATACAAGTTGGTTGCTAGGTAGACACAAAGATGTTTATTTGTTAACAAATATTTTATTTTTTAAAAATTCAATAATTTGTAAAATGAGTGATGCTAATTTGCCTGAAAACGTGCTAGAAAGTGCTGAGGAAGCTATGCAAGCACTTATTCCAACCAAGTCAAAAGTGAGATACGAAAAATGTTATACTACCTTCAAACAGTGGCAGCAAATTAATAATTGTATTGTAAAAATGTAACATTACCAATACCTATATCATTTTTACACTCCTTACTAGGAGTATACTCAAGGTACATTACAAACCAACTTTTGTGAATGTTCAGGACCTTCTTACAGCCTGAAACCGATAAATGCTATTACAAAAATTGTATTTTTTAAAGAGATTATTATAAGCTTTTTTTGAGAACTCTATTTTTAATATTTTTTATTAATATTTTTAATTTTTAATAATTTTTAAGGTAGCACTATTTTCGTGCTACCTTAAAAATTTCTTTATACAGGCTGTCACGTAAAGAAATGTATATGGTCTAACCACAGGTATCTTAAGACAATATAAAATTAACGAAACTTACCGATTTTCAAAAGTGCTTCGTTAAAACTAAGTTTCTCAAAAACAATTTTTTGAAAAACGTTAAAGCTTTATACTGCACGAATTACTTTTGGAAATAGATAAGTTGCGTTAAGTCATTTTATTTTGATCTAAAGAACTTGTCGTGGTTAGTCCATCTACAGACCTTTACGTGACATCCTGTATAGTTATCCACGCAAATTTTAAGAATGTCCATCAATATTTTTTCATGCATTTTTTGTTGGAAAATAGCTCAAATTATTAAATAAAGTAAGTTATTTTTTATTTCGCTTTTTGTGCAGTCCTAAAAAAGTTCTAACAAATTCTACAAACTGCACAAAGCCGAGAAATGATGGAAGAAGCATATAAAAATTAATTTAAAATATTCACCATAAATCAATAAATAAAGTCAAGCAGAAGTTTCAGTTAAAATTAACTTTTATTGAACGATTGTAGATCCGATCTACAATTTATTGCAAGTTCGATCTATAGAGCAATTTCAGGATCATTTTAATTTAACAACACCTGCCAAATTTAGAAATGTTGTAATTAGTTTCATTTATTCAGCAGTAGCTTAACACACAAAGATCATGATTCACCCGGCGCATCCGCCACTTTTGCATTAAGACATTAGGACTCAGTTATACGTACAGGAAAACCGATAGCGTATAATCGTGAAATAATGATATTTCACAATACGTTCACTCTAAAGAAAGATCGGAATTTAAATGTTTATATTTTTCTGTCTACAGTATACATTTGACGTGTGTAAACATTGAAATGTACTAACACTAAATATATATTATTATTATTACATATAATTTTGGTTTATTTAGCATAATTAAAAAACTTAAATAATAAAAATTTTATCAAATAGATACTTACTTACTTAATTTTGTATAATAGCCATTTATGCAACAAGTTCGGAAATTTTTATGATAATTAATTAATGTTTTTTTTATCAACTAGCAATGCCCTCCTAATAAGAGTAGTCTCTGAAGATGATTGCTTTATTGAAAATACTAATGAAAGCGATCACCAAAACTGCTTTCTTTCCTGATTTATCAAAACGCGCGGCAGGTATGCTGCCGTCTGACAATCAACAATTGTAAGTAGAACCTAAAATTGCAGAACGGATCTACAATCGTTTACTTAAAATTACAACATAAAAAGTTAACTTTGATTGAAACTTGTAAAAATTGTTTAAAAATGGTGATTAAAAAGAGAAAGCTTGAAGTACTTGGTACTAAAAAGTTAAATTTAACAAATTTGAAAATTTGTAACAACTATGCTAAATTCACATTGTAGTAATCTAAAATAGTTTAACGCAGAAGAAGTTAAATAATAATAATAATGTTGTTGTGTCAGATCAGGTTTTAACACCGTAGAGTATCTTTTTTAGTTTATGAGAAATCTTTTAAAATTTGTATTGTTTTGTCAGGATTTGCTTCATTCTTAGAACTTGTTCTCAGGCCTGGAAATCTGAATATAGCCCGTTTTCATTAATTTTTGCACAAAAATTAATGTTGTTCTTCAAATGTGTCAAATTTTAGTACTTAAGAGTAAATTTGTAATTTTGGGAACTCCTAACTAAATAGATAAATATTGTTTTTTAACATCTAGAGTGGTAGTCAATATAAAGTCCTCTGCTCTGCAAACCAAGTCATATATTGCTCTAATGGCTCCTTAGTACAGCTATCTAACTGAATGAATGAAAGCAGAGAAAATAGTTCGCCCCCTTTGCCTCTTAAATTTTAGATTATCCCAGCTCTTATCTGTTATTGAATGTTATGATATTGGTTTCAATTTCCATTCTGTATGTCATTTAACATTATATAAAGTAATTTAATAGGTTGTAGGTCGAAAAATCTTTAAAAAATTCCAATATTTTTTTCATTTCTAGATACTAATTAGCAACTGCACTTATTCAAACCTGTTTTTAAAGAGGGAAATAAATTATTATCTTTTTGTATGAAATTTTCCTAATCAGATTACTTTTGTTTTGTCGTATTCTAAGATCCACAACTTAGTCCATTGTTTTTGATCTCCCTGCAACTATTCATTATAAATTTTTGAATGGATGTAAATCCTATTAATGCAATACAATAGAATTGTTTCAGATTTGCCGAATACATTGCTTTCTTTTATCCGTCAAGAGCTAGCCCCTTCATTCAAATGCGGTTTCACTGAAATAACTACGTTTTTGTTATTTTGTTTCCAATTATTCTCGTTAAAAGCATGCCACTGTAATTTAAACAAGATAAAATTTAAAGCAAAAAAACTACAAATTTAAATAAAGCACGCCGGATGAAAAGTGCAACTCTGCAGGCTGTCGCGCTGACCGTCAGTTTCAGTGAATTAAAGATCAAAACTTTATCCGCGTCCACCACCGAAACGAACCGCAATTAACTGGACGTCCAAGCGGCGTTGCACTATTTTATAAAATCATTTGATTAACTGGTTATATGGTCGAGTTATTTGCTAATCCCACGTCCAGCCGGATTTACGAGCCCAATCGCATCGAATTACCACACCATTCCTCCACTAGCAAACCCGTTCACACATTCAAATAGTTCCATTATTAATGAACGAAGATAAATAGAGGCATTCGCTTCTATTTTTAACCCTCATCACTGAACAAGCGACATAAACTTTTACAACTTTTCCGACCCTAAAACTTTTCCGTTAATTGAAGCACGAAATAAACGCGACAACCCCCAAAAGCAAATAAATTCAGCCATTGATTGAATCAGCGAATGCTTTATGAATTGGACGTGAATTAAAGAAGAACAGGTGGCACTGTTGTTGGTTCGTAATATTTCTATTTGCTCGATAAATGCTTCTTCAGTAACGAGTGTGTACTCGAACTTAATAATTCAGGCTGGCTTTAATCGGCTGTTTAACATAATTGTTCAAACAGTTGACTAAACTTGTAACGGTGGCCTTAAGGGAGTATCGGCGACAGATAATCGATGAATGGGGAAAAATTGTTGATAGAAAAACGGTGTCAGGCGACCACGCACCATCGTTGCCATAATAATTTACAAAACCAACTAACACAGAATTACCTAGAGTGGTATTTACGCACAAAATCATGCAAATTTTTGAAGAGTTGGGTGGGTTACCAACAGATGGCGCAGACTCGTTCAAAAATTATTAATTAAAACCCAACATTCTGGAAGCTAAGTTTAAATTTTTCTACTCTTTTAAAATAATATAAGTTTTCATTTTTTAAATTTGTTAACACTGATTATTGGATAGAAACTTAATTTTCCAATGGAATATTGAGAAATTCCCGAAGCGGTTACACAAACACAATGTGATTATCCCCAAAGTTTATCAATCTCAACCTCTTGCGGCACATTGTTATCATTCACTGAAGAGCAGATTATTGCTCACCGTAGCACATATTGTTTGTCGCAATATTGGTCCGATTACAATACACAGACGTATCAGCAGTATTAATTCCGCCATGGATTATGAACACTCCCGTTCCAATAATACCCGGCCAAATTCATTCGCTCAAGTCGATCCTTTCAACTTTTACGTTGAGCTTTCCGAACGAAAGCCCCATGAATCTTCGCGCTGTTCGCGATTGCGATAGCCGAAATTTTCGAACGTTTCATGACTTATACAGAAGCAAACAGCATTGTTCATGTTTTATTTACTTTCTTTTCGCCATTTCTAAATGTTAGTTTCTCGAATAGAGGCCGTATCTCCCCGTCCGAAGCCCTAGGGGTTCAGGCTCGACTCGATCGAATATTGAATCAACTGAATTACCGGTGGCGGAGGTCGTGTTTGTTGCAAAAACAAAAGACAATTTTTATGGTGGTCAGAAAGAATTTTCCATAAATTGGTCAATTAATGGTGATCTTTGAGAAGAATTATTATTATGGAAGAAAACCGGGACAAAAATAGAAGAAAAGCTTCCGTAGAGAGAAAGTTGACTGAAAAACGCCACGTAACAGTTTAGAAAAAATTAACATGTTACAACTTGGCCCAACTGACCTTCCATGTTGTTATAATTAATGTTTAGATCTACTGTCGCAAAAAATCTCTAATCTTGCTCTGGAAAATATGTCATTAGAACTGCTCTTTAGTCAGAGAAAATCATTGTCCCTTATCAGGCTTCTAAAATAAATGAGAATCTGATAAGGGCAGAAAAAATTGTTACTGATTCTTGAGTTCGAGCCTTATTCTGCTTCAGTTTTCTCTGAAAAGCGCATAGTATATGGAAGTTGATTGCAAAATAGCGTTTCAGGCGATAAACATCTTATCTTGGTCACCCCACACCTGAAATCTATCTCGATCACCTCCATTAAGTTTTTTGCGGATTACTCTTGCAGCTGCACGTGATTGCGTTTTGATTCCGAAAATTCTTGGTCGTCTTCGAGAACACAATCTTTTGTGGTGGTTTCTTGTTGGCGAGCAAGAAAATTGCCGTAACCCAATACACAATCGCTTCAAACAAAAAGTGTCGCGCTATCCCTGCCAAAGTACGTCGTCTGGCCAGTTGCCTATCTCTAGAAACCCACAAATAAAGCCACTGAAATAATTTGTCCGAAAGTCTGTTTACAACACATTTATTTCATCGTTTATAGCTATTAATAATTTTCCCGTTCATGCCCATCATTCCGGCTCATTTCCTTCGACTTATCGATTGCCGCCACAATCGACGTAGTAATCCTTTGACGGGACGAATTTTTCGATTCGCTGTTTGTCTTCCTGTTTATCGTGATAATTGCGCCAAGACTATGCACCTCTCGTAAGGAAATCCATCGCGAGTATAATGGAACACGAAAATGCCATTAACTCGATTTTGTTTGTTACAGTTTCATTGTTTGGCCGCTTCTGATGAATTGAAACCGTTCGTTTATTTTGATGCTTGTCGCCCTCAAAATTTGCAAGTGCAGACAAAAGTTTGGCGAACAATCGAGATTCGGTTTATTTTATAATTGCGTCAGACGAAAGTTAATTGCCGCCAATGCGGAATGGATTGTCCGATTTTAAACGGAAATCGGTTAGGGTTTTAAGTGTTACAAACGAAATGTTTGTATTGAAAATGTGATTGGCAATCTTGATACCAAATAAAACGTAGAGAGAAAATTGGCTTTAAACAAAACCGTCAAACTATTGAATTTCTGCTTGAGGGAATACTGGGCAATAAAAAAATTCTTTATTTTTCTTGCGTTAGAAGCAGTTGATTGGTAATAATCTAAACTAAATCTAATTGAGTATGTTCACTTCAATAGTCGTTACTCCTAGGTCTTTGGCAACAGCGACTCCACTGTTCTAAAATTTCGTTTATGTAGAAGTTTGAATGGTTGCCTATATCTAGGTGCATCTTAATTTTTGTAAAGTGTTGCATCTTCACTAATTTATCCATTGAATTATTTGCTTCAGATGACTTTTTTACTACAATCTATAAGCATTCAGGCTAGAATTGAAGAAATAGCGCACACCAATTTAAGGGTGCCCTTTTTTGTCGATTATTTACAAGTTTCAATTTTTTCAATCATAATTTTTCAAATTTCAACGACATACAATTAATGTTAGTTGTTACTATTAAAGATAACAAATACATGGTCATTTTTTACCGGAGGGCGTTTTAGTGGGTGCCGATTCAACGTCGACCTGCTATCCCTCGCCATTTTTGAGGCGAGTGTAAAAAAAACTTAACAAATACTTGAGGGCTGATAAGTGCTTCACTTCAGTGCTTATCATGGTGGATTTTGGTGATATTTTCGGTAAATGACTACCGCAATACCTATCTTTTTATATTTTCTTCTTGCAATATCTCTTCTACGATATTGCACAGCACTTCGACCACTTTCGTTTCGAATATTTGTTCTTGTGCACGACACTTATAAAGTTCATTATCTTATTGCTTTAAAATCTTTTTCTGTCTAACAGCTTTCACAACTCTTTTTATGACCTTTCCTCTGCTTTCATACTTGTGAGAGGCTCAAAAAGATGGGAGCCTCTCGGGAGGTCGAAGTCGGAAAGTAACGCACTTAAAAACCCGATTTGGAACATGGGGGCCCCAAAGGAGACCTCAAACAAGTCAGGTTTGCAACAGTGATGTTTCCAAACTGGGAACCTCCGGTGGGCCCCTAGGACCCCCAGTTACACCAATAGCGTCAAATACAACTAAGATGTACTTTAGGTAACTTGAAAACACACTTACACTTACACTTATACTTTCCTTAAGTAAAAGTAAGGTATGTTTTAGGTAAAATCGAGTTCGACATTTATATGACATCTCTGGAACTACAAACTTCTCCATCAAAAGCCGTGATCAAATTGTAGATAATAGTTTCAGAAAAGCAACTAAAAAAAATTATGTAAAAATATTGATTACCGCACCCCCAATCATGGATAGCCGATTGGCAAACTTTTGCACTGTAAACAAGTAAAACTTAATGCAATTCCAAATAAATCAATAACCGCAAACTTTTTACTTCGCGTCGAGGCTTGATCTGTGATTATTTTTAATTGACCGATCCGTAATTTGCATACATACTATGTCAAAAACGCTCAGGCTGCCATCGGGTGAGGAGGACTCCTGAGAAATAACTATGAAGCCACCCTTAGAGCCGTATGACACGATGCTTATTTTAGTACTGATTTCAGTACTGAAAATTTAGCGCTATTACATCCAAGAAATTTGAACCTGTTCTATTTTCTTGTATGCAAGTTGACTTTAATCGGCGCTTAGTGATGGATTTTATTTTTGTTAAAATTCCCAAACTTGTCCTAAATTCGAAACCGAAACTGCCGAGAAACTGCGCGCGCAGTTTCAGTACTGAAATTAGTACTAAAATAAGTATCGTGTCATACGACTCTTAGCCTTTTCTTTGTAATTTCGACAAAACGTTTATTCGTTATTATTACTTGTTATTACCTACTATTAATTTATCAATGTTTATTTTCAGTTTAAACCACAAATTGGTAACGCTTACTTTCATAGTTGCATTTATTACAATAGAATAATAGAAAGAAGGAAAAAGGAAACTTTTGGAACATTAGGAATAATTTATGCTATAATAGCAATTGGATTATTAGGATTTGTTGTTTGAAAGACAACAGTTGTTTATGTTTCACTGCAAATTAAATAGACGGTGAGTCAATGCAGTTCAAATAATTACACTACACCAACAAGCTTGTATCTAAAGAAAATACGCCATTTCTCACGAGGAAACAAGAGGATAGTAGAATCGATTATAATAACAAGATATCTAGAATCAATTATTTGCTTTAATCGCTTAATATCGGTTAATTCTTTGTCGAGAAAGCTCTCCCACGCACATTTAACACGAAAGTTTATTTTTAAAAGAGGCTATTATTATCCAATTAACCAAAGATAAATGGCGTTAACAGTTGTTGATAAATGGTTAATTTTATTGATGTTTGATAAAAGACAAATTTTATTTTATAGGTAAAATGGCATCTTTATAAAAAAAATTATCGTAACATAAGAAACAATAGCGCAAAACTCGCAGAACCTCGATGGATGCAAAAGGATTTAGTTACAGGTGAAACTTGAGCAACTGACATTTCTGGTGACTGCGTGTTTCAAATAAATAAGTGTTAAATTTAACTAAAGAAACTTAAAAACTTAAAATAAATATGTAATAAGGTCATTGCCGACAGATCAAACCGAAGGTCTAGAAAATAATGCATTTCTTCAAACCAAAAGTGCAAATAGGCCAATATACCTACAGTTCTGGAAAACCAAAGTTCAACTACAATCCAACAAATTTAAAAAATGTAATCAGTAAGTAAAAAAGCTAAAAAAAATAATTTCACAGGATTCTAATGCAAATTGGTCAATGTAACAGCATGTGTAACAAAAGATGAAACGATTCGCTGTCTGTATACATTATCACTAAAGTGAGAATCATCTGGAACGCACGATAAAGTTGAGTCAAAGCATCTTTCCAAAGCATCATTATTCTAGGTTGCGTACAGGATATAAATTCTTATGTAGCTATCTTCTAATCCTCTCAAACTTTGAGTGAAATCTTAAATAAGTCAAAAATGCTTATACATAATTATTGTATATTAAGAGAACTGAAAACGGTGGATGAGTCATAATATAGATATTTGAAGAAAATAAGGACCTAATAATAGTAGAAAAATATTATTCTTTTTCTTAAATAGACTATCCCTTTTTGGATGAAAAATATTTACAGTTCATGTGTCATCAAACTTCATCGCCTATTTAACTTCTTAACCATAACAATTAAACTGGTCCATCTCTTGACTAAAGAGCATAAACATCTATTTGACCTGAGAACAAAGTTTTCCAAGGAGTTGAATATAATACAATAAATTTTTATTGCTCAAATAAAAATAAATAATCCTTTGCTTCTCGAATGGTCTATAGGAAAAATTTAAGATTCACGAACAATAATAATATTGTTGACATTTTTTTTTAGTATAAAGTAAGAAAGTACTACTTTCCTAATGAGTTCAATACTGATAGCAACCAAATATCAAATGATTTTTAATAAGAAAAACTTGAAGAAGTTTGATAAGACTTATCGATACGTTTTTTGACAAGATCTCTTCGTATTCAACTCATTTAAACACATGTAGCACAGCGGTTAAGAAAAGTAATATTACGAAAAACACTTTAGATCAAATGCAACGCACATGGCAAAACCCAATTAAAATTGTTAGTAATAATGGTATAATGATGTTAACAAAATTGATAATGACAGATCAGACGGTTACAAGCTACCGAAAATGTTCCAAAGTGCTTAACTATCAGTTGGATGATCAATTAAGTCTAACATCTCTAAACTGATGACTTGGGAACCATTTGAAAGTTGAAATCTTTTTCAACTATATAAGTCCTACGTAACCTTATTTACATCCCCAAAATTTTCCTTCCAACCGAACAAGTTGGTTTGTTAATTTTTCATATTTATTTTTTGATGACTTATAGTTAGATCACACACACCTTAAAATGTAAGCACCAGCCATAAAAGCACAGTTTTATGAAAAAATAGGGAATGGCTTTTCGGTAAATAATCATATAGTTAAGTACACGTTTATGTTTTATTTCCTGCCTGGACTGTTAATGTCGGTATGTTATCAGGTAATAATTGCAATATCATTACGCGCTAGGCAGTGTCAAAACAATATTGTTGTCAAAAATTAATTAGGGATTATTCTTTCATTATTAAAAGATAAAATACCTACCTAAGACTCAAGAAAATAATCAATAGGTATTATCGTTCAATTATTGACTGTTAATCCTTCGAATTTTCCTATAATCTACATTGACATTTTCGTGTTTGTTTGTTAAGCCGCATGTAAACTAATCACACGTGTTAGTCCTCGAAAATCAATTAATAAACTCACCTTTTCTATTAAACTCTGAGTTCTGGCAATATGGTTTTTGTCGCACTTCTCCCCTAAGGAACACTTTTCATAATTAATATTATTCAAGACGTCATAATCCACAAAACTCAAGTCATTATAACTAACGTGAACGTCATTTTCCACAAGTGACTGCAAAGACTGCTTCCACTCCTGCTTTTTAATTTCGCTAACTTTCTCCCTGTCCCGCTTTTTCCCCAGATCTCTGACACTCATCGACCGTTTCAGAAAATTCTTCGAATCCTCCCCGAGCTTCTTGAAGAACGAGGTCGACCTAACCGGCACATTTGTTTTCTGATTAAGCTCGAGTGCCGACGCGTATTTTTTGCTACGCAAAATCGACACGTCCGCATTCGGATCAAAATCATCATAAGCTTCCGGATGTTCGACATCCAAACCTTTCTTCGGCTTTCTCGGGAACAAGGAGCGGAAGGAAAGCTTTTTCCTCGACGACACTTTCTTGACTTCGATGATGGGATTGATGGCTTCGTGCACTCCGTAATTATTGTCGTTTTCGTCAAACAAACTCGGATCTCGATTGAAAATCTCATTCTCTATTATCGAAGTTCTTCTGTTCGCCTTTCGCATGGCGCGCTCATCCACGCTGATCCTCCGGTCGCGGGTCATCACGTCACTCACTGAAAGCGAGGCGGTCTCGCAAATTTCCCGCACTAAAGTCCCGATGAAATCGACGACACTGTCCCCGTCGAAATCCCGAATGTTACTGTTCTCATCGCAAATATGATTATCGCTAATCCCTGACGATAACCAGACTTTATCGTAGTTCGTCGAGCTCTTGTCGTAGATTTCGGTGCATAGAACTGACGATTCTTCAGACACCATCTTAGGACACAGCGACGTTTGCGGCGAGACTCATCGTAGCTGGTTAGTTAAATTCCAGCAGTTTCAGGCTGGAATTGGAAATTTTTTGGTACGGTTGTAAATCTTTCGCGTCATCTTTATCAAGGTTGGATTTTAATAAGCTGATAAAGGTGGAGATAATGGAACTTTATTGTTTCGTTAAGTTTGGAGAACGCCAAAGTCACAAGTCGATTAAATCGCTGCTTGGAAAATTGAACGGCTAACTAAGCATGTTGAAAACTGGCGAAGGATTCGACATTTTCGGCCCGATGCAAGTTCCCGTTTCTTAGTAATTTATCGATTCGGGCTCCCTGACTCACCGGAGTGGGGCTTCCCCAAAACGCATTATCTAGGAACAGTCGTTCAACCAAAAGCGATGGTATCGCTCCAAACAGTTGCGCTTTTGTAATGAAAACCGAGCTTCTTTTTATAGAGACAAAAATGCTAGCCAATCTATAAGGAATAATAAAAAATTTGCATCAATCGTTGATCAAAAGTCAAGAAAGAATCGGGAGTTCGTCGAGGAAATGTGGAAATAATAATTCTTGTTTATTTGGGCATATTAGAACTTTTATCGAAAAGGAAAAACTGTGCTCAAGAAAATGAAAAGCATTTGAATGTGATCTGAAAAAAATGATTTATGTTAACGTTCTCTTATTCATTATTGCAACAAGGTCTATTTAATTCATTATAACCCAAGAGCTTACACCTAAGGTTATAGGATTCGTGTGTATGTCCAGCATTGAGAAAGAACAAGAAAAAGAAAAGGATACAAATACCGAGTACAAAATATTTTAAGATTTGTACATTTTAATTATCTAGGCATTTAATTAGACAATATTTCTACAAGTGTTAATTTGAAAACTCAGTTAAAAGAAGTTCAAACTGTCGATACTACCAATATTTGATTAGAGTAGATTGTAATGTAAGCAACTATAATTCTAGCTTCAATTAGCACCATTACTGGATCACGTCAAGATTGTTAATGAATACGTACTCACCTTACATTTTCGTTCATGAGTGTGATACTTTAATATTTGAGACAATTTTCAATTCATAACAAATGGGACACAGTTTATTTTCAACTTTATTTTACAAACTCAGAAGTTAAACCATTGTTAGCATCGACAAAAAATAAAATTTAAGAGGGACGTCTCCGCTGTATCATTTGTGATTGTAGAACGTCCGCAAAATGGATTGACGTGATTATTTGTATTAGCAGAGGCACGTATTGAAAAGAGAGGTTATGCATTTCGTATTTCCAAGAAAGCTGATAGCAAAGACGTTTGCCTTAAGAGCAACGACTTTGCTATCGCATGCGTTTTTTTCTCACTGTATTCATTTTGACGTGTAGAGATTAGTTTTCTCATTTTAGATCACTGCATAAAAAGAAAGGAAATGAGTCAAGTGCAAGTAAATAACCCAGTTAATTTAATGGAATGGTGCCGCGCGCATGCATTAAATACGCTGCTGGTCCACAGTGGCACGCTCCGCCTTCATCCAGTGTCGTATCCACCAAGTTACTATATCATACGTTGTTACTTCATACTGAATAAACGTATTAATCCAGTCCTGGTTTTCGCGCGTCGGTATGATAACTCAAGACAATATTCATAATGTTTGTTGCGAGATCATTTCTAGTATTCTGCAGAGTAATTGCACTACATTATTTTGCGCAGTCGCAAAGTGAGGCAGATGGGTATAACCCATTTTATAACTGTCGAACAGATAACGACAATAAGCACCAAAATCGTATTTTTAAATTTGTAAAAAAACACGCATATTTTTAATAATATAATTAAATTTTTGTTTACAATATTCAATAACGAATGGCGGATGATGAGGTTTACAGCAAACTGAAGTCAAATTGGGCTATTTATTTAATGTTAAAGTAAACATTTGTATTTTATTTATATTAACGTGCATGTTTACTTTTTCAAAGCATCTAGCGCTGGAGTCTCTATCGTTACGTATCAGATCTTGAAAACAAAAGTCAGATATTTTTTACCTGTACGGAGCTTTTTCGGAAATACAAAAAGCATTTCCTCTCTTTTCAATACGTGCCCCTGTTAACACAAAAAATCACGTCAATGCATTTTTCTGACGTTATACAATCACAAATGATACAGCCAAGACGTGCTTCTTAAGGAATTAATGCTGATCTTTGGTGCCTTCTAGGTTTCCAAAATTTTCATAAAAACTCAAAATAAATTTTGCCCCAGAAGTTATGGACATGGGTGTACTTATAACGAATTGAAAAATCTTATTAATATGATGTATTTTAGAATTTCAAAAAGAAATTTAATTTTAATAACAAAATAACAAAAACTTGAATTAAAACTCACGCAAGAATTCAGATTCAAGTGAGAGAAAAATTTAAAAAAATAGCATTAATACTTTTGATATGTGTGAGAAAAACCATTTGTAATTTTATCGATCAAAAGCACAATTTTTAATAATTTTTGCAAGGTTGGGATAAAGGAAAAGGAAGCCAGTTTTGGTGCCCAGTGAGAGACCTAAATACTCCGAAAATTGTGGCAAATGGAATCAAGAATTTTCAAAAATCGAATAAAGTTTCTTAAATTCAGATAAGTACCTAATATAAAATTCACGAAGCTAGCCCCTGATGAAATTACCGGTGACCTAGAAAGACTTCCGTTATTGGGAGAATTGAAATAATATTATAGCAAATTCGGCATAGTCACCTTAGGCGTCGCGACGCTATGCATCGCCTGAAATTTTCGAATCCGTTTGATTTCTATTCGACGTGATTACAATTTCGCCGCTTTCACCGCCAACAAAATCGATACAATACTGAAATATTTGACAGTTTCTCTTGATTTATGAAATTACGTCGCAAAATTACAACTGGTGGTCGCCTTTCAATAACGATAATTATTAATAGACCATCCATCTTAAAACCATTGACCAATATTGTCACAGCCTAACCACCATTCGTTGTAGAAAAGCGTGCAGCTAGAATTCAGAACGTAACAAGTTTTTCCTTATTAACAGATGGCGGAACGGATTAATTCCCTAACGACTATGAAATTGCATTTTGTTGAAACTGACTAAAAACCTTGCACAACCAACACGAAATGGCAAATTTGTTTGATGAAGCCATTATCGATTCCAGTGTATTTCGATGAAAATCTTATCTGAAATTTCCTAGTCTATTATTTACTACCTTGTTGGGTGTTTGTGATAAGCTGCTCGTGTTTAGTGGTTATTATTACTATCTATTTATATCCAACAGTAACGCTATATACTCCTATTTGCCCTTGAATAAAGCGAAACATTTGCAATTTTACTCGCCATGTAAAAAAGCAATTGTCTACAAACACTACTTAACTTCCTTTTTCGCGGCAAATTGCGCCGTTATCAGTTACGAAATAATTAGCGAATTTGTGTCATTCTTGGAAAATTGTTTAAAGTTTTATCTCGACTGCGAACTTCGGATTAAGAATGCCAACATCGAAGAGCTACGGGTGCGGTTGGCAAGAATTAATAAATTCTGCCAAGATACTTCATCAACTTGACATTATCAGCGTCAGTCCCCACTAGCGATCGTTAAAATGCAACACTAGTTTAAATAAGTATGAAACTAAGTGAAGGCAATACCGATAACGAGCGCAACATACGCTTTTAATCTCAACTAAGAACAATTAACAAACACAAGAATTCTTAAAAAGTCGAAGACCAAGAGAAAAAAGGCAAGTAAGAACCCGCAATTTCACAAAGCCTACTTAGTAGTCTTTCTATAGAGATTACAAGATTGAAGGTACAAAGTCTAATCTCGCTTTTTAGGCGTTACCTGTTTAAACAAAATTAAGATTTTCTATATTTATTTATTTGTAGTGAATCATTATGGAGATTGTTTTATCTTTGACTCTACTTACTTATGGAATTGCGTCAGTATGTGCATTTATTATGAAACTTTTACAGATGCTTTTTGAATAAGCGTGAATAGCTTAGAAGAAGGTTTGTGAATGTCTTAGTTCAAAATAGTATCACTTCTAACAGGTTACTGACGTATCTGGATGAGATATGATGATGATCACAGAAGCTGTAGAGCCAACTTTATACTTTAATAATAAGAAACAAACTGAAAAAGTTAACATAAAAGGTGAAAGGAGAAGAATAAGAAAAAAATTATAGAAGTGAAACTGGAACAAGAAACTGCCATAAGGCTGAGAGTAAAAGTTTAACGTTGGAAGCAATTTCAAAAAAACTAAGGTGGAACTTTAAACTGATTAAACACATCTAGGTAAGAAGAAATAAAAGAAGTCATAAGGAAAAAGAATTGCAACTTAAAGAAGTCTGCTGAAAAGCAAAAGGTAAAAAAAGAAAAAAGCTGGAGTAAACATTTAGCAATCTACATGAGAAATAATTTCAGACATCAAGAAGAAATAACGAAATAAATTATTAGTAGAAAGAAGAGATAGAAAAAACAGGCAAGGAGCTAAGCTCAATTGATCAGACCATGTTAATAGAGAAAATAAAAAATATCAAATTAGAAGTGGCTGAAGAAATCCAAGAAAATTTATACCTAAGAATATTACCAGAATTTGAAAACCTTTAAATTTTGAAGCATATATTATATTTTTCAAGAAATTGTTTCACAAAAGGTTTAAATCAGACATGAAAAAGAAAATAATTTAAGACATCAATGTGAGTGTAGATGTCAACATTCCAATATGGACCAACCCCATGGGACGATTAAGAAAAGCTATGAAGAAAATAAGTCTAATCAGCTATCTTGCCAGATGTTGCTTTAGACCAAATATAAAACAAAACATTGAATGATAGACTGATAAAACTAGCTATTATGATAAAGTTCTGGAAGTTCTGGAACAAAAATAGAATATCTGAAATTAAGCAATAAAACTAATTTTTTGACTAATATTACAAAGAGTGTGTTGGGGCCAAATTTCTATCTATTATACGCCAGCATTATTCTCGTCACCACAGAAGCAACAATGGAAGTGTGGAAGAAGTGTCAAAGATTTGAGAGATTTAAAGCATTCCAATAATTTGACACCACTAACTGATGACTTAAACCGTTTACTATTTTTAGGTATTTCGACATGCAATTTTCCTATGTTTCAGTAGCACTGGGACACCCGGTATAGGAGAAACTCCAATTAAACTGTTTAACCTCAATTGTTATCAAAAAATTAATCTTGAAGATCATCGCGCTGCGATTAATCTGTTCGTTGTAAGTGCAATATTTTATGGTTGTTTTATTAAAATTCCTTTTTATGCGTTACGTTAAAAAATAAACATTGAACAATGAGAAAATAATGTAAATTGAAGCTCGAGAGTTTTTTGACTCCAACATTGCAACAGATTTACCTTCGACAAAAGAAAAAATTGTATTATCCTTGTTCAATTTTAGGCACAATGACTTCGAAAATCTTGTTACGTCTGCATCTGCTTGTGAGCAGTAACTCTCACATATAACCACTCGCTATAATAATAGCGAAATGATAATTGCATTTATATAATTTCCCTTTCAGTGCAGACGCGCTTTACTTTCCTTAGTTTCACAAAATGTCTAAGTAGAGTTAACAACAAGTTACGTGTGTCAACTTGTGGGGAATTTCGAGATTAAGTAAACATTTTTCACAATAATTTCGCGATAAGATAAAGTCGTGATTCCGTCCTGATTCCGCTCCATTCTCTCTATAGAACCATCGAAATCAATGACGCCAGTCGTAATGAAGAAATATTGAATAAATTCGTTTCGCTACTTGAGGCATTCGAAATATGTTAATCCGTCCGGCAGCTGTTGATTTTGACAACAATAGTTTCTCACGGTGTTAGGTTAAAAATTAGATTCATTTGGTTTTCGCGGCGCTATCTGATACACGAAACCACGAAGTTTTTCGATACGATTGATTTCTCTCCACTGACACAATTTTGATCGTATCCGCCATTTATTTTTGTCACAAATCAAGGTGATGTTCGAATCCCGACGGGATGGCATCCCCGGAATGTGTCATTGACGATAGCTCACGAAAATAAGATGTTAATAATATTTAGCTGTACGGAGGAGGACGTAAATAAGTCGGGGACGGCGCCAATAATTAAATCATTGCGAGGACGAATTTAGAAACGGGCCGAAAATATGGTTGGAAAAGTGTCACTCAAATTGGAGAGTTTGGAAAAACGGCCAGTTCTCAACATGCTTGCGGTGTTGGTTATTTGATTTTGAAGAATTGATTTTGGGGTAAAGGTTGCTGTTTTACCCGATAATGATTTCAGTGGAAATCCTCAAGAACATAATCCGAAAAGAATTGCACAACACTTAAAAACAACCAAACACAACACTGAGCGCCAACCCCCAAATTTCGAGTGGGACCACAACCGAATTCGAAAAAAGCTGAAACACTGGGCGCGCTTCTCTTTCGGTTGCCATGTGGTGGCCACAAAAAGCGCCCGTTCGTGTACCATGTGATTAGAAAAAGGTGGGATTATCTCGATGCACGATCGGGTTTTAATGCAAACCTCTCCGTACTCGGTGCTCGACTAAACAACTCGATTAGAGATATCGGCCCGCCGCTGTAATAATTGCTAGTTGAGAATTATTCTCAAGTAATTACAATGAGATGATAACAAGAAGTTTTTCGAACGTGACGATAATTAGTGAGACCGCAAAATGTGGTCAGGCCGACCATGAGTGTTAAACTACTGCGTGCCCGATCGTGGTTTTATGGTTGTCTTTTTCAGGGTTTTGGCGACGCCGCCTTCTTGAACTAACGTCGTGGTCAACTGATAAGAAAACAATGAGGTGTAGGTAGAAAATTGATGGTCACGTTTGGGTTTAACAATAATAATCGCTGTTGTACCGCTGCTGGACAAAAAAAAAACATTTGTATAGGAGACAATTCTTATCCGGACATGGCGCTTTATGTGAAAGTTGTGCCAAAAATTAGTTTCTCAGTCGATTATTTCAAAATTTCGAAACATCACAGGCCTGAGTTGAGAATACTCATAGTAAGAAAAAATAGTTTTTCATAAAAGTAGAGAACAAAACAACTGCAAAAAACATATTACGTACCAAGAACGCCAGGTGCTATTTTTGTAATTGAGACATGCAGTTCGGGAAATCCAGGCTTGTAGGGTCGTGATTTTCTAGTTATTCAAGACCGCAAAATGTTATACACTCGCAGCACCTAGGTGTTTCCAATTTTGTAAAACTTGAGCCAATGTGAACAAAATAATATTTAACAAAAATCTGTCAAATAAACAACACAATGATAAGTGGTTGTACAAATTGAAAAACTTGTAGATAAGAAAAATTATAAAAGATGCTGTAAAATCGAAGGACAAAATAAAATTACAATTTTAACAAAGGTATGATGTCAGAAAAATTGAAGTCCGTTTTAGTAACAAATGCTCTCTTGGTTCTTGACGACTCTTTAGACTCTTTGTTTATGGCATAAATTTGTCATGGTTTGTCTTGGACTTGCATGACATGGCAATGTTGATATTTCGAAAGATGACAAAATTGATAATTGAGAACATTTTGCAAACAAAAAAATAAAAAAAGGCTTCAAGAAAAAAAAAAACAAGAGGTTTTCACTAAAACATAGATGATCGACTTTTTGATCTAAACACTTATATATGTCGTAGTCATTGGGCGTAATGCGTCATTGCACGGAATGCCTAATCATTGGCCGTACTCCCGACAAAGGCTGTAATCAAATGAATATTCCTCTGTTTGACTGAAATTTTACATCATTTCAGGGATTGCCGCTTGAATTCTCGTCAAATAGAGTAAACGGTTAAGCAATTACACGTTACAGCGTTTGACGGACGTTTTTTAGTCATTTACTAATAAATCTTATAATTTGAAATGTTTGAAACTACCTGTAGAAATCAAATTTTTTGATAGAAAAAGCAAGCAAACAAAATATTTTCATTTTGATGTTAGTTCCGTTTATTTGGAACAATTCAAACACATATTATAAAATCAAACACAAAGGGTAACTTCGTAGGGCGTAACAAAAATAATATTATCATTCTCTTCCAACCTCTTCTTAATGACGATCTGTTCATCTCCTAACTGCGTTGTATCATATAGGGACAATAAATGATACTGCCTCCGAGTTTTCTTGCCAGTAATGTGCTTGGCGAGTAAAATATCTTTCGCAACCTAAAATGTTCAACTACAACCAACTGGTTAGGTTGAGGTTATGATTTTCTTACCTCTTTCATTTCTTCACAATTCCACGGTTTTTTTGCATCCTGGTTTGCCACATAATATTCACTTAATTTTTTATAAAATAAACTTTTTTGGTTATCCATTTTTAATCAAAATCATTAAATCATCAAAATTATTAAGGTCCGAACCAAATTTCTGCACAAGTTATTTCAAGTCTTCAGCAAATGACTAAAGAAACGTCCGTCAAACGCTGTAACGTGTAGTCGCTTAACCGTTTACTCTGTTTGACAAAAATTAAAGCGGCAATCCCTTAAATGACGTAAAATTTTAGTCGAACAGAGGAATATTTATTTAATTACAGCCTTTGCCGGCAGTACGGCGAATGACTAGGCTTTCCGTAAAATGACGCATTACGTCCAATGACTACGACATATACATAATGTCGTAGTCATTGGGCGTAATGCGTCATTTCTACACTATCTGTTTTAAGGCAGGAAAAAGGTGAGGAGGGTAGGCAATTTATGAATTTGGTGTTGCTTATTCTCCTCATCTTTCCCTCTGCTTTCCTTGCCCTAAAACAGATAGTGTAACGATCTTAATTACAGCAACTGCGGGGCATTTCATTAAATGACGCATTACGCCTAATGACTACGACATATAGACCAGTCAGTAGAAGTTTTTGCCTTATAAAAATTAAGGCAGATCTGGTTTTAATATATTCTCGATAAAAGCTTCTTAAGCCTGGTTTCTAAAATAACACCTCAACGGTGTCTTATCACAAAGATATTTACATATAAACTTACTGAAGAGAATATAATATTCTTTACATTTTTTATATAAATAAGAAATCGTTAAACTCTCATTTTTGTATTATTCCTGGCTATTTATAATAATTTTGTTAACTGAAGCTAGAAAAAAAAATAAGGACATTTAACAGTAAAATCTCAGATTATTAAAAACACAGATTATGAGCTAGAAGTAGACTTTGAGATCAAAAACAATAGTAAAAACATTAACATTAACCTAGACATCAATCAACCCGGACTAGGTCAGAAAAGAGGAAAAATTAATAATACAATTAAATATGAATAATAAAATAAAAAACATTTTTTTCGTCCATCTTTGAACCTTAAGAAGGCATTTTCGGATATGGGTAAATTATGTCGACTTATTTTGATCTAAGAAATCTGTGGTTAGGTTAGGACCCCCTGTATTCTATCAGACTATGTATGTAGGAGATTTTGATTGGAATTGATCCCTCAAAGTTTGTGTGCGGAGCTACTAAACTAAACATAACTTTTGATCTATCAGAGTCGCACTAAAATAATTTTAAGCTATCAGAAATCTACTAAACATAGTTTCTTTAACAGAAAATCATTTTTCTTCTAAATAATTTTGTAAATTTTTTATGAATTTTTATATTATGGGAATAAGAAGGTACATAAAAATCATTCGTTCAGAAATAGTTGATGCAAGAAAATAAGATATGATCGCCTAACTTTACCGTAAACTTTTCATTGACGGGAATAGTAGGTACATACAAAGATCACAACACAACAATTCTTAAAAAATTAGTAACAAAACTTATGATTTTTCAGATAACTCAGATAACTATCAATCGATTTCAAGATTAAGAATTTCACAATTTTGGAAGAATGCTAAAAAGATTCAGATTTATGTGCTTTTTCAAGAGATCAAAAAAATGAAAATTATTGTTTTCATTGTCAATGCTTATAAATAGTCTTGCAAAGTAAGTCTAAAAACAATTTTTGAAAAAATAAATTTCATGAATACTGTGTTAACTAGAATATATTTCAACAAGAATCGCTCATAGGTATAGAGCAATTTTTTTCAAATATTATGTAGAATTAAGTAGAAACAATCAAATATATTATTATTAATGTAGAGAGATAAATCGTATTTATACTTATTTTATACGTTGTTAAGTTGAATTTGTAATTAGAAGTTTTTGTTCCGTTGCGACAATGTGGGCACCTGGTAGTGGTAGATTTAAACATTGCCACGGATAAGCCCTGGCATGTAGAAACGAATTACTGCACCAACATGCCAAATTGAGAATAAAACTGTGTTGTTGCCACCACAAATATAACTAAATTGTGTATTTTGCAACTACTTACAAAACGTTGTTGCCAAGTCATTCTGAAAAAATGCCAAAACCAGAAGGTGTCTCCATTTCGGTAGCATTTCGTCGACCCGGCGCCAAGATAAAGCATTTCGAAAATAAAACCGAACAATGCAGCGACATTTAGCCCATTACGTAAATTTCCTTGATCCGATCTTTAAGAGCTGTCCGTTGCGTTATTGAATCGGCGCGTTATTGGAAAACTTACAACAACAGCTTGTACAAAATCGAGCGAGAAATGTGCAGAATTCCGCTGCATTATTCAACAGAACGGCGTTTGGGGTTGCACCAAACGAATTTATAAACAAAATTTCGGAAATTAATTCAGCGGTGGTTGGAGGTCAAAAACAACACGACTTGTTGGCGACTCCAATTTTGCCACATTTCACGCGGTCGTGATGTTCCGACAACAAAAACCGTGCAGCACGCCATCAAATCGATTTAACCAAGTACCATCTTCGTGTAGATCGATCCTGATAATCCGAAAGCACCACGTAAACAACACCGCAGCATTGCGACCTGGAATTCGACCCGAATTCGAAAATTTCCACCGTTTTCGACCGAAATCCCGCAAACAATCCCGCTGATTGCACGATCCCGGACCCATCACGTGTTTCCGGCAGGTTGCGTGCTTCCGAAAGCTTTATCCATCCGTCTAGTATTTGCTTCGATATTAACTGATGATAGAACGAATAGCGATGACGTGCATAATTCATCGTAGTCTAAGACTTACCTTCACTGATGATGATTTGTAAACGGACGCATCCTTTCCAGGGGATGAGATTTTCTTGTCTGCAAAAAGAATATGAGTTAGAAAAACTTACTAGTTCTCGATGCGCACTGAGGATAATTTCAAAGCTCTGGACGAATCAACGGCAGCTATTGATATGACAATTTTAATTGTTGTTTTAATGGAAAAATCTCCAAATCCCGATTTGAATGACGCGTAATCGATTTCGAAGCAAAACACCACCCGGTGCCGAACGAGAATCGTTTCACCAGGGCAAGCGGAACAAAGCTCATAATTACCTCTACTTTTAAAACGTTCGCAATCTGTTAAGTTTAGTGAACCTGCAACTATTGATCAAAGGAAACGCTGTAAATGATAATGGCAAAATTTAAAAAAAATAAGAGTATTAACGAACAATAATATTGCCCTTTGAACACTGCTCTTGCCAATTTATTGCTCCGCTCTGTGTCCTACCTCATATTTTTTTTATTTATCATCAAGAACTTCCAATAGTGACATATTTACTTTTGCCAGGTCAATTGGCTAATTTTATTAACAATTTATTAAATATGTATTAATTTGACTGCTTCTTGTTGAGCTATTTGTCCTTCAACAAGCTTGAAAATTATGTTTCTTGTCGCAACCACCTTCAACGACTAAAATGCCTGTCGTAATCTCTTGCCACTACTTCCTATTAAAGTTAAATTCTTCATAATTTTCTTTTTTAGTTTTTTAAACTTCTTTTTACTATTCCTTTGTTAATATCATACTCTATACCCAGTATTTTGTTAAAATTTTTAACAGTTCAATTGTTATTATTACTTTTGCATTTTGTTGTTTTGTAACTTTATTTTAGGATTATTTTTCATTATTCAAAAAACTTTTTTGTAATTCCATATTTTGAATTTGGGGTACCTACCTACCTACATTCAGAACAAAATAACTTTTTTATCTCTATAATCAGAATACCAATTCATTTGTATGCCTTTTGATTCTATTGGAATCCAAACGGTTCGAAGATTTTTATTTTAAAAAGACCCATTGAAAATACATAGATTTCTTCTCTTATTTTAATCCCTCTACAATAGAGCCTCATGTTTGGGAAATATAATATTTAGAAAATGTAGGTTATTTTATTAAACCTGTATTTTTTTATTTGGTTCTAGGGTCAATATTACCCCCAAAGTTAATTTTTTAACTTTTGGAGTGAAAGATTTGTGACGTAGCCGTCCCCTGCACGGCGTAGTTCTAAAAGAAATCGTATGATGGCGCTTTACTCAGATTGCTTGCGTTCTATTTATAAATCAAATGCCAATCCACTGTATACATGTCGCGCACTATGGTAGCAGCGCAGCATAGTAGCCAAAAACAAGAGTCCATTCAATGTAGGTGTGAGGCTTAGATACGGGGGACCAATGCGTCATCAAAAACAAAAATTGCAAATATTTACAAAAATATAAAATAAAAACATAGGAAAAAAAATATTTAAGCCTCTTTTAGTTATTTGCCATGTATCCTAGAGAATAAAAAGTGCAATATTTTTTTAGGCAAGTACCCCATTGAACATTGATTCATTTGAACATTTAACAATTTTAAGCTCTTTGAAGTTCATTTTTATGGCATTTCTTTTTTATTACGGGCCGGGCCATATTTGCAATCGTAACAAATATATGAAAATTGATCGGTGTGTACTAAAGCTTAAAGCCATTTTTCGATCCGGTCCGACTCTCTCAATTTAAAAAATTTAATAAGAAAAGCAATCGAAAACCCTCAGCCCGCGCCAAAACTGACTTTTACTCCCCCAATATCGATACGTATAGGTCAGACGCTCCTGTTCCGGTTTCCCGAATCCGAAACGTTTCCTCGACTTCCTTTTGTTTTTTTTAAAGGCGGCGGCCATAAAACGTCCCGAAACGGTAATAGCTGCAATAACACCAAAACTCCATACGACAATGCCTAAAAAAGATAACCTAATTACCTCATCCCCCAACTACCATTAAGCGATACTATTTTGCAAAACACGAAGCCAGATTTAATTGCCATCGATTTCGCCGGTTAATTGCCAACACCTGGTTTGGGGTAAAATCGAAGCGGAGGGTCCAAAAAATTAGCAACACAGCGGATATCCGATTGCACTAGCAACTGCCTCTCTAGAGGCTAACGTCATCCATTGTGTCTAATCCTCGAAATTTATTGGAAGTGGGGTTTTCGTTATTATTAACTCAATTTTTCATCCGTTAGATGGAAAAGTTCTACTGACATGAGTTTCTTGGTAGAAATAGATTTTAATGAAAAGTGCACGATCCAAGAACATTAATAACGAACGTGTTTAATAATACAATTTTCTGTTAATTAATCCGGCAATTCCTGAAACATGTGTGTGCAATGATGAAAATTAATTAGCTTTAGTAGAAAAATTGTTCTCTAAGGGCTTTGAATAATTCAAAACACGACGTTGTTGTAATGAACGCAACGTAGCAAATTGTTAATTGCAAACGGTAAAGGTAGCGCAAACAAACCAAATTGATTATCCCGAACGCTTCGCAACTTTACCTGGGAAGCCGAGATTAATTTCGACGATTAACTGAAACTCGCTGAATTAAGAACCTAATTTTTCCAAATTCCAAGCATCCATTTCGAAAATCGTAAATAACTCCAAAACAATCCGAAATGAAGGAACGGGGAAATTATTCCGCAACGTCAGACAAAGTTTCATCACGTTAATATCATAAATTGCCCCCATATTGCCCTCGAAGCATCTGAACAATGAAGAGGGTTATTACCGTACTTCTCAACTCTCGATTTTGTGTACCCATCTTATTCCCAGCCCACAATACACTTTCATTAAGGAAAGTCTCGTGTAATTATTGCGCGACAAGCAAACACTTCTTAAAGCAACCTTGGAAATAATAGGTGTTCTACAAAAATTTCTTAAGCATCGTAACGAAATTTTGCACACAATTTCCTTGTCTGTTCGACAGAAACGACATAACAGCGATTTATCCAAAATCGCCTTTTGTTGGTTAGTTGCAGTTTAACTAGGGTTGTTCTGTGAACGAAAAGCAAACAAAGAAGGTGGCATGCTTTACTTGCATTGTTTTCACTTTCGGTTTGTTATTGTAGCCACAACCGCATCTCGAAAGCTGTAAGTTGTTTCTATCTAACAAATAAATAGTAATGGAGATAGGAAAGTAACTTTCAGAACCCTTGTTCGCATAAACCTTTCACAGATTTCAGAAATATACAGGGTGTTACACAAAGAACCGCCGGCCCTAAAAGCATATTCCTAATAGAGTTACAAATTTGAAATTTCGCAAGAGTAAACTTAAGTAATGCGTTACAATATAGCGTCAATGTCTGGCTTTTAATTAATTTCATACGTCGTCGGGGCCCTATAAAATGTTTTGGTCAAAAATTTAATTTATCCTTCTATTATTACTACGTTTATAATACCGCCAAGTACACGTCCTTGGAGATTAATAATTTGAAATTTTTAGTTAAAATAGGTATCATTAATGGTAATTTTAGAAAGTTTCCAGAAATTTTAAGAGTTTTGTGACAAGGCGGCTTTACTCAAATAGTCAAATTTTATGATAAAGACGCTTAAACGCTTCTGTTATTTATGGCTTAATAAAGGTTTTTTTAAGTAGGTACAATCTCCAGTGAAAATAACGGACTACCATAAACATAAATGGTGGGTAGCTACAAAGGTTCATCATTCTTTACTATTATTGTCTCGTTGTCTATTACATAAATGTGCAAAACATTTGTAATAATCTTTTTTTTTAACAATATTCTAATATTTATTTATGTTAATTGTGCGTAAATATATTTATATCTTCTGTGTCAACGTAATCTTCAAATCCATCATGCGATAGAACATGTGGCATAGCTAATATTCGTATATAATACTAATAGTGGTAGGAATCTTGCCGGCAATTTTTGTCAGATTATCACGAATAGTTGTTGTGACGAAAATCGCCACGAGTGCTTTAGCACGAGTGGCGATTTTCTAAAGACATGGTCGTAGTTACTTAAACACTACGAAACATACCCCCTCTCTTAATTATTAAAACATGTTATTCCTTATTGGGTCATTCAAAAAATTCAATATTTATTTATCAGTGTGAAAAATAGAAAAGATAGAAAGAAGTGCACGCACTTGTAGTAATTATAACGTATTTTATGTATTTTTTGCTTTGACTACAAAGCTTGATAAAGCGTATGAAGCTTACTTTAAACTGTCATTTTGAAGTTGAAATTAAAAGTGGGCACTTCATTTCTTATGTAATAACTGCAAAATATAAACATTAAATAATAGCCGTGGTGCATACAAAATTATATGTTTTATTAATCTGCATCGTAAAATCACGTATTTTTATTTTTGTAAACAAAGTGGTTTACTGTCAAAATAAATGAATAAATTCTATTGAAATTCCTTAAGAAATTTTGAAAAAAGCTTGTTGTTATGTAAGTTTTGTTGTTATGTTTACTTTATGGCTCATGGGCATTATGAATAGCTTAATGTAGAGTTGGTATGTGATGCAAAGGATAAGGAAGAAACTCACTATTCACTATTTTATGTAAATGTCAACTGAAAAGTCATAAGCATTGTGATAAGTCAATTTTTAGCATTCCAAGACGTTAGTAGGCTCTCATTAAAAAGTTTTCATTTAAATGCCTAAGAATTCTAAATAATAAATAAAAAAAAATATAATAAAATTTATTAGAAAAGAAGAAGAAGAAAGATAAGAAGAGACAAAAATAGATGAGAAGGAAAAAGAAGAACAAAATAATTATTTGTTGAAGCTGGCCAAGAACCAGCTTTGAAGAAATCTTTGACATCTGAAAGCAATTTTATAAACTTCTTCTATAACCTATAGGTATATAATTCCAAAAATAACCTAACCTGCACCATGCAAAAGTTTAAAAAAAATTTCCTATTTAGTATAAGAGCGTATCTTCAGTAATTCTGTTGCTTTTGAAGAATTTGTGACACCTTTCTTGGTGTGCCTAGTTAATTAGTAATCGTTCCTCAAGATTTTTTTTTTAAATTGTAGTAAAAGTCAGCTGTTAAAACTTTGCGGCATCTCATTACAAAGAAAAATAATTAAAAAGTTTTCATTGTTGACACAAAAAAAAATAAGATCTCATAACAGTGGGTGAAAGGATTCTTTTTCTCATACCCAAACTTTTGCACTTTTCTTCACGAGACAAGCTACTGAGAATTTAGAAAGAAATTCTAGCACTCATTGTAACTAGACTGCCATACCTACGAGAAATGCGAAAGTGAAAATGAATGTTTCCTAAAACAATAATTAATTTAATTAAGCAAAATTCTTATTATGCAGGGTAAAGAGCGTAATTAGTCACAGGACGCAGCTAAATTGGTCGGCCGCATTTAGACGTACCTGCATAAATTACAAGAACAGTAGCTATTACCGCGACTATTACCATGTCCGATCATTCGTCGATAAAGAGTTTCGAAGAAAACAACAAAAATATATAAAATTTAATTAATTTGAAACGGGCAGCTTGACGTGAGGCAAATACTCGAGACATTGTTAGGTTTCGGGGCAAATTCCCGTGGCACTTATGTAAGATCAGTATTTCAGAATATCAAATGAAAATTTGATTACGGAAGACTACTCGCGGCAAATTGCCAATTAATAAATATATAACTCCAGTGACTAATTAACGAAACAGGCGATGCATAATTATGAATTTCTGAATAACTTTGGTAATATTTACGTAGCGCTTATCTTTATGGTTAGGTTAAGCAAACGGGGGTGCAATAAAATCGAATCATAAATAATTTATCAGTGCGGCATGCCATATTTCGTACAAGTTCCTTACATTTTTCAGACGTCCGCAGCGTCGATGTTATCCAAAAGAATCCGACACTTTTTCGTTTATTAGGGGAGAGATCACACGATAATAAACACGCTAAAATAAAAATAAAAGTAAAACAACTAAAAATATAACGACATCCTCTCCTAGGATTGTGCGGATTTAAGTCGGCCGGTTCCCCAATAAAAAATTCACGACCGACAACTAATGCAACCAGACATGCTTTCGCGATGGTAGCTTTGCCTACTAGATCTACCAGGTTCCAGGTAGCACAACAAAGTAAACGCCGCCGCCGTCCAAATGAATCGAGTACACGTCCTTGCCGCCCCCATCAACCCTCGTGAATAAGGAGAACACGCCAAGACACGGAGAGTGGGAAAACGCCGATATATCCTTTATCAAAGTTAAAATTAACAGCCCTAACGTTGACGGTCATAAGGGTGAAATCGACACGATGACGCCAAAATCGAAATCGCGGTATTTTTACATCGGCCACTTAACACCGTTACGGTGGCGTCGCGACGCTCCGCAATCCCACATTGGGCGCGTATAAGCCCGAAAACAAACAAGCCGGCACACGTCCGCGAAGAACAACGATCCTGTTTATGTTCAATTAATTTTAATTAGAGTTTTTAATGGGGTTTTGTTTCTCCATGCACCTTCGTTATTTTGTGTCAAAACAAATTAAAATTTCTGACACGGGCTGAGGTACGGTAATGCCTTTTCAACCGTTGAAAGTTTTAATTGTGGCCGATTGCCAAAATCGACCGTTGCACGACGAGGCGGATTAAATCATTTCGGGACTATTGCGGAGGGATAGAGACCCGACACCGCCCTCTACAACAATGCGATGCGATTTATAACAATTAATAAGCAAGATTCCTGTTCCTATTATTCGCGAATTACGTTTCGTCTGTAGGGAATCTGGTTCTTCCATCGTTAAGATTCGAGTTGCTAAGTTGAGAGCGAGTAATTTTTCAGGCTAATCCTGACAAATGGCGGAGGCGCCCGGTTACTATTTAGGGCCCCTCTGTATTGAATAACTCTGGACCCCAACTCGAGAGAGAGCCGTATGACACGATGCTTATTTTAGTACTGATTTCAGTACTGAAAATTTAGCGCTACTACATCCAAGAAATTTGAACCTGTTCTATTTTCTTGTATGCAAGTTGACTTTAATTGGCGCTTAGTGATGCATTTTGTTTTTGTTAAAATTCCCAAACTTGTCCTAAATTCGGAACTGAAACTGCCGAAAAGCTGCGCGCGCAGATTCAGTACTGAAATTAGTACAAAAATAAGCATCGTGTCATACGGCTCTTAGGCAGAATATTTATATTATAAGCAGTGAAGGGAGTTTTGCAATAAAATGGGTCAATTCTTATTTTTGAAATTTTTTTTAGAGAAAACTATTTTGCTTAAACTCACCAATACGAAACCTGGTCTGTATAACAACTTTATAATTGTAACCTGTTTCGGTTAAATACTGGAAAATGAGGACGTTAAATTAATTTGTTAATTAATTATTAATGTAGTAATAAATTAATAATACAAATAAATTTGAACAACAGACCATTTCAAGAAATTAAACCTAAGTATTTTATCGAGATATTAAAATATTTATTATTTAATTATTAAAATGACGTATTAATTTTGGACGAAACATATTTGTTGCGTGGATAGAATATAATATATTATTAATTATAAAATTTATTTTTTGATTAAAAATTAAAGGTCGCAAGCCATTTAAATTAATGCTATTATTAGCTTTTCGTTTCTTTTCTTTGTTCAAAAATTGGTAGAAATTTGAATTAATTTAAAAAAAATTTAATTAACACAAAGGTTAAAGCAAGTAAGCAGAGAAGTTATTGTAATTCTCCCGGCGCATCCGCCATTTGTGATCAGTTCCACGAAACTCGGCGAGGTTCTTATATCTAATAGATTTGTCTCATCATTGAATAAGAACATTTAGTAAAAGTGCCAAATATACAAAGTGTTCCAGTAATGGTGAGAAATGTCTCGGATTTGGGTAGATCTAGTAAAATTAACATTACAAGTTCATGTGTTAATGTTTGCGATAACTTTCTTTGCAACTCGTTAGTTGAAAACTGAAGCGCTTTTATGTCCAAAAGCATAAAATTATTAAATTGCTCAGGCAGCAGCTTCCTCATCTCCATAGGTAGAAACTATGGCACAAGTGTTTAGAAAAGCCGCTTCTGCTATCAGCTTAGATCCCGCATTATCTTAATACAGTGTCGAGTCCTCGTTACTAACGGGAAGAGGACGTTTCAGGGGGCAATTTAGTTTCCAGTGCTAAATCTTGTTTGGACTTGAGGGAGCAATGCTGTCGGTTAATTCATTAGCGTAACAACTTCGATTGGTGATGAACTGGCAGGCTAACGATGGAAGAGTCGCCACTAGGGGTTAAGATAGCTGTGGGCAAATTAATCTCCCGAGATTGCCACCATTTATCACCTGCCTCAATACGTGTTAGTTTCCACGTGCAATATACACCTGTGAATAATAACCAGCGTCAAGGGTATTCGAATTTGACAATAGCCGGGAGACGCGGGCGACATTTTCGGGTTGACTCCCTGATTTATGATCGAAATTTAGCGATCAATGGAGAGAAACTCGTCATTTGCCAGAAGCACAATTAGACATTAATCCCGTGGTTGAGGCGACGAACAAATATGGATGCGTCCCGGAAAAGTCCGGGTGATATTTCACTAGGCGAGTATACTCTAATGTCTCTGGAGTTTTGCCATTCCCTCAGTGCGTTTCGGCCACATCAATTCTACTCACTGTCAAATCAGCACCGTTTCTGGTATGTGTACACGGTTTCATGTTGGGACGTGCATTAACTCTCCAATCACTTAAGGGATGTTTTCATGCCGCTACGAAGCCATTGCGGTTACGAATCGCTTTTTAATTAAAACGATGACGCCGGGTGTTTATTTATTTAAAAGGCGCACTTGGAGATTGCGGCTCAAGACGTCTGGAAATTATGCAAAAACTCGGAAGGGCGAGATTTTTAAATTTTTGTTTTCAAGGAATGAAAAGGGGCATCCGTTCGTTTCAGCGGAGCTGATGGTTCGTTCTTAGAAATCTTCTTTTCTCAACAATAGGTTTCTACGTGTCACTGCGTAATAATTTATTACTGAGGTTGTTAACATAACACTCGGGCAACCCCTTGCGTGATTAAAGCACTTAACCGCTAAAATGAGTGTCGCGGAATTTAAATCGAGTAAACAATGAAATTTGTTTTCTTTTCTAATAATGAATATGCATCAGGAAGTGGTATTTTTAATAGCAATAAAGAAGGTTGAACGTACAAATGTGTCGTGACAGCAAATTACGAGGCGCTGTTTAGCACTTTGCGCATTGGGAATTAAATTTTAACTGAAAAACTATTAAAAAATTAGCTTTGCATTGTCGGCACTTCTGCACCCCAAAAAACGCTTTTGTCCCACATTTATTCAGACATTGTGGAGTAGATAAAAGCTTTCAGACGGCTTTGCTCTAATATTGCCGTTCATTACAAAAAGAAAAGCTTCACAAAACTATTAATTAACATTGTTATTATTATTACCTGAAAATGCTTGACGAGAGTGCGGCCTTGTATATATTGTGGATTTCTCGTTCCATCCCTTCTTTAATAGTCTCCGGTTAGTTTGAAACTTTTAGAATGACCTGCCTATTGAGTGTCATATAAAACAATTTCAGTTCGAAACCGCACGAACTTCCATGTGGTCATGCTTTTGGCAGTTACTCACTAGAAGTGGACATAACTTTCAAAATAATACAAAAAACTTGGTAGTCTACATTTTTATGCTGAAGTTTTCAAACATATTCGCTGGGAATTTTATTTTAGTTCTTGGGTTTACTTTAAAGTTGAGACGCTCTTGTCAAGCTTTTAAACTTATTAAATTATTTATGAAAAAATAATTTACAATAAATCAATTATTAGAGTACCCACTCTTCGTACTTGTAGACAATATCTACTTGTTTACAGCGCTACTCCAAGTCTCCAATGGGTGACGATTCTTTAAGAAAAATTTTAAGCCTTGACGTTTGATCTGGGCGGCTAATTAACTTCTCGTTCACTCACTTACCAAACCCGTTATTACATTATAAAGTAATACACTACACCTTTATAGCCAAATTGTAAATTTAGAAAAGGTTTTCTTACTCATGCGAAGAAGAGTAGAGACTCCGGTCTTTCCCAACCGGTATAGTGGGCTGCGCTCCACTCAATTTTTAAGCTTGTGTTGTAAACAGTGAGAATCTCGTTTTGTCTACTTTTAAATTTACTACTGCATCTAGAAAAGTCTTACTTCAAAAATAACATCCTCTTACATCCTCTTCATAAACAGCTTTATGCAAAGCTGCCAGCATCCCATATATTTTACTACCGTTTCCTCTTGCTATGGCAAGATTAGCATTTAAATTGAGTTAATTTTATTCAATATCACATATGCCAGAGCCACTTGGCGAAACTATGCGTTAGATTAAATTTTCAGTCATTGCAAGCGCTGCTGGCAACTCGTGTCACAAATTCCTTTTCCAACAAAAGACCACCATACGTGTATAATTTGTATCTAATGCTAATCTATTTCTAACTATAAGCTAGAATTCCCCTCGTTACTATTTACAAGTGATGCGATGATACGCCACATACATTTAAAAAAACACTGTCACTTTCGTTTGTCTCTTTCTATAACGCTCGGTAACAACCTTATTTCATTACAGGAAATAACGCTAATTGGCACGTGTCTGGTGAATAATTAAATAATTACTTAATTACTTTCTTAAAAGCACTATTTTATTTAACACTTAAAGAGACCATACCTGTAAAATAATATTATTTAGTTCAAGATTGGGGTTGGAGAAATTTAACCCTTAAATCAAGAATTGCCAAACCCGCGTCTTTGGCCCACAATTAAATTGAATTAAATAACGTCTTCCAACAGCTGAAATTACTTATTTCCTGCAGCAATTCGTAACGCCGATTCCTTATCTGTTGTCATTGTTCCAGTTACGAAATGACCCAAATAGCGTAAATTTGACTACCCTCTCAGCGCCTAACGTTATGATCGATGAAACTTTTCCCGGCTACTTGTGCACGAAAGCTTTTGGTCTGGGGGAGGTGTGAAATTTGGGGCAAGTTATTGATGACATTGAGCCTGAGCTCGAGACGAAATAATGTCTTGCGCGATCATATATTTCCACCCTCATCCAACAAGATCCTAGGTGTTACACGTGCCTCGTGCCTCCCCCGTCCCCCGATGATCTCAGTTATAAGTACAAGTTATTGAGTACCTACAATGGATAAAGCTTTATCATCCAACAAGTCAACGTTGCGATTAATCGTTCGATAAATTTTCGTATTTCGTTCGATAAATTTTCGTATTTAGATGAAACGATCAGTGAGATTGTTAATCGTCCCCACCTGCATCAAGGGGGCGAGACGAGTTTAACCCTTGTATAGGGCGAGCCGTGACTGCACAAGTCTTATCAGATAATCTCGCTGTACCTACTTATTTTTAGACCAAGATCGATTACGTCCTTTGCATAACCTTTTAATGCTCAATTATGCCTCGCATGTGTTTCCCCCATAATTTGACGAGAAAATTCCGAGATGCCGCCGATAATCTTGTTCGGACGCGAAATGCTTTGTAACGTAATTGAATTTCGCTGTGCGACAAACGTTCAAATTTATTGTCATTAATTTTTAGGTTACGGGACGCAATTTAATAATGAACTGAAACCAAGTGAAGCACAAAAAATAAACAATGCAGAGAAAAAAATTAGAACAAGCATTTGGGGACTGGGAAAGGGCAAAGGTTGAGTTAAAAAATTGTTAAGTCTGAATTAAGATTAATGGAGAGGAAATTCCCGAAACTAAATATTATTTAAAGAACTTTTTAATGACACCTCAATTCTGTTCTGCATCACTTATTGGGTAGAAGAAGTTCTTCCTAGTTAGCGAATTAGCCTCCGCGAAGATGTTGACCTTCCAGGACAACAAAACCTTGTCAACTTTATCAAAAAATTAATGGAATTATAAAAAGATTGCAAATTCCAGCGACTGTAATTATGTTCATTTTTCTTCGGGGTGAAAATTGACCCTCGCGGGTCAAAAGTTCCAAATTATTTTCCCTGAATTTTGCCTAAAAATAGTTGATGGCGAGCAGCCTGCACGCACGTCATCAAGTGAAAACTTAACCCGGCGTCGTTGATCTAGGACGAAAATGGGGTTGCGACCCGACTGTATCATTATAGACACTAAAGCCCCACTCACACGAACCCCCAAACTCACCCAACCTTTCTTACGTTCGATTTTCTCCGCTTTCTGGAAAGTTTCAAAATTACTCAACGTTTTTCTGGAAACACGACAACGTAATTCGATTTCGATAAATTACGGCGGTTTCTATTATGGTAACATGTGAGTGCGCCCTTACCTGGCCTTCGTGCCATGAAACGCTGCCACCCCAGCACGTCGGGGGTGACTGGACACTGCCACCCCCGCGCTATTTATAGTCCTTTGAGATATTTCATTGCGTCGGTTGATTCCATTTTGTTGTTTGCGAAAGATCGTGATGGCGTCAAAAACCGCGCACCCTTATCAGGCGGCAATGTTAAAATTTTACACCGTCATCAGAGGCACCCGGTAGAAATCGCTGGCAACGTCATCAAAAAATGTAGCTTGATCGATCTAGCAACCCCTTTACTACGATGTCATTATCGTATGCGCCACTTCAAAACGATTGTTAGTATTTGCATAAATACACAACGCTATACAAACAGAAGGGAAGATATTGCACTTCGTGCAGCTTGTCTCGATGTTTATTCATCTATTTTCAACAACGTCTTGCATATTGTAGAAACGACTTATACGCGTTGCAATTCCCGATTTCCAATCATTTTCAAGAACTGTCAGTTTTAGAAGCAATCTCCTCGAGTGGAATAAAACTCGAGTATTTTATTAATCAAAAATTCGGTTCGTGGTAAGATTGTTGTAACAGAATAGTAATTAAAAAAAATTATCTCTAAAAAGTTTGATGGAGGGTTACGAAGACATTTCTCCAATTCTTTCACTTACCACTCTAGGGTCAACTTACCTAAGACTGAATCATGCCAGAATTTCTATGACCGTATCCTAATCACTAATACAGCTTTGTGGCGCTTCAGCATTAATTATTCCAATCTATTGTCGGTTCATTGTTGGCTAGATGGGTCTAATTACGTAATTACGCTGCAATATTAATCACCAGCACTTGAATGCATCGCATCGGATTTTGGAGCTAACTCGACCACATTTACGCTGATATGGTCTGAATCTCGGTGTATGAAACAATCAATTTGCTAAAGCAGAAACCAAAACCGATTGCCTAAGGATGAAACTCATTAGTAGCGGAAATTATCTTAAACAATTACGTTGAAGTTCTATTAAGTTCTCGTGCAGCTTCCTTTCCACGGAACGCCTGCAAGGCAGAAGAATTAACCACAGGAAGAGATACAAGCGATCGATTTGAGAAAGTTAATTGAAGTGCTACTTTTTCACGTGTAGGTGCAGAGACGTAAATATTTTGTGGTTTAGGGAGTGCTTTTATTGAAATTACATTTTGAATAGTTACATCCGAACCCGAAAAGGCGAGAGAAAGTGTGATTTTGCATTAGGTGCTAAACGCAAAATTGGTGGATGCGCCGGGTGAACAACAGAAGCTTCTATATTAACAAAAATTTGTTTCAAGAAAAAATAAGTCATTAACAATAATTTTTAGAGCACTTAATTTAGAAGAATTTTTGTAGTTACTCTTTCAAGATGTTTATGTTGACAATTATTGATATGTATATCTGTTGGGCGTAAGATATTTTCTGGTTATATCAAAGAAGTAGGTGGTTTAATAGCCAATAGCCAAGAGATACATTGAGTCATAAAGTGTTTCATTTTCCTTTAATGACACTAAAATTGTTATGCCTCTTATTAAACGTCGTGGAAAGACCCTTATTGAAAGGCATCATTGGTTACTTACCACAAAGTAAATTTGCGGGTAAACAAAGGCCTGCACCTGATCTTACTTAATATTCTACTCCTAAATAACAGCAAATCGTTAATACCTTAACTGTCAACTCTATATTTTTAATATTCAACTCTTATTCTTCATTAAAAAGACCTCATTTTGCTATATTACGGCGCCCTTCTAGCTTAACTTTATTTTTCCGTTCTTGGAAAATTATTTTCTATATCATTTTTAACCGGCGCCTGCTTCATTTGAGAACTTTTTCATGGCAAGAATTACTTGAAATATTTAATTTATACATCAAGTATAAGGAAGTACTTATTGGGCTTAAATAAAAAGAATTAACTTTCAGTAAAGCAATACATTCCCAATAATAATTTAGGGTCAGCAAAAATAATAAATAATATAGTACCAAAGGTTAATTGATTTGGCCCAAATTATAGTTTTCTTAGGGCCGGTTTTACGAAAGTCGGATAAGCATTGGAATAACTATTCCGGAATAAGTGCCGGTTTACATAGCCTCGGTCCGCAGTTTATACTTGGATTTATCCGATTCGATTTTCGTAAAAGCCCATTTATTCCGAGTTATTCCGGAATAGCGTTATACCTGGCATATTCTCCTTTCGTAAAACCGGCCCTTAATGTTAGTAAGTATTTACTAATAGCAACCAGTAATTTTTGGTGAAGGTAATTGCATGTGGTATAATTTTTTTTGTTTAACTGAATGCTTAAAAAGTAATTATGCAAGTGTGTCAGGTACTTCTAACTAACTAGCTTATCTGGCTTTTTAATGTGCACTTTATCCTGTAACTAATAAAATAATAATAATAGCTTAATGATCAACTTAAATTATCTTAGAAATCATATTTCTTGTAATGATTATTACTATTTTATGGCCAAAAAATTAATCAATTATTATCTACTGGTCATTAATAATTTCTTAGTAAACAGATACGAGTTAATTATTTTAGACTTTCACAAAATGATGCATAAACAATTTGAAAGGAGAATTTGCTAGATTATTATTGAAGAATTTATTAAAAAAATAGCAAATCAAAATACAAAAATAATCATTTTTTTAAGGCTATAAATTAGCTCTTCTCAAACAGCTAGAAATTATTCCATTGCAGCTCTTAGTTTAAAACCTATGATTTTTTAAATAATAGAGAAAAGTCATCAAAAAGTGGAAATTTTAAGGTTTAATTTAAGGTTAATTAAGGTTAATTAAGGTTAATTTTTAAGGTTTTTTTATTTCCACTACGTGCCTTTGCCAATTGTTAAATTTGGTCATTTCCATCACAAAAATGTTGTTCGAGAAACTATTAAAAATGATAGGTCAAACAATTAAATTTCTTTTCAATGGCTCGAACAATTTGAATACCTATTACAAAGCCGACAACAAAAACAATTCCATCATGAATCGAAGTTTTAAGTTAAGCTGTCATTAAAAAGTGAATTGGTTCAAATACAAACATTATTTATAAAAAAATATGATATAGGGCCGGTTTTACGAAAGTCGGATAAGCATTGGAATAACTATTCCGGAATAAGGGCCGGTTTACATAGCCTCGGTCCACAGTTTATACGTGGATTTATCCGATTCGATTTTCGTAAAACCCCATTTATCCCGAGTTATTCCGAAATAGCGTTATACCTGGCATATTCTCCTTTCGTAAAACAGGCCCTTAATCGTTTAAAACAAAATAATATTTGTCTTTTGACGAGGTTTTAGTTTGATAATTTATACTTGGCTTGAATTTTTTAAATCTGATAATTTAAATTAATTGTTTAAGCAATTTGTTTATTACGAAGCTACCCAACTAGAAAATTATTGCATTAAACTAAAATTTCATATTAAAGTTACTGAAGCACAAAAGAAATTTGAAGTTTTAAAGTAAACATTTCATCGAAAGACTTTCCAACTGGCAAAATTTGTCTGCTTTAATTAAAGACTTCATTAATGCTTGTTTAACTTTATTCTTTTATTTTAAATTTGTTACAAGATTTTGTGCATGAAATTGATACAAATAAAAAAAATAAAAATAGAAGTTTGTTAATAGCTCAAGCACATCATAGAATATTAAAAAAAAATTGTATAAAAAAATTGCAGCAATTGGAGCGCTAAAAAAATTAGTGTCTAAAGTGAAGTCTCATCTCACTAGGAACAGATCCTGTTTTACTTTGTTTAAAATCTAATTAAAAATGATTTAATTCAATGCTTCAAATTCATTTTTAAGCTTTTGACAAATTTTAATTTAAGTTCACCCGGCGCCTCTGCCAATACCTTCTCGACACTATCACAACAAATTTCATAATATGCAATAGGTAACATAATTACGAGTACCTACATCAAACTATAGCTGAAAAGGTTTTTCAATTATTTCGTGCATTGTTCTCTTAGGGTGGATACTGAAAACTTTTCCGAAATTGAAAAAATTTGATCAGTCAGATGAACTAGAATGCATTAGAAAAACGGGACGTAGAAAAGCTTCTTGTTTTCCTGAAAGCTGCAAGTTTCCGGGCTGACTCGTGACAGGCTGCCTACATTCCTGCATGTTTGCAGGAATACGAATACCTAAGAAGCTTAAACGGGTAGCCAGGCGACGCGCCAGAGCTTATCTTGTCCCGACGAGAATACAGATGAAGGCACTGTTGCTAAACAGATTGGCCTTTTAATCTTTTGCGATTACCTGCCTCCACCCTTTGTTATTAAAGCTACTAATTAGTATTAATTTTTTAATTATTGTCCAATTAATTTAAAATATTATTAAATGCTGAGGAAAGATTTCGAATTGAGGCGAGTATTGACTAAACGCGCCATCTATCCCACAGCAGCTATAATCCGTGTAAACTGAAAGGTTCTTACCCGTGGTATAGATGAGAGCATCCAGTCTTTGAATGGATAAGGAATGTAATCCGCTTTCCACTTCCTCAGAATGGCTGAAGAATGTGCCATTCCACAACTCTCTATCCCTCATTGTGGCACTGAAACAAACACGTGGAATTAATTATCCCTTAATACGGAATTGCGCAACTTTCAGCAAAACACATTTTCCTCTTGTGAATCGAAAAGAACCAAATTGGCAATTAAACAATTCGCGACTAACGTAATGCATGCAATTACAAAATTGTAAACAAACGCCGTTTCTCTTCCGATTCAGCCATCGTGGCTGAACTACAATTGCTAATAAAGGCATAGCGTTTCACTTTCAAACGACTTAATTATTGTCTTGGGAAATAATACACATGCTGTTTAGAACGTTTATCATATGTAACAATCTGGTCTGATTGACGCAAGGCGGAAGATAATGACAATTGCAAGTAGATGAAGGCTTTGTTTGGTTGGTCGCGAAAGCTCGTCACTGCGTTAGCGCATCCACCATTTATCGCCTATAATTGATAGAGGTTGATTTGGCTATTTGCTATTTTAAGAAACACTCGTGCTAATTGCGGGCTATTTAAGCAAAATTGGTGCTTTCGTACGTGTCCAATGAAGGAGTCACGATTTGTTCCAGTTAAATGGACACGGTAGGTGATAAACCGAGTTTCAGATGCAAGCGTGCCATTTCAATTTGGTCATTGAATCAACAATTTTATACTTTTTTAATTCACAAAAAATTCCTTTAAAAACCACCACTATAAAAGAAATTTTAAAGTTTAAGATTAAAAGAAACAGTAGTACATATAAAATTTTCGGTCGCTTGCCTATAATTGACAAAGAAATATGAACACGCTGTATATTGGTCCGTTTTCGTCAATTTTGCAGGTGCTTCCAACTTCCTTCAGCTGTTTTCCGACGCCGACCAGCAAGTCGCCTTCCTAATTGCTGCTGATCAAAAATTAATTAATTACTGCCTCGTTAGCGACACTCAAAGAATCTTCAGATCTATCAATAATTATGCAGTTCGCATAGTCGTCGCGTCTTATTGCCGACCTTTCACGTCGACCGTTAGCCGGTCTATGTCGTGAGCAGAGGCGTAGTAAGTTATAAGAGGCCCCAATATCAAGATTGTGGGCAATCAATCAGCTAGAGTACTAACCTAAATAGGGTCCGAGACCCGAAAAATGATCTGACTTATTTCATTTGCTCATTTTTGACTTAAACTTAGACACCTAAAAAGACAAAGGTCCCCAAAAACGTGGTGGAAGACGTATTGGTCTTAGGTTGGTCTTTCAGGTCTTTGTCTCTCTTGATCAGACTCTGGTCGGCGGTACTACCGCTTGGAGGAGATTACCATCCGCGAGCAGATCACCCAAATACGTAACGGGTTGAGTTGTAGGTAGGTCCACGATGCAGTGATCCTCTCAATCAGCTGGTCGGTTCTTCTTGGTAACGAGGTCACAGTCACGGCTGAGGCCAAACGCCCCCTCGGGCATTTTACCGCCATTGATTCCTGAAGTTCTGTTTAATTACGCATGACATCGTTTAGGTAATTGTTATAAATTTGACAGCGTAACCGCCACCTCTAAAAAATACCTATTCGTAGTTCGTTACGAAACATTTTCCAATTTACGTCACGAAGATGATGTGACGACTGACGATCCAATTTCCGGCGGTATCCTCGTTTTTCCGAAGACGCGTTTTTTATCAATGGCAGCGTGGTATTAAGGCGAAAACTGGTTTAATTTTCGGTAACCTGTACGCAATAACGGTTATCTTGCTAACAGTCTCTTGAAATTACAAATTGTTCTTGTAAAACTACGACAGATTGCACGCAATTACCTTAACAACCGCAAAAAGCTGCTTGAATGAGGAGTTTCCAAAATACAACGTTTTGACCTGAGTTAAGCTTGAAGAAGTTATTTTCGAAACACTTTTTTGAGGCGAGAGAAAAACCAATTAGGTGCAACACAAGGCAACCAGACAAATAATTAAGAAAGCAATGGTGGCAAATGGCAAAAGTTATTCTGAACGAATCAGATTGCTTAATTGCTTCTTGAAATATTTGGTTCTGCTCCCAAATTATTTTTTTATGATAGAATAGAAATTTATAATTGTTGTGTTAAACAATGTATTTGTGTAAGTACTTACTTATAAACACAAAAGAACAAAAATGGTGATGGTTAGTCTTCTTGGCAACAATTTAAAACTGTTTCATCTTAGATCATTCTAAAGTTTTGATACTAGTAGGTAAATTTTTCTTCAAACTATTAGATGTAAAAATAAAAATTAATTTTTTTTTAAAAAACCCGATACTAAAACATAAGATAGCAACTTTTTTAAATTTTTTCAACGGCAACTTTAATTTAGCAATAATTTTATTCCAAAAACGCACAACCCTTTTCCCTATAAAAGTGCATAACTTGCAATATTACTTTTTTGCTTAAAATAAGAAAAAAAATTACACTTGTATGCCAAAAAACCTAAAATATTTCGCTTTTGTGAGATATTCGTTCCAGTTAAATTAGACCAAAATATGTTTTGGGGGTTGTAGTTTTTCCAATATAGCTATGTTAAGCTAATAAAATCTTGTAAATTTTTTTGGAATAAACTCACATTTTTTTTAATATGAGTAATGAAAGTTGTTGGTTCGATTAAGGGGATATTTTTTTCTCCCTTACAATTAAATAAAAAAATAGAAGAAACAGATCTAACGTGGGGCTCGACTGAGCCTGGAATTTACGTCAGAAAAAAACTGAGCAAATCTTTAATCTCACGCCTTATCACCCTTATATGAACAGAGACCAGTTTTATACGCAACCGACTATATCACCAACTACAAATTATTCCCAAAGAAACAGTAGTGTATCATTTCTTCTATGATGCCTAATAATGAATAAACTCCGCAGCATAAATTACTACCTATCCTATTTACAATGATGACGTCACCATACCAGTAATAGAAAAATGTAAGGGTGTTAAATCAATAATGTGGCAAGATAATAAAATACTGGTGTACTCAGAAAGATAACTAACAGTAAATCTTGACAAAAGCACAGAAAGAAGAAAGTCCTTAAGAAATCGCTTCTTGGTGAAAAAAAAATCACAAATAGGTAGTCAAATAAAATGTGTGTTGCAGATACAAAACTTTAAAGCTGATGTAGAAAAAATTACCATAGCAACTAACAGGTAGGTTAGGTGCATTACGCAATATAATGTGAAGAACAGTTTGAAATTTAGTGAAGGTCCAGCTTTACCTAAAAAACATGCAGACTTTGGAAGAGACTAGCAAAATTATCCAAAGCTTCCATTAATCACAAAGTTCAATAAATCAATACGGATAGTTTGGTGCTATCTGAGATTTGTGGGCCTGGGTATAAAGAAACCATAGCCCTAGCCAATGTCCTTACAGTTATGCAAGCTAAGATGCTTGCAATAGATTTCTGCGCAAGAAAGTGCCAACGAAGAAACCTCAAAGGAGCGGAAATCTAAAGGTATTCTAGCAGATAGCCAGGCAGCAATTAAAGCTCTAAAAACCTACAGCTTTGAGCTTAAAACTGTCTTGGAATGCAAACAATCCTTGAAGCAACTGGCAAGAGGCAACAAACTCACCCTCATGTGGGTGCCAGAGCATCAGGGTATTGCAGCCGACGAGTACCCCAACGGCTATCTACCTCCCTTGCCCGGCCGCAAATCACCTAGAAGTGTGTGGGTCCTAATGCCTTTTCCATCTTACCGAATAGAGCTGTTTTACACTGGGAAGAAACATCGTGCCATTTTTATTGCTCGCCAGTGTACCATCTCAAGAAAATGAGAAAGACGGACAGTGAAACATGCAGATTATGTGAATCGGAAGAAGAAACTTCAGAACACATATTATGTCACTGTGATGCCTAAGCAAGCCGTAGACCAAGCATGGGCAACCTACGGCTCGCGGGCCGTATGCGGCCCCCGACAGATACATTTATGGCCCGCCAAAATTTTTTAAAAATACATTACTACCGGCTCGCCGGCCTTTTGAAATAAATAAATAGTAAATAAAAAATAAAATTTACATTTTAAATTTTATTAATAATTTTTTTTAAACCCCAAGAAATTCAGGAAAATAATTACGCGCCACTGTCACTTACAAACCTATAAGCATTTTTGTATGATGTGTCAACGAAACAATACTAAATTTTTTCGAAGATTTGTTGATTTTAGATCACACGAAACTAATTTTCAAATATTAGAATCCCTTTGGTACTAATGTAAATAAAGTTCCTATGGAATTTCAATTGGAACTAATTGAATTACAATCAGATGACGGCCTTAAAAGTAAATTTAACAAATGCAGTTTTTAAGAATTTTACACTAAGTATTTTCCAGCTGGAAAAACTAGTAATTTGTCCATTTTTATTTGTAAAATGATGGCATTATTCGGAAGCACGTATTGCTGTAAGCAATTTTCTTCTCAAATAAATTTTATTAAATCAAAAATAGATCGAGACTAACCGATAATAATTTGGAAAAAAAATAGTTTGCAAATTGCAGTCGCTTCTGAGTCACTCGCACTTAACTTTGATATATTAATTAAAAACTGCCAGTCTCAAATATCACACTAACAACAGCACTAATAAAATATCGTAAAATATTGTTATGGATATAGGTCGGCATGGGTTGTTTTGCCTTTTTATTTCAATTAGTTATATTTTTTCTTTATTTTTCTTTTTTATGTTTTATTTTGTTCCCATCCACATACATAATATTATAATTATATCATTATTAACAGAAGGAGGTAATTTTATTTATTATTATTTTACTTTTTCTATATAAAAATATAAAAAATGAAGTAGAAGTACAATACATATTTAAAAAAAATATATGTATTTACGAGATCTAATTTTTGAAGATTATATAATTGCATCTAAAATTCGTGACCTTTATTTTACGACCATTTGACCTTGAAAAATAAAATAAAATTGCCTGCGGCGCATTTTAGGGATGAAACAGGGTCAGTTGGCCCGCACAGGTTTTAGAAATTTTAGATCTGGCCCTCACTTAACGCGACGATGTACCCCTCAAGTTGTGTTTCTGACTCTACAGATGGCGCTGTTTCTTGGCCCAAAATAATTTATGACACAACTCCATGGAAAAGAAGATTTACTGGGTCCTAATCGGCAATAAACTTTGGTCGACTACCTTCCGTGAAAAGGTTCTCTTATCACAATACATGCCATCTGGTAACTGCCACGAGGCCTGTGACGAGGTTGTCGGCGAGTTGGTTTTCGAAATTTACGTCTACAGACAGACGTTCACCGAGTTATTGCTCCTGAAACATGCGCATTATGTACTTCGCGCATAGAGACAAAAGACTTCAAAGATAGAGCACTCGAGGGTTGCTGGTAAGGTAGCCGCATGGGATAGTGGCTGAAAGTGGACGGTCGAGATCGTAGGTTCGGTTCTTGGCCCAGGACAAGGATTTTTTCCATTTTTTTAGAGGCACGCGAAAAAGTTTTATACAAGGTCAGTTCTGGGCCCTGTAATTTTTTTTTTAAAGCACGATTAGAAATTACCACTAAAAGATGTTTTACATTTTACATAATGAGGTCATTGTTTACTTTACCCACTTCTGGATTTTCAAAAAGCCAATTACAGCAAAGCATTCTTTAACATTTATATATTACGGAAATCAATATCTTTTTTGTGCAAACCACTTCTATTTTTGCTCTTATTTTCTTTGTCTTAGCACATCTACATCTCAAAAACCAAGAAGTGGAGATTGTAAACAATCACCCATAATGCGCATGTTTCAGGAGCAAGAGCTCCGTGGAACGTCTGACTCTTACAACCTTGTCCGCGGCGTCTTTTATAGAGACCTATGTCCTATACCGATTCCACAACCGCGGGATGCCCGATGGGCTCACACCAACATCTCTTGCAACTTGCCGAATGGAAGTTCCATTTTCAATTAGAGCAACACCGCGTGCAATTTCCACCTCATTGAGATACCTCATTTTGATTTTAATACTGGTTAGATGATATTTAATGTCAGTTTTGAGTAAGACAATCAACAAAGAGTCGCATTACATTCACTTTGATTTTCGTAGTTTTATTAATTTTCTGTTCAAGTCTTTAGAAGAAAGGATTGGTTGAATTATTGAATAATAAAAACGTTTCCATTATTGGTACAGACCAACTCCAACTAACCATGAGAAAAGCTGTTGTTTCAAAAAGACGTAGTTTTTGTCTTTCTTAGAAATGTGACCAACTACCCTTAAAAAAACACACAATTATTACTTTCAAGTTCAGGGGCAATTGAGGATCACTAATGCAGTGAAATGTTATTTTATTGGGTACAATGAGTTTGAGGAAAATAATCTATTTATCAAAGAATCTCCATGCCGATTTTGTTTTCTTCATTACCACCGTAACCGCCGGACAACGAAAATAAACTATTATGTTTGTCGTGGTTGCTTTCGTTCCCCATCATTTCAGTGTATTTATGGTACATTAGCAAAGTAACAGATAAGGGATCATAAAACTGACCGCAAGTGCACCCCTGATCGACGGTGACAGGTCCGTGACAGCTCAAACTTTGAAGCGCCACGTGGTGGCTCTACACCGAACTAAATTTAACATGGCAAGCATAGGACCGTAGGTTGTCGATTAAGATAGACAGTAGACTAATTAACTTTTCTTAAAATTTCTTAAAATTTTGTTAATAGCGTTTTAAAATCTAGCTATTAACATATAACCGCATAGAAAAAAATAATGGCAACGTTGATTAATTAATCATAAAATCAAAATTTCAAACTTTAGCCGGATTTTGAGCTCGTTATTTTTTAGATTACAATTTTTTGTATACAAGGAAATGATCAAGTCCTCAAAATCTTCGGTTGTAACCGCGATATAACGATCAAAAGATTGCTGCAGACGTATTCTAAATTAACTATTACCACTTTGTTAATTGAGGTGCATACTTCAATTTTACGGTAGTATGTAACGGAAAAATTCCTTTATAATATTTAATAAAATGTATTTTTCTAACGCCATAAGTTTTCATACTACAGTGGTATAAAGTCGAGCAAAATTTGGCAAAATGTCTCCTTCGCCACCTTAAAAAAGATTGCCCATGCCTGCCGTAGACTAACTCACTTCGGCAGTGTGAGTCTATCGCCAGACAAAGTGAAGAAAAAGTCTCCCAAAGTCATTGTAAACTTTGCAAGAAGTTTATGTCTTTAGGACAAAAATTAGAGGCAAGGTTTGAACAAAATGTTTCATTGGTCGCAGTTCGGAAAGGCTAGAAAGCCTAACGACCCCTCTTTAATCTGTAATCTATAATCTGCTATTTGGGATGACTCCATGGAGTACAATAAGCTCAAGTGTGACATTTGTTAGACCATAAATTAGTACTGTGTACTCTGTCACACACACGAACCGCTATAGGCAAGACAATACATTCTATAAAAAATATTTTTTTTAAATCATAGTTAATATTAAGAGTTTCTTATTTTATTTAAAGTACAATGAAATTGTGATGACCAATCGGTTTGAAATTGCTTTTAGAGTCAACACTGAATAAGTGGATTCCAAAAATTGAAACAAAATCATAAAATTTGCTTTAGACGTGGAAAACGTTTCTAGAACAGACTCAATTGCCTTGTCTAGTACCTACTCCGTGTGTGCGACAGAGGGCAAGCTACTAATCCACAGTGTCAGAAACGCCACTCTTAAAAGTTCTATGTTAGGTTCAACGGCCTTCAAAAGCCACAACTCGTAAGAGACAAGCATTGTGTTGGTTTTCACCATTTGTTTAAATCTTGCACATGTTTTACTAAATTATGCATATTAGGTGGATTAACGTAGATATAAACGCATATTATGTAAATACAGGTAAAACAAAGATACATATTTTAAAACTGTAAAGTGTCAAAAGTTTCATATAAAGAAAAGTTACAATTCATACTTTTGTCGCCATTAAACTTTACAGCTCACTATTATTTCTCAACTTTTAAGTAATCTTGAATCTTTTAGTTATTGGCACTTTTCTTCTTAAATCCATGAACGCAGACGTGACACCTATATCTAATATCCCCCAATTCATTGAGACATGGATAGATTTCTTTGATGCTTTATTTACATAAACAATTAGAATCGACTATTGCTACCAAGAAACGAACTATGTAAAAACACACTACGTGTAAAGGGAGACAAAATTTAATATCGAACTAGCAAATCAGCTGCTGCTCTACCAACAATAATGAAAGGAGGCATTTATAAAATAGAAAAATTTACGTCTTCTTATGAACCATATATGCTCCTTTCGATTTTCGCTTGACGTCACCGAGAACTTCTAATAAGTCAATGCATTTTAAATTTGGCGATAATTGCTTCTCGTGACTGCTCATCCATTACTTTCTTTAATTTTTTAACCCGTTCCCATTCTTAACTTCACACCGGCTCTTTCTCTTCAGTAACTCGATAATTCTTTACAAATTTTCGTCTCCATTTAACGACCTTTATTGCCGCTTTATCGAGAATCAACAAGTCGTTTACAACATCGTTATTGGGTCTCGGTATTCCGGATGAGCCCCACTAAAATGTTAAACACTTCCTGTGGTCGGTGGGACACTTACGTCTTAACTATATTATAAACGCACTGTTAGATAAATTGCTAAAAATACACCAATAAACAATTCCACTACATAATTATTAACCTTAGCAGAACTTTCAGTCGCTGGTCGAGACTTTAATAGTAGGTCCGTAAATAAACCCACCGATTTGCCTCCAGGTTGTAGGTCAGACGAGTTTAGCCGGCTTGTTCTTGCATTTTTATGGCCAATAAAGCTTTGTCTTCGACTATTCATCGAGATGGGATAATATCAGCAATAGGAAGAACCAGAATTACGACAAGGGTCACTCGCTGTTCCACTTCCGAAAAAAATTTCTACCCTTCCAAAAATTTATCTAAAAAATTTGACGAGAGTGCAAACTTGAATGGGTAACCGCAACTAATGTCTAGGTCAATGTAGATTGTTCTCCCTCATTAATTGTTTAATTGGGCCGCAAGAATGCAAAGTCATGTGAAAATTCCAAATAACCCCACGTGAGAATTGAGGGAACAATCGAAATTGTGAACTTTTCAGCCTTCGGCGGTAATTGCGCACTGTTTCACAAATGAATACATAATCGGAATTGTGTAAAAATGTTATTGTTGCGTGAAGGAAAACAAATGGGACAAAACTTGACAAATCTGATCGATTCGCCAAGAGGAAAACTGGTTTTCAAATGGGAGACGTATTGAGTTTAACCTGTATCACATACCTACATACTTCAAAAGCGTCTTCGATAGCCGCAGCCGAATAGTTTTGTCAATTTTCTTACTTTTGATGGAAACGCAACTACCCCCCAAAATGAGGTAGGAGGCGATTTCCGGAAGTGAATGAGTGACCCCGTACTACTAATGGCACAAAATTTAGTTTTGGTCAAATATTTAAATTAAGTGCCAAGAAGACATCTGCAGCTTTAGGTTACGGCTGTGTATAACTTTTTACATAATTTATTACATCTACAAGGCCGGAATGTAGACTAGAGCAACAAATTTAGGTATAATTTAATTAATTGGTTTTCTTTGTGTGTATTTAAATTCCGCAAATTAATTAAAATATAATCGAAAACTAGGAAACACTGTTAAAACTTGGTTCATATACCCTTCAGTTCCCTATCGGTATAAAAATAATTATTAATAAATGCGTAACTAAGCAAGTCAAGTGGCAAAGTTGTTTGGTTTTATGTGAGAAAAAAACATACCTATACCTAGGAAAAATGTATACAAAAGTTGTAGTTGTTATTGATCAAAGCTTTAGTTTTTTTTAGGGGGTGGAGGAGGCTGAGATTTGTTTGTACCTTTCTAGTATTAATCCGTGCATTGGTGGTTGTTGCCACCCACAGTTACAAAAGTCACATTTATCCACCAATTGTTACGATTATAAACAAACGAGATGTTCGTAAGTCGCGCCGTGAAACCGAACTAAAATCATAAACGCACGCCTGTCTCTTGCATTGGGAAAGACAAAGAGAAAGCAGCACGTCCGAAGAAGGCGATAGAGAAAGATGAGTATCAACCCGAAATTGTTAAGTAAACTTAGTTGTCTGGCAAGCAACAGGTGAGAAAAATTGAGGAAAATTGCGTAACTCGATAACAATTTAGTAACATCCGGGCGGTTAGTGATAAGGAAGTTTTGAATAATGTGCGAGAACTTTTCACCCTTTCACAGTAGTCGAATTTTAAGTGATTAATTTCACGCAATAAGATAAAAATCTGACGAGTTTACTTTGAAATTTAAATTCTGTATTGTTGGCGCTTACAGGAGAAAACACCCGGTAAAGTTTGAAGTAATTTGGCTACTACACGACAGATGGCAGGGCAGAAATATTTCTGAAATCGTCTAACTTTTTTTCAATTAAGTAGAAATCAATTAATTCTTGAATATATTGACAATTTACACGTTAAATAAAAGTGAACTTAGTTAAGTCCAATTGAACCAATAATTAATCACCATCAGCTAGCTATTTTTCTTCATACTTTTCTTTGTATTTAATAGCTATTGGAAGGTTATGTTGGCAGCCCACTAAACACTTGCGTTAGGCAAGTCACCAAAAACAGCAAAAGCTTTTACTCAGCCAGTCAGCTAATAGTTAATACGTAGAAAAAATTACTTTCGTAGTATTTAGCATAGGTAAGCTACTTTTAAGTGATAAATTTTGATTTGTTTATAAATTATTGTTCTATTTACAGTAATTTTTGATCTAATCTATTTGGTCTTTAATTGCTTTAGCTTTAGCAACTTTCTCTTATTTTATAAATTGTGTAATGCTCAAAAGAGAAGTCTAGAAGGAAATGTTGAAAGTATTATTTTTGATTTCAGAACTGTTTGAACTAGTTAGGAAGTAAACATACTAAAAGTCTTGAAACCTAGGAGGTGCAAGGAGCCCAAGGAAGATACCATTTTGTTTTTTTTTTTCAGATCTTTTTAATCCTTTTTACCTTAGAAGCCGTATGTAAAGTATTGCACACTCTTTTCGAGACACCCTGTGTATATATCCAAATAAATAATAGTTTTAATTATTAGTAAGATGTGAATTTCGACAATTTTATCCATTTAAGCATATTTTAAAAAAACTTCGAACAAAATCTGCAAACTTATTCGCGATCCATTAAGACGCGTAGCAGCTACGTTGCTGCTCCATTTTGGTAAAGTCAACAAATATGGTGAAGAATCTTAGTGAGGATTATAGTATAGAAATTGATTAATAGAAGTCTACGCTGAGATAGACGTTATCCCATTGTTTTTATTTTCTAAAAATATTGTATCTTATAATATGGCGTTTATACACTCATGTTCTTTTTTTCGTATAGCGATTGTTCAATAAAGATAGTTTTTGAATGGATTGATTTCTTCTTCATGTTGATGTACTGTGGAAAACTAGTTCTGCGTGCTCTTAGTTTACTTCAACTGCATCTTATCTGACCTGCACTAATTGACTATTGTTAAATTAATCTACAACTTCTCGTTTACGATATCGTTAATAGTGAGTTTTACCTATTTTATACATAGGTATTTTTTATCTCTGGTATGTTCTTAAATGTTTAGAAAGTAAAAAGTCAATAAACTGCTGAAATTTAGACTGAGGCTATTAAAGATTCTTTTGGAAAATAGCATATGTAATTGTTAAGCTGATGAGATAGAAGATGATTAATTTCAAGAGTTATGACGACATCAGGACAGAGGATCTTGTTGTGTTGTATGATCGCATGTTGGTAAAAAATTACGACAAAGCTAATCCTGGAGACGTTTTCAACTTTTTGCAGATTGGGACTACTTGAGCTATCTTGAAAAATTTTAAATATTCAAGAATGCAAAGGGTCAAATTCAAAATTGTAGAAGTGTTTGAAAAATTCCAACCACTTCATATTTGATTGATGACATCTCCTCTTATCTCTGCGAAAGAGACGCAGCTAAAGAAAATGCTATAGCAAGGAAGAAACTTCAAATTAGTTTACTATCAACAAAAATAGTTCTGTTACTTTGGAATTATTATGTCAAGTTTGCAGTCAAATACTTCGCAAGTGAATAACTTTCGGTGTTCTAAGAATGGTACCTAAATCAGGCGACAGCGTAGCGGCCGCGCGTCTAGAAGGATCGGGAGCGAGGGCAGACATATCAACTTGAGTTATGCCACATAATTTTCTGGTGAGGTTAGCTTCCATTATTATTCTTTAATAAAGCAATCACCGTGAAAGACTACCGCTGCTAGATATACAGACTGTTTTACCATAAACGGACGGATTTTTGCCCGAGTTATTTGAAAACGTAGAAAAAAAACTCTAAATACTTCTTGAATTGAGGAAGAATCTTTATGCCAGAATTAGTTTCTTACATGTCGATCATAGAGATTTTTCCTCAATTCAAGAAGCATTTGGAGTGTTTTCTCTACGTCTTCAAATAACTCGACCAGAAATCCGTCCGTTTTGGTGAAACAGTTGCATTAGAAATGAAGACCTGAACTAATTTTGACCAGAAAATCGATAAGGTCAATACATTTTTGTAATCAGGAGAACTCCTTTTATCCGATAGGGCAATAAAAATGATATGTTTGTATTTAAAAATCAAAAGTTGGTCCACTTCCGGTGCAAACCAGAAGTGCCAGAATTAGTTTCTTACACATGGATCATAGAGATTCTTCTTCAATTTAAGAAGAATTTAAATTTTTTTTCTGCTTCTTCAAATAACTCGGCTAGAAATCTGTCCGTTTTTTGTGAAACAGTCTGTATACTGTATTAGATAGACCAGATTATTTCCTGTTGCAAAAAATGGTTACAAGAGTCTTATTCTGAAGGAACTGAGATACATAAAAATAATATAGAGAACTTATTACATTTTATATCCAGTTTAATTATACTCAATTTATTTATTTAACTAGAATAAATGTCGGATAAGAATTTTCTTTGTTTATTGTACTTTTCAAGAAATTTGTGGCTAGTTTTTGATGAATTTAAGTAACTTTAAAAGTGAGATATGGCTTCTTTAAGTTAGTATATTAAGCAAAATTTTGTTTCTTCTTATTTTTTGGAAATATTTTTTTAAATGTTTCAAATCTCAATTAGGTATGAGTATTCTAGAAGCGCCATAGCAAACTCGGTTGTCGGTGTATAATAAGGAAAAAAACTGTTTGTGTGCTTTAATATCTCACACCCCAACCATTTGTGTAATGTCGCTTTTGGGATGCTGAAACGTACACAAACATTTTTATTCAAGCGACATTTTCTTTCTACGGGGTCTCGTCAAAAAGAAAATAAATACACGAATTTCCGACTACCGTACGATAAATTACGCGTAATTTATCGGTATTTGTGCTAAAATTTTTTGACAGTTTACGGCACTGTCGAAATTTCCGTCCTAAATCACGCCAAATTAGCAACTTGTTTCAAGTAAAAGTGGGGCTAAAATTAATACAATCGATTTTATCGTTTCGGTTTTAATTCTCCGTCTTTCAAGCGTCCATCATAAAAATTGCAAGATAAAAGGACGTTTTTATGTAATTTTTAAATGCAGCTCATAGAGACACGCTTTATGGACTATATAATAGTATTAGTTATAAAGTTAGAGGACTGTTAAAGTCACTGGGCCGATTTATATCTTCCTCATGTCTGCCAACTTTATGAGCACAGACATAGCTTCCATTATCTGTCCCCAACACCAAACTTCAAACAGTTTTCGTTCTTGGTCCGAGGTCGGATTAGCGAAAATTTTATCGAAAATAGCGTTTACGAAAATACCGAAAATCTGCTCACTAATTCCGTTTACTTTATCGGTATTATTCGTTTTCATTTTATGTAATTAATTAGGATTTAGAGCTAAGTACGGAATCGTAAAGTGCGGAGAGCGACGAGTGTATTTTGAGCCGATTGTCAAAGCAAACCCGTAACTGTCGGCTTTGACACACAAACGGCCCAATTATGTACTGTTTATGTGATTCTAAATTCGTATGCAGCGGCCCAATTCAATGATTAACCCGTGTTGCCCAATTTTATACGGCTTTAATTGTGTCAGGTACAGCGAAACGCATAAATGTCGGGCTTATGGCCCATTTCTCCAAAATATCACAGCACGTTTCCCTAATTATGTGTCCTCTCATGTAAGTAGTAGATTACAGAACAGAAATGTTCCGCGTTTTCCACCTATTCGCTTTTCAATGAAGTAGTTTTGTCATCAACTGTTAGGCATCTTTCAAGCGTTCGAATTTTCTAAATCAAATTTGTTGAAAACTGAATCATGTTTTTTTGTAGTTATGAGAGTGTATAGCTGAACTCTGAAAAACTCTTAAAAAAATCTTTTCCTCTACTGTGAAAATCAGCTATCTCTAGAGCTTTCAAACTGCTTCTCTTATTGACGAAAAAATGATTATCTGAGGGAGCCTGTCCCGGTGAATAAGAAAAGTTTAGGTAATTAAAATCCATAAACTTTAGAAGAGTACTTGAAGATTTTGTAACTAAAATGCAAATTTACTCAAATGTTTCTTAACCTATCTACTTATCTACATTCTTAGGAATCCTCCTACAATATTCTTGAGTATCTTTGAATGAATGTTTGAGTGCTATTGTTTCCAAATGATCCATAAGCAAAAATTAACCGTTGTCAGATTTGACGAACATGCTGGTCATCCTTATCCTAGAGCACCTGACAAACAAAACCATTTTTTTGATCATAATTTGGTTATGTCTTATTAAAAATGCATTCAGCACTATTTCTCCTTCATTCACTTGATTTTCTAAAGACTGTAAAAAGTGAATTAATTTTTGTTTTAATATAGAGTGCAGCACAATTAAGACTATTTAAATGTCTACTGTAGATCAAGACTCAAACTATTTCAGTTAAAAAGTTGGTTCTGATTGATGATTTTAACCCAAATTTCTTGGCAAAGGCAGCTTACACTGAACTCGAGCATTAACCAATTATTATTTCTTCATTTCGCTATCAATTACTTTAAATTTATGATATTGAACAAAATTGAGCTTTAGCAATTAACTATTTTGAGAAAACCCTTTTTCTATTTTTTATAAATTATTAATTAAAGCTAAAACTAAGCTACGACTAAACTAAACAAATTACTTTCGACACTCGCAGATTCCTTGTTGTAGAATTGTAGCATGGGAGAAGTTGTGAATAAAGATTCATTTGAGTAACGTTAAAAAGTAGGGAAACTTAAGAGTTTTCATTCAGTTGGTTTTTCAAAGACTGCATTATAGTCGTCACGTAAATATGTAACGCAAGAAACACCTAAGTAACAAGTATTTGCACCGAGCGTTTGGGGGATGGGGAGCGAAGCGTCTTCTTGGCGTCGCGGTGGAGCTATTAAACAGTGGTGCAAATTACTTAACTGAAAACAAAGGCAGAAATCGGTCTGAATTTGGCCCAATCCAGAAAATTTACTTGCCGCACTGAGCTCCCCACCAAAACCCAAGATAAATGACCGCGAATCCGGGATGTTCCTCACGGATGTCTTGGACATTTTCAAAAATAAATTCCAATAATCCTGAAATAAAACCGAAAATCATCTATCACGCAGTTTTAAAAATAATGCCGGCTTACACGACAGCCAACATTATTTTTAATTTACAACACAATAAAAGGGGGAGACGTTTATAAGAAATTCGGCGTCGCCCCAACTAATACGCTAATAACGAGAACCGTCGATGAAAAATTGCCGATTCCAATTGGAACTGGCCTTAATAAATTTCCTGCTCGCAACGCATTAATCCGGTCAATTTTAAAACGACCCCCCACCACCCATCCGTTTGATTTTTGGCAGGACCGATTTTGAGAGAGTGCCGCTCTTGACAAAATAAAAACGTTTCGTCGAACAAAAACAAATAAAAGTCTTCTGACAGTTTATACGCTTCAGTTATAAAGTCGACAGGAAGAAATAAATAAAATTGGAACAAGAATCGAGGTGGGCGGTTTAATAAAAGGTGACAAAAATACGGGCGAGTCGATGAATTCGGATTTTTAACGGAAACGCAAAATTAAAATACCTAGACACGAGATAAGGGGTGATTGCGGGTTCCCGGTATGGCGCCGGTGGTAACTTTGTTCCGGTCGGCGTTAAAAGCTTTAAAAAGTGTTGTTAGCGGTTTGTTGGGGAGTTTTCGGTCAGATCTTGGCAAATTCGCACGTTTCACTAAAAATATTATCTCTTTATGGAACGCCATAAAACAGCTGACTGCTATTCAGGTCGGTCGGAACCATCATTGGTTGAGTCATTACTCACTTCCTAAATGCAAATATGCAGAAGACGTCCAAGTATGTTTATTTAACAGTATATTCTATTTGACTAAAAATTTTAGAGAAGTTGGTGTATGTACATTTATATTGCTGTGATCAGTCCCCTTGCATCTTTATTAAGAAGCGAGTAAGGTATCTACCGGGTGTTCCACAACTACTGGAGTATAAGGAAATTATCTTTCACAGATTTAATAGTATCTCTCCAGATAAAAACTAAGTAGAAACAAACTTAGAAAATTTGAAAATAACATTAGAAAATTAGCATGGGAATGAGGAAATAAAACATTGTCTTATGTCCAATTATAGTTAAGAAGTCACTAAAATTAAATTCCTAAATCTGGTGGAAGAGTTTGATGGTATATGTGTAATAGCCTTAATTTGACCAAATTTCAAAATTTTCTTTATGAATTAAAAATATTTTGATGAACTTTGTCAAAGTTTGTCTGGAACAAACTATTTATCCTCGCTTTAACAAAAATTATAATATTTGTAATATTATTTTTTCTTACTTTATATATTTTTTATATAAAACCTGGCTCCTTCGCCATTTGCGCTTTTCTTGTAATTTGACGAAATATTTCAGAATGTTTTAGCAAGACTGGCTAGAAAGATAAAATTAAAAAGATTTACGTTTCTATTAATAATTACAACCATTACCTAAGTAGATATTTATTTAGTAAACATTCTTGACTTTTAGATGGGTTTTCTATTTAGATAATTTAGATAATAAGTTCTGATTTAAAGGTCGCACTGAAATAGTTAACTATTTTTTCATTAGAAAAAAATTACCATTTTTGTAATACTCTTCGTTATTTTTAATGAATTGTTATGTTATGATCTTTATCTAATTCCTCGATTCATCATTTCTCGACTTTTTAACTTTCTACAATTTGCCGAAGTTTTTCAATATTTTTAAGAAATCTAAATAGAAAGACAAAATAAGTGAAATTTACGTCTCTGCTATTAATTACATCTATTATTTATTTGGATACTAGAGCTGCGCCCTCAAACCTCTAAAGAAGTTTCAATTGGTTGATAACAATCTTTGGATGGTGTTTTTATTTTCTTGAGGGTTTTTGTGTTTTTTGGGCCCCCTTGTGCCTCCATAGTTTTGGGGCTCCCTGGGCCACTATGTTGCAACTCGAGTTTGCAGCTGCGATACTCTCCGTCATGCAGCCCAAGGGAGTCCTGAGGGACCCAACAGGGGCCTGATGTTAGTGGGCCTTTTCGGGGCTTCCATGTTTCAAGTCGGGTGTGCAGCTGCGTTGTTTTTCAACATCCAGTTCGTGTGGGCCCCCATGTTGGCGGGTCCTCTTGGGGCTTTAGTTTGCAAATTTGCACTATTTCCCGACTTGCAGCCCTCAGAAAGCTCCTTTGGAGCCCCCGGGGCCTCTATATTAGTGACTTCCTTCAGGCCCTCTATGTTGAAAGTCGAATTTGCAGCTGCACTGCTCCCCGACATCGCCGACATGCAGCCCCCAGTACCCCCATGTTGACGGGCTCCTTTGGAGCCTTTATGTTGCAAACTAAGTTTGCAGCTACGCTGCTCTCCAACTTGCAGCCCCGCGGATCTTCTCTTTGGCCCCCAGAGCCTTTAATTGGGCCCCTTTGGGGCTAGCAAATTTTACCTAGTATAAGTTATATATTTATCGTATCCTTGAAAAAGCTATCAGCTTTTTCTGACTTTTTTTCTGCACCTTTTGTCGACTTTTTCTCTCAAGAACTGAAACGCCTAAAAATGTTTTCAAAATTTTCTTAATATTTAAACTATTTTGTTAAAGTCACTCTTGCATTTTCGGGCACAATTTTTTCAATGATTATGTACTCTTTCTACTATCCCATTATGCCTGATCTAGAAGCGTCGTTTCATGCTCTACATCAGTCTGTATATAACGACGAAAAAAATTGTTTGTATGCTTTAATATTCTGACACCCCAACCAGTTGTATAATCTACCGACCTGTATTAACTGACGCTCGTTCAAGTAAACAAATAGCTGGTAATGCGTAACTTGAAACCGCTTTTAACAACGAAAATAAACCGACCAGACGTTGCATTTATTAACTCCCCCGGTTGCGTGATGGAAGTTGAAAAATCGGAAGGAACAAGGCCGGATGATGGGAGGAACGCGGCTTATAACTAACCGGCGGGTATCGCTTTCGCTGTCTTGTCATATCAACCAAAATAAAAATGTTCTGTTCGTATTTTCAACATACAGCGTCTTTACGCCGAGTTACATCTGACATGTCACTAGTTCCGACAGTTACACGAACTGGCACCTGCTAAAAATTATCATCACATCGTATTGGAGTCGGACAAAAAAAGGGACTAATTTAGAAACGTAAGGGGTGCAAAATAAAAAATTTAAAAAATCACAAAATACAACTTTTTTGATAAAAGTATTTTAAAGAACAAGAAAATGGTGGTAATACAACATATGTATTGATAGAAAGCAAATTGGAACTAATTAGGAGAATAGTTACAAATATGGAGGGGAGGGTACGAGAGTATTATGAAAAAAAAAGAAATGCAGTAAAACATTTTGTGGTGTTTCAGAAATAGAAATTTATGAATTTAACATAAATTATGTTTAATTCAAATTTAAATTAGTTTCTATTAATTTTATTCAATTATTATTAAATAATTTTGGTAATACGTTGCCTCAATATAGAAAAATAGAACAGAATCAGTCCTGAAGAGAATTTGTCTTAAATAGTTGTACAGAGTGCCCCAAAAGGTCCGCACCACCTTGAAGATGCGTTATTTAGGATTAACGTAAGGTACTGGAAAAATTGTTAAGAAAAACCTTAAAAACTATAACAATTTAAAATTAGGAAAAGGGCAACACTGTTATCTGAAATTGAACTTTCATCTATAATCGTGTAATATTGTTTCCTTAAAAACCTTTCGTTACCTTTATTAGGTGTATTGGCCATGCTGCCATGTTTCCTCATTGTTATGTTGAAGATCTTATTTTAAGATTTTAAACTTTGGACGCATAAACACTTTTCCAGCATTCTACTACAATTCTACATAACACACCTTCAAGGTGGTGCTGACCTTTGGGACACTCTGTATTTACCACGTGAGACGGTGACAGCAATTTCCATTTAAACACTTACCTGCCTGCTCCTGGTCTTCCCCAACCATTGCGCTGGAATTCCCGACTGAACACAAAGGCTTGTAAAATTACCATTTTCACTTTTAACTTTAGCGAAATCGTCTTGGCCTCGCGCCAAGACTTCCAGTAAATAAAATGTAAATAATAGAAAAATATTTTATTTTAACAAAAATAAATACTTACTTACAACGATAGATAAAAAAAACTTAAGAGTACCTGCTCTAAAACATACAGTTAAGTGGTAATTATGGAATTATGGACGCCTTAACAACTAAATAAAAAAGAACAGTGAGTTTCCAATGAAACTTTAGAGGATCGCAGTTAATGGCCATATTTTTTGTCCAAGTTCAAAAACGGCAACAGCTGCACTGAATCGTTCTCATCGTATCATATATACATTTTTTTCCTAGCCAAAGCTAAAAAGTTCAGTTCATACACACTAACTTGATGTTTGTATACGTAGATCACAACTGGTGGTTAAAAAATAACCCCCACTAAGCACGCAATTAAGAGCGCCGATATCAATGAAGAGAGACTATAAAAATAAGTTCTTTGTCCAGCGTTCTTAGAAAATCGCAACTGTTTCTAATTATAAAATTTCCACTTTTCACTGACTCCAATCACCTTCCATCCGCCACATACTGAAAGCTCGCGAAAGCTTCTCGTGTGCCGTATAAGAACAAACGTTCCCCAAAACATCGCTCTCACCCGGATTCTCCGACGACGACGTCGACAAAACATGGTACAAGAAGTCTATGTATCTCGCCGCCAATTTGAGGGTTTGAATTTTCGACAACTTATCCGACGGTAACGTCGGGATGCTTTTTCGCAAGCTCGCGAAAGCCTCGTTGAGGCTCTGGGTTCTTTGCCGCTCCCTCACGTTGGCCATCACGCGTTGATGCTGGATGTCCTCGAAGCTTTGGGGCGCTTTCCGGCGCGATTTCGACTTGCCCCCGTGAAAGGAATTTTCTTCGTCTGATTCGCTCTTTCGTTTGCGGCCAATTCGCGTTTTTAACACGGGCTCGTCGTCGGACGTTTCCACTTTGATGTAGCTGGGGCCGAAGTCGTAGGTCCTGGAGTCAGGGTATTGCGGCGATTCCTCGCGGTGGTGGTGCTCCTCTTCGTAGGGTCTCTGGTGGTGATACTGGTCCTCGAAGAAGCCGAAATCCGGCTGGCGATTCGGCAAGATCTTGTGGTTGTGGTAGTAAATGTCGTAACTGTTTGACGGATCGTGAGGCAAAGTTGTCGGCAGATATTTCTCGTTGGAATTGGTCAAGTCCATTAATTTCGAAGCCGAGAAACTTTGGGGATGCGGGGATAGTAGCTGCCGGTAAACAGGCGAAGAACTGTCACTGCGAGTTTCGTACATTTTCCACTAGCACTGGGGACAACATTCAAGTTCCGCGAAGGAGATGAGAAGATGCGCTACTGTTAAATTTAGGGAATCCTCCGATTCCGAAAGCTTAAGACCGCTTAAAAACAGAGATAGCCAATGGGACGTGCCTGTGAATCCCTACCCTTGGGATGTTTCAATTTTATCTCGTTCCAACTTGAACCGATTTCACGCTGTCTCTTACTCATTTGCATCGTACGGTTACGTCCCATCTGCGAGTTTTCGTCTCGGTTGTCTCATTGATGCTGTGTGACAGGTTTCCGTTTCTTCACGCTGTTTCATTTTCTTTAACTAATTTTGGAAAATTGGAATTACATATAGCGAACAGTAATGCTGATCGGTACGTTACTGGCTGTTGCCGATGTGCCAAAGACAAATCAAAGAAATGCCATTCTTCATTTATTAACACGCAACATAATTTTTGAATGAGTCGATGAAGTTTACACCTGTTTGAAATGAAGCGTTATGTTGTTAACGCGTTGATTAAGATGAAGTTCGAGCAGGTTGGTTCGAAAATATCATTAATAATAAATATTAGGTCTTCTTTCTACACGATGTAATTACAACAAAATATCAAATTTTAATCCTCTAGTAGAAACCTTGTCCCCTAGTCAAATAATGATAAGGATACTTCTAAATAATCTCATTATTACTAGAAAAAGTTAAAAAGAGAACTTATTGTAGATACTTACGTAAAAATTAAATATTTCAATTATTTCTAGGTCATTGAAATTTTATCTATTACCATATCCTTAAAATTTTATGAAATCATTGTCAAGTTGTCATTACAAGTGATTTCCAATTCGACAGTTAAAGACATAATTCCTAATAATAATAATAATAATGTAAGAAAACATCATATACCTAGAGAACAAATTATATCACTTGTCCCAATAAAATTATTTAAAAAATACTTTGCCATTTGTGAACTTAAAGTAGGTATTTAATGACAATCATAAATCAAAAGGAAAAAAATTTGTGTGAAAAACTTTCTAAAGAACGGCGTTTTGCTAAATCTATGAGCTAAATATCTACAAAAGTTTCTCAAGTTTCTTGTTTCTTTCATGAACAAATCTAGAGGTTCCAAAAAAAAAAAACAATCTACGTGTCAAACCTTGAACCGAACAAATGGAAAAGATAAAAAATCAGGAAAATTTAACAATTTTATCATCTGCATTATATATTCTAGAAAAAAACATGTTTCAATTTTTTTGGATGCTCTTGATTGATGTTCTTATAACTAAATATTTTTGTTTATTTAATTATTTATCATTATTGATCATTATTTAGGACTACATATCTTAGGCTAAAAAATTAAAATTTGGAGAAATTTAACTAACTTTAGCAATAGGATAGGGATATTATCATAAGACGATTTAGGTACTTATACCTCTCTAAAATGTGTATTCAAAATTTAAAGGTAGCTAGAGCAAATCAAATAACGACAAAAATCCTTACCTTTTCAGTTAAATGTCCCCTAAGAGAGTTACAGCCTCCTAAATGTGGCCTTCTAAAGAAGCCAAAATAAATAAAATTTTAATTTATTTATTTTTTTTAAACATTGGGGGTGATTGGTAAGAGAGGTCAAAATATGACAAATACCTTAGCAAATTTCTTTCCTAAAGCCTCAGATTTTGGAGCTATTAGATAAATAAAAAGTAGCTTTCGACGGTCTTTGGGGATCTGTTGCCACTTTCTTGCACAGAAGTCTATGGCAAGCATTTCAGCTTGAGTAACTGTAGGGACATTGCCATAAAGTTATGGTTTGATTGGATTCATTATATTGCACTATTTTTTTGAGAAAACAACTGATTTTTGAAGATTTTGAAGTAAAATTTGCATAACAAACATCACCTTACTTTTTAGAAGAAAAATTGCCTTTTAGAGATGTAGAAGTAAAATTGATGCTCTGATCATTTGCATGAAAAGCTTTTATAAAAACAATAAAATCTTCATTTTTTTAATGCTCTTGAAACGTGACTGGTTGCATCATATTACTTTTTGGAAGGAGAAATAGACTATTGGAGGTTTTGAGGTAATGTTGATGAATTGTACCGTCTCCTTGAAAAGCTTTTATAGACACAAAAAGAAAACCTTTTGTAGTTGTTAGTTAAATAAAATTACATTTTGGTCAAACAAATTCCCATTTTATCAAAAATTCACTATTTTGTTACGTTCATAAATACTCCTTCTTCATGAATAAGCTATAAGCAGATTTTATAACAATAGAATTTATTATTTATAAATTAAAGATACTCCTCGTATAGCTAGATTGCAATATGCACATTACATCTTGAACAGAAGAATTGACTTTGAGAAAAATTCATGTCCTAAGTAAGAATGACGATTTCACAGTTTTCATAGAGAATCTTTTATAAATACAGAACAAATAGAATTTCTTTTTTATGGAAGAACATTGCTGATTGCATTATGTTACTTTTAGACTGAACGCGATTGCGTCATCTGCATGAAAAGCATTTATAGAAAAATTAAAATAGAATTTTATTTTTTTCTAAAGAAAATTTTGCTCTTATCTACCTATATCTACAGTGATTGCGCCGTGTTATTTTTTGAGCTAGGGGTAATAGTTGTTGCCGCAACTTCTTCTTTAACGTTCTATACCAAATTATAAAAGTGGTTAATATTGCTATACGGAAAACAAAGTTAAGTGTTGAAATCTCTTTCATAAGTGCGTAAAAGCGGCATAATTCACAGTGAGCCACCCCAGCTCGACACGTTCACCGTGTCGCGGTCCCCTCGAAGACTAATCCATCTTATCTTGTGTTACACTCACTAAAAAAATAAAATCTTCGAGAGGGTACCAGGCGAAGCCACTCAAAACTCGACAAAAAACCGCCGTCGTCTCCCCGACTCGATCGCTTTAATTAATCGAAATTCCGCCCCGGAAAATACGCGTTGTCGACGCTTCTGCTATATTTACCAAATTTTTCGATTTGGAAGCGAAAAACGACGGTAGTTAAACGGAAACGAATCAAAGACGGTGGTTTTCTTTGATAGTGGCCAGAGATGAATTACAGAAGTAATCCGAGTTATATTGGGCACATCATATAAATTACTTTGCTAAAATTCCAGCGAGAGGTGGATCTAATTGACTCGAGACAAATTGCATAGATTCATTTTAAAATTAGATATAGTGGACGCAGATTCGCTGCCAATGAAAACAATGAGCGGCCGCCACGCATAAATTAATTAAGGCGGGGGACCATCAATTTTCGGGGGTTGCGCAATAGGACCCCTTATCTGCAGCCGAATCGCAGTTTTTCTATTTTTATATCCAACATTTTAATTAAGCTCGCGAGAGAAGCTTTATCACTCAAATTCTTAAAGAGCGGATTTTTAATAGAAATGTGTCTATTTCGAGAAAATTTTAAACACTAACTTTTATTATTATTTATTTATTATTAAATTAGTTCGTAATATTTCCCACCAATTACCAATAAGTACTAGTTACTATTCACCAATTGACCTAAGCCATAATCAGCAATAGGTAATTTTAAAACTGCTACAGCTACTGCAGTCGATAAAAATTGTAGTTTTTGCATACCTATTTCAAAAATAAGTCTGATGAAAACAGATCAGGTAAAGTGATTATGATATGATAATAAACATGACAAGATTTCAATTTAATAAAACCTTAAAACCAAATTCCTGATGTGCCAGCTGTTCATGTCCAAGTCTAACCAAAATGCTAGTCAGTATAATACAGTCTAATCTAATTTCCTTTAGAATTTTGTTATAATCAGATCAGATATCTCAGAATCTATTCTAGTAATCTGATTCAATATATGAAATGTGAAATGATTCTGGGAGGAAACATTTAAAACAAAATCGCGCTTTTGTAAAGCGATAAATAATTACTCGACAGTGAGATGATTATTATTCATTTATGAGACAAAAACTCTGTCTCCGGCGAATGCCATGAAACATTACGTCGGTATTTGATGTTAGTACACATTTTCAGGATGTCGATTGACGTCGACAGTCGTCCGGAAACGCTAATCTCCTGAGGGAGCTTCCATTCGGCGCCATTGCCGCAATATCGTGCGATCTCAGACACAACTTTTAATACCTTCAACTCACAACTACAACCCTTGTATTAGAAAATCTAAATTGTGTCTTCTTAATTATAGATCAACTGAGTGGAGAGGATCGTCGTCACGAAAGCCGCCAAAACGAAGGACCACCCCATCGTCCAGCAAAACCTTCCCTTCTTGGTAGGCAAATAATCAAGCAGCACATGTTTGACACCTTTATTCAATTTTCGGAAATCCCCGCAGTTTGGCACGTCGTGCTTCTTACCAGTCAATAATATCTAAATAACGTTATTAGGTACTCCTAACCTGGAAAAACACCTTTCTGCGGAACATCTGGGCGGCATCCCTCCAGTGTCCACCGGTAATTTTGCAGTTTTATTACGTTACCGTGAGAAAAATTATCCAGGTTTCCAACATTTGGCGGACACGTTGGCCATCAGGTAACTGAACTGAGAACCAAACAAGGTGACAAATTTCAATAAAATAATAAATTCAATGAGGTCCCAAAACGTGCCAAAATTGTCGGGTAACAGGAAGCTTTTTAGGGGTACCTGAAAACAATGAGTCGGTGGTTTTATGGACCAGTGGCCGAGTTCGATGCTTCCGATGGTCGGAAATTAGCAAACACCACTCTCGATGTTATAAATACATTAATCTTTACGTTTTCACTTTACTGCGATGAGTTATTGCTTGCTTGTTGTTGTGAAAAAAATTTGGTGAGAATGGGAACGAGTCAGTTTTTAAAGCAAAGTTTGATACAGACATTCAAAGACATTTTTAGGCAACTAGATACGAGATGCGTCAGAGTCTAGGTATATGAAATAATCAAAACACTGTCTAGACGTTTTGCCATCAAAATATAACTAAAACTATTTACAAAAATATTTAATGACAGAGAAACTGCAACCAATTTGTATTATACCGCCCTATTTTTTTTTCGGTAAAGTTTTGCACGTTTTGACAGCAGCTCTAACCCACCACCTGCAAATAGCCGTTCCTGCCTATCTATTGGTGGTGGTTCTTGAAGTGGTTATCCTTCTTTTTTCGCCAATTTTCTATGGAGTAGCTTCGCTCATTATCCCGAGTTAATTAACATTTTAATTGCGTTATTTTTTTGGCTGGTGATGGGTGTTTGCGTTTAACCATCCCTAATAAGGGCTACGCTTTGCTTGCATCCCGGCTTTAATGAACTTGTGCAGGAAGTCGATGTTCGCTTTAATTAGGGCCCCAATCTCGAATAGGGAGATCTGTGGGACATTCGCATACCTTTGGAAACATTTCTAAATATAGCACCCCGACTCTTGAGCCACCATCAATCCTAGTGGGTGGAATAACCAAACTCCACTTGCAAACTCGACAATAATCCAAGAACAATAATAACCCAGAACGGAAGCAATTTTTACGGGTTACAAAACAAAAAAGTTGTCGCTTGCTTCTGAGGGTCGTTAAAGCGACTTTGTTGCCTTTAGTTAGTTGAAGCTCGGATATTTTTCCGGTCGTTAGTGCACTTAAACCTAATAGAAATAGCAGGCGGCATAAAATGCATTTAGCAGAGTGTCCATTAGAAATGTTGGGGATGGGCACCCTGGATGGTTTTTGACTCTGGCCCGGTCATTAAAGTCCTTACACGTCATTATTCACTCATCTCCAAACAAAACCTTCGTCGTCGTTGCGACAATAAAACAGACCCTTCTTCTGACCCGTCCGGCTGTCACGCCACGATTGACTTATCGACTGACACAAAAGCTCCCAAATGACCAAATGACCGGCCAGTGGTCGCCATTTTCGGGTATTTCCGATATATACGCCATTCTTCGATTGGAACAGGTGCTTCTCCAGGTGAGATAAACCCGAAGAACTCGAGCTTTTATTGGTGGAAGACTCAGGTAAGTTTGAAGAAGCGCTGGGTGGAGCTTCGGTGTTTGTTGACTTCCACAACGCATAAAACTACCGACGCATGGAAGAAAAAATAAAACAACACGGCCTCAAATAAAAGCTGTGCCGAAAGAGAAAAAATCGCTTGTTTATTTTTGGCGTACCGCGACGTGTCGGCGGATGCCCAACCGGAAATATAAAAGACGAAAAGGCAAAACGAGGTCGCGAATCCCGAATTCGGCAAATGGCGCCAACAGATCGAATTTCGGACAAGATTTTGGCGATATTGACTTTCGTCCCGACAAAGCCCCCATTCATTAGGGCGACCTCTTAGTTCCGAACTGGGGACCGATTCGAATCGGCCCGAAGGCGTAACGTCGTATTTCAAAGGAAATGTCGTTGCGGCTCCTAATTATCGACGAAAAAATACCATAACGGCGGCCCCATTCACCGAAATAGTCCCGGATGATGAATGAAGATGCCTTAATCATTTTCCACTTAATTAATTATTCGATAGTGATGGAACTGGGACGGAGATGGCTGAAATGAGGATGGCAACAAGGCTACCATTGACTTCGGACTTGGTGGCTTTAAATTGTCTTCACGGAGTGCACAATCGATGCTGTTATTTACGTCATCGCCGACAGAGATACACGATTTATAACGTAAATATCGACTAATTACATGATGCTTTATACTTCATTATGAGTTGTATACAAGACGGGCAAATATTTACAAATTGGAGCGTAAAAAGCCGGCTTACTTGTAAACAAGGCGAACCGTTTACATGCAGCCTGAGAACGCCAGTAATTGGAACAAAAATGCAACAAATTCCCGGTTTCGTGATGAAAACGATCATGTATAATATAAATTTTCAACTTGAAGAACTGATTGTGTTCCAAATTGCAGAACAGTAGATTCGTTGTAAACCTCGCGAATTCGTTAGGAAGAATGAACCAACTGGCTGACCTATGTTAAAAAAAATTCGAAATCTTGCCAGAATATCCTGCAAAATTTCTTTCTTATTGTTTTGAAAAACTCTTGTTTTCGGTCATTTCGGCCGTCACATTCTGGAAACTTCGACGAGTTGTTGCAGATTTATTTCCAGATTTTCAGCACTTTGCTCAAATTCTAGAATACATTGTGATTATTCAAAAGCTTTGAGCAGTCTTCAATACTTTTTCGTTCTTGTCACGATTCTGCATAATTTTCAATATTCTTCTGATATGAAAAACATCTTCACTTCAATTTTCTAGTTTTCACCATATTCTAAAAAAAATTCAGTTCTTTGCCACCAATTGACGTGATGATTGTGTTGGGAGAATATTGAGGTAATTTTCTTGTTCTTGTTCTCCAGGGCGGGTCCCCGATGCCACCGTGCCAATCCACCCCTGTAAAAAAAGGCAAGTGGTTTTAAAACAAGTAGCTACTAAAAATCTGCTTAGCACTAACAACTTAAGATTAAAGAACCTATAAAGCACGTACAAAAATCCACATTTACAAATTAAACTGCTCAACATCTGCTCACAATTAGCGGCAACTCATTCATGAATACAAAATTTTCGTCCTCTAACCTGTTATCCTCGTGGTTCCCAATTGTGAAAAAGTGAAATTCAAAAAAGTCAAAAAGTGGTCGTAAAACCGTCGACGCGAGCGAGCAACTGTTGGAAAATTATTTATAAATAGTTGAATTACGAATCATGAAAAACGTTGTCAAGTTAAACTTTCGACAATTTGGGGACGACCGGAAGTTCCGAACTGGTTAACGACAGGGCCGCCAAAAACGCAACGAAAAGGCCCCCGATGAGTTTTAATGGACATGGCAGCTGACTTATATCTCTGCACATCCTGTGCGGCCCCCCGGGCCAACCCCGAACACTTGTTGCCCATATATTACAACAGATACCTATTTCATCCGGACAATAAAAATGTTTTCGCCGCACCACTTGTGCAACCGGCAAAATATTAATTTTTTCCAAAATTCTGACAGGTCGAACAAGTACCGACAAGCTTTTAGTTAGAATACCTGTTTCGAAAGCTCGAGGCGCTTACGATAATTGACCTCGTGCAATTTCGGAGGGTTTTCCCCCGACAATCTAGTTACGATCACCAACTTTATAACTCTTCGACCGGGAATGGTAATGTACTTAAGTAAAGAAAAGTTAAGTAATGCGTATCTTGGATGGGTTTTTCCCAGACCGAAAGGGGTTATTGTAAATAACAGGGGTGTCGTTGAAGAAGTAAAGAGCTGGGTATTTCCCAAGAAACCCCAATAATCCTATATTACTACAAATTTAAACCGCCGCCTGACTACACTACCTACTACTACCTGTCCTGTACGACTCATAAATCATATTGCGGTCTAAAATTTGGAGCATCTAGTGACAGTTACTAGTCCAATTTCGATTGTTTCAATTGATATCAAAACTGAACTATTTTAACATTTCAGTTAAAGAATGAGTTTTAAATGGCAATTTTTTTCACAACTTTATTTGCAAATTGCAAACACACACACAAGGCAAACCCGGGGACACCATTGCTCTTGTTATCCACGTTCACTTTATTTGATGATGGGAGGAAACCGATCCATATGTTTAAATCGGATTAAGACTTTCGGTTCCGTTCCTTCTTCTTCAATTTGATTTCTTATAATTTTTAATTCCGTTGGGCATCCATAATCCATAACTGAATAATACTTGTGCTTGTATTGATTCGCTGGATAGCGTGCAGCATATAAAACATCATCCACACAATAGATTTTCACATCTATATACTCCTGCACCAACACTGATGATAAAAGCATTCGCTGGATAAGCTAAAAAAAATTAAATTACGTAAAAAAATTAACGGGTGGTGTCACAATAATTATGGTTCATACTGTATCTACTGCAACTAATAAAGTACTTCTCGCGCTCATGCAAAATGCAAATACAGAAGATGAATTGAATTCCGATTTTATAGCACCTATTCTTCTAACCTTATTAGTGTTGTGGCCGAAGCTGTTGCCCCAAAAGAAGAAAATTCTCAACATGTAAGGTTTCTTCATGCTGTTCAAAATCGCAATTATCCCATTATCCGCAATTTTGTTATTGCTGATGTCCAAAAATCGCAATTTGCTAAACGGCATCCCCATAGACAGGGCTTTTGCCCCTGTATCCCTGATAAAATTTCCAGCAACATTCAACCCTAACAAGTTCGGCCTTGTTTTTAGCCAACTGGCCAATAACTCCATTCCAAAATCACCCATGTTGTTGTAACCCAAATCGAGAAATTGCAAGAGATGTTGCTGATTATCGTACAATCCGGTCAACATCAATTCGATGTCGTGACCATCAAACGCGCATTTTTGACCATGAAACTCCACCAAAGATTTGTTTAGCTGAAACGTACAAATAATTTAAGAAATTTTTGTTAAAGTTAAAAGTACCTAAGTACCTACTCGAAATAGTTCACTGATATTTTCGGCAATATTCATGGGGTCGTATTGACAGGAAGAGTTCTGAGGGATGATTCTGGATACGTCAAGAACTTTCATTTGACTATAAGCTGTTTGAAGCAAGACGGCTTCAACGCTGTGAAAAGTTTGTCCGGTACCGGCTGCATTCAAATACTCCAAAGTCGGCAGAGCTTCAATTAAAAGCGCTATGAAGTTGCCACCCTATTTTTAGATTTAGTATTACTTGTATAGTTGATAGGGATTTGAATCTTACATTTTCACAGAAGTTATTGCCGTTAATAAGCAAGGTTCTCAAAATCAGCGTGTTTTTTGCAGAGTACAAATCTTTTAGTGCCACTGCTGTGAGGTCGCAACTCATCACGTTGAGGTGTTGGAGATTATTGGGGCAAGAAAGGAAGTCCTCGCAGAGGATCTTAAAACCTTCATCGCAAATGTCGTTGTAACATAAATTTAAATCGACGACCTGGGAATGTTGCACCAGAAACTTCGATACTGTGGCCATGTCTTCGGCTTTTAAACGTGTACTGAAAGTTCGCAAATTGAACGAATATTGGCCCAAACTAAAAGTCTCACCCTATTCGCTGTTGCAACTCTTTGCCATTCAACCGCAGATTTTTTGTCCCATTCGAGTTTTTCTCGCAAAAAAGCAACAGGAAATCAGCCGTCAGTCGGTCCCCCATTTTTGACGTTTACTTAGTTTTCCTGAAAACTTCAAAGTAGACAGGGGTATAGTCAAGAAATAATCAAATAATTTTTCTTATTTAGTTAGCTTTTCTTTTTATTTTGTGTCTTATCAATTATCAATTATTGTCAAGTTTTTTTTTTTAGTTGTTCACAATTTCTTTCCTGTAATTTGAAGGCAGGTAGAAGCTAGAGCAAGTTAACGGAAACCATTATAAAGTTTTTAAAGGGGAGTTACAACGCCCTAAAGATTATTTTTATTTAATAAATCATAAAATTTCACTTTTTTATACACAAAAGGTTGTCTTATAAGACATCAATTGGATCAACTGTTATCGAGTTAAGAAGAACGTCTCCGCAGTATCATTTGACATACAAATGTTTACTTTAACATTAAATAAATAGCCCAGTTTGACTTTAGTTTGCTGTAAACCTCATCATGCGCCATTCGTTATCAAATATTCTAAACAAAAACTTAATTATATTACTAAAAATATGCGTGTTTTTTTGCAAATTTGAAAATACAAATTTGGTGCTTATTATCGTTCTCGGTTCGACAGTCATCAAATGGGTTATACCCATCTGTCTCACTTTACGGCTGCTCGAAATGATGTAGTGCAATTACTCTGGAGAATACTAGAAATGATCTCGCGTCAAACATTATGAATATTGCCTTGAGTTATCATACTGGCGCGAGAAAACCAGGCCTGTATTAACACGTTTTATTCAATATAGAGTAACGTGTGAAACAGTAACCTGATGAATGCGACACTGGATTAAGGCGGAGCGTACCACAATGGACCAGCTGCGTATTCAATGCATGCGCGCGACGTCACTCCATTAAATTAATTGGATTATTTACTTGCACTTGACTCATTCCATTTCCTTTTATGCAGTGATTTAAAATGAGAGGACTAATCTCTGCACGTCAAAATGCATACAGTGAGAAAAAAACGCATGTGACGCATGGACGTTGGCTCTTAAATTAATTAATTAAAAAAAAATTAAGTAAAAAATAATCTTTAGGGAGCAGTAACTCCCTCATCATGAGACACTTAAAAACTTTTAGTTTTCTTACTCTGGGTGTCCTCAAATTTCGAATGCACATTTTAGATACACCGTGTATCAATCACTAATATGCAGGATAGGATAAAAAGTACCGGATAGGTATGGAGTAACAGGAATGTTCAATCTCTTTAACATTATGTAACTATATTCAGAAATAGTTTTACAATTTCCAAAAAAGAAAAACAATTAGTCTCTCGGTATATTGCTAAATCACATTTTATCTCAATACAAAATGTCAGGAATACTAAAATTACACAAGAGTTAGAATTTGTACCTCTGAGCGCATATTGCATATTCCCATTATCTCGACAAGAAACCTAAACTGGAACATTTTTTAAAATCGTTCATTATAATACGAGCTTATAGCAAAAATACAAGTTATCAAACTTACTATAATAATTACAAAATTTGCACCGGTTCAAGCATTTTATACAACTGTAGTAGTGGAACAAGAGTCGAGCCACCGCTAACGTCCTTTAACTAACAACAACAATAAATACGAATAATAATGAAATCGGATGATTTGTTATGATGGTAGTGGTCTCGACTGGAAGGTATTTATATACAATAATTTAGTCGCAACGTTGATATATCACTTTACAAAAATAAATATATTTTCCCTAAAAAACAAAGTAGCCTAATAAATACCAAGTAAATTATTATTACACAACAACTTTCATGAGTCCGGCCTGACTGTTCGTTCCCAAACTAGAATCGTCCAGCGAATCTAAATCTAAAGCACTCTCGATCATCGTAGTGTCCTGCAGGAGCCTCAACCGACTCGCACTCAACAAACTGTTCTCCTTGTCCTGCAAAGTCATGTCGTTGTCCAGTTTGTCATCCTTACGTCTATCGATAACTATATGCTTATCTCTCAGCACAACGGGATCCAAGTGCAAATCTTCAACCTCATTTTTCTCGCTGGTCACATTCAAGTTGTTAGCGCAACTAACCGACTTGACCAGCGGTACCTGAATGTTGCTGTAAACTGGGATTTGGTTCAAGCTCGATTGGGAGCTGTACTGCATCGAAGGGTTATCCGGAGCTTTTTGCAAAGCCGGTGCTATCGCCAAAGGCTGTTCGTTGCTTACTAATTGCGTCACGCTGCCGGCATTACTATCTGAAATCACAAACGACTTGAGTCATTTTAGGCACGTTTCTTAATTTGCGACTACGACACTAAGAACTAAAGGCACTAAGAAGCGAAATTAACTAGAATTCAGACTGTAAAGCTCGGAAGAGGCAGCCAGTTAAAACAACATGCACCAAACCGAAACTTACCGGAATATCATAGAAAACCTCCACCAACGCATCGCATCGCAAGAACAAATAAACAATATGTACGCAACAATAAATAAGAGCTTATCAACTAAATAACATACAACAAGAAAACAAATTTGAAGCAACAGTCGCGTGAGTGTAAAAACAATAAGCCAATAACATCGCTTAACAGGCGAGATTCAACTGACTTGAGTGGTGCCTCGCTTAAATACGGCCGAACCATTGTAAACAGTGTCTAAATAGAAAATATCTCACTTAGGTTTCTACTCTTATAAAACGCGCTGAGGTTAATCACAAATGGTGGTTAAGGGTGAGCTATTGGTTTGCTAAATACAATCTTGATAAATCGAAGATCGACCACAACTCAACGTTAGAAATTTGAAGCTTTTACAACGTTAGTCCAATAATTTTTGGGTTTTAGAATTAGGCATTATTACGCTACAGCATAATAGTGAAGTTCAGATTTAAGGTTTTAAAACTTCTACAACTACGGTATGGATAACTACAATGATTTATGTGTGAGTTCTGTTGGTGTTATTGTTATCAATGAGTTACTTTATATCCATTGTGGAGGAAATACAAGTGACTCTGGTGTCAGTTAAACGAAGGCTCGGCGAGAAAGTCGTAAAAACGGCGCCGATAATGAGTGATTTCAAAAGAAGCTGTAAACACTTCCGCTTGTTTTCTGCGAAAAGTCTGTCGCGTAATAAAACATGTCATGTTTCTGAATCCACTTCCACTCATGATTAGCGTCATTGTTGTACTTTCTTATCAGGTTACTACAATACCGCCAATTGAGTCTAACTGTAAAAATTAAACAATTTCAAATACAGGAATGATGTTAAAAGTAAATAAGAGAAGGTCTGTAAGCAGTTTCGCTCGCAATTATTTAACTCCCCAAATGTTGAAAGGCGTTAACTTCGTATCAGAATAAATCATTCAAAATTTTCTTGGATATACATGCGACTGAACTCAGGAATGGGAAAGTTCCTAATTTTTGGCGTCTGATTCAACCCCCTGTCGCTCCTGACCCGATTCACCCCGGAACAATAATCCTCGTCAACATGAACATTCTCATAAACACAACTTCTGGGCCGCGGTTTACCCCTTCGATCGGGCACCCGATTCCCGAAATTCGCACTGTATCGTTTTTCAGGAGGGGTGTAAGGTCTCAAGGAGGGATTGTAGTTTTCGATAAAATCGTGAGAGGAGGAATTTTCGGGCGAAAGGGGACGTCCTCCCGATAGACTTTTCAATTGAGGTAATGAGTAGCTGTTTTTGAACATTTCCAGGGGCGGATTGACGACCGGCTTTCGAGGGTAATCGTAGGGGGGCAAAAGGGGGGCGTGGGAGGGGATTATTTTCTGACTGGCACAATTCTTGGACGGTATCATGTGTTGTGCTCGGTACAGATGCTTCTTGATCGGGCTGTACATACCGGTGGTTTCTGTCGTTTGACGGTAGATGCCGGGCACGTCCGCGGAGTTCATCATCACCTGATTGGAGCCATTCTGAAAGATGCAAACATCAAGATAATATACAGTGGGTCCAGCACGAGAATGTTAAGGGTGGAAAACTCAATTATTTAAAGAGTGGCAAGACTAAATTACAAAAAAAAGCTACTCCAGCCATTGCTAAAGGTCAATACTTGGCATGGTTTACTTGATATTAAATAAAAACTGAAATCAGAGATTTCTGCAGGGAAAATACCGACATAAAAGTTGCACATTATTGGGACGCTTTTTAAGAGCAACTCCAGCAAACTATTCAAATAGCAGACACTTTGTTCTTTCTTATAGATCATAACAAGCTTATTAATAAATTCCGAAAAGCATTTTCGCCCTCTTTGCAACAATGTATCACAAGTTAGTCATAAACGGCAACAACATTTCTGTGCGCGATAAGTTAACATTGTACAAATTATTAACAAAACGTCGTTAAAACGGTGTAGCGCTTGTACCTGCATTGAAACACCGTAGTTTTTCATCGGCTGCGTGATTTCCATTGTAGGAACTCTTGTTAATACATTTCGATAGTCGTCGGTAACCGTGCCGCGTCTAGAAACCAAACAACGTTACTGCCATTACTTGGGAGGCAAAAAATTTTACCTATCGAGCAGTGAAGGCGTTACTGGCCCGCAAAGTATATAGAAACAGTTCAGGCATACGTTCCCTTGCGAGTAGGGATTGAAATTTTCTTGACCCCGCTTACTGGCGAAGGATCCTTTAATCTGCGAAAAAAAAATAAACAACAAATTCGCCAGGTAACGAGAAATTAATCGTACATCTTCATTGGTAGTTTGATTACTAGTTGTGAGGTACGTATGGAAGCCTGCGAGACCGAGGATGCTCCAAACGCTGAAAAAACAAATGACCGCGACTATCACACTGGGAGGCGATTCCTTGACAGCGTCCAGAAACTGGCGGTCTTCCTTAGTAACTGCAAAACAAGGTTTAGTTGAGGCTCGACGAGATCTTGTAACTTACTTAACACAAGGTGAGCTATGGCACAAGCGAATATAAATACTGCCAAAAAAGCCAGAGATACTATGAACATGTAAAAAAATCGGTAGTTTCTTCTGCCCACGCAATTACCGACCTAAAACACAGCTGCATTACAATGAGTGTTTAACAGGTGCAATTTTATAACAACACGAGGAGTTAATATACATAAAAAAGTAATTTCCTAAATATGTGCTTGTTCAGTTCAAATTCGTTTAATCACTGTAGGTATTTAATAGCCGGCCAATTTAACACAACTCAATAAAAAAGTACCCAATTTACCTACAATGTAAAAAAGGGAACAAGGAGTCAAGAAAATTTAATAGTCAAATGGACCAACAACCCACTTAGCATTAACAATAAAGTCTGGATGTGAACCAAAGAGTCGTGTGACCAACAAACCATGTAATATGTGAAATTAACATTCAAACCTTTGTAAATCCATTCAGTAATGTTGCCATTATAAAAGTTTGCCTCTGATGTCAATTACAGTTATGTAATGGTAATTAGCACATTATGTCAAAAAGCAGAAATAGTTTAATTTTGTAGTCTAATTAACTTTACAGTTACAAGTTTTCACTAATAAGCCCGTTTAAATTAGGGATTCTGCCACTTTGCTCCCTAAAGAATTTTTTTTAATTTTGAAAGCACTTTTCTCACAGAGAAGCTACTACACCGTCCAAAGCTAATTACCCATGGGCAATGATGGTCGAATCTGTCGACGCAATTATCACATAAACTGCAATGGGACGCCCGTGGCGGCCTGAAAATCTTGCAGGTAAAGCAGTACTTTAGCTTGATAGTTTGTCCTTTGACAAGTACTTCCTTGGTGCGGGGCGGCGGTCTGTACGTGGGGCTGTTAGCTGAGTTTGTAACTTCTGCAATTTGAAAAAAATAGTTTTTTTTCTCCAACTCAACCAACCTCAACCTATTTGTTTCTCTACGTAAGCAGCCTCTTCCGGTGTCGCTCTCGGAATGATGCCCGGATCAGAGAGACTGGTCCGCAGCAAGGAAGACATGGTGAACAGAAACAGCAGACCGCCAATTATTGGAATTGCTATTGTGACGTTTTCAGCCAAGTATCTGCAGCTATAAATCAACGTTAACAGTGAGATTGTTTCGGGTTTTCGGTTACTTACTCATATATAAAAAACAATGTACAGGTTCCGGTAATTAAAAATACTGTTAGCAAAAATACCCCACCGTGGGGGGCTGTCATTAGTCTGCCGTCGCAGTAAAAGCGATTGCGTCCAGCGAACACTTCCCACTTTTTCGTGATCTTTTCTCGCGCCATTTCGGAACTATGGTCTGTCCCTGCAAGTGACTGGTTATATGGATTTGGCCCGGTTGTCCGTTACCTTCTGAATGGGTCGTGTTCAAATCAACCAGACGGTACTCCTTATCCACTGTCATAAATTGCAAATTTACTAAACAAGGTGAAATAAAACAAACCTACAAACTAAAAGACTTTCGGGATGATATTAACTCATATCTCATGTGTAGTCTCTGTCGTATTTGCTACACAACAACACTGCGAGTCTCTGACTGGATTCAAGCAACATTTTAGAACATTCTTGAGTTTTATCTCACGGTTTACTTCTGAACAATCACTCTTAAAAGGAAAAAAATCGACTCTAATCTAATCAAAATAGTTTGACATCCTTCTGACAGCTGAGAAAACACCGATGACGTCACATTTTAATTTTGGGTTAGCGAGCCCGGTCCATACCGCTCCACATCCATGCTCAAAATTTAAACTAATTTCGGAAATCAATGCAATAAAAAAAATTTTATTGCTGCGGTTTATTTTTTATTTTTATTAATTGATAGTTCTGCATTAAAGAAACAGCTTGAAAAAATAGGGAGGACCTAGACTAAACATAGTATCATAGTTTATATTCATACTAATCATTTGCCATAAAATTACGTCACTTATAAAATATGTCATGAGAACAATTTTAATAACTATTGCTAACAATTACGTCGATGGCGATTAATAATTTATAAATAGCGCGTCGATAAAGACCAAAGACCTTCGTTTCGTCTTGGTTCCTGGCCCCCAGCTGAATCTTCTGCTGTCATGAAATCCTAACCTCAAAATGGACCAAAACTTGAATACAGGCGAAACTTCGCGGTATTCCCCCGAATTTAAACTTAAAGGTAACTTGGGCAATTCTCGAATGTTGTTTTGCCTAATTGAGAATTGTAGCGGGATTTTTCTTGGCTGGTGTTTCCGGGATTTCGGCCCTAGTTGGGTTTGGGGCAACTGTTGCCGCCGCGAAGAAACAAGACCCGAAATATTTTGGAAAAGGAATGACGGGGTCGCTGCAAATGCAAGAAACCGGTGCCGGTCTAGCTCTGCGAGCCCTTGGTTGGGGCACCCTCTATGCAGTTACTGGATGTGGAATTTTGTTCTATGGCATTTGGAAATTGTCAGGTGCTTCCAATGTTAGTTGACTTGTGACTAATGAATTGTTGCTAATAATTTAGTTCTAGCTTGAAGAATTTCGACATAAAATGGGAACAATATTGCCCAGGATACCTAAAAATAACCCCCCTGTTGGCAGGACTGAATTTACAGGGTTAAATGACTTACTTGAATACTTACAACATGAGAAGGGAGCTAGCGATAAATGAATAAATTATTTTAATTGTTAATATTTATTTATGAAGACAGTTTTTGTTGAGCCCCTACTTTGATATTAAATTTAAATTTTTTAGCTTTTTGTTTATATGCATTAAACTGCTGAAGAATGAGCCAAGAAAACCTGGGCACTTGTTACAATGAATTCAAATAATAAAATGGCCAATTTTAAATATTTGGCATATTTTATTAAAAAGCAACTTTCTAACAGAATTATTCAATAAACTGTCGGTGGAGACAACGTTACTTTATGGCAAAAATTATTTGTAAGAGTTGGCCTTGTGCTTAGGCAAAAACTGGAAGTTTTCAGGCACTGGTCCCAGAAGCATCTCGCTGATCTTCACCCAATCCGCCGCCGACGTTGATGCCATTAGCGTCTCCAGCTCATCTCGTCCCTTATAGGATGGAGGGCGTTCATTAATTTTTTGCGGCGGCCTCTCCAGCAATCCAACAGGCACATACCTGTGCAAAAATGACAGCCACTCCAACATGAATCGTCTGGTGTTTTCCACTCCTTTATTGTCTGAACCCCAGTGCTCTAAACCGTAATTGGTGTATTTCTTCAAAAGATCAAAACGTTCGGAACTGCTGATGTCCCAGAGTTTCTGCTCCTTGATTTCGGTGAAAATCCAGGGTTTTATTAGGGCGCCCCGGCCAATCATTACGCCGGATAATTCCGGACAAGTTTCCATCGCGGTTTTGTAATCGTCGTAAGTTAAAACATCACCATTACCAAATACCGGAAGAGGCGAAGCAGCTTGGGCCACCTGACGGATGTACTGCCAATCAGCCACTTTAGTGTAGCGCTGTTCTCGAGACCTGCCGTGGATGGTTAGCAAAGTAGCACCCCAATCCCGAAATTTGGGCGCCTGGAAAGACATTTCATAAAATTTCGAATCTAATTTTGATAGAAAGTAAAAATCAACATTTTTTTTTTATTTTATTTACCAAGGTATGAGCGACTCGTTCATCGCTGTAAACCCCGGTCCTTGTCTTTACAGTCAATGGAATCGTAAGAATTTGGCTTAAATTCCGAACGCACGACTCTAGCACCCTTTGACGCCTTAGAAGTCCGCAGCCACCTCCTTGTTTATAAACAAGTTCAATGGGACAACCCAGGTTTAAATCAATAAAATCTATTTCGACTTCTTGCTCTAAAACTTGTCCACATTTCGTCAACAAATGGGGATTGTTGGCGCACAACTGCACCCCGAAAATGTTTTCAGAATGATGGCGTTTTACCAGCGCCCACTCTTGAGGAGCCCCTTGTAACAATGATGAACACATCGCCATTTCTCCGCAAGTTACGTCAGCACCGAATTCCTTACAAATTCTCCTGAAAGGTAAGTTGCCAACTGTGGTTAAGGGGCTGAGAACTAATTTATTGCTCCAATCTATTGATTTTTTTTCTCTTTGCAGGAGCTTAATTACGTCTTCATTCGTAACTGAACCACTAGTTGTGATCTTGGGTTCCTCCTAAAAAGCGTTTAAATTATCATTTGAAACTTTCAAAGAATTTTTTAAACCTTTAAAACTGCGTTCTCCTCAAGTTTAATTTCTACAACTTCCCCATCCCCATTACCCACTGGACTGGTTTCGGTAATATTTTCGGTCTAAAAACAATTAAATTATTACTGGAAACTTTTTAGATCACTTATAGAACCTTTGTGTTTGTAGAGTCCTCATTTTTGTTGTCGCTAGATGTTGTTATGGCTTCAGGCAAATCCAAATTGTTACTTGAACTGCTAGTTTCAGTCTTAACTTTGCCCTAAAAACAATGTGAAATAGTTATTATTTGAAAAATTTATTCAAGTAATAGCTACCTTTTCTTTATTTCTGTTGTCATTGTATTTTATTAAGGCTTCAGACAAATCAAAACTGTAAGTTCTTTTGCGAAGCGCTATCTGTAATTCGTGCTGCAACTGATTTTTTGTTTGGCTTTCAGTCAACTTTTCTAAATTAACTTTATTCCTACCCTCTGGACTAATGTGACAGCCCCCAAACCGGCAAGCCAGACCCCTGCCGCACTTTCCAAAAGTTTCATAATTATAACAATTATCACCTAAAATGTTCACAATATTTACAATAAACAAATTGATGCAAACTTACCGATATCTTTGGGTTTAATTTTTAAATACTCTTGAACATCATGCAAAAACTGACAATTTTTTCGTTCACACTTAACTACTTCGTCACCGATAGACAAACCGACCAGAGTGTTGCACAATTCCGTTTCGTTGGTGCGCCGGAAAGTGGGGCCACGCGATTTGTTTTGGCCCCTAAGTTTCTTTTCTCGTCTAGACATTTTTTGCTTCTTCTCTGGAGGAGCTTCTTCGCCATTGCTTTCAGGCTCCAATTTCTTCTTGTCTTGGACTGAAACGCATTCCAAAGCCAACTCCCTGGGGCGTTCGGTTACGACGATGTATCTAATAGTTTTGGAACATCAATTTTGAGGTTAAGACACATGTTTTCAGATTTTAACTTACTCTTGCTTTATTTTGCATATTCCCAGATCGCTCATCTTAAGACCGCTAGTGAAACCCTTATTATTACTAATTTTGCTACTTATTGATTCACAATTTTGTTAAAATCTTTAATAACAAAATACAGGACTGCAACTATATTAAGTCTACAGCAGTCTACAGGTTACAGGTTGGCAGCCCTGGGTTACTAAAATTCTAAAAATTTTGGAACTTTTTCAAATTAAATTTTGCATACAGGTATCCCGAAAAAAGTGTGCAATATTTTACCGACGGCTTCTACAATAAAAAACATAAAGAAAGTTGTCTATAGGTAAACATAGGGCTAAAAATTCTTCCTATGGGAACTAGAGCCCTCTAAAGGTAAACCTCTGTTTGTGGTTTGCAGTGAATATCTTTAAAACCAATCAAAGTAAAATAGTGATAATGATAGGTAATAATAATGAATAATGAAAATAATAAAATTTTACCCAACCATTACTATTTTTGTATGTAACAATAATAAATGTCTATTCATTCAAAATTCCTGCTGTGTAACAAAATGTTTTACGGACGGGTCTGTTGGACAAGGAGTTCGCAGCTGGAATTGCTGGCGGGTCTCAAAGGCTGGAGCGTAGCTTTGCAGGCTGGCTAAGGTTTCCCAAACTAAAATTTTTGAGATCACAGAATGTGCGATGGAGAATTTGAGGAGGGCCTATACGAATAAGCAAATCTGCATCTTCTCGGACAGTCAGGCTGCTCTACGGGCATTAGGATCTTTCAGGGCCTCATCAAGGCTTGTCTGGGACTGTCACATGAAACTCCGGAGACTTGCGGAGAACAACAAAGGTGTTATCTGCTGCATCCCAAGTCATCAGCGGCATGGGGGAAACGAGAAGGGTGACGCCCTGGCCAAGAAGGGATCAGAAATGGGTCTGGTTGGCTCGGAGCCGGCACTGAGCATTTCTCTAAGCCAGCTAAAGCGCGTACTTAAGAACTGGGTGTCTGAAAGACACTCTAGACTCTAGGGAATGGGAGACGAGCGCACCTCGACAGTCGAGGATCTTCATTTCAGGTCCCGATCAGCAAAGAACAGCTGAGTTGCTGAGACTCAACAGAGAAGACCTAAGGAAGGCAGTTGGACTGCTCACGGGACACTGCCCCCTCAGAAGACACATCTACATCGTGGGCTCCCTTGAGGACTCTATGTGCAGAAGGTGTGAAGAGGAGGAAAAAACGCCTCTTCATGTACTGTGTCACTGTCCGGCTCTTGCCGCACAGAGATCCAGGTATCTAGACTTTCCCTTCCTAGAGGTGAGTGAAATCAGGGGGGCTTCTATGAGCAGGCTACTGGGCTTTATCAATAGTACAGGCATGCTCTAAGAAGGTTTCTACAAACCTAACAGGGGTGCACATAATGGGCCTATTTGGCCTCAGTGTGCGGCTCGGCGATCAACCGGGCCCCCATGCTCAGAAAAAAAAACAAAATCTTTAAATCGATTTGGCTTAGAAACGGTGTACCCCATCGGTATTCAACAGGGGTATCTTTCTTATGTAGAAAACTCTTAATATTTAAAATCTCAGGGTTAAAAATTGAAAATGGTACATACAGAAAAGTTAAGGCTATTTTCACTGCATATATTTTTTAAATTATTTTTATTTCTATTGGTTACATACAAAAATAGTAGGGTTGTGCAAAATTTTATTATTTTAACTGGACTAGTTTTGAAGATATTCACTGCAAACCACTAACAAAGGTTTAGCTTTAGAGAGCTCTAGTTTTCTTAGGAAGAGTTTTTTGTCTTATGTTTATAGACAACTTTCTTCATGTTTTTAATTGTAGAAGTCGTCAGCAAAGTATTGCACACTTTTTTCGGGACATTCTGTATAGTTGCAATATGAATAAGGAGTTGAATAAAGAGAAATCAGTATTAGCATAACAATTGTTAATGTATATTCATAATAAATAGCAGTGTTACAAACAGAGTATACTAGAGTTCACATCATTTGAAAGGCCTTAGATAATGAGGGTTGCGGTCAACTGCATTAAGACAAAATTTACAAAACAGCATCTAAAAATCTTATAGAACTAATTTCAAATGTTCACTCAACATGCAAATAAGCTGTGCTGCGCAAGCGGTCTTTGTAGACAACATTTTTTCTTAAGGCTTGGATTTAAAAGACAAGCATGTAGATCCTTGTAGCTCCAAATGGGTTATATAGAGTTGTTAATCCATAATTGCGTCGGGTCAGGCTCAAAAAGTAAAGCAAATTTTCAGGATTTTGTTCAATTTTTAGAATCTGTAAACATCAGCTTCAGAGGTGATCTATTGTTGAAGTCAAGCGGTCAAGTACCATTAAAAATACAGTCGTTTGAATTTGGTGATAAATCAAAGATCAAATTCAAATGACTGTATTTTTAAAGGTACTTGACCGATCGACTTCAAAAATAGATCATCTAAAAATCGAACAAAATCCTGAAAATTCGTTTTACTTTTCGAGCCTGACTCGACGCAATCATGGCGAAACATCCCTATATTGCCCATTGAGAGCGACAAGGATGCGCTATCTTGATTCTTGTCTTTTAAATCCAAGCCTTAAATAGAATTTACTAAATAAAATTATATTTTCTGATTTTTATTATTATTTCCAAATTATCTAGTAATAACTTAGAAACGCTCGCCAGCTTACCTCCACGTTTGGAAAGATGAGAGTTAAATCATCATAGCTGGTGAAAAGTCCCTTCCAAATAGCATTCACTCAACTATACTACATAATATCCATAAATATTTTTTAATTATTAAATTTGTTGACTTTTTGGCTCACTTTTTATATATACAGGAGTCGAAACGTCTCGACCTCTCCTATAAGTGATGTGGCCAATTTTGGGCTCCACCGTATCGGCTGCAAATTGAACCTGTCTAAAAGTTTTGACTTCAGCGATAGAATCTTCTACATTTTCCAACTTCTGTAGTACCAGTATAGTGTTATCATTAATTTCCGTATTCTCTAATTCTTCTTTTTTGATTGACGTATTTTCAGCAATTATCTGAACTGTTTGTGAACTATCAGCGGATTTCCTGATGACTGGGTTCTTCAGTTCAATTTCTTTGAGCTTGATTTTCAACTGGTTTAATTCGTTTTTACATTTTTCCGATTCCAGTTTCCATTTTCTTGTGTCGCGGTGAGCACTAGCAAGATCATATGAAAGCAAGGTATGGTTCAGAGCCTTCACAGACAGCTCTTCCCTCAACGACTGGATTTCTTCCCTGAAAATATACAAGAAGAATTACATAACTCCAGACTGTTCATTAAAAAAAATTAAAAAATAAAATTTAAAGATCAGTAATTGTTTTCTAAGAACGAAGATTACTTTCTATGTAGAACAATATCAAAAGTTTCAATACGACATTTGGTTAGGAAATTACAACTTTTCTTCTTGCGCCTCAAAATTATAAATTTATGAGAGAACTCAGTTATGATCAGAAATGACATTAATTTATTAGTTTCAGTGGCATTTCAACAAAAATTTCGAAAAATAAGAAACACGAAATAACGCCCCATAAATATCGCAGAGGAAAAAAAACGTAAAAAATATTAAAAAATAATTAGTAAAATTGCACTTTTGCACGGTATTTACAACACTACCTGGGCTACAGCTCGGCCCTTCTTGGCTTAGCAATCACCGAGTCGTCGATGAGGTACCAAATCTTCGGCCATCAAACCATGCAACAAATGTTGCCTTCTTTAAGGGGTCACGCAGACCCCCCTGTGCATTAAATTTTTGAGCGACACGGAATAGTATAAAACGTTGCGGTACGGCATTTAATTAAAGACTTACGATTTTTCAAAATTCCCTCCATCAGCAGAACCTGCTTCATAAATGCTTGCATATTGTACGTCATCAGAAACGACATTAACTTATTAATTACCCCAACTTTCAACAGTTTTTTTTTATTGTGCCCCATTTGATTGAGGACGATAATAAAAACTTTCTAAAATAATACTTACTTCTTGCTATTCAGCATGCTTTCAAAAATCTGCAAGTTTCCAACTGGGTCATTGCCAAAGTCATAGTTCTTTACAATCAAGTCCCTTTTGTAGGCTTCATTTAATTCCTTCAGTGTCTTGACTTCAGCCCTAAAATTGCAATTTTGTTTCTAAAAGGAAAATGTCAAATTTTAATAAAATACTAACTTGTAGTGGGCAATAATAGAATCCTGATCCCTGGTAACTCCTTTAATTTCATTTTCCCAACGATTGCACTGAAAAGCGTTTTCGTTGGTTAGAGCAGTGATTTTATTGAGATGAATAACCCGTTCCTGATTCATTTCAATTATTTTTTCTTTCAAAGTGGTCACGTATTGTTGCAACTTCACCCGCCTGTAAAAGGTTAATTAAAACCAATATTTAAAAAAAAGAACTTTCACCTGTCATTGACTTCCGCAAATAAAGAATTACCCTGAGCTTCGGCATCCAGGGGTTTGCTCTTTAACGAATCCAACTCATCTCTAGTACAGGCCAGATCATCTTGAAGAGTTTGGATCAAGTTGTTGCTTTCTGCCAATTCATTTCGTTTGGAGTTCAAAACTTCCTGCAGATTGGACAGATCCTCTCGGAGTTGCTGTTAACAAAAAAGAACGTTACGAAATAAATTTTTCGTCCATTAATAACAAACCGAAATGGTCTCTTCCAGTTGTTTAATTTGTTTCTGTTTCGTGTCGCAAGTTTCTTGAGAATTCTCCAAGTTTCTCTTCAGTTCCTCATTTTCATTCCTCAAGCTTGTAAGTTCGCGCAAAACAGCAGAATCGTCACTTGGGCCTGGTTTAGGCACTTTGATGATAGTTGCCAGTTGTAGTTTTAATTCACCAATCTCCTCATCTTTAACAAGTACTTCCTTTTCCAAGGACAGAACGCGTTCGTTATGGGTGATTTTTAAGTTCGCTGCGTTTTCTTCTAGTTGCTGGATTTTTACCAACAACTTCTTTTGATTTTCACTCTCTCCTTCTTGAAGACTGCGGATTTCTTCTTGGTAATCGCCCTGTAGAGCTCGAGCTACTTGCAACTGCCGTTGGTTATCGTATAAAGCTTGGTTGGAGGCTTCTAATTTCCCATGAAGGATCTGGTAGTTCTTCAGAAGAGTCTCGTAGTCTTTTGATACTTCGCCCATTGCAAAAACTTAATTTTTTCACTTTTAGAAGAAACCTCAAATAGCTCTTTAACAGCACTCTCTTAGTTTGATTTGAATTAACTGTTTTCATTCATTTTTTCGAATTCGATCAAAATACATAACAGACAAGATTTATACTAGACAATAGGAATAACTTAATAAAGCCCTAATCAAGTAATCATAATAATTTTTATTATACACACACGATAATTTATTCATAATTACTGCAACATACTTATTTGTTTCTTAAAAAAGTAATAACGAATAATCGTTTAGGTTGATCTTTTTTTTTATTAATGCTCTACTTTCTCCACTTTACCCTCCCCACGTCACGTCTCTCAGCAGTGCCAGCTGCCAGCTGTCATTCTGTCATCTGTCGTTTTTGATAACATTTCCGATTGTTCATTGGCAAAATTTTAAGCAACATTGCTAAATATCCCCATATTGCACAACTTCGCACAATTTCCAGGTAATATTAACCGACTCCACGACTTTAATTCAGTAACGCTTTGGTTAATTCCCGTAATGATGTTACAGTTGCAGCACATGTCCTATTGGGGCCCCTATGAGGATCAGTTGCCTGGAACATTTCCAGCATATGATCCAGAATATGTTCCGTACACCGACGCCGCCATGTCTTACTACGGCGGCCACGACCCCCCCAACTACCCAGTGAATTCCCCATTTGCGGTCTACAATGCTCAAAACTCCTACCGTGGCGACTATTACGGACAACCGGGTCCCAGCCAGGTGCCACCCATTGATAACGCCAACGAAAACCGGGAAGGAAACGTCCGACAATCAGGGGATACCAACAGGAACAATGGAACAGTTAAAAAGAAATTGGGAGAGAAAAGTAAGTATTGGAACAATCCGCGAAAGAACGAGAGAAGCGGAAGTGGAAGAACTTTTACGAGGGGCCGACCCGACTACGGGACGAGAAACGAAGAAACTTACAGGAAACCGGCAGGGCAAGAGAGTGAAAATTTAGCGAAAAACGTTCCTCAAAGCAACTGTGATTTTGAAGGAGATGATGGGGGTTCAGTGAGTGGGGGAACCAGAAATCGGAATAAGCCAAGAATCGACGGTAGACAGAATTATCAAAATAGCAAATATCGGGGCAATTACTATGAGGAGAGCAGGCAAAGTAATTACAGGGGTAGAGAAAATCGATTTAGTTCTTATGAAAGCCGCAACAATTACGGCAGGTATCCCAGGCAAGCTGGAAGAAATTTCGAAAACAACGCTTGCGGAACTAACAGCGGCAGACAAGGTTACAGAAATAACTGGAGGAAGGCGGAAACAATGACCAACTGCAAGCGCTATGACGCCGAAAACGCCAAAAAGAAACGTAAGTTTTTTTACAATGCTTAAGTGGAATGTAACTTTGCTCTTCTGGTTTGGTGATCAATCTGTCAATAACAATTACTTGGACAATAATCAGAATTTAAATGTTTTCAAAAAACATTCTTATCCATTATAGAAAATCACTTTTTGATAAAGTCTAATGTAGTTTTTTAGTATTTGAAACAGATGTCGTTAATTTATACTGTATGTTGGAGAGATATTGATAGTGCGGAAATGCTAGGTGATTTACACTTGGAAGAAACAGAGTGCCTTATTTATTGATAGACAATGGACAAATGTGACTTGGACCACGCTGAGTTATAACATAATAATAATAATATACAGAGTGGGGCAATAGTGCGTCCGACTTCGATAGCTCGAGTTCTATGATAGGTAGAAATTTGATTTAAAAACACAAATGAACTAGAGAAAGAAGTCTATAACCGGGAATTATTTTTGAACATACAGGGTGAGCCAAGACAATTATACACGGGCAAGTGACATTTTTTTAAATTGAATATTGTGTGTAAAAAAGATTCTTTAGAGTCTTTTTCTAGACTCTTTTTACTTCAATATTATTACTGACTATTTTCAAACCACTTGGATGTAGCGATTTTTTTTGTTCAAATTATGGCACCTGCAGATGCATGTTAAAAAAATCACCACAGTTACAATTACGAGTTTTAAGAAAAAATTAGATAAGTACTAGTTAGAGATGACTTTGAATCGTTTTTACTTTTGAAAAATTATACAGGGTGGCTAAATCTAATTTTTTAATTTACAACTTTTTGAGTTTAATTTTCTCCATTTTTTCAAATGGAACACCCTGTATATTTTTTAACGATACTAAAAATGAACATTTTTTGTATTCCATTTAAAAAAATGTCACTTGCTCCTGTATAATCGTCTTGGCTCAGCCTCTATGTTCAGAAATAATTTCCGGTTATAGATTTTTTTTTCTAGTTTATTTGTATTTTTAAATCAAGTTTCTAGTTATCATAGAACTCAAGCTATCGAAGTCGGACGCACTATTGCCCCACCCTGTATAAAGAACAAGAGCATGGAAGACGTTTCCAGGTTATTTATAAATTACCGTCATAACTTACTTCAGAGATTTAATTTTAAGAAGCAAACAATGAAGGTAGCTTAGAAAAAAAATACCTATTCATGATTTTCATTTATTTATTGAGGAAAGACAGATAATAATAGTCATTTATTTATTTCTCTTTGTTCAAAAGCATTAAAATTCTTCAGATTAGTTATAAATTTTATATTATTTACTCTATAGAGAATAGCAGTAAAATAAAAAATATATGTATCAGTAATTTTTTAAATCAATATTATACATAATAGATAGAGTTTTTTTTTCAGAATGCAATGATGTCTGTTCACTTTGGTATAATTTTTATTCAACAAAATAATTAAAATACATATTTGTCAAAATTGCATTGGGTTTCTTGTAAGATTTTTACGTGTACTGTGGAAAACAGTCGGAAAATACAATTTGAACAACAATTGTATTGTTTTGTTAAGTCTACCAAAAATTGGTTATCCACGGGACACTCGAAAATTATAGAAATGCAACGTAATTTTGCAAACGTTTCAATTGTTTTTTTGAAAGAATATTATACCAAATTTAATTTTTAGACGCCTTCAGAAAAAAAAGCTCCATCAAACTAAAATACTAAAAAAATAAGTTTCTTTTTGAAAAAACTTAAACCTCCTTTGTCATTAAAGTTAATATGTAAAAAAATCACGATTAAGACCACTTTGTAGTGTTCAAAAAATCATTTCCAAAAGTTTTTTATTTTTTTAAACCGAATAATAAATAACGAAGTTACTTCTTGTGCCGTTTTTTAGGAAACGCCTTGCTCTTCAGAAACTTTTTTTTTCCTATACTAAATGCTCGTAAAACTTGTGCACCTCAATATTTCAACGCAACATATCTGCTTTTGTCAGCTTATCTGCCTTCCTGAAGACGAGTAGATTATTAAAAGTGATGTAATTTTCAGTTGACGCCGCTTCACAGCGCGAACGCCTGGAACAGATGCTTTCAAGGCGCATGCTCGAATGCCTCGTTTGTTGCGAAAAAATCAAGCATACGGACAAAATTTGGTCGTGTCAACAATGCCATTTGATCCTCCACCTCGACTGCACCATTGCCTGGGCGAAATCCTCGAAACTAGACAACGGATGGCGTTGTCCGGCCTGCCAAAACGTCTGCAGCGAAGTCCCCAAACAATACCACTGCTATTGCGGCAAAACGGTCGAACCTCGGATGGTTCCCGGCGTAATTCCCCACGCATGCGGGGAGCCCTGTATGAGACAGAGTCGCGCCTGTGATCACAAATGCCCGATTTTATGTCATCCGGGTCCCTGTCCCGATTGTAACGCGATGGTATCAAAATTTTGCGGATGCGGCGCCACCCAACAAACCGTAAAATGCAGTTCTGATAACGAAATTATCTGTAACGCCATCTGCAATAAGATGTTGAGTTGCGGTTTGCATTTCTGTCAATCGCCGTGTCACGGTGGACTTTGCGACGCTTGCGACCAAACCTTGCAGCAGATATGTTTTTGTGAAAAGGTCGGCAGACGCGTCAGTTGCACGGCGGAGTTTCAAGGGGCCACTCGATATGCTTGCGATGATGTTTGCGGGAAAGTTTTGGGTTGTGGCAATCACAAGTGCGAGAAGCGTTGTCACGAAGGGCCTTGTGAGGACTGCTCGAGAGATGTCAAGTTGATTAAAACGTGTCCTTGTGGAAGGACTGAACTGGAGAAGATCAGGACTTCGTGTCTTGACCCGATACCCTGCTGTGATAAGGTAACTATAGGAGAATTTTTGTAAGAACTCCCCGATCTCATAAAACTGTATGAACTGCAACATGCGTATTCTATCAACGTCTCTCTTACTCACACAGAACGGCAACTTTATCCGAGTTACAGGGCTATTTTTTTTTTTTTTGGTAGTTTTTGAACATTGATGTCTACGAACGACAATCATAAGATGCCAGATAAAAGCACCGATTCTCTATTGGACTCACACCCCTCATGGCGTCTTATTCTATTTCACTAAAATAAAGAAGATAGTAGATTTAGAGGTAGGGGCTAACAGAGCTCGTCACTCCGGTTAAAATATACGAGGTAGTTGTGGGTGGGGACTTGCTTATAATCTTGCCTCTTTTACCTCAGTGAATAAGAATCAGACACCAACGGGGGCGTGCCGGTCGACCACGTGCTTTCTAACACGGGTAAACTTGTCGTTCTCTGTGAGTAAGAGAGACAGGACAGTCAATACAATACGCGTGTTGCAGTTGATTGTAACCCGCATTCGGACAGTTTTATGCGATTGTGGAGTTTTTACAAAAATTTTCCTATAAGAAAGAAATAAGTGAGATTCTTATATTTAACATGTTTATTCTAAATATATTGCATACTACTGACGTTACAGGGAGTGACGGTGGAAATTCGCTTTAATTACCCTTATTCATTGTTAGATTTCTTGATGCTTTAGACGTTGTACTGTAGCCTTCTTCAAAAAACATGCGTCATTTTGTGATGAATATAGTACCGTCGTTTTTATAAACATTGTTATTAGTCTACTTTTCATTGCAATGGACGATACCGTCTTATGGAACAATTTAATTGGGGTAGTTGTCTAAAAAAATTGCTATTCTTAACTTCTAGATGTATTCAAATAAGTAAGAGAAGCAAAAACATTTTTTTCTTTTTTATATTTTCGGAAATATTTGAAAATGTCTGCATTGATGACGTATGTACTGCTGATATCCAAGACTCACACCTATATTGAATGAATTCTCGCTTTAGCTACTATGCTGTGCTGCTCCGAGTGTGCGTCCCAAACGTCAAACCGACTCGAATTCAATTTATAAATTAAACAAAAAGGCTGCGTAAACAAATTCAGCTGATTACGACGGGGGAAGGTTTTTTGAGTTTGGGTGTTGATCCGGGCGGCATGAGTCAATCTAGACCGGAATCTAGTCGCCGATTTGAAATTTTTAAGTGTCGCCATCGTACGATTTCTTTTCGAAGTATGCTGGCATCCAAACCTTTCTGATCTGCACTGGGATTCCCGACAAAGCGTTTCGACCGCGTCGCTTCTAAAGCGACCAAAAAAGCGATAGCCTTTTGGAACTCTTTGTTTAACCGATAGAAATGCAAGTCAACTCGGTCGACATTGAAGCTTTTCGGTCGCTTTGGAAGCGACGCGGTCAAATCACTTTGTCGAAGATCCCAGTGCTGAACGTACTACATACGTCACAAACTCCTATTCTAAAAATTCAAATATTAATTCTGGACTTAATATTAACACTAGAGAAAAATAAAAAATGGGATCTTATAAAATCTTTCATCTTATCTAAATATCATATTCCCCAGAATGGGGTACTTGCCTCATGTTTGGGAAATATAATATTTAAAAAATGTAGGCGATTTTATTAGACCCGTATTTTTTTATTTGGTTCTACGGTCAATATTACGCCCAGAATTAATTTTTGGAGTGGGGGATTTGTGACGTAGCCGGCCCCTACACGGCGTAGTTCTAAAACAAATCGTATGATGGCGCTTTACTCAGATTCTTTGCATTTTCTTTATAAATCGAATGCCAATCCGCTGTACACAAGTCGCGCCCTCTAGTAGCAGCGCAGCAAAGTAGCCAAAAACAAGAGTCTATTCAATATAGGTGTGAGTCTTGGATACGGGGGTCCACTGCGTCATCAAAAACAAAAATTGCAAATATTTACGAAAATATGAAATAAAAAAATGAGAAAAAAATATTTAAGCCTCTTTTAGTTATTTGCATGCATCTAGAGAATAAAGAGTGCAATATTTCTTTTAGGCAAGTACCCCATTGTAGAAATGGTTTTTAAAATTGTCCGGTTTTATTGCAGGTATGTGGAAAAATTTTGGCATGTGGCCAACCTGCAGCCCCCCACAGCTGTAAGCTGCCTTGTCACGCGGGTGAGTGCCCTCCTTGCCCCTTGACCACTCTGGTAAGATGCCGATGCGGTTACATGGATAAAGAATTACCATGCGAGGAGGTCACCACTAAGGCCGATGACGCTAGATGTGAGAAGAAATGCACCAAGGTAAATTAAAAAATAAGAAACATAATTCGAGCAGTGAACAATTTGCTTGTTACGTTATCAACTCACTTAGAAAAAGTTATTTTTTTCAACAAGAATCAAGCATTGAGTAAAACAGGAAAAGTTTGTCTTTTTGATTGGTCAACATCCAAATCGATTTAATGTAGTTTTTTTTTATAAAAACGATCTCTATTCGCAATGTCATCTGTTTAACTTCTAATTAACATTACTGAGTCATTGATTTTGGCTTAATCAACTTCGCTGCCGAGTTTTTTTTTTGGTGGGCTAGTGACGTCACGACATTTGTCACTTTTCAATTGCTTTACCGAACGAAATAAAAAAGGTCTCTGAGAGATTGATTTTGGCTTAATCAACTTCGCTGCCGAGTTTTTTTTTTTGTGAGCTAGTGACGTCACGACATTTGTCACTTTTCAATTGCTTTACCGAACGAAATAAAAAAGGTCTGTCGATTTCCAGAAACGTCTCTGTGGCAAGCATCGATGCAACCAGCGCTGTTGCATCGAAGTTGAGCATATCTGTCCTTTGCCGTGCAACCACTTGCTGGCTTGCGGCCAGCACCGCTGCGACCGTACCTGTCACAGCGGCCGTTGTCCGTCTTGTATGGAAACCAGCTTCGAGGAGCTCTATTGCGAGTGCGGCGCCAACGTGCTGTACCCTCCGATACCCTGCGGTACCAGGCCTCCGAATTGCAAAAATCCGTGTTCGCGACCGCGTCCTTGCGGCCATGCCGTCAATCACGCCTGTCACACCGGAGCTTGTCCTCCGTGCACCGTCCTCTGCAAGAGATGGTGTCACGGCCAGCACGAACAACGTTCCGCTATACCTTGCTACCAAGATGACTTCAGTTGCGGTCTGCCCTGTGGCAAACCGATGCCTTGCGGCACTCATAAATGTGACAAGCCTTGTCATTTGGGGCCGTGTCAGTTGCCTTGTAAACAGAAATGCAATTTGAAGCGGCTCCAATGCGGGCATCCATGTAACGTTCCCTGTCACAAGCCGCCGTGTCCGCATACTCCCTGTAAATTTACCGTTTCCGTCACTTGCTTTTGCGGGCTGCAGAAGAGCAGCAGGCCCTGCATTGAATTGGCCGACGAGTACAAGGAGCTCGAAATGGTCAATTTGAAGGACAAGATGACTGAGCTACTCAAGGACCAACCCGTTGATATCAGCGATATTGTCAATAAGCCCAAGAAACCTCCAACTTTAAAAATGTAAGTATGAACTTTAAAAGATTCTTTTGTGGAGCTCGATTTGAAGGTGGTGCCGTCATCCCCTTGGAAAATATTAGTAGTATAGCAGTGCGGGTTCTGGCCCACTTTCATGCCATAACTTCACTATTGCGTAGGGGGGTTTGTACTTGAGAAGTCAATGATCTTTTGGAGGGGAGGGCTTTTGGTAGGCCTTTGCCTTTCAAGACGCCTCCTGTAGAGGTATGCGCTCTATGAACCGGAACTACGTAACCCGCACTACGTAAAAGTAAAATTATGTCCTGAAAATGGATCAGAGCCCATACTATACTGGTCATGGAGTAGTGGGTACCTTCCCGTTTTAAATGCGTATTATTCAAGTCTAGGCTTGGAGGCTTTACCTATTTGTTTTTAACTATTTTGTGCGGTTGCAGCTTGGATTGCACGGAAGAGTGCCGGGTTCTCGAGCGCAACCGGCGCTTGGCGATCGGGCTTCAGATCTGCAACCCGGACCTGAGCCAGAAGCTGACCCCTCGCTACTCCGACTTCATGCGTGGCTGGGCGAAGAAAGATGCGCCTTTCTGTCAAAAGATCCACGATAAATTAACGGAACTGGTCCAATTAGCTAAACAGAGTAAACAAAAAAGTCGATCGCACTCGTTCGAATCGATGAACAGAGACAAGAGACATTTTGTTCATGAATATTGTCAGCATTTCGGATGCGAAAGTGCCGCTTATGATACGGAACCAAATCGTAACATCGTTGCTACAGCTATTAAAGATAAGTCGTGGATGCCTAGTATGAGTTTGTTGGAGGTGGTGCGGAGGGAAAACGGACAAAGGAAGGTTCCAGGACCGGTTTTAAGCAAAGGAAGTGTCGGTAAATCTGAGACCGTTTCTTTGAAGTTGCCTGGACGAGCACCTAGACTGAGCAGCCCCCCTAGGGAGACTGTTGATTATTTTGATTATCCGCCAGTGTAATTGCATTTTATATCGATATTTGTCAGTGGAGTTTGTACTAAGTGGAGAGGTTCATTAAAATGTTTACTAGAACTTAACGTATTATTTCTCCCCTACCCTTTAAAATTGCAGGTGTCTTAACTTAATAATCTGCTTTTTTGTTCAATAGTCTCCCCTGTCTTATTTAATTCTGATGACTAATGAGAAAAGAACATAAGCAAAGACTTTAAAGCCTGAATTAAATTATTGATAATCATGTAAAAAAGTATTAAAAAAACGGCTGTAAACACATCCTGTAATGCCATCATATATTTAATTTATTTACTTGTGTTTACATAATGTACATAAATTTAGCTTACAACAATTTTAACACTAAAAATTTCGGGTATAGAACTGATAAAACATAAACCATTTATTGTCATATAATACACTGACATATACATAATGTAGTTCCAATATAACATGAACATCCAAATTTGGCGTAAGCGTTGTAATGAAAGTATGTAGTTACATCAAAATTATTTGTCTAAAACATAAATTAAATAGGAATGTGAGACTTAACTGAAAGTGCAACAACTATTTGTTTTTCGGGCAGTTTTGTAAAACGCCTTTGACTGCATACTCAATCCTTCAGATTTTGACACTAAATCGTCCAGTTTCTCCCCTCTTTGCAGGACACTCTCAATGGCATGATGCTAGAAAAAAAATGACTTAAAAGTATTGTCAAAAGTAAAACTAACTTAATTACCAAAATAATCTTGGTTTCATCAAGGTCTTCTTGTATTTTTGTCATAGCATCTGCGTCTTTTGGATTTTGATACTTGGCGAGATACGCGTTTAATTGTGGAAATGCTACATCGCGTTCAGTGAGACTCGGCCAGCTGTCTAATGGTATTTTCTGTGTGAACTCGTCTAAGATTCGTGTGATGAGGGTGTGTGAAACTCTGGTTGGGTATTCATGGTCAGATATTACAACTCCAGCTAGATTGTCACCTCTAACGTAAACGTGACACATGTATTCTACAAAATTGCTGTTATTAGTACTGTTTGGTCTTTTTTAATTAGAAAGTTTCAACCTCCTTCTTTGACAGACTGCCTTGAAGCTGGTATTGTTCTTTCAACTATGGTTTTGCAGAAAAACGACATAAACTCTTGCACTGAGCCCCTTTGGAAGAAGCTGAAGCTTTGCAAGTCGTAGGCTGACTTTAACCATGTCGCACTTGTTGGGCCTTTATACAAAACACTTATACAATACAATTTAACCATGTTTCAGAGTTACTTTGCTGCTTCAAACAAACATCGGTATTATCATATCTAGCCAGCAGGTGATTAGGTGATACTTGGGGGATGAGTCACGCTAAAAAACTAAAACACTGACAAGAAAATCAATTAAATAAACAGCTTTTGGTTTGGGGAAGGAAAACTTTGACAGCAAGAACATTGACAACTGGACAATGTTTTTGTCTCGACACATCCGTCATGCGTCACTGCAGGCAACATAACGGGGGAAATGTGAAAGTTCCAACAAATGGTTTGGTTTGTAACTAAGTTAATTCAAAATTGTACTTCCAAATAGCTAGAAAGTAGAAAACAATAATTCTAGACGAATTTGTCATCCCAAAACTTTGTTATTAATAATTAACAACTAAACTTCTCAAAATTATTTAACCTACTTGAAAATTTATAATAATGATCCGTAAAAACTCAAAAAAAGTTAATAATTACTAGTACCTAGGTATGTCCCTTCTACGTCTTCATAAATAATAACTCATAATAACTTTATTTAACAACATATCAAATAGAGAGCAATTTGAGTAAATAAACAGTCTATTTTTATTAATAGTGACCCGCTTTAGCGCACCCCAAAATGCAAAGAATTAGAGATTCTGCAAATATCATGCACAACCACAATAATAAAAAGAAAAATAGCTTCCGGTTAGGTAAGTGTTGTTATCGTGCAGAAATTGGTAAGTTCACAATCGGCAATAATATGACTCGTGCACTACCATGTTTGGTTCAATATTCTTCACGGAGGCACAACCTAAAATTTCCATTAAATAGGAGTTTAACTAAAACACTCAACTAACCTGTTATCGCAAGGGCGTAATCAAATTCGGTTTTTACTATATCAAGCACTTTCTTTACGCCTTCTTCGCCACTGTGGGCAAGACCCCATAAAGCCGGACGTCCCATAAATACCTGTACATTGTACTTTAGCACTACGTTTTCTGAAAATTTACATCGATATACATACCATTTTAGCTCCTAAAGCCAACGCTTTGAAAACATCAGTACCATCGTTAACTCCACCATCTAAATAAATCTCAACTCTGTGCCCGACAGCTTTAACAATTTCTGGTAACGCTTCAATCTGCGGATATCGTCAATATCGTGAACATTCTAGCGAATTCTGGATAGGTACTTACAGAAGCTGGAGTACCATCGACTTGTCTGGCTCCATGGTTAGAAACTAGAATAGCGGCAATGCCCGTATCAGCGGCAAGAATAGCGTCCTCAGCTGTGAGGATACCTTTCAAAATGATGGGTAGTTTCGTAATATTCTTCAGCCATTGGACGTCTTTCCATTCTAAAGTAGCGTCAAACAGTTTGTTGACGTAGTTATTTAAGCCGGAACCTCCCTCTGTTGAATTAATACCAGTCGCCTTATCTCCTGAAAAATTGGCAAATCTGCAAAACTAATGCTTTAAAATTGAAAAATAAAATTGGTCAATTTTTATTACGTTAGATGGGGCGGTAGAACAAAGTTATTCCTGATATCAGCTCTCCGTAAACCAAACATAGGGGTGTCTATTGTTAATACCAAAGCCTTAAAACCGGCCTTTTCGGCTCTTTGCACCAATTGCTTTGTCACTTCCCTAAAATTCGCATAATTAATTTATCGTAACTAGTTTTTCTTTTAATCACCTGTCGCTGTAAATGTATAATTGGAACCATTTAATACCATGGGGTGCAGCAGCAGCCACTTCCTCGATGCTGCTAGTTGCGATTGTACTGAGAGTAAATATGGTACCCATGTCTTGAGCAGCTAAAATTTGAACTATAATAAACGATTACGTGCATTTGGAAAAAATCACCTCGGGCATTGGCACATTCGCCTTGGGGGTGGGCCATCTTTTGCATCGCTGTAGGGGAGATTCCGACCGGAAACGACACTTTGTGGCCCAAAACAGTGGTTGAAAGGTCTCTTTGGGTCACATTTCTTAAACATCTTGGTCGAATTTTCAATCTGAGCAACAATGTGTGACAATCTGAATATTTTGATTATGTCGAATAAAAGCGTTGCACAAAATTACTGTGATAAAACTATTGATATCATTGTTCAAATATTTAAATTCGGTGTGGATTTTGGAACGTCTCAAGTACAGAGTTACGAACCACTGTAATCAAGTAATTATTTTGCTGGAAAGTATTGCACTGAAACGAACCAAACTTTCTGCTGTTTTGATAATTAACAAATTACTGATAATCAGGCAATGAATTGCAGGTTTTTGATTAAAGAAAAAAAGTTATGAACAAAGTTAAAGAAATTTAAAAAAGTTGGACTTTGAGAGATGTTTACTTACTTTGAAAAAGCTTTTTTGTTGTAAGCCAAAGTTTGCTCGTCACCTGCTCCACTTCTGTAATAGTCCAAAGCGTTGCGGGGTAGGACTGAATATGCATGTCTCTCGAAATCTTTGATACAAACCAAAGTGTCGGACATTGCAATGTGAAATACGGCGTTTCGGGAAAAAATGATCGTTGTAGAAACGCCAACAATTTTATCTTTTCTTCATGGTAATGCGATGACCAATAATTGACCCTAACGATAAGCAAATAAGGAAATTGTATGTTAACGACTCAATTACATAAAATTGTTTGATAATATCTCAAACATGTTTCTTACAATGATTGAAAAATTCCGTTATTTTGTGTTTTAGAAGATGCTGACGCAAATGTTTCATTAAATAATAATATAAAAAAGTTCTCGTGACTAAAGGTGGACGATAGTTAGATTTGACAATCGATTATCAATATTAATTTATTTTTACTCTTAATCGATTGATTAATTAGGCTATCGATCAATCGATTAACCAGGCAATTACTGAAAATGATTTTATTTAATAAGTTGGTTGTCAATTTTTCATCAATTAATAAGTTTACTTCAGTCTACTCTCTTCAGTTTAAGTGTTCCCTAAAAACGTCTAAAGCTGTAACTGTATTATTTGTTATCCGATTTTAATAGCTTTGGAGATTATCCTCTAACTAAACAGTAAAGTGGGTTTAATGGTAATTTTTTTTAAATATTAACTTTATTGCCAAAAGATGTTTAACTTTTTTTTTCAAATAGAAACTTATTTTTTTAATACTCTAGTTTGATGACATTTTTTTTTGGCACATTACCAAAATTATTATTTTCTTTTTTAACTCTCTACTGATCGCTTCGTATACTCGATTGGCCGATAAATACTACAACAAGACGTTATTATTAAAATATACTTTAAAAATATGTATATTCTACATTAAAAAATAAAAAGTTCATTTAGGACAGTTCAAAATTAACATAAGTGTTAAGTAATTCATTTACTTCATTTTCTTGTCTAAAGTTTCACCTATAGCATCCAAAAAGTCCTGCGTGTTCAAATACATGTCAGGCTTGACATTCGGCAATCCATGAATAGAAGCTGCCAAATCTTTAGTCATCTTTCCGGATTCGACGCAATCGATGCAAGCTTGCTCCAAAGTCCCTGCAAACTTGGCAAGATCAGGAGTACCATCAAGTTTCGCCCGATGTTCCAACCCTCGCGTCCAGGCGAAAATCGACGCGATAGGATTGGTTGAGGTTTGATTGCCCTTCTGGTGCTCTCTAAACAAACAACATTACTATACGATATCATAAACAAAAACAATCACCTGTAATGTCGAGTAACTGTACCATGAGCGGCTTCTGACTCGATTGTTTTGCCGTCTGGACACATCAGCACTGACGTCATCATACCTAAAGATCCATAACCTTGAGCCACAATGTCCGATTGGACATCACCGTCGTAATTTTTACAAGCCCAAACAAAACCGCCGGCGGATTTCAAACATTGGGCCACCATGTCGTCAATGAGACGATGTTCGTACCAAATTTTCTTAGCCTCGAATTTAGGTTTGTAGTCGCTGCAATTAAGCGTTAATTACCGTCGAATTTTGAAAGTTACAGCTCACCTTTCGTAGACTTCTTGGAAGATATCCTTGAAACGACCATCGTACTTCTTCAGGATGGTGTTTTTAGTCGAGAGGTAGAGGGGCCAACCCTTCGCCAGAGCCACTTGGAATGAGGAATGAGCGAAAGATTTGATGCTGTCGTCGGTGTTGTACATGCCCATGGCGATGCCGCCACCATCGTACCTAAAGAGGTCATACGTTTCGATTTTGCCTTCGTCCGGGGTGTAGACTAGTTGCACCTTAAATGTTTCCGGTTTAAGCACTAGTTTCCTAAAGACTTTAATGTAACGTTATATTATACCTTGCCGGGTTTTTTGATGACGAAGTCTATGGCTTTGTACTGGTCGCCGTGGGCGTGACGTCCGATGATGATGGCGTTGGTCCAGCCGGGCACCAATTTGGGGATGTTTTTGCAAAGAATCGGCTCCCTGAAGACGGTTCCTCCCAATATATTTCTGATGGTTCCGTTGGGCGAAAGCCACATCTTTTTCAGCTTAAATTCTACTACTCGCTGCTCATCGGGGGTGATAGTTGCGCATTTGATTCCTACGTTATGTTTTAAAATTGCTTGAGCTGCATCGATGGTGACTTGATCATTGGTCTGATCTCTGGAAAAGTTATTGAAACCTTGTCATGCTCAATAACAATTTCGTAAATAATTTTTTTTAATAAGGACAACTTACCTGTAGGGCAATCCCAGATCGTAATAGAGGGATTCCAGCTTTACGTACGGGAAGATGAGCCGTTCCTTGATTTTTTCCCAGATTATCCTAGTCATTTCATCCCCATCCATTTCGACCACTGGATTTTTGGCCACCACCCGTTTCGAAGCATCTTAAAACCAAAATAATTTTTATAAAGAAAAAATAAAAATGAACTGCGTTTAAGCAGAAATGTGAGAGTGCGTTATGAAATAAAATGATCCCAGCTTTCACCAGAAGAAAAAAAGTCCAATGGTTTTTAATTTTGAAAAGTTTCGGCGGTCCGCAGTGACCAAATTGGGCATGTGTCGTCGTTAAACAGAAATTTAACATTGGCGTTCCTGGTATCAGCACGCATCCCGTTGAGAATTTCAACAAGGTTGCTGACCTGCCGGCTAAGGGCACGTCATGGTCACTGCCACACTCAGCTTTTGCCCGCCAATCGATTCAATAAGAATAAAGTTCCTGGTAAAAGCGGTTCCATAACATGATATGAAAATAGAGTTTAACTTTATGTAAACACGTTAAGTAATTTCTAACGTATTAGCGAAAGTGATTGACGTAGTTTAGAGCTTTCGGCGTAGGTAACTAATCTTGTTCGAGTTTATTTGCAGGTGCTTCAAGGTCTCACGAGTGACTTATGAGTTCTGTAGATAAAAATACGCCAGCAAGAAATATTGCTGTAAATATTTGAAAAATGGAGTAAACTGCTGGTTTTAATTAAGACATCAACGAATTACATGCAGTCGGACATGAATCGGCCAACGTGCCAACTGAAACAAAATTGACCATCAAAGTCATGCTGGTCTTATTGGTGATGACTAAATTTATGGTGAAGCACGATATCTTCGTCTCGACGATGTAGTGATAATAGTGATGCATAACGACCACCTATCTATCTTATCCGACTTCCTGTTCAAGTCATATCAGCTTTGATGACGTAACTGAATATGGGTGGATTCGTCAAGCCCACCACAGAACGAAAGCATCGAAATCACGTGAATTCAGTTAATTTGGAAGGATCTGTTCTAAAGTTGCGTAAAATTGCCATCAAAATTAGATCTAACATTATATACGAGGGCAGTTTGAAATGTCTGTGGGCAGACAGAGTGATTAGTAAAGAATGAAAACGTTCCCCATTGGAACAAATACTGAATTGTTGACTGTCTCCGGACGTTTTGGTATGTTTTCGCCCCAATCACTAGAATTTCTTCCGCAAGATCCAACATTAAACTCTCCAAACCAATGAAGAATCCAAACAATAGACAAACAAAGGTTCTTTACCACCGAAGACAAATGCATGCTGCAGGCACCTTATTCACCTGAATTGGTTCCCAGCGAGCACATCTGTTTCCAAATCTCAACAGCTCAAAACAGCTCAAACAGCTCAAAATTTTCGTTTAATGCCGAAATAATCGCTGTTATAAATATGTACTCTCAAAAAAGGGATCGATGCTTTGAAGTAATGCTGGAATCAGCGTGTTGAGTGAGCAAGAGATTATATGTATGGAAAACAAAATAGTAAAACTTCGTAGTACGTTATGTACTTAGGGTCAAATTCAGAGACTTACCCTGGTAGAAAAAGAAGTGATAGTCATTCTATACAATAGAATCAAGAGCGGTTTTGAAAGAAAAATTTAATGTCGTAACTAGACTCTTAGGTATAGTCTGTCTAATTTTGAAGGTTGAGGAACAGTATTTAAAACCATTTCAAAAAATTTTACCGTCAACTCCAAAGAAAAATAAAATTGCTAGAAAAAGAAAAAAGTTCAATGCTTCAAAGCAACATACTTGACGATGATGGCAATAAATCTTGGTTAAAAACTTTGCTTTGTCAACAATAAGGTACTACTCAAGTCAAAGTCTTCTAGAAGTCGGTGCTATTCCATTTTCTGTAATAAGTAAGAAAATTGCAATACCTATGTAAAGAATCATACATTTTCGGTATAGGAATATCATACATCATCAGAAGCGCATTACTTTTCTCTACCAACTCGTGTACGTAATTAGGTACCATAAATTAGGTAATTACGTCACTGTGAATCACCCTGTATAATATACATATTAGTCTAGTATGAATTAAACATAAATCTTTTGTTTTTTGACTGTACAAAGTGTTTCTTAAAAAGCGCAAAAAGTTTGTTGAATTAAATAATTGAATATTGTAACAAGATCAACTTTTTTACATCATTGCATTTAGAAAAAAATTTCGATCAAACTAAAGTATTTAACATATACAGAAAAGTTGAACATCGTTTGACATTAAAGTAAATTAAAAAAAAAAATCACGATTAAGGCCACCACAGGTTGAGACATTTTATTTATAGCTACGTGTGAAGTATCCCCCACATATTAATGTATAACTTCAAAAATTAGAGCCTGATGCGTCGAACACGCATTTGATGATTGCACAACTGTCAGTGGCGTCCAAGGTATTTAATCCGCTCAGTTCAAATTCGAAGTAAGTAATTTTAAATAATGTTAATAGGTACGAGACCAAAACTAATCTTACAATTTAGGAACACGTGCATGTGTTTGAGTAGATATGAAGTTCGGCAAAGTAAAAATTAGTATCGAGTATTAGGTAAGCGGTCCGTTCAGCCATTTTGCATGTGCCTGTATTTAAAGTGACCGTTCGAAAAGTTTGTTACAAGCACAGGGTACTTACGAGACAATTTTGTTCATACAAATAAGATGTGATGAAAAGAAAATATAAAAATACAGCAAGAAAGAGAAAAGACGAGAAAAATGCTTCCGATTTTATTGCAGAGAAATCTCACTAACGACACCATTAAAAACAAAAATATTTTGAACATACATTTTAGGCTTAGACAGGCTAGTTTTTGGATGAGAAAAAATAAATTAAGAAAAATAAAACGTAAAAATGTGACACAAAAATATGTTCATTTTTAGAATTTTTTTATGCAGTCAGCAAAGATAATATTGAAGTAAGCTATCTGAAGCACTTTTCTCTCTCTTATAGTATTTTCACAATTTCTTCATCATGTGATGAGGAGAGCCAATTTGTACGAACAAAGTTATCCCAAAATTGCCTCTGTTTGAGCCCTTCGAACGACCACCTTAAAATTTTCAAATTTATTGTTGTTTTGAATCTTCGAAAACATCAAAGTAACTCTCTTTCAAATAAGGGCGCGATAAAGCGATCAAAATGTGAAATCAATTAGCAAGTCGACCACTCGAAAACAACCATTTGTCAAAGCTTTAACTATTCTGTCATCATAATTAAGTTCTATATTCTGTGAGTCGCTTACGAAACTGAGGCATGCGCCATGAACATCCTCCCATTCAAAAATCCTGTATTTGCGGCCATAAGTGTTAGGTCAGTTTGCAGTAGAACATGTTATCATAATATTATATGACATCAATAACATCAAATGAAAAAATGATCCATGAAAACAAAAGTGATGCAAGTAAATTGTTGGTTAATTTTTATACGATTTTAAATATTTGACCACCAGAGTTCAGCTAAGTATGTAAAAAATCTAGGTGCAATAATAAATTGTTTAAATGTTGACAACATAAAAGTTTAACTTAATTTTGGCACAACTGAACCATTAAAGTAGGTAAGTAGGTTCCCTTCACTCGACCACCCGCTATCAAGTCTTCTTAACCCAATAGTAGCATCTAGCAAGTAATACAGATTATTATCAAGCAGTATTATTATTATTAATTCAGCTTCTCTTTGATAGCAATAAACACAACGCGTCATTTGATTCAATAAAAACCACTATCAACAAACGCAAGTAATTCCGCAACAATTTGGCCGCACTTGACAAAGTTTTCCATTACATTCACGTAGAAGTTAACAGCCAGTTAACCAATAAAATAATGAAGTTTGGAGCTATACGATGTTTAAAATTTAAAGTTATGTTTAATTTAAACAATGCTATAGTTATACAGGTGGAGCAGAAAATGTTTTTTTTTAAGTTTAGCCACCCTGTATAATTTTTCAAAAGTAAAAACAATACAAAGACATACCACAAATGTTTCCTAACTAGTACTTAGATATTTTTTTCTTAAAGCTCGTAATTGTGACTGTAGTGATTTTTTTAACATGCATCTGCAGGTGCTATTACTTGAGCAAAAAACAGTCACTACATCCAAGTGGTTTGTAATTAGTCAGTAATAATATTGGAGTGAAAAGAGTCTAGGAAAAGGCTTCAAAATGTCACTTGCCCCTGTATAATCGTCTTGGCTCACCCTGTATGTTCAAAAATAATTTCCGGTTATAGACTTCTTTCCATAGTTTTTTTGTATTCTTAAATCAAACATTTGTATTTTGTTCATATTAACGTGCATGTTAACTTTCTTCAAAGGATCTAGCGCTGGAGTCTCTATCGTTACGTATCAGATCTTAAAAACAAAAGTCAGATAATTTTTACCTGTACGGTTTTTTTTTGGAAATACGAAATGCATAACCTCTCTTTTCAATACGTGCCTCTGCTAATACAAAAAATCACGTCAATGCATTTTGCTGACGTTCTACAATCACAAATGATAAAGCGAAGACGTTCCTCTTAAGATTATGGTTCTATTTAAAGTCTGCTCAAATACGTGTTATGTGATATTGTGTAGCACATAACGTAAGATTCGTTTATGTACTCTACGTTGCTGTATTAATTACATAACTTAATTGCATAATTAACGAAATTAGTGCCTAACAATGCAACTGTTTTGTTGGAATTTTAATGAAGAAGTCCAAGGACTTTGAAATAATTTTACCTGCTAACGTGGCGCGGAGCTACCCTTATTAAACAACAAAGGGCCATAAAAAGGGCGTGCCTTCCCTTTCCCTACCCTGCAGGACAAGGGGTTTCTCCCCAACGCAGAGGAGAGGGGTTCGAGATTAATGACACGGAATTGTCAAATTTGAACCTTCAATTGTTTCTCAAGGCAACTATTACTATTATTTTTGATGCTGTATTGCTGTAATTAATAGCAATCATGCGGCTAAAGATGACTGGCTGCATGTGTACTTTTTGTTGTTTTAATCAACTATTATTTTTTATAAATGTTTTAACTGAGAAAAACTTACAGTGGCGGGTTTGGAGAGCGGCTGCGACCGGAATGTTTTTTGCGGACACCTGGTTGAAACTTTTGCAAAATTTCGTCAAAGTACCGGCCATCATAACCTCAATCTGCACCGGCTAGATGAAAACTTAATTTACCAGAGACAACTCTCTGGAATAAACTGAATGAAAAACAAGTTGTTTCAGATAGTTTATGTTGTTGAACCGTGGCGGTGGCTGGATGTGGGAGACGGAGGGAACCGAAGATATGATCGGGGACTCCGGTCGCTGCACCACGTTTACACGGCGACACGCAACGATTTTGATCAGTTTCCTTATCGGCGTCACGTTCACAACTACCAGTGGCGTAGAGAAAAGGTACAACAATTAACCCATTAAAGTGCTGACGCCTCAGAACTTTTTTAATAACAACAGTACCTATTCAATGTTTCTAACTCAGAAGAAACCTTACATTTTTAAGAAACTCTTCATCTTCACCTAACATGACATCTTAGGCGGCCGGCTTTAATCAACACCACCTTTTCAGTGACTTTAATTTGATGGGAAACAATCTAGAGAGTTTGAAAATGTTGTTTAAAATTGTGTCGGTCTGGAAACTCAAGAAAGGGAGAAAAATGCAATGTGAATAAGTTGGGCGACCGGAAGCACCGTCTGCCCCCGCCGCTCATTGTGGGAAGTGGTTGTCGTTGCCGCGTCGCGATGTAAACGCGGCAAGCAGTGAAGTAAATTGGGGAGATAGTTTTTCCTGTCGCTCTAGAAGTCAGCAGAGCCAGAGCTTTCAGTGCAGCAGTTTTAAATATTGTCGTGTGTGTAGAGTGGTTAGGTTCGACTTGCCAGTCAAAATTTTAGCGCCGTTAAAGTCTCTGGTTGGCCCTTAAATTTCGGAAAAAAGAGCGCCATCAGCTGTATAATTTCGGTGAGTGTTTGTCTTGTATTGTATGTTTTCAGTTTATATGGAAGGATGCGGGGTCTGGGGCCGGCTTTGACTTTTTCTCTCATTGCAACGTGGTTGCAGACAATAATAGCTACAAGTACTCACTACTAATTATAAAATTATTTGCATGCAATCTAGATGGCCAGACAAGCAGAATTTAGGTCGGACTTTTTTCAAAATTCACTCCCAATGTAAGTTCTTCACAAAGCCGCTTCTGTTATACTTAACTTGTTCTCATACATTACAAGTAAAATTATTCCGTTTGGCTATGTTCGTAAGTTCTAGAAAAGGGTGAAGATATTTAGGTACGTATCTTCACTAAACTTCTAGTAAAAATTCAAACAGTACTCCAAAACAATATTTCTAAGTTCTGAACAACATGCACGAGACTATTAGCGTATTAACAGGTGGTTGAACCTTGCCAGCAAACGGGATTGCAAATGATTTTTTTGTCACGTTTTCTCCGATTTAATTTATTCCTAAATGTGATCGCATAAAGTAAATTAACAGTAAGCCGAAAGGTTTTTTAACCATGAAATTCAGCCAGAAAGTTGCTGTCTGGACCTGGGGCAAGTATGGAATTTCAGATCACCCGCGCCTTGAGACGGTCAAACACCCCAACTAGATGGCTACCTGCTTCAAGAACATCTAATCTGATACCCAAATTATATCTTACAAAGGGATTAATTCAGGGGTGGTTCGTGTAGAAGAGAACAAATTTTTTTCGGTTCCAGCCCTAATTTAATTGATAATTTTTTGGAAATTTTGAAGTCTATTCTTTTTTCTACTCTACTTCACAAAACCTTCACGTCCATAAATTATGCTATTACACAAAAACACTGAATCTGCTCAGCTGGCTCTCTGACCAAGCAGTAGAGAAGTTTAATCAGTCTTGAGTCAGATAATTCTTAAGTCAGTGGCGTCTCGTGATCTGGGGTTTCTTAAACCACAGTAAATTATTAGAAATGAATATTATTTAATAAAGCACTAGAATTGCCAACCCAGGATAATAGTGTTGTTCTTCCACTTGAATAAATTATGTAGTTCTATTCAGAACAATATCGAATTTTTAAAAATATTTTTTTCAAATGCAGCTTACCTTATCGTGCTGCAACAAGAAGATTTTTTTCAAAGTTTTTTTTAATGTCCTTTAATTGTGTCATCAAAATTTAGCGAAAAAGGTCTGCGGGTCATTTATTGCCAATGATCAAGAGCAGTCTAAGCTCTTTGGCTGTGGAAGATTTAGGTCAAATCAGCAACAAGAATACAAATGAACATTAATGATAAGTGTGTCAAATTTGAAGAGAATCAATACATTAGCAAAAAGATGTTGAAAAAAATTGAATTAAAAATAAAAATTTTAAGGCACTATTTGTAAGTTTTTGAGGTAGTTGTTTACAATGGTCACTTCTTGCTTTTTGCAAACAAAAATTTATAGATGTGGATGTGCTAGGCTAGAGCAACGAAAATAACCGTAAAAATAGAAGGGTATTGCATAAAAAAGGTATTGATGTTTGTAATACATATATAAATGTCAAGGAATGTGTTGCTGTGATTGGCTTTTTTAAAATTCAGAATTGAGCAGACCGTTTTTGAAAAAATGTTACTAGAATTTTGTGGTATTTCCAGAAAAGTTTCGAAGCTTACAGATTTCAGAAAATTGAAAAAATATTAGGTAGAATACTGAATCCCAAGTTTTTGAATCCGTAGTTTTTGGTTCTATTGAATTAAACAATACGTACTATCTGCTCTAAAATACAATGTTGAAGAGCCAAATTTTGACACAATAAGAATTATTTTTTATTAACTAGGATGGTAAATTGGAAATCGAAATATGACTGAGAATTTGATCAAACGAGATCTTTTTTATCAAGAAGCTAAGTTTATATTCAACTAACCACTAACCATTAACAATAACAAGTAACCATTAATAGTTGAAATATAGTTGAAAATTCACAACTTTCACGCTTAGTGGTTAATGATTAATGATGGTTAATGGTTAGTTGAGCATGAACTCAGCTACAATAATTCTCATTTCGAAAAAATTTTTATCTACGGATTTAAAAAGATTCATCTTTCTCTTTTTTCTTACTTCTGTGGGGATCTCTTAATCTTTTTCTTGGGTCACAGTCAGTTTGTCTCATTAGGCCCAGTATTTCAGTCTCAGTTTAAACCAAGTTTACCTGATCCTCTGGTTAATATCCATGGAAACCATTGTCGTAACAATAGAAATCAACAGAAGTTTAAACTGCAGTTTAGTTAAACTGAGACTGAAATACTGGGCCTTAGACGCAGTTACTCAATTACCCACAAAACGAAAACTGTGCTTCCCAGTTGCATGAAAACAAGCGTCAACAGTCGTCCATCATCCAATTAAAATCGAAAATAATTACGGTTTAACCTTTGACAATTTTTTTTATCAGCGGTCGACTAACTGTAAAAATATTTGTGTTGGTTCAGTTTCGTCTCGATTTGACGACCAACACGTTTCAATCGCGTAATTGCCAAACTTGTTAATTGTTCTCTATTTATTCATTACAGTGCAAACAACTTCGTTTTTTAGCAACTCGCAATTTGTGGAATTGTACCACTTTATGTAAGTTGCTATTTAAGAGAAACGTGTGAAAGTGAAGGTAACCGGTATGTTGGGCCACAATGACTTTTTAATCATATCAAGTGGACTTGTTTGTGCTCTTTTTTATCGATTAACCGCATAAGTTTGGCAAAGCCCGTTCAAGAGGTTGCAAAATTATTATGTAACAAATAATATGAGTTTTTCGGTTTTATCTTGTTTACAATGCATTATAGATTGATTATTGTAATTCGTTATCAGCCGCAAGCGGGTTTAAAATTAGTTGCTACCTGGAATCTTGCAAAAATTTACGATATGTAGGTGACCTATTAAAGAATTAGATGAAGTGATAAGATATGTAGATTCGTGGAAGTCGGTTTTTTAATTATCACAGTATCCTGGCTATCAACGTATACTGAATGGGAAGGAATTTTTTAGTTATTATGTACTTTGGTGGCCTCGCAAGATCTTAGTTTCGAAATGATTAGATTATGAATTTAGTTTTATTTGCCAGCCCTGATTTTATAAATAAAACGGTTTCTACTTTTTTTACAATGAAGACTAAAAAAATTCTTCTAATCCTATTCTAACATCAATGCATATCAAGTCCATTTGTCAACAAGTCGCTTTCCTAATCCCACGTATTAACTTTATCTTTCCAATTCCGATTTTTCGATTCCCACAACCTTGTAAGTAGATCAGACCTCTTCTCCACTTTTTTCTCGTCTTATTATTATTAAGTATTATTTTGTTAAGTATTCACTTCTCAGTAGAAATAGTCACTTTACTGACTTGATTTTGCGCCTAGATTTTGCTTACAACCAGTTTCCATCTGCTAATGGCTGGTTTGGTAGGCAACTTTAGGTGCACATCAGAAAACCCTGTGACGTGATACCTGATCTTACGTCATAAAATAAAAAGTATTGATCTGTGAAGATCTTAAGTAACTTAAATCCAGGGGCTATTTGATAATTTCAGAAAAAAAAACACTACTGGGTTTGGTCAATAAAGTTATTGGTGCATCCACCATACTCGCCAGATTTGGCCCTGGGAACTCTTTAAATAACAAAAATGTCTCGTGTATTAGAATATTCGATTCAATTTTGTCAGTTAAAAAAAAAAATGAAACTGGCGTCATGCGCAAAAAATAGCTTGGCCCTGCGCCCCCCGAACGTGCTTAGTCCTGCCCGCTGTCCCGGAGCCCACCGCTTACCTAAACGTATCTAATTTTACAGAAAAAATAAATATTACCATTACTTATAACTTTAGTCTATTTTTGTGTTCTCCATCCATCCACTTTCGACTACGTGCGTCATTGGAAGCCATAAACAACTCGGAATCATAAATATCGACGTTCTTCCCGACAAATTATAGAAAATATTATGCGTGTATAATTATTCTCTGTCTCAACATTATGCGCCTCCTATTATCACAATTTCGTTTCTTATTGACTGAAAAAAGACGACAATTACTTCGACAAATATTTACACAAAGTAATTGTCTCTGAATCTGTCTACAATAAGACTAATTTGGGGCAACCACAAGTCAATAAAGTCAGGCTAACCCGGATGCGGTTAGTGGCCGCTGACCCATCAATCAAACTTTGTGCCTTCTTCAATTGATCTAAGATTAACTCACTACTAGTGGAAAGAACTTCTACGGAGGCGTTCCGGCCTTGATGTAAGCAAATATACAGCACCTGATCTGATAGGCAAACTCGAATTTATTAAATTATGGCTTGGTACTTAATACTTAAGTAAGTAGTACTTATCATTGTTTGAATAGCCGAACTGTGCACGTATTTGGGAGCTGGCGATAACAATAAGAGAATTATGCAAATATCCCTGATAACAATTTGGCTTGAATGATTTTCTTCCTGAACTTCGGCTCTTTTTTGCAGAGAAATGTGCTAAAAGCAACAATTGACCATGGCTAGAGGAATTCTCCGTTTATACTTGACACGCAATGTTTGGACCGATGTTGGACGGCAACTGGGTCGAACCTCCAAGTACCACACACAATGCACAAAACCTAGGAAATACTCCTCCTTGGACACTAATGGGAGAAGGTTCTCCACACAATCAATTTTGCGCAAAGAAGCACAAGAAGCAACTAAAGCAATCGAAGGGATTCCATACAATAAATTAGCAATAGGCATTCCCAAAGAAACATGGAAGAACGAAAGAAGGTTCTAGATTTTAGAACTATTTGTTGATTACTTACTAAAATAAATTTTTAGGGTGGCATTGACGCCGGCAGTAACTCAAATTTTAGTTAAGAAAGGTTTTAGTGTTAATGTAGAAGATAACGCCGGCGCTGAGGCCAAATTTAGAAACGAGGATTACGAACAGGCCGGGGGAGTTATAGTTGACAAGACAAAAGCTTTCAATTCTGGTAACGATGCCACCAAACGTTTCAATTGTTCTTACTGAAGATATTTGCAGATATTGTTTTAAAAGTTAGGCAACCGGTGGAGAATGAGGTTGCTAATTTTCAGCAAGACAGTACACTTATATCATTCCTCTATCCCGCCCAAAACAAGGAAATCATCGACAAGTTGGCAGAACGGAAAATCAACGCTTTTGGTAACTACCACCAGACATCAATAATTATCATTTTCTAAATTTTATTTCTTACAAAACCTATTGACGTTTGTTAACCAAAAATTTCAGCTATGGACTGCATCCCCCGCATCACCAGAGCCCAAGTTTTTGACGCGTTGAGTTCTATGGCCAACGTTTCGGGCTACAGAGCAGTGGTGGAAGCTGCCAACCACTTTCCAAGGTTTTTCTCAGGTTAACCACCCAATAAAGTAGTGAACGAGCTAAATTTTCGTGTTTAGGTCAAATTACTGCCGCTGGTAAAGTACCGCCAGCCAAAATTTTGGTGGTTGGTGGCGGCGTTGCAGGGTTAGCCGCCATTGGCCAAGCTAAGAGCATGGGGGCTATTGTGAGAGCTTTCGACACCCGCGCAGTAGTTAAGGAACAAGTTGAATCAATGGGGGCGGAATTCCTGACCATCAACATTGAAGTAATTAACGCTAAAATTTATTAAAATTGGTCACTATAGTAACGCGTTACAGGAAGAGGGCGGCGGTGCTGGGGGGTACGGCAAAGAGATGTCTAAAGAGTTCATTCAGGCCGAACATGATTTGTTTGCTAAACAACTAAAGGAAGTTGATGTTGTGATCACGACAGCTTTAATTCCGGGGAAAAAAGCTCCGGTCTTGATCTTGAAGGTATTTTTGGTTGTTTTTCGAAATTATGTAACTGTTTGCGTCATTTAGGAGCACGTGTTGTCCATGAAACCTGGAAGCGTAATCGTAGATTTGGCAGCTGAAACGGGTGGTAACGTCGAAACCACCAAGCCGGGCCAAGTATACAGTTTGAATGACGTAACTCACATAGGTCTTACCGACTTTCCCAGCCGATTGCCCACTCAAAGTTCCACTTTGTATGCCAACAACGTCTCGAAATTCCTTCTTTCGATAGGTACGATGACTTACTAAATCTGTCGAATTGAGGGTGATAATTCGGAGGAATTTTAGGGGAGAAGGACCATTTCTTTATTAACTTAGCGGACGAAGTGGTACGTGGCAGCATTGTCTTGGAAAAGGGAAAATGGCTGTGGCCTCCACCGGCTTCGGTTGGACCACCCGCGCCTCCGCCGCCAAAAAAAGTTGATCTCAAGGCGAAAGTTGCAGAGACGAGCCCTCTGATGGCCACTGTTCAAGATTCTTTGATGTGTACTGCTGGTAAATTTCGAAATTTTTACCAACATTTTTGTATTTATTTTTTATTCAGGAATTGGAACGATTTTGGGACTTGGAGTTTGCTCCCCCAATCCAGCATTCACTTCAATGTTGACCACTTTCGGTCTTTCAGGATTAGTAGGATACCATACAGTATGGGGAGTAACTCCTGCTTTACATTCTCCACTCATGTCCGTAACCAATGCTATTTCAGGTATTACGGCAGTTGGGGGTTTGATTCTTATGGGGGGAGGCTATTACCCCACTAACTCAATTGAGGCAAGTTTTTTTCTCACGTTTGATCAAATCTCAAAGTTTTGTTGCAGGCATTAGCAGCCACTGCTGCTTTTGTTTCGTTCATTAACGTGTTCGGCGGGTTCCTGGTCACCAAACGCATGCTGGACATGTTTAAGCGGTAAGAAAGGTATAACGAGATCCAATTCAGTGGCGAAATCCCCTAATAAGGTTCAGGAAAAAATATCTAGTAAACTAGTCTCAAATAGCAATCCTAGCTTTTCGCTAACAAAGAGATAGTGTGGGGTCAGACCAATATTTGATTGGTCCTGTTGCTATGATAGAACGGCAAATTATACACGTTAAAGAGTGTCTGTAGATAATTGGTGATTTAAGTGTTTTTAAATACACGCGCGAGGTACAGAAAAATTACAGGACGATGATTGATGTTGACAAAAATATTAACAGAAACATGGCGCCTCTCCAAAACGAATTTGGTTTGGACGGGCTCCAGTGACGTTATTTTTTTTGCAAAACTAACTTTTGGCGTCCAATTTCTAGACCCGAAGATCCTCCGGAGTACAGCAGTTTATATGGCATACCCGCAGTCGGCTTGATTGGCGGCTATGCATGGGCTGCAGCTAACGGTTTACCGGAAATCCATCAGGCGGCCTACCTCGCAGCGAGTCTGTGCTGCGTTGGAGCTTTAGCCGGCTTAAGTTCCCAAAAAACGTCACGAATGGGAAATAACTTGGGAATGGTAATAAAAAAGCAGACACCCAATTTCCAGTTTTAACAAGAAGTTTTAAATTAGATTGGAGTTGCTGGAGGAATTGCCGCTACTCTCGGTCATATGGCACCGAACACTGAAGTTTTAGCTCAAATGATCGCCACTTGCGTCGCTGGTGGCGGTTTAGGTACTTTGATAGCGAAGAGAATACAAATCACAGATCTACCTCAATTAGTTGCTGGATTCCATAGTTTGGTTGGTTTAGCCGCAGTACTGACCTGCACTGCTACGTTCATTCACGATTTTCCCAATTTCGCGACGGATCCCGCCGCTAATGTTGTAAAGAGCGCCTTATTTTTGGGTACCTACATAGGTGGTGTCACTTTCAGGTAAATTAAGCTGTTGTTTCGTTACGTCAGGGCTTATTTTGAAAATTTTAAGCGGATCTTTAATCGCCTACGGAAAACTTCAAGGGATCCTCAAATCGAACCCGCTGTTATTGCCTGGAAGACACGCCCTCAACTCGGCTATGTTGTTGTCCAGCATTGCAGCCGGCGGTTATTTATTTTACGACCCTACTTTAGTTGGAGGATTAGGAGCTTTGGGGACCACCGCTGCTTTGTCTGCGGCTATGGGAGTCACTCTGACTTCTGCGATAGGTGGCGCTGACATGCCCGTGGTCATCACTGTTTTGAACAGCTATTCCGGTTGGGCCTTATGCGCGGAAGGTTTCATGTTAAACAATAACTTGATGACAGTCGTCGGAGCCTTGATCGGCTCGTCCGGCGCTATTCTTTCGTACATCATGTGCAAGGTTTGTTGTTTTTTGTACCAGGTTAAGATTCAGTTTTCATTTCACTCTTCCATTTGCTATATAAGCTGGCAACATTAATATTGTGAAAATTGAAACAACTTGATACATTTTCAGTTAGGTAGTTTTATATGGACTTATAATGTACAACACTCTACAGTAATCGCTTATCAATTTCCTATAGTTTTTGTACATTATAAAAATGATAGCGGCTTCCAGTAGAGTTATAATATTTTTTTAGGAAATTATTAACTTCGAAAATTCATGGGATAGCTTTGTGTGTTGAGTTGTAGGTAGTTGGAAGCGGCACAAATAACACCAATTATTTCTTAGCGAAGCGTCAATCGTTATCATTAAGTGGCCCCTGATTCTAAGACGACTTAACTTACTTAAACATTTCAGGCCATGAATAGATCTCTACCTAACGTGATTTTGGGCGGTTACGGTACGTCCAGTACTGGCACCGGAAAGCCGATGGAAATCACGGGCACCCACACTGAAATCAATTCAGATGGCGCCGTCGAGGCTATTCGCAATGCCCGCAGCATCATTATTGTGCCCGGATATGGCTTGTGTGTTGCCAAAGCTCAGTACCCGATCGCTGAAATGGTCAATGTTCTTAAGAGCCAAGGCAAAACTGTTAGATTCGCCATTCATCCGGTCGCTGGTAATTAGTCGTTAGAATGATCGCGCGCACGAACTGATTTTGATTTTCAGGCCGAATGCCGGGCCAATTGAACGTTCTCTTGGCCGAAGCCGGAGTGCCCTATGATGACGTTATGGAAATGGATGAGATTAACGACGACTTCCCCGAAACTGACTTGGTTTTGGTAATTGGAGCCAATGATACCGTCAACAGTGCCGCTATTGAAGATCCTAATTCCCCCATTGCCGGGATGCCAGTATTAAACGTCTGGAAATCGGATCAAGTTATCGTTATGAAGAGATCGCTGGGTGTTGGATATGCTGCCGTTGATAATCCAGTTTTCTACAAACCCAATACTTCGATGTTATTAGGTGACGCGAAGAAAACTTGCGAGCAACTATTAGCGAAAGTTTTAGCCGCCCAATAAAGTTCTTGAATGTTTGGTAAGAGAGTGGAGTCTGAGGATGCCTGAATTATCGACGTATTTATATCTCAGGACGATCGTATTATTTTTGTTTTGCTTAGGAAATCAATGCTGACCCTGTTCATTTGAATAATTTGCGAAAGTATTTTGAAAGTGTATTTCAATAATTTTTTATAAACTATTAGAATAAGCTATTTTAAGTATGGCCAATGTTTTAAGAACTTATTTTATCCCCTTTACTTCGCTGGCACTCCCGGCTTCTTCTGTTTTAACTGGAAATTCTAGAGAGAATTTGTATATATATTTTAATATAAATCAATTGACATAAACCTCTTTTGCTATTTTTTTCAAGTTCTCCGCCATACTGGTGCCGGTTTTTTCCACCATTTTCGTCAAGTACCCTTCTGGGTTCTGCATTAAAGTGTAAGGATGGTCAAATTCCACTGCTATTCCAGCATCCATTACCAAAACCTTAAAGCAATATTTTGCTACAAATCATGGAAACCTCAATACTCACCCGATCTGAATCCATGATAGTGTGCAACCTATGAGCTATGGTTAGAACAGTACATTGCGCAAACTTTTTCCTAATTGTGGTCTGAATAAACTTATCGGTCTGCGGGTCCACGTTTGCTGTAGCCTCGTCCAACACCAAGATAATGTTGTTTCTGAGAATGGCCCGGGCCAAACACACCATTTGTCTTTCTCCAACGCTAATATTTGTACCTCCCTCTGCCATATAATTGTCCAGACACGCTACAAGAGAAACAACCACATCCTAATTATTACAACTATACTTTTACGTTTTGAAAAAATTTCTACCTACTTATAGCTATAAGTAGTGCTAAATTACAAGTTTCTTTCCAGAGTTTTGTCTTGAAAGTACTCACCGACACCCTCCAGCAATGCTGACTTGATTTCAACAACAACCAAAGCGTTCACCATGGATTTGTCATCGTATTCATTAAAAGGGTCGAGGTTATATCTCAATGTCCCCGAGAATAGGACGGGCTCCTGAACAATTTTTTTCACTAAACGTCTAACAAGTGTAATTATTCACCTGCGGTATAATAGAAACTTTTCGTCTTAAGTCGTGCAAACCAATAGTGTTGGTGTCAAGACCGTCTATTAGTACTGCTCCATCAAAATACGCTAGTCTGAATAAGGCCGAAATTAGTGAAGACTTCCCAGCACCGGTGCGGCCTACGATGCCTATCTACATTGATTGGAATAGAAAGTGGACTGCAACTTGTTCATATTACTTTTTCCTTCGAATTGATCACAAAGTTCAGGTTTTTGAGTACCGGAGGTTCAGTCGGCGAGTACCTCATTATCAAATTCTTGAATTCGATTCGACCATTCGACGGCCAAGAAGGCGGAGGTTTCTTTTCAGGCGCCTTAAATGTTGAAATAGATTTGAGAAAAAAATCTTTGTCGAGTGCCTTACGGAATCCAGCGACGGCTCGTGTTCGACTTTAGTGTATTCTAAAACCCTCTCTACTGACGTCATTTGGTTGACTAGTTCGGCTGATTGTTTCATTCCCCATTGAAACATCCCCCCTAAACTGATGCATTGTGTTATCGCTAAACCGACTTCACCACCGGCCTTATCTGTAATCGGAAATCTTATTCAGTTATTTAGTCATCAAAAATTAACTTACTAAAAATTAAAAAGCTGAAAGTTACAAGAACGATGAAAGCGGCGCAGATTAAGTCGAGCCAAAGTCCAAAAGCTCGGGAACACGCTATGAACATGAACCAAGCACTAGAATGGATGTCTTGGTACGTGTCAAATTCTTGGGCCAAAATAGCTTCAGCTCCGTTCGACCGAATTGTGGTTAAACCTTGCAGCGTTGCGTTCAAATGACCGAAACAGGGACTCCTGGCTAAAATTTCCTTTCGTCTTACGTCATATCACAACTAAACTTACTTATTCCATCGAGTCGTTTCACGCTACGGCTCGTCAAGAGATAGTACCGTCGTAGCAGTGCAAACAAGAACAGCATTACAATGGTAACCGCTACTAAATAATAGTTTATAACGCAAACTAAGATGAGGGCCCCCAGTAGGTTTAAAAGAATCTGCACGGAATCTATCCATGCATTGGGTAGAAATTCATCAATATCTCCGAGGTCTTTGGAAAAACGATTGAGAATTCTCCCCGACGTGTTTGTGTCGAAGAACTTCATTGATGCGGTGATTATACTGCCGAACATCCGGTTGTGCAAACTTGATGAAGTGATTAAATTGGTTTCGGAAGTGATTGTTGCAACTTACGTTACAGAGGCTCTATTGCAAACCGTGAAAAATACCACGGAGCGCGACACTGCCACGATGATGGTGGCCAGCATAAAACCCGAGTAAATAGCTATAGCTGTTTCGGTTGACACGTCTTTGAGGATGTTAGCACCTTCGATTTTTCGACCCGTCACATTTTCATGGTGTCTCGTTTCTTCAGCGTCCACCCTAAAACAATACACGGTGAAGTCAAGTATCTTACGTAACGGAAAAACTGCAGTTTCAATGGTGTAGCTACCATTTTGTAAGAACGTAATCTCCAGTACTTGCGAGAAGCTGTGCATAAATAAACATCAACCACATAATGGCGATGACGCAGCAGTTGCCACCAGCTCCTAAATATTCTCTGTAGACATATCCTTGCACTGAACCATACGTCCTGACCTCTCCTTGCACCTTGGGCATCTAGAACGATACATTTCTGTTTCTCACTTCTTGTAAAAAATTTCGTTGGATGTTAGGCACCCCTCAGTGGTAAATTTGATCACAAAAGTTTTAGGCGGTTTAAATTTATTAAAGAGTACAACAAAACTCTAAATTAACCCACCTTAGCAACTCCTTCTTTGTCGATAATATTGAGATTCATTCCGCTGGACATTGATAGGTGCTTTAAAATAGACTCAACTTTGTTCGTTGAAGAAGCGTCCGGTTTACTGTCTACGGGAAGTTGTCCTTTGAGGAAGGTTGCGAAATTTGATTGCCCGCCCGTCAATTGGGCGTACGATCCTTTCGTTTGAATCATCCCCTCGTCCATGATAACAACTTGTTCGACTTGTTGGAGATATTGTAATTGATGAGTGACTAAAACCACGATTTTGTCCGAAAGATACCCGGTGACGCACTGGTCGAAAAGATGTTTTCCCACGTGAGTGTCCACGGCTGAAAGGGGATCATCCAGTAGGTAAATGTCGGCTTTTTTGTAAACAGCTCTCGCTAAATTGACTCTGGCCCTTTGGCCACCACTCAACGAGATCCCCCTTTCTCCAACTATGGTTTGATCGCCGTAAGGGAGCAAAGTAAAGTCACGTGCCAAAGCGCATACTTGAACAACAGCGTTGTAGCGACGACGCTCATATTGTCTACCAAACAGAATGTTTTGTCTAACTGAACCTAGAATAGTTGTTTTGGTAAAAATTTTGCTGTTAGTATTGGACATAAACCAGCAAATAGCCAAGGTTCTTGAGAAGCGTAGGAAATGACACCCTTAACGTTAGTTTTGCCCATAATCGGCGTTAGCTCCCCAAGAATCAAATTTAGCAGACAAGATTTGCCCGATCCCACTTTTCCGATTATCGTTGTCAATTCTCCTCGTTTTATTTCTAACGTAACGCTCTGTAAACAAATGACTTCTCCATATTTAGCTGAAGCGTTCGTTAATTGAACTTTAGCGTTTCCTTCGGCTAGAAGCTCCTCACTAGGAGGCTCCTGTCCCGCCGTAGCTTCCTGCGACGGATTCAAGGGACCAGAATCACCAATGAGAGTTTCGTCCATCATCAGGAACTTCTTGATCCGACTGATGGCCACGTTGGATTCGGCCACCTAAAAATTTAAAAGAGATAAAAACCAATTTTTGAAAGAGAAATTGTAACATTTTGAACCTTCGAGATAATTCTTCTTTTTCTAAAAATACAATCTTTTAAAATATAGAGGGGGAATAAAAGGCATAAAGGCAACCTTCTACTGTTAGTTGTTTTATTACCTGGGCAATTCCTTGGGGGAAGTACACGGTCATCGTTTGTCGTAAGATCTGGTAGTATGAAATAATGACGAAAACCTTTTCCGCACTAATGGTCTTATCCATTGCTACATACGAGACTACCGTCATGTAAATCCCGACTCTCGTTGTGAACATAATAAACGACATAATCAAGCCCCTGATGTAAGAGGTGAAACTCAACACCCTCATCTCCTGCCTTAAAACAACTTAGTGTCAACAGTGGGCAGTGATGTCGTCAGCAGTCAATACTTTCTTTTTCCTTGAATTAATTTTGAAAATGCGTGCTCCCAAGCATACATTTTGATCACCTGCATCGATTGTATTATCTCGTTCATTTGTCGAACCCTTTCATCGGTTCTCAACGCCGTTTTTAGTCGAAAAACCGACGTCCTGTTACCAAACCAAGCTAAATAAGTTGAAGAAAATTTTAAAAATTCTAACGTGATTCCCACTCAACCTTGAACTGGAAGAGCGACTAAAAGTGCTGTAACCCCTATAACTGCCGAGATTCCCATTTCTCGATACATGAAATAGAGAGCACACATCATTTGCAAAGGAGCGATCCAAAGATAGTGGAAGAACAAGAGTGCCATATCGAAACGATTTACGTCATTGGACATTAGATTAACAACGTTTCCGGCAGTATCACCCGACATTGCAACCAAACTCAACCGAAGAGCCTAGATCAATAAGTTAGTTATTCTTTTATTTATTTTTAACGCGCGACTAACCTTTCTGTATATGAGAGAACAGCAAGCTACTCTCAGTTTCATCCCTACGTGCTGGGTGCCCATCATAACCGGGTGCAGAATCACTACAGTAAGAACGCTAATAAGCGCTACGCCACCGGCATAAAGATACGCTTCCTCTTTTTGAATAACTGATTGTCCAGGTGTCCAGTACCGATAAACTCTCATCATATACATAGGAGGATGGATCTTCCTTAAGTGCTACAAGTTAGTATTCAAACCAAACAACGCTGTAACTATAAAAACTCACGTATCTAAACCGGTAACGTCGTGGGGGAGAAAATATCTTAGCAGCAACCCCAAAAATAAAGGTTGGTGAAGTCTAATTAGAATTTCCATAATCATAAGTAAAAGTCCGTAAATAATTATTTCTGTTGCAAAACATTTAAATATTACTTTGGAGAAGGTGGGAGTTTTGTTGTTTTTTTTCGCTCTTAGTAACTCTTTGTACCAGATTCTTGCCATTCTATCTCCCAATATTGACGACTTGTGTTCTTTCAATGGTTTTGTCAAGTCTTCTTCAGTCATGTCCTTTTTACTGCCGAGGCGAAATATGGGAATTGTATACCAGAAGAGGGCGATGGATATCCAATTGGCACCATGTTGGTGCCCTTCGGGCCGAAGGTTATCTTCGGAACTGGTTTCTCTTCGCATTGCGAGATTTTGTTGAGTGACGTGTCAATTTCAAGTGACACTTTTATGATAAATTTGGTTACCTACTGGATACTCAAAAGTGTGACGCTTCTCACCAGCCATCGCCATTGACTGTCCTGAAGGCTTACTAATAAAAATAATAAGTGAAAAATTAGATCTATATCATTAGATATGGATCACTATGCAATCATCATCTGGTATTTGTTGGTACTATTAGTAGCTAAAAATGTTGATTAGAATTGGTATTTCTCAAATTCTGAAAATCGTCAAAGGATTGAAAAACTCGTAACGTTCTCTCTGGGCGCGTGGCGTAGCGAAGAAATAAGTGAAGTCCCCTACCGGGATTCAAACCTGGGTCCTGCAATTGTCGGTTGGTTGCTCTGACTGATAAGCGGCTAAGTTTAGTACCTTCCAATGAACGAAAACAATTATATGTGTAATTACTGTTTTTTATTTGAATCCAAAAAATTCGCAAAAACTATTTTGCCTTAGCAGCCTCCATTAGAGTTTCAGTTGACATTGATTTAGGTCTCTCTATCGGTATCCCAAGCGCTCGGTGCCAAATCAACGAAGCCAACGTTCCTAATGCTCTGGAAACGCCGAACAAGACCGTGTAGAAGCTCATTTCTTTAAGCCCGTAATACTGCAAATCTTCACTTTTAAACAAAAAAAAAAAAAGAAAAACGGTCAAAAAATACTTGTAAAAGGACTCCGGAATGAGCATCGACGTTGGGCCAAGGGTTCTGAACTTTGCCTAAACTCTGGAGTATCGGCGGCACAATTTCGTAAAGATTCGACACAATTTGGAAGAGTGGATCATTGGGTAGATACTTCAAAGCGAATTCTCTTTGGCACATGAATCTTGGGTCGGTTCTCCGTAAAACAGCGTGACCATAACCGGGAACCACTTGTCCGGATTTTAACAATGTCTGAATAAAGTCTTCTAGTTCTTCTTTTGTTGGATTTTTGCCAATGGTATCACGAATTTTCTCCAGAAAAATTAGTACCTGAATAGCTTCATTAATAACAAGATTCAGTCATTTACGACATTACCTCTTGGTTTGCTAAGCCGTGGAGTGGGCCGGCCAAACCGTTAACTCCGGCGGCGAAAGACAAATATGCATCGCTCAACGCCGACCCGACAAGATGGACAGCATGGGCTGAAACGTTGCCTCCTTCATGATCACTGAAAGTTAATAATTTTAATATTTTGAAATTAAGAGAGTAGTTTCTTCCATCTTCACATAGTATATTACTCTCGTCAAGGGAGAAGAAGCAATTTTAGGGCCCAACTGGCCAAAGTTGACAGTTAAAAGTCTTTCGTTTTTCACAAGTGGAAACCTGGATAATGCTATTGGTAAGCACCGAAATTTGCTTTTAAGTTCTGTGTTGCAATATTACTTTCATAAGTCATTAAAACTTTGATTGTTAATAATCGTTTGTGCACCCGAACACGTATATTACTAAAGGTCAAATTGTTTTAACCTGTGTATCGTAAGATACATCCTCATCAGTTCTATGAACTCTGGATTATCGTAGCCCATCATTAAGCTGAAATTGTGACTCCAATCCTTAGTTGAGTCAAGAGGAGGTACACTGTCTCCCTTGAAAGTACGGCGATAGATTTTGGCGGCTATCACCGGCAATTTTGCTATCAAATTCATAGCATCTTCGAAGTAATACTAAAATATACAAATATTATACAGAAAATCATCTACGGTAGACTCAACCTCCCAAAATTGGGCTTTCTTCATTTTACCACTGCCCCACATTTCTACAAATTTGCTTTCGCTATTCAAAATTGTAATCGCAGCAGCAAACTGTGACATCGGATGGACGGTTTTGGGGCTATTTTTAATAAAATCGTCGACGTGTGGCGGTAAAGCAGCTTTTTCAGCCCATACTTTCGACAAAGCCTTTACCTAAAACTCCAAATTAAGATTAAAAACTACTTTCAAGTAGCCAAAACTTGAGCATCCGTTGGAATATCGCCAGTGATAAGAAGCCAAAATAGACCCTCGGGAAGAGGTTCGCTGCCTCCAGAAGCTTTCGGGAGACGTTGCTGGCATTCCGGGATAGAAAGACCGCGAAAGCGTATACCTGCCTCCGCGTCCAGAACAGAGGTTTCGCAAAGTAAACCTTTAATTCCTCGCATCCCCCCATAAACCTTGAAAAGTTCAATAATAAAATCAGGTTTAGCAAGAACAAAAAATGCAACCATATTAACGGTGACATCTCCAATTTTTGTGTTGCCGTGATCTTTTCGAAACTTTTTTACTACTTCCTGATGCTGCGCAATTTTCGATGCTAGAACTTTTTTGAGATCTGTAGATACAGCTCTCATCTGCTTTGAGTCAGTAAGCAACTTCTTTAACGGTGTATTTTTCATGCGAAATCTCAACATCGCTATTGTATTAGAATAAGCACATGTCACTTAATTTTCATAAATGACACCAAGTAGCTTCGTTAATTATTGAATTCAAAAAGGATAACAACCACAACAAATAGTTTTGTCTTTGCTCGATTTTATTATTTATAAGGAATGTGCAAATAATTTTTCATTTGCTAAGTATTTGATATTTAAAAAAAGTAACAATCGATAGCTTAAATTTTTACACATCTAGTATAAACAAAAATTGTCAAATTCTTACATTGTAGATGTAAATAAGATAAACATCATCCAACAACTACAACTTATTGCAATCTGAAGAATGGAACCTATGTTGTGACGTCACAAGCACGGTAAAGACAAGCAGCGCTGCCAACTACACATGATCGATTATAGGGAGCAGTAATGTTATTAATTGCGGCTGCTATATTAGTTGCGCATGCGCTGCTGTCGCCACGTTTCTTAACCAACTTTAAGAAGAATCCAGTAATGAGTCTGATTATTAAGTCTCGCTACATATCATAACAAACTCGAAAATAATAGAATAACAAGCATGCAATAGACCACAACCGTGGAAGTAGCCACATCTAAGCACATCACGATAATATCAGGCTATATAAAATCAGACCAGGAATGTACCACATGGAAACAACTTTAGGCTCGCTACACTTAAGTCATACTGTTATTCAGTCAATAGCGTAGTCCATTCCTGCCCTGGATCACTTGCGTTAATCATTCAAGCGGCTATATCGAAAGCTATACTCTCATGTGCATAATTCAATAGAAAATCTAGTGGTTGTACGGCTTAACGGTAAAACTTCACTTCGGTTTCTACGCAATCTTTGAGCAGCTCGTCGAATTCAGACAGATCCTCCCCGACATTGGCAACGACTGATTCTAATTCTTTAACACAATCTGCTTCCATGGTCCGCAATAAATTTTGAACGTCATTTCCCTTTTTTACAGCGTCCCCATGAAGCGAGTAAAGCGTGTGTGGTGCGTCACTCTTATCTTGAGGACAACGCGTATGGTTAGAAATGACGGCGTTCGGTGAAAAAATAAACGGTTTATAAACGGAAACTGAGGGATCAGGAGTGGCGGTGAACCAATGCACGCTCGGTCTCGAAGCACTCAGGGTGGAAACCTGCCAATTAGATGTTTGTATTTTTTTCTAATAGAGAAACAAAACTGTTACCTGGCTGCCTTGGGTTGGGAAAGGAGCGTCGCATCTTCTGCAAATTTCAGAAGTTTTATCACGCAAGATCGTAAACATGTCAGTCTCTCGGAAGCTGTTGGAACTTGTGTGTTTGGCGAGAAGTCGATTGCCCGCTAAGTATCTGGCATCGCCTGGTTTCTTTTCCCCGCTGAAGGCCTCGCAAAAATTGAAGTCGCCCTAAAATCACGAGTTGCTATGAAAAACAAAAATATTTTTTTTTAACTTGGCACTAAAGGTAATTTTACCGTTTGTCTTGACATGTTCAATTTCAGGTGTAAAAAATGCTACGAGCAAGAAAGATTGCCAAGACTCAAAAAGACCTATTGCTAACGGAATCTCTAGTTAGCAGCAAAAGTATTTACGTATAGGATGGTCAAATACCAATTGATGAGAGACAATGCACCGCTAGCAGCTGGTACAATTTTATCTTATGCCGAAAATAAGTTCACAACAAAATCTATTCTATTTTAGTTAAACCCCTAAAAAGAGCTTTGTAAGTCCATACAATTTTTGGTTGGTTTTAGAAGAGACATTTTAGAACAATGGGGCAGTATGCCGTTACTCGAGTTAAAATTTAAATCATGTTACAGATTTCTATTTTACCAACTTCAACTTTTTTCCAACAAATGTTTCCAATCAAATACTTATGTAACATAACGTCACCATAACAATATACTATAGAATTTCTAGACTGCAAACAGTTACAAATTTCAACTATATTTACAGTTTGCAACAATTTAACTTCAGTGGCGCGCAGATTCTGAACTTGCAACTTTTTTAATTCAATTACCTGGCCATTCCAAAGCCCCTTCGATTTCGCGTAGTCCTCCAACCCATTCGATTTCCTATCTATCTTGGTGGTAATCGTCAACACGTTCGATATATTTCTATATCCACCTGTAAAATTAGAAATGTTGGTAAGCTCAACTAAACCATTACGAAAAGCATTACTAGTGACTTGTTCAGCTGCCCAATGTTTCCCCGATGTTTCTAACACCCAAGCAGTGGTGGCATCAGCAATTAGAAATGAATTATGATAAGTAAAGCCGGAGTCGTTCAAAGAACAGGGACCTCCTTGTCCGTACTTTTCCAACAGTTGCGTTATTACGTCAAGAGCTTCAGTCGCGGAACTGCTTCGTTCGAGCCCCAAACTAAAAATTGTCCATTAATATAAAAAAAATCAGCAAATTTCTTTACTAACCGAACCAAATCCATTCCTAACAGTCGCTTAACGCTGGGGTCGTGATCGCCTTCATTGTCAGTGGTCCAGATGGCTTCATTTCCTATTGCAACCCCGCACTCGTTAGCCCCCATTTCCGCTCCCCACATCCATCCCGGTTTGCTTAATATTACCGCTTTTGTGGCCCCAATTGATTCTACTTCGATGTAAGTACACTAAAATAAAAAATGCCAAGTTAACGGTTCCAATTTAATTCTAAGACTTACTTTAACTGGTCCTGAGGATTCTGAGGCTGGAATGTAGACGACTTCCTGGACTTCTCCTTGAGGTCGGTCAGAGTTTTTCCCGAAAACCACCCCATGTAGGGTTAATGGTGGCAGAACAACGAAAGTGTCGCAAGATTCCGGTTTTCGCATCTACAACAGAGAAGTTCACGTGGTGGTGTTGTTTGCACAATTAAAATTGATTGATTCGATAACAAAACTATTGTTGATAACATCTGGAGGTTCCCTTTAATTTTTTTGGTGGTACCTGTCAAAATCTCATTTGAAAAAAATTAAGTTTGTTGTCGGTTTTGAGATTTGGGGATAAATACGGGTAAACCAAACTTACTTTTGGGGTGTTTGCAATAAATTGAGACAGGGTCAGTGGTCAATTAACGGTTTAACCGTGATCGACTGAATGACTCACCACCACCACTAGTCAGCTGGTAAATCTGTCAAGTGTCAAGATGAATTTGGGAACAAGTGTTCATTATGCCATTTCTCTCTAGATTGTCGGCTTAAAAGAGATGGCAATAGTGACGTGTGTTTGTGATTAACCGAGACGGGAAAGGGGAAAGCAGTGGCGGAGACGTCAAATTTTGCCAGAGGCGGAGATTAAACACCATTGTCTGTTCGCTGCGATATTTGTCAAAGTATGAGTCAATCGCAAAAGACTTGTTGAGTTTAATTATCCAAATTGCGTAATTCTCTACAATAGCAACAACAGAAACTAGGGTATCTGCCTTCCACATCGACCTACTAACTGACTGTGATGATGGTGAACCTTGATTATTCCAGTGCAACGTGCAAATTAATGGGCACCACCTACCGGGGGCGTCAAAAAATTGTCGATTAATATTTATTAATTATGCTTTTTAACAAAAAAGAAAAAGTGATTGTCTACGTTTTAGCAACAAAATTGTTTTTTTTAATAAATTTAAAATACATATTAAAGGTTCCTTGAATATAATATGTTAATTTTTGGATTATAACAGTTGTTTCTAATAAGCACTAAAAATCTGCGTTTCGAATTGTGGCTAAAAATTCGTGGTTCTGTTTACTGTCCATAAAATTTCTTTGACAACACAATTAACTAACACAACAACTAACAAAAAACCTTGAGGAATGAAGCAATTACCAAACATACGTTACGATACCCAAGCACCCTGTACCACATTGTTAAATTGCCCAGATAATATTTTCGAACCATTTCTGTTTGGTTACGGGTTACGGAGGAACAATTCTAGCAACAATAGACTCTAAATTTTAAAAGAAATTAGTTAATGTCTACTATGTATTAATAATTAATGATAGGGATCTTTAGGTAAGTAACCTAATAACCTAATTATTTTCTTTGTATAATAATTCTATTTATATTTTCTTAACAAATGTCAAAACACAGTAAAGTGTGAATTTGCCGTTTTTTTTACGGTATTTACTTACACCTGGGCTACGGCTTAGTCCTTCTTGGCTTGGCGATCACTGAGTCGCTGATAATGTGGTACCAAATCTTTGGCAGTAAACCGGGCAACCAGTTTTGCCTTCTTTAAGGGGTCATCCAGACCCCCCTGTGCATTAATTTTTCCGCGACAGTACAGATACAGAACAAGTTGTGCTTTCAAGTGCTTTATTGATAATAATTCTTATCGCAGTCTCTTATCGGCGATGTTATCGCGTCGATGAACCCGAATAGATGTCAAGTGGTTTCGTCCCGACTTCCCAACGCCACCTCGTAGATGGAATTTGCCGTCCTTGGCTTTCCCTCGCGCATGTCCTTTGCACCAACACCATATCGTCCATCTCGCATTTCCCGATGCTGCGATGCTTGTCCCACTGAGTCGACGCCGTCGCCGGTGACATAAGCACGTTCTGTTGTGGGTGAGAAATTTTTCGGTATTCCTCAAAAACGTGCACGCCCGCCAAAATGGCATTGTTCCGAATCACAGCATCGAAACTCGCCGAAAGTCCGGTAAGTGTGTCGCGACCCGAAACCGTCACTTTCAGTTATCATTGAGCGGAATTGTCCCGACTACCCAAATAGCGCTAGGGCCTCTAGTGGCGTCCCTTCAACGTCCTCACGTTCTCGAAATTTTCGAAAAATTTCCTTTTGTGGTGCAAACGACTCGATGACATTGTCCCAAGATACACGTACTTATGACCCCAATGAAGCTCGCCAAAAATCGCAGAGGCCTGGAACAATTGAACCCGATTTTTCAAAAATCGATATTCGCTTGTTCGGCAATTGCGGCAGCTCGCTGAGTTTACTTTTTGGCCGTTTCTTGAAAATAATTAATGAAATCGTTACGTAAGAAGATATAAGTAGCCATTTGAGAGGTGCAAATCCGGTTAAACCCACATTTTTTCTTTTGCCCCCTTCACAATAACACTGATTACTTCGATGAAACCGAAAATGGGGAATTTTGAAAATATTCGCAAACGTGAAAACAACCAGTTACCCACAAAAATTTTCCTTTTCCGGACGATTATTATCGCAGGTAGTTTTCCGTAATTTTTTTGTTTTTCTTGCCATTAACTAATGATGAGACGGACCACTTTGCTTGTCAATAACAATGTGGTTAATCCACAAAGACATGAAACGTTGCATGACAAGGATTGCCGATTGAATTGGAATCATACAAGTTTCATGAACTGTTATTTAAGGTCAACTCGTATTATTTGCTGTATGGTTAATGTACACACGTCATTCATGCTGCCGCGTGTTCTGCTTCATCACTTTGGTTCCCGCGCTTTTTGTGGTCGAAAGGGGAAACTCCAGTTTCTGTCCAGAAATAAATTCATCAATTTTTATTGAATAATTGGGCCACTCAAGAGGAATGACGGTTTCCGGTGGGTGATTGGGTTATAATAGCGGCCATCAGTTTTATGGCCAAAATTTGTCCCTAGTCTAGGGTCAAAGGCATACTGCATTTGCTCTAAATTTAGTCTTCACGTGAATGCATCTAAGCAAGAATCAATAGTTGACGTGACCTGAAATGCACAATCAAGTTGCAAGGCTTTTGCTGAGAACTGAGTAATCACTTCCTTTGCACGGTAAACACTAATTATTTGTTTTAATGTCTTGTACCTACAAATGTAATTTCTGCAAACACCGAAATGTGCATTTACTCTTTTTGTATACTACTAGGTATAGCGGTATAGCAAGACTTAGTTGAAACTTTAGATTTTTTAAAGAAACTTTGAAAAAAAAATTCAAGAATGCTCATAAAATAGTCATAAAGAACTTAAATGCATTGAAAATAAAGTAAATTAAGTACAAAAATTTCCGCTTATTTTTTTGTGAGATAGAGGTCATTAAAATTACTTCTTGCATTGTTCAACTTCTGTTTTATAAGTAGAGTTGTTCCTTCAAAGACACAAATTTCTTGAGAAATGTTGTGGAATGCGGACTGGAATAGACCTGACTTTCAATTGTCCTGTTCAAGGTCGACGGTCTAAGGGCTGAATAATCGCAACCTTGGCATACCAGAAATGGCGCTACAACTGGCATTCATAAGACATTAAAGTGTTTATACCTATCATCATACATAGGACATAGGTATACTCAATGTACCTATGTATATTGACGAATAGAATAGAAATGTTTTTTATTGTCACCTACTGCCTTTCGTTCACCTGTAAATAATAGATATTTGGATGAAGTGATAAATACAAGATATACAGAGGTCGGAAACTTAGTTCGGTTATGGTTATACACTCTTTGTGATAATTAATTGATCGGTTGCTGACGTTATGCACCGACAGATGTCATGATAGAGGATGCGAAATCTTGAACGAAATCCTTCATCTCTAGTGGGTTAATCGTTGCAACTTCTATTCTTGCCGCTTACTATAACACCCTTTTGAGAAAGTGCCGTCGTGAGAAAGCGCGAAAGCGTTGTTAGTAACAAAAGTGGGAAACGCGCCATCTGTTTTACTGGCTCTGAACTGTTTCATATAATTGAGTAATCTTTGAACTAAAAGAGTACGTTTGTGCCGTGCGCATGAAAATTTTACTTTTGGAACACTTTTTTTTAACGTAACAGGTCCGGAAATTGGAAGGGTTCGCATAGCATACGGTTTATACGAGTACATTCATTTCCACCCTTAAAAAAATAAAATACTAGAAAAATACTAAAATTTGCGGATGCGTTTTTGCAAACTCATCTCTCAAACAAGAGAAGCTTGGCTACACACTTTTGGCTAACCCCGTATAAACGGGTCTTAAGAAGGTTTAAGTTTTAAATCTGTCTAAATCGGCAGATAAAAAGTTGTATAATCGTGTGAAGTTTTGCTATTATGGCAGTTTTTTTGGCAGATTTTGAATATTGGTTTAATAAACTTTTCATCGTCAACTTTAAGTCAACTTAAGACCGGATTAAAATTTAAACTTTTTTTTAATAATACTAAGTTTTTTTGATAAGCGCAAGCTAACAATTTCTACGGCTACGGTCACATTAGCAAAAAGGATTGTAAGAGTTCGATGTTAATATACAGTGTGTGCGATAAAAATTTGGAATAAATTTATTTAAACAGCAGGTAGAGAATTTAGCCCTAAAAATTCAAAAGAAACCATATAACGTGAATGCGGGATAACAAAAAAATATTAGAAACTTAAAAAAACTCCAATTATTGATAAAAGAAACAAAAAAGCTATTGACGTCACGTTGCATTAAAGTTACAAAAGTAACACTTATTTATCTGTATCTTTTTGTACCTATGACAATCTGCATAGTACTACAGTATGTCTAATTGAATTTCTCATGGAGGTTGGGGTTTGGCACATTTTGTCTTTATAAAAGTGCGCCGTAACTGAGATCCCAACCCAACTGACATTTTGAGATTGAATAGATACAGTAAAAAGTAACACCAAGATTTTTCTGATAACACCGTCGTCGATGTCTCTTTATAATGCCTTTATTTCTATTTGAACTTGGATCAGTAATTACTAATTTGTGCAGACGATTATTATTTTATTAGTTCTAATAAAATTTGCAATTTTAAGAACAAATAGTTATCTAACTGCTTGCCGGTTGTAAAATCAATTTGTATGCATAATCTACTGCAACGTAATTGTAATTTGTAAGATTCACATTATGTCGATTCTAATTTTACTCTGTAGTATACCTGCGTGCAGAATTTAATAATTCTCCGGCACTCATATAATCACGGATAAATGTTTATAAAAATGCACCGGCTAATTGAAGGCTGAAAAAATTGTCAAGGTTCCTATACAAACACGAAAGAACAATTACACTACGCACATTACATAACGACAGTTTTCTAGATTTTTGTAAATGTAACTGTTTTATATCTGAAAATTTGTAGAATGCACGAGGTTATTTCGAATAATACTTGCCACAAGGCTAACTTTTATCGTACATACTTTGTTTAGTGTTTTGCAGTTCCTGACTCACTTTATCATCTTTTGTATCGTGCTATGTACTTACAATAGATAGTTTAGCAATAATTATTATTAATTACCTACGGTAACATGATAAAATTAGTTGTATAACTCCATCAGAAACTTTGTTCAACATTTTTAGCACTTTGAAATTCAAATTTAAATCTCCAAATTTCCCAATCATCTTAAGGGTTTTATGGGTCAGCGTGAAATCAATGTCATCGACTTTAGCAAAGAAAAGACGATTCTAGTTTACTAACTGAAGATCATCGCTACATTTTTTTTTTACCACGATACAATAGTCCACCCTGTAGATGCGTAAAAACGTAGAACTTTTCCCAAGTCTTATTTAACAATAATGAGTATGAGAAAGTTGCTGTCAAGACTTTTCCCAAGTCTTGACAGCAACTTTCTCATACTCATTATTGTTAAATAACACTATTTTAATGAAACAATCTCCGGAAGGCGTTATATGCTTTATTTTGGTGAATATGTACTTATGGTTCATGAAAGTTGTCAAAAGCTGCAGTGAAACTAAAATGTTGAATATTTAGTTACAATTGCTGATTTGACTCTTTAATAATTAGTCTTCATGGCTTGACTTCAACATTACTTTTTGAGGTAATTCGCGAGAACATTGTTGTATTGTTTTTATCGATCAGTATAATAAAACACCTGGTGTTACACTTCCAGGTTTATTTGTCCTCAAGGCATCCTTACAAATTCAATATTGACACAGACAGATTGCGTTTACTTACTTTTGTGATGGCCACGACTGTTACGAGAATGATTCTCAAGCTAATATTAGCTAAATACATAGTTAACTTAATTCTTTCGTCTCCTGCATCCCGGCCAAAATTTCTGATTTACGAACGTATGAGAGTAAAGTAGATAAAAATGTTTTCTCGCTATTTTTCATGGCACAAAGCCAATACGGCAGAATCCACACAACATTGTTTGATCCGTTTTTCCGTTTTATTCGAACAAATAAGTTAAACAAACGTCTCAATATTTTGGTTTGACATTTAGACAAACATCGCAGCGAGGACGCAACACTCGTCTGAGGTAGGTCAGGATCATATTTGTCACCGCATAAAAGTTTTATCGCTATCTGACTAAATCCCCGATTATTGCCTAATTTGTTGGTCCTCGACCCATCTTCAAGTAGCGAGTAACAACTGTACAACTTTTCTCAAATTGAACCCGTTAAAAATTGTTGCAGCAATGAATATTATCTGACAATGAGTCGTAAATCAGTTGTTGGACTCGGTAGTCGGTTATATGAGTTAGCACTGTCTTGTGAATGCGCATTTGTATATTTAGACTAAAATATTCAAAAAGAGAAACTTCAAACAAGCTAAAATTACCGAGGTTTGTGGCGCAGTGCGACAGCACGTACCCTTGCCATTCGGTAGGTCCCGGGTTCGATCCCCGGGTACCGACTGACCAGACCATGAGATTTTTCAGGGGGTTACTCATGGTATATCAAGGCATAAGCCGGGTCAGTATATAACCCAACGGACGAGTGGTCAGCGAATTTCTCACAGTCGTGGCGTGCATTCCGGGGCTCGGGCATGCACCCACTCGTCCACCCGTGGTTCGGAAGTCACGTTAAGCCGTTGGTCCCACTGGGACACACAATGGGCCTATCTGGCCTCAGTGTTTGCGGCTCGGCGTTCAGCCGGGCCCCCCAGAAAGAGGGAAAAAAAACAAGCTAAAATTAGGTGGCGGAACTCTTGTAGTGGCTATAAGACTGGTTGCCTGCTAAAATCGCTGTTAATGACGTGATTTCAGTCAAGTCAACTGTATTGCATTGAACCCGCCGTTAGAACTAATGATTTTGTAGTAATTATCATTACCAGGTGTCAGAAATCTGACTTAAGCTTTACAATAGGATTTAAGAGGAACTACTTAATATTTCTTACATAATTTATGGCTACGGAATTTTTATGGGGGCTTCATATACCATAAGTACGCCTAATGTCGGATTTGAAGGTTCTGAATATGATTTATAACAGCCGATATCGATATTACAACATTCTGAATGTTTCTAAAACAATCTTATCGGTTAAATTTTTAACTTTAATGCAATTAATGTAAGTTTCGTGATTTTTAACCTTTAAGAGTTCCCAATGACATTGTGCCTGACTCTACAAAATCAGACGTTATCAAAAAAGAAATCGGTAATTGCTGAAGAAGTAACATTTTTTAATTAATTTTGAAAGTGAGTCATGCGGTTTCCTGAAATTAAGTGTCTACTTGATTTTGGCGATATTTCATCAGTGCCGAACTTGATGTTATCAAATTTTTGGCTAAGTGGATGACGAATTAGAGGCGTAACAATAGTGCGATAACCCATATCGCTATCTTCACAGGCACGTTCTATAAAAATTAAAATAAATACATGATTGAGACTTTTAACAATTCTCAGGTGTCTCTCAATGATTGCTTCAGCTTCGTATAATCGGCCGTGGGGCTATTTTCGACCAAATTATTTTAAGTCGTTAGTTATCTATCAAGCTGCAAGTCTCAAAGGTCCATGTGCGTCCGTAACCTACGTTCGTTCTATTTTTGAATCTCTGCCTCAATATTGTTTACACAGTTTCGCATCCAACTGTATTAACGTTATAGAGTTAGTCCCAACTTGAATTTTATGTTCTTTTATCAATTAAAATCTCCCACGTAGTTTCAGAGGTTGACGTGTGACACTATCACGCGTTATCAATTTATACTCCTGCATAGCGCTCATTCACACTTTCTGGCTAACAGCGAGTTAAAAAGAAAATCAAACATATTAGTTAGCACAGTGTTTCTATTGCGTCTGGAAACCAGTTAATGATAGTATCGCCGATATTTGTCCACACTTGTTGATGGCACGTACTCCCGAATTGTTGGCAAGCTCTTTTTCTGTCCAAGTTCCAAGTGCCTGCCCCCGTTTCTGGATCCGCCATGATTTTTCGACCAATTAAATTAAACCCGGTACTAACTCTCGTTACGTAATCACCAATTTTCTGCCACTTTCCGCTATTATCAGCCGGCACGTGAGTTGCGTAAATATTTGACGATCAAAGGTCAATAGGAGAATCCTCGTCGTCATCACGAACGTTTGTAATTTTTTTTCTTTCTTTTTTCAGAAAATAATTCCTCAGCTATCAGTCATCTTAAGACAGCTCAGTGATGCTTCAACCGATCTCAAAGCTGTACTGGCGGCCAAAATCCCTAAAGAACAAGAACGTGTCAAGAACTTCCGCAAGAACTACGGAAACCAAAAAGTTGGAGAAGTCACCGTCGATATGGTAAAACTTGTTGGTTTTGAAACGAGGGCGTTTGTTAACTTGACTGTTGGCAGATGTACGGTGGCATGAGAGGCATTAAGGGTTTAGTTTGCGAAACCTCCGTTTTGGACCCGGATGAAGGCATCCGGTTCAGGGGGTATTCCATCCCAGAATGCCAGAAACTCCTCCCCAAAGCTCCCGGCGGTAGCGAACCCCTCCCCGAAGGTCTCTTCTGGCTGCTCATTACCGGAGATGTTCCCACAGACTCTCAGGTTAGTATTGTCGACATGAGACGACGTTCAACACTTACCTAACACATTGGCATTGATTTGGTTCTGCTTTAGAACAAAACTTCAGAGTTGCCAAAAAAATTGAACTTTTTTACAATTTATGGGAGAACCTTTTTTTTTTGTTCTTCATTTGAAACAAATTTTACAGGTGAAAGCTATCTCCAAACAGTGGGCCGAGCGTGCCGAGTTGCCTGCTCACGTCGTCACCCTCTTGAACAACATCCCCTCAACAGTCCACCCCATGTCTCAATTTTCCGCCGCCGTCACCGTCTTGAACAGCGAAAGCAAGTTTGCCAAAGCGTACGCCAGTGGCGTCCACAAGTCCAAGTATTGGGAGGTGCGGTGATATATTGTAACGGGATTTAGTGGTTTTTGATTAACGTTGTATTTTTTAGTATGTTTACGAAGATTCAATGGATTTGATCGCAAAATTGCCTGTCATCGCCGCAACTATCTACCGCAACACTTTCAAGGACGGTTCCGGTATTGGTGCTATTGATACATCGAAGGATTGGAGTTACAACTTTACCCAAATGTTGGGATATGATAATCCTGAATTTGTTGAACTGATGAGGTTGTATCTGACGATCCACAGTGATCATGAGGGTGGCAACGTTTCGGCCCATACTGTACATCTTGTCGGCTCAGCTCTTAGCGATCCTTATCTCTCATTCGCTGCTGGGATGAATGGCCTGGCTGGACCACTCCATGGACTCGCCAACCAGGAGGTATTTTTGCAAAATTGCAATTTCACAAAGCTGCCTTTAACAGCGTTTCCATGTTTTATTTCGGGTTCCTTATTTTATTCTAGATACAGTCTGAACAGAAAAAAATCTGTGCAAAAGTTTTTTTCGCTTGGAACAATGTAGAGAATGTGGTATCAAGCGAGAGAAAGCATCTCCGCAAACGATGAAAATTCTCGATTCTTTCTGTTCAGGCCGTAATTTTTTGACTAAAGTCACCACTTATGAAATAAGTGAGATTCCCATGGTTAACTTTTTTATTCTGGACAAACTGTATAATTAGAAAATTGGGTAAAAGCGTAATTTAAATTCGGCAACTCGAGAATGTTGTATTTCTTGAAAGTGTTTTTAGATTAAAACGTTTTTTATTAGTTTTGCAAAATCACTCAGATTCAATTTGCCACTGCCTTGAATTGGAGTTACATTATTTTTTTAAATTTTTTATTACATAGTTCTGGTCATTAATTAAACTTGGTGGTTAAATAAATACTTTCTTTATCATAGAAGCTTATAACATTTCAAGTACATTTTTTTCTGTATTATCACATTTACGCAATTTGTTTTTGAAGGTACTGGTTTGGCTCCAAAAGATCCGGCAGCAAATCGGCGATAAGGTCACCGAGGAGCAACTAAAAGATTTCATCTGGAAGACCCTGAAGGGTGGCCAAGTCGTGCCCGGTTACGGCCACGCTGTTTTGAGGAAGACTGACCCCCGTTACACATGCCAAAGAGAATTCGCCTTGAAACATTTGCCCAACGATCCCCTCTTCCAGGTATGACTTGATTAAACTAATTAAATTGATTTGAGGAATTAATTTTAAAAAATCTTTCAGTTGGTGTCAAACATTTTCAAAACGGTGCCCCCAATCCTGTTGGAACTCGGCAAAGTCAAGAACCCCTGGCCCAACGTTGACGCTCACTCCGGCGTCTTGTTGCAGTATTACGGCCTGAAAGAAATGAACTATTACACTGTCCTGTTTGGAGTTTCTCGTGCTCTGGGGGTGCTCGCGTCGCTGGTTTGGGACCGTGCCTTAGGTTTGCCTATCGAAAGGCCCAAATCCATGTCGACTGATGGTCTGATGAAGGCCCTCAAAGCCGCCTAAGTCGGCGCATTTAACCCAACACTGTACTTAAACCACTTAACTAGTACAAGTAACTCGCAAGTGTTCATTTTTTAAATTTCGAACGTTAATTGGCACGGAAATTATCAGTAGTACAGTCGCGGGTTCTTCAAAATCTGATAATAATCAAACGATGAGTGCTTGTGAAGAATATCATTTCAGGTTACCGCTATAATTAAGGTAGAAGTTGGACAATATTACCGTTAATCGCCCCATGTTATTTCCAACCATAGTGCTTTAATGTAGGTGTAAATTTTCATATCTTGTTAATTAGTTTTAACAGATGTTTGTTTTCATTATTTATTGTATTTATAGGTACTTGATTGGAAATAATTATTATTTTAACACTACATGTAATATAGCGAAATTTTGTAGGGCGACGAAGTTATAATTTATTTCTCTTTTATCCTGTTTTTGTAGAAAGCTAGGTAAAATGTGTACAGTTTTATTGTAATTATTAGTCACCTACTTTTAGAATCTATTGGTTTCTTCTAATTTTCAATCAACACGTAAGACAATACACTTTCATCATCGTCATCATCAACATTGGTCACTCAGTGTATGTAACATTTCGGGCGTTTTAACCGCCTGACCCTTGTATTTCAAGATTAGTAAAATTATCCCAATAAAGTTTGTGTATGAATTTAAACCCCTAAAGTTCACCAACTTTGAAATTTGGAAGAATTTTGCTTATTGCGCCTAGAAGAACACATTTGAAGCATGTCAATAAAAGACTAACAATGTAAGGGTGTGTTGTTTTATTACTAGGTAAGTACAATCATGACCCACGTTTTCTTTATTTCTCATTGTACAGCAGACTTCAAAAGTAATGTTCATCTGTTAAACTTCAAACTCGTTTATTTTCCACATAAAACCAACACAGACATTAAAATTCATATTAATGCTAAGCATATGAAATACATAATGGAACAGATGCATTAGGTTTCCCTTAGCTAGTACATCGTGTGTAAAAAAAAATTAAATTTTAAAAATGAGATAAACATTACTTATGAACCTGACTGTACTTAGATTCTATCGTATTATTGACTGCGATTTCATGAACAACTTACACAAACTTATTAATGGTGACTCAATGGCGAGCTTTAACTCTTGTCCCATTAAGGCGGAAAAAAAACCAAAATGTAACATTTTTACACTATCAATCTCTAAATACGCATCTACTTATAATTCAATAATGCGGATTACATGTTTTGGAATTTGTCGCGTTACCTATGCTGCACAGCTGCACAGTGTAAATGAGGGGAGTACCTACTTTTTAAACAATTTATGAGTTTTCCTCTCTTTTATTTTTTATAGATAGATTGTAATTTTTTTTTGAGTTGTTTAAATTGTTACAGCATTCATTTTACGTAGTCTTTCTCAATTTTAAAGAAATTCCAATAATCCAGATCGCCTTGGTTTTAATTTATCCGAATTTATATCCGAACATGCCTACTTAAGACAGTATTAAGGTTCAAAAAGGGACCAAAAATGTTTTTTTAATAACTTAAAATTGTCTAAACCGATCCTAGAAGATATCTAATAGCATTTGTTTTATTTTTTTAACGTTTAGCTTTAGCACTCTTATTTATTTTCAATAATCAGGATACGTTATTTCTTCACAATCTTTACCTCTTGTAAAATTTTAATATCCTAAATGGTTTTGACGGATCATAAATTAATTTGAGCTCTCAAAGATTGTAAAGAATTAATTATTAAAAAAATGGAAACGCTAAAGCTAAGCGTTAAAAAAATATGACGTATTCAGGTAATTGTTTTTAATGTCCACTTTTCGCTTTTTGTGCTGTTTTTTTGGAAAACATCGTAAAACCGTTGTAAAACATCATTATAACGCCATTTTGCAATGAAATGTTGTGCAAATGATAAATAATTTTATGCAAAATTTATAGAAAAAAAAGATGTGCTAGGGCAAGGAAAATGAGTAAAAGTAAAAGTAGTTTGCACAAAAAAAGATATTGATTTTCGTAATGTATACATGGTGACGAATGCGTTGGTGTAATTAGTTTTTTGAAAATCGAAGAGTGGGTAAAGTAAACAATGACCCGTATTTAATACAAAAGTGGTCACTGTTAGGTACCTTCTACAGTATCAAGTTCACAAAAATTTATATCAAGATGTGTCTTTTGTATGCTTATACACATACTTATGTAGTAAATATCAGTAGAATTTGTTAGGTAAATTAGCTTCTGCAACCAAATATACACTTCTGTATTTAATAATAGTTCTGAATCTTCTAGAATCTAGAATAAATAGAGTAGGTATGTTACTATTATTCTATGCACACACGAAGCACAATTACTTATTAGCATTTTATTAAAAAACAATTTAAAGATTTTTAAGTTGGTAAAACTTACATAATATTAAGTTTAACTAGGTACAACAACTTGTGAAAGAAGTGTCTAAAAACTGTAAATCAAAGCAAATAAATTTGGGAATGTGGCAAATTTATGTTCCAACGTTTTAAGTACTAAGAATTAATTAATTGAGTAGTTATTGTTTTAACTATTGCGAAATTATTTTTTATTAGATTGAGAATGCTGCAACTTAATATACAGGCACGTATCTGAAGCTCTATAAGCATTAAAGTTGTAAGTTGTTCCAAACTCAGCTTGCCCGTATCCAACTATTGTGTTTAAATAATCATTTTGTTATTTATTGTTATTAATTTTTTATTTTTTACAAAATAAATTATTTTGCAATAATGTCTCTTTGTTGGCTATCAGGACAATCAGCTTACCTTTACGATTATTTATGAATCCATAAACAATATCTTTACCTACTATATGCTACTATTAATTTGCATTTCTAGAAATTAAGTTTTTTAGTTCAGGAAAGATAATGGCGTTTCATAGAGTTTTCAGATCCGTCTCATGGTAGCTGCAGAGCCTTTTATTGAAATTGATGAAATCTTAAATTTGTTTTTCGATTCACCCTATACAGGGTGTCCGTTTTTCGAGTGCCAACTTATATTTTTGCATTTTTTGATTAAGTTTTTTTTTCTGAATACAATGATGCAATTCTATTCTTTTACATCTACGTCTAATTTTAAAAAAATTCAATTTTGAGAAGTGTGCTTTGGAAAGACAACGACGCTTTTTTGGTTTTAACGAAAATCGCACGACACTGAAAAGTAGCCAATAGAAAAATAGAATTCGGTGTCATTTCTATGACAATGTAAAAATTTCCTGAAAATTTTTGCATCTTGCATAAAATTAATAAGTGGAAATGATTTCAGCCAATCAAAATCATTTATTTATTAATAATGACATCATAATGACATAATGGACCAATGTCTGTGTCGTTGCGATTTTCTTATCGAATATGCCCTCGTGCATTGATCCGGAAATTTTATTCTCATGCATTTCCAAAACGTAATTAGCCCTCGTGTTCTACTCGGGCTAATTAATACGTTTTGGAAATGCATTCAAAAAAAATTCCGGAAATAATCAATGCACTAGGGATATTATAAGTGAAAATTTTTAACGTTTACCCTTTATTCTGTCACCACAAAATAAGATATTTACAAAAAAGTATTACAGTGAAAGCTCTCTTTACGGACAGCTCTTATAAACGGACATCTCTCATAACCGGACAATTTTTCTGGAACCAAAATTTTTCATATGGTTCCTTTTGTTAAACACGTTCCCATAAGCGGATGCTCTATCGGACGGACGCGGACAGAACAATTTTCCCCGTCAGACTCAAAACGCTCTCACGAGCGGACACGAAGCTCTGCTAACGGACTAAATTGAAAGCTGCGCATTGTAAAATTGATGTAGGGGATTCCCCTATGTATCTCGTTCAGTATTTGCAAGCATATTTAATGGTTAGTACGTTAAATGTAGTGTTATTACAAGCTTAATAATGGCACCCAGCAAAACCTTTTTTACATTAAGGCAAAAAATGGAAGTGATTGATGTTGCAGAGCGGGAGTATTTAAGTGTTCGCAAATTGGGTGAAAGGTAGGTCATCATTTCAGCGTTTTTATTTAAGAAAAGATATGAATTTGTATGTAATTATTTTAGATTCAAAATAAGCAAAACTCAAGCCGCCCAAATTGTAAAACAAAAGGAAAGCATTCGTCAGAAATGGCAATTAGGAGAAAATTTGGACCACAAAGCGGCTAAACTTAACAATGAACAATGAAGCAGCACAAATTGATAAGATTTGTTTCGAATGGTTTGCCCGTGCCCGAAGCCAACATATTCTCATATCAGGACCACTAATAAAAGCTAAGGCCAAAGAAGTAGCTAACGACTTGAAGTATGTTAAGTTTAGCGCATCCGATGGTTGGCTTCAAAAATGGAGGAAGAGACATAATATTAGCTTCAAGTCCATTTCGGGTGAGTCAGCGGACGTTAACCAAGAAGATGTGGTCCAATTTTTACAAAAGCTGCCAGCAGTACTAGGATACAAAAAAGAGGACATCTATAACGCGGATGAAAGTGGCTTGTATTTCAGAGCTTTGCCAGATAAAACTCTGACATTTAAGGCCGAAAAATGCATAGGGGGAAAAATGTCAAAAGAGAGGTTGACCATTTTGCTTTGTGCCAACATGACTGGCCAGAAAGAAAAGCCTTTGATTATCGGAAAAGCTGCTAGACCACGGGCATTGAAAAATGTGTCGCTTACCGATTTGCCCGCAACGTGGACTTCCAACAAAAAAGCTTGGATGACAAGAACTAATATAATGACTGACTGACTTGTTGATCTGGACAAGAAAATGAGATTTTAAAAACGGAAAATTTTGCTTTTTCTGGACAACGCTGGATCACATCCTAGGGAGCTAAACTTGAGAAATGTTAAAATAATATTTTTACCTCCTAACACAATATCTGTGTGTCAGCCCTTGGACCAGGGCGTAATTCAAAATTTTAATTTTTTTTACCGTGGTCTGATTTTAAAACATATTCTTTCAAAAATGGATGGTGCTTCCTCCGCCTCAGATCTTTCAAAATCGGTTAACGTTCTGGAAGCTTTCTATTTTATTAAAATGGCCTGGAACAAGGTAACTCCGAACACTGTTCAAAACTGCTTTGTCAAAGCAGGCTTTAACAAATCTGAAGCTTTAAGTGTAGGGATGGAATATGATGCAGAAGATGATCTGCCCTTGGCAACCCTGGCAGAGTTTTGGAATAACTTAAAGGAAATTGACTAATCTGAGAGCCATGCTAATGACTTCATTAATTTGGATCAAAGGCTGTTAACTGAGGAACCATTTAATGAAAATGAAGAAAATGAGAAGGAAAGCGAAAATGATGTAGCAGAGGAAATGATGGTTATGCAAGAGATTGATCCAGAAGAAGAAGAAGAAGAAGAAGAAGATGCTGGCCCTATAAATTCCTATGCAGACGCTTTGAAAGTTGTTGAAAACCTAAAGAAGTTTTCACAAGGAGATTTTGTTGCCTTCGAACATTTAAAGCATATTGAATCCCATTTTCAAAATTGTTTTCTACAAGATAAATGTAGAAAAATGAAGCAGTTACTAATATCAGATTTTTTTTTTAAATAAGCTTAAGTAGGTACTTATAGCCTTTTTAAAAATAAGATATACGTACATATGTATGTATTTAATACCTACCTATAGGTATATAAGTATGTATACATACTGTATGTAAACATTATAAACATTATATAAACATTATAATTTTTTTCATTTTGTATTTTTGACACATTTTTCAATAAAGAAATATAATCAAACATACCTACCAAGTTTGTTGTTTATTTATGGCTTTATACATTTTTTAAATTTAACCTTTCCAATAAGCGGACATCTCCCATAAGCGGACAAAAACACTGGAACCGTCGGTGTCCGCTTATGAGAACTTTCACTGTATACAGATTGGGGCAAAATTTAACACAATAAAAAGAAACTAAACGGTAACACAAAGTTTATTCAGGTCAGCTGGTAATGTTTTATAAATTTTATCTTCACAAATAGTAGTCCAAAGAGGACAGATCAGGCGACCGCGTTAGCCAGCTACGTCACGCCACCGTTATTAGCGATAACATGATTGGGAAACATGCCTGACAAGCATTTCCCAAATCTTCCAGCATTATGGGGAGGCGCACCTTCTTGCTGGGACCATGGTGCATTCAAGCGACGAAGAGGAATATTGTTGTCCATAAAATTCGTTAAAAACGTAATGAAGAAATTGAAGTGCCGATTGGCATTCATCGAACCATATGACATTATCGAGAAAGTTTGGATTGTCCTGTAGCTGATTTGTCATAAACATATTGTCTATCACTATCTCCAGGGTAAAGAACTTGTGAAATATGAATTGCGTAAAACCGATATTTATGCTTTTTGAGTGTTCTCCAAACGACTTGGTGTGATGGTACCTCTGTGGTATCTATCTCGTCTACAACTTCCCTTGCCGAAAGTGGAGAATTGTCCTGTACCTAATCAAACATTGTATACTGAGTATTCTGGAGTTCGTTATAAGATCCAAATTTTGTCTAGGTTTATGAAACGTACCATAATTAAGATTGACCCACATTTCTCTCCAGAGATGAAAAATATCTCAAACTCGGTTGTTTTTAATCGGGATAATGCTCCAAATACTTACGTCTCTGCAGTGATTACTGATTACTGCATTTCGATGCGAAGTAGATATAGTAAATTCCCACCATACCTATCTTTTTTTTTCTTTATTGGAAAACCGCGTTTTTGCTGAAAAACCAAAAAAAAAAAAACAGAACTATACCTACTTTGGAAATAATCGAACTTTCGAAATTTTTGTTAAAACAAAATTCAGACGTCAACTTAAAACGAAACTACTATCACAGACTACTATGTGTGGTATAGCATTGTATTCAGAAGAAAAAAAACTTAATCTAAAAATGCAAATATCCAAAGTGCCGCCCATAAGAAAAACTAAAGTTGAATGTGGTAGCTCTTGCGTCTAGGGTCTAGGGTGATATGGAAACTACGATGACAGATTTAGATTCCTTGTGGAGAAGTGCCTTTACAATGGCATAGTTAAAAACGTCTAGGTCCAATGGTTCTTGCTTAAAAAAATAAAAACGACAATCAACATTTTCAACTTTTTGGCAAAAATTTAAAAATTAAAAATGACATTTCAAATTTTCATTCAGATTAATATTCAATATAAAAATGTGCAACTTTGCCTTAATTTAACGGATTTCGCATCTCCGAGGATAAGCGAGCTACCCATGCTGGTACTCGAAAAAACGGACACACTGTAAAGTCTGTAGCTTTCACAAAAATATTTAAATATTTTTTTATACTTGTCTCGTAAGATGAGGTTTTATAGATGTTAGTATTAACAAACACCTAAAGAAACTTAAAGGAAAAGACCATTGTAGTTACATTCCATTGACTTAGGCATTCATGAGAATTCTCTCATTTAGGTACGATAACGGTGGTCAGAATGTGGATAAGCTGATTTCCTTCCTACTGATACGATTTCGGTTATACTCGACGCTGATAAAATTAACTTTCAGTCCTAAGGTGGCAAAATGACGAAAGGCTCATATAGTATTCGCGACGATCCGGATAAGAGTCCTAGAAAAGATACATCTTTCAAATCCTTCATTTGTGCGCTTTTAGTATTTTTGGCACTGTGTTTGATAATATTTTTAGCAACCTACAAGTGGTCTAGCGGAAAAACCGAACGAAAACCAATAGAAGAAAATGACAAGGTAATCAGTAATAATACTGTTTCTGTTATGCCCGGTTTCACAAACGATCATTAACGTAATTAACGTAAAAACCGTTGAAATTTCAGTGTAGCGTTACCCGCGGGTTTTTAGAAATATGAAAAGTTGCAATGTTAATGTCTATTAATTACCTCACAAATTGCAACAATGAATTATGGCCAATCAAAGTAGTAAAAAAATTAAAAAAGTTAATCAACCGTCGATGAACTATTAGCTAATGTGCGTTTGTGAAACCGGGCATAAGTATTACAGTACCTACCCATTTCAGGAAAACGATGCAGAAGTCTTAGCAGTAGGTTTCAATAATACGAGGAAGAACGAACAACAAGTTATTATTACCGTTCCTGAAGCCACTCCCACATACCGAGAAACAACCAAATTTTACAAGGTATTAACTCAACCTGTAACAAAGAACGCAATAGAACAATTTGATGAGGTAACAACTCTACGTCCTATTAATGATCGAAATGAAACTAATAAAATCGAAGATGAAGATAGTAAAGAGAATTTTGGACAAACGACTAAAATTTTCATACAATGGACCACAGATTTTTCAGAAGATGAAACTAAAAACCCTGTACTAGACACAACTGAAGTTTTTGATGAAGTAACTGTTCGCGAGAAAAGCGCGACTAACTTTGAGCAGGAGATAATAGGAGCAAGAACGACTGAATTTGTCTCAGAAAATCCCATCAATAGAGAAAGCGAAATCATAACAACTCTGACTTCTGAAAGAGATGAAAGCAGTACGAAAATTGTTGCCACGACAAAAATTGGAAGTATTAGCAAAAACAGGTTGGTGAAAAATAATTAAATGTATGCAAACTTTTCTTTATTTTGTAATTTTCAAATTTTGTTCCAGTAATTTAGTCACAGAAGAGGTTGCCACTACAGTAAATACATTTGAGGAAACTACCACGGTTGAAGGTGTTATACCTGAAACTACTGCTGAGGAAATTTTGGTAACTACCGCTGATAGTAACATTTTGACCACGGAGGGTTTATTGACCGAACACACAAGAAATGATAATGAAAATTTAACAGAGCTCACTGAAAGTGTGATCCCTCACACTTTACTTGAAACTACCACTTCTAGTTACGATTTTGAAACATCGACTACATCGCTTACATCGACTACATCAAGTACATCGACTGCATCTACTATATTGACTGCATCTCCTACATCTAATACATCTACTGTATCAACCACTCAAACACAATTTTTAAATGAGACTGTTACGACACCTCATGATGATGAACCTACAGAAAGTCCTCAAGACAAAGTTACTGACGAAACTACCGAGCGTCTACCGACAGCATCGGCTTTTACCTCTCGAAAAAATCCCTATTCAACAAAATCGGCGATAATTTCGAAAAATCTCGAGCCCCTATGTCGCAGTTCAGCGTGTAATTCGGCGGCTTCCCGCATGTTGAGCCTGATGAACCATTCGACGAGTCCTTGCGAAGATTTCTACGAGTTTGCCTGCGGAGGTGCCCTTCCCGGCTGGCAGGAATCTGCTGACTCAACTGATGCAGATATGTTATCAACACACTTGAGCAGCGTTAATAATTCATCCGACAAGTATTTGAAGGATTACAGGAATTTCTACGACAGCTGCGTGGAGCACGAAAACTCCTTCAAGTACGGGGAAAGGATCAAAGTTGGTGAGTTCACCGATACCGTCACCCCTAATCACTTGCACTAAATAATTACATCATTAAGACCGGCTGCCTTGAATAGTGTTTTTTTTATAATAACAACGGAATTTCTTCAATTTAGGTAATAAGAAATTTATTTTTAAAGTTGGGGAAAATAACAGATTACATATTTAAGTAGTAATTAAAATCTTTTTTCCATAGAACTGACGGAGCAGTTTAAATGTACTGTTCCAAAATTTTATTCTCCTAATGATAATGAAGACGTTTCTTATCAGAAAGCCACGGTTATCTAGCAAGGAAACTAAATTTTTTTCAACTTTTGACCGCATTAACATAAACCAAAACTTACGTACAGGAAATGCGATACCTACACGCTTATTACTTCAAATTAGAGGAAGACCTGAACCTGGAAGAATAACTAATTTGATCCCAATTTTACTATCGTTGAGAATATAGTTTTAAAAAACACTGCAAGAAAATCCGGACGCATGTTTCAAAAAACCTGATTGGTGTTTTTCAGTCAAGGACCTGCTGAGCGACGTGGGCGAGTTCCGTGTGGAGAGCCAGCCGTTGGACTTGGACATAACGGACCTTTTTGCGAAATTAATAGGACGTCAATCGATGCCCCTTTTAGACATTGGACTAGACGTCGACCGGCAGTCCTCCAATTTCATCCTGCAAGTAACTTAAATTCGCAAAATTGTCCACCAGAAATTGGCAACTGTTCAATATTCCAGTTGACTCTGCCGCAGGAAAGCTTCTTGCGCATCGGCGTAGAGAATTGGTCGGCGCTATCCTGGCACAAAAAGCGGTGTCTGAAACAACAACAGGACAGGACACACTCCAGGTTCCTGAATTTGAACGACACTTACCTTTCGTATTTGAACTGCCAAAGAAACTACTCAGGTTATTTGAATTCGATTGAGGATACAGTGAGGGAATTGGGAATTTTTGCCCAACTCAATTCGACGAGGATCAGGAAGGAGATCAAGGATATCAGGTTTACGATAGAATTTGACGTTTTGAATCTAATCGATGTAAGTGGCTGAAAGAAAGTGATGTAGGATCATTTCTATAGTAAGCATAATTTTTCTATTATTTTTAGACTTTTCCGCCACCTGCTGAGGTTCGGACAAAAATTCTGCAGAAATCTTACGACGTCCGACGTGTTTCCGACTTGCAGGCCCAATACCCGATTTTGAAGTGGAAAAAGCTCCTGACAACCTTGACGGGCCATAGCGTTCAGGATAATGCAATCGTTCAAGTCTATTTTGGAAAGGACTTCACTCAAATGTTTAAGTCTCTCGCAAACGTCGATCGAAGGTAAATTGCTTTTCAAGTAACTTTCTTATTGTTATTCACGCAATCCGCAACGCTATCACCGGAAGTGGACCGACCGGAAAAGTAATTACTTACAGATTATTTGTCAACTTACTTCCAGAGTATTGAACAATGCCTTATTGGCGGTTTACGCTAACGATTTATTCATGAACACCGTGGTCTCTAGAGAAAGCTCGGATCGAGAACGGTTTTGTTTAGAGTTATCGCAAAAATTGTTACCGGACGTCACATCTTATCTCGTCAAGTCGTGGCATTTAGACCATCTGGCGGATGCTGGGAAGAAGACGGTGTCGGAATTGTTTGCGGTGCTGAAGGAGAAATTTTCGAAATCTTTAATGGGAGCGGAATGGCTGGATGACACGTCCAGAATTTCAATTATGACTAAATTTAACAGGATTAATTTGGCATTTTTTACCGAACCGGACCGAAATAGATTGATTTCCGATTACGAGGACGTGAACGTTACCGGCAACTACCAAAGAAATTTGGTCAATTTGTTGGTGCATTCCAGGCGAGCTGCTTGGGCCACCGAGGGCACCCAGTTTTCAGCACAAACCATGTAAGTAGTTAGATGCACAAAAGTTAAAAAGAGTGAATTTTTTCAACAAAGAAATCATTATTTTTTATTCTTAGTTGTAAAAAGTTACATTTATTTATTTTAGTTTTTTTAACGTCATTTAATTTTTATTCTTCTTGTACTTACACAAGAGTGGGCGTCTAATTAAACTTGACTGCTTTCTTTGTAGATATTCGTATTTTCTCCGGCCCACCGACACCCAGCCGCTCATCTTCCCCACAAACGGTCTCATCGGTAAGTTCTGTTGCGTGTGGAAGTCTCCCTATAATCCAACTTTCAGCTGTCCCTCTCGGTTTGCTGAAAAGGGCCGCCGACGGTCTTCCCGGATATTTAATTATGGCCCGTGTCGGTTTGCATTTGGCCAGAGAAATCGCTCGGAATTTCGATCCAACTGAAATAAAATTCGCCAAATTGTCCGAATCAGCTCGAGCCTCCTACAGTTATTTAATCTCCACCACGGAAACGCTCGTGGATTATTCGAGTCCCAGATTGTTTGGAACTCAAAACGTCACTTTTAAAGTAAGGCAAAAGTTTAGGGGTAGGAAAAGAAAAATATTTGAAGTAATGATTTCAGCTAAATGGTGCCTTGTCGACCAATGAGAGGATAACTGAAAACGCTGCTTTTCGCTTGATTCTCGATTCATTCACTTCATTCGGAAACGAGGAATTGTTGCCGTGGATCTCGGGGAGTTACTCCCGTGAGAAAGTTTTTTTCATTGGAGTAGCCCAAGGTAACTATTACACCTTATTTTACAGTTTACTGCAGTTATTTTGAGCATTATACTTCACATTTCATATAATACTTACGTCACTTATTTGGGACTAGTTCCAAGTAGCTTCTAGTTCTAGTTTACATTATTAACCCAAAACTAAATCTTAATTACTTCTTATTTTTTAAGTTGTTTTATACATTATCTCATACAAAATAGCAAAAAATATTTAATTAAACTGTTTGGTAAGTGTATCATAAACTTAACTCTTTTCCGATCTCGCTGATATAATTTTTATAAGAGTTAAATTATTTATTACATTTTTTGTTCCAAATCTTTTTTGCTTCATACTTCTTATAGCATGACACGTCTTGGGGTGAAAAAGAGAAATTTATTTTAACATCCCAATCTAAACGAGGCTTATGTAATTTTTAGCGGCTCCTAGAAAAATTTATATTCATGTTGGTTTGAGGTTTTTAGTTATTAAAACAAAAAATGTAAATAACATTTTTTCTACATCTTTTTACATTTACATTTTTCCTTCATTAACTTCAAGTATTGGTTCATAGTGAAATTAACGTTTTTGCTACAATTGCAACGTGAAATGTGTGGACATTTGAGTAGTTTTGGCTTAAGCACTAGGTCAGTCTTTATCGATATGAATTATTTTTTGACGAAATAGTCTTCTCTCTCATGCGTCAGATTATTATATTTTTTCAAATTCTGTGGTTGTTGGGTTTTTCTCTCTTGTTTTCTATTACTATTTACTATTCTCATTATCCCAGAATCAAGAGTTCTTTATACGTTGGATAAATATTCATCTCTCGCTGGACTTGACATTCAAGTCATATTATTTATCCTAACTTGTTCTTTCAGCGCTTTCCTATGAGTGAGCGCGACTTAGAATCTTCAATGTGCGTTAAATAAATCCATTAGGAGTAAAATGCTTCTGCTGCTTCCAGACTTTTAATTCAAGAACTCGAAGAACGGCAGAATTATCAATGAGGTAATCTTGACACTACAACAGCAAATGCATTAAATTGTAGAATCTTTATGCATTTTCTGATACTGTTTTATTTTGGCAAGCAACGTTCTTGACCTACCTTTCATCGCAAGAGGCCAAGTAACCTTCATAAAGTCTGGTCGATTTAGGGTAGGCTTTCTTCTACGCTCAGTATCAGCACCGCGACTAGTTGTGAATTGTTTTTTAATTTTTTTAATTCTCCCCTTTAATCTACAATTTATTTCAAACAAAACAATAAGTAAATGCTTAAGTGTAAACAGTAAAAACAGGGCGAGGCATGTAGAGAATAACCCATTGGTTATCTTTTTTTATTTTCTAATTTCCTAACAGATTTCTTTAATAGAAATAAGAAATTAAATCCTCCTCTTTATACGCACCTAACATTCGAACCTAAATCTATTTTTGGCTGAAGCTTTAACTGAGACACAGCATGGAAATAATTGTATTCATTAAGACAAAGATGATGAGGTCGTCCTATCTGTTTCAGAATATTGCAAAAAGACGTCAGTGCTCGAGTTCATGTTGCAAGTGTTCGAAAGTGCCAATTTGCCGGCCCCACTACGCGTCGAGAACATTATGGGAAATTCGGACGTATTTTCGGAAAAGTTCTCGTGTCCCGAAGGATCCGGCATGAATCTTTTCGCTGAGAAAGTCCAATTTCCCTACTTGACCCAACAGGAAGATTACGACGAGGATACTCAAGATATGTACAAAAATTAGTGTTAGTCTGCGAACCCGCGACGATCTAAAAAAAAAAAACAGACAGTGGAAAAAACTCATGCATTTTAAAGTATTTGAGATGGCGATAAGATGTGCAAGTGGCTGGAAATATTGCTGTGTTCGAAATAAATCACATTTTTATTTTAAAACGTAATTATTTGCGAGGGCGTCGGCGACTGCGCCTTCGGGGATGATGTTGACGCATTAAGCCGACAACTGTTGAGATTAAGTCAGCGGTGAACGGCGGCGGTAAGTGATTAATAGTGGTACAGCCTCTATATAAACCCCCCAGTTAATTAATATCCCATCAGTTGCGGGGTCCGCCACCATCGATATCTGTATATTGCTATGTTTGTAGATGAATTATTCATAAAGGAGCACCACCGCGAATTTAAATCTCAAGATGCGTGCTCGAGATACTCTCACCCCTTCAGCGAGCCCCGAGTGACGCGGTACAAATTACGGGGGTGTTCGGGAACGTCGCTCGCGAACGCAGAAGCCACCGCGGCCAGGCGGCCGATTCGCCCGGCGCCTCCGCCAAACCGCACTCCTCAACCGTCCGGCAGCATTGCAACTCGCCACAATTATCGACTATAATTTATTGCTAACTTCTTCATTGGAAGATAAATAACTTTTAGTTTTTTCTCATTGACTTAAGAAGCGGAAGATTTTTGTTTAGTATTAGGGATTTGATAAGAGTGGGCTTTGGGTGACCGCCGAAGAAAGGGAAAGTGAGGAAATTATTTCGATGCGGTCCGAAGAGAAAAGAGCGGCTTTTATAGATTTATACAATATGCCGCGTCGGCAGTTCGGGCCGGGGTCCGGCCCTTTTAGTAGGCTACGGCCGTCTATAAAGGTCGAACGGCCGATATCAGATGAGTTCAAACAACCGCCGATAAGTAAGTGGGCCTGCCCTGTTGGGTCGTGTGTGCCGAACCCTCTCATTAATATGCATAAATTTACATTGTACTACATCGTGGTATTAATGCAAAAATTTCCTCTGAATGTTAATGTGTTGACAGGCCCCGGTCCCAGATGGCGTTGTATATTTGAACATGGAAATGATGACGGCACCCATCATGTTTGAACTGCTTTTGTGGCTGACCGGAATTTCATTTCAAGATTATGTCCAGTATTTATAGCGTTTGTTCTCAGCTCTGCATGCTGCGATAATGCGAATTTTATGTTTTTAATTGTACGGGAGGCGGGCGACTGCTTTATGAGCTTGCACAACGTATTTGTGCTGCCACCAAACAATGACATTTGCCCTATTTTTATGACACCCCTTTGCTTTTATTGCACGGTTAACAAAAATTTGAAACTAGGTAGGTGCGCGCACAGTTCAAACATCACACTTCACAAAAACTATCCACTAATGCCTCACGTCATCCTTGGAGCAAATACCCCAAACATCATATTGTTCTTGCTTTCTTTATTAAAAGTGTCCCATAACACTAAATTCTTCTCAACTTGATTTCTATTTTGTCTCTGTGACTCCTTAACTTGAATTTGCATTTTTAGCCTCTCTGGAGCCTCCCACCTCAAAATGTTGAGAACTAATATTTTTAAAATTCTTTGTTTGTACATATACTATTTCTAATATTGTTCTAACATTAGATGCACCTTAATTAGAATCTGCGGAAATATAAAATATGTTTAAAAAATTTAACTACCTTAATAAAAAAGTACCAATTTTGCAGATTTTTTAAGAAAACCGAAAATGAGGAGGTACGTTTTAGGGGTCCTCAATTAAATTTCTCCAGAAATATTAAAATGATGTTGACCAATCAGGACAAACATAATCAAATAATATTAACTTTACATTATTTACAGAAATGACGTTAAAAAAAACCTTTATCAACATAAATTTAAAAAAAAATACTTTAATGAAAGAAAAAGATTACGAAATAAATTTAACTTTAAATCTACAAAAATATCAATGACAAAAACTTACAGAGACTTACAGAGACCGTAAATGAGTTAGGTAAGTACATAGATCGGAAACAGTTTAAAAAAAACTGGAAAACAAGAGAATACTACAAGATAAAGACCGAAAAATATTGATATAGGAGGAGAGAGAAAAAAAGTAAAAAATCAGAGAGGTAGACACTGAGGAAAATTAAAAACGCTGAAAAAGAATTGACAGACAAAATAAAGAAAAATATTAAAAGAGTATCATAATAGACATCAAAAACACTTTAGTTAACAAAGTTACTAGGTATAGAGATAAATTTTGTGAAAGCCACAAAAAGTAAAAATTATTTCGTTAGTTTCAAACTGTTTGAAATTTGCGATCCATCAGTTCGACATTTTCCGGAGTTGAGTGGGGCATCTAACCCAGCCGCCAACGCAGCTGCCGCGCGTTTAAGGGAATCAGGGGCAAGAGCAAATGTTCAAATTGAGTTATGCTATAAATTTATCTAATCAAGTTAGTTTTTATTATTATTTAAAAAAGTTATACTTAATGACTGCTGTCACTAGGGAGCACCGTTGCTAAATGCTAATCAAGTAAAAATATCGAGAAAAATATACAATGGGAGGTTTTATCTCAATCTAAAAGTTGCTGTAAGAGTCTTTGAGTCTTTAGTAATATAAATCATAAGGCTGTCGATTTGCACAAAACATTTTCATGCTGAGATTAGTGTAAGAATGCAACAATCTTACGTCAGGTCCGTCAACATTCGTGCATTAGTTTATTTAAAAAGTAATATGTTTGCATTTAAGCCACGCAATTCGCCCAATAGCATTTTTTGACGTTTCGAATATTTTGTCGCATCTTCCTCTATTTGAAGGAAGGTGTGGTTCTACTATTAGTAAGGTTTCCAATACTACACACTTTAACACCATTTTGGTAAAATGTTCTTTATTTTCAAAGGCTTCAAAAATAGAATGAATTAGTTAGAAGACTTTAAAGCAACACCTTCTTATGGCTTCTTAAAATATTCATTTTTTTTTTAATTACTTCATCGACTAATTTATGTAAGGAATGCAAAAAGACGTTGATAGCTTCTTGCAACAGCAATGATCCTGTTAAATTTTTGCTAAATATTAAAAATTTTTTTAGTTCTTCTCTTTCTAAATATATTTTGAATATATTTTGTTAACGCTTTTTAGAGATGATGAATTAGGAGACAAAATGGTCACAATTAAATAAAACGTAGACAATATTTTGTAATTCAATAAGAATGGCAAAACAAATCTTTTAGCCATTTAACAAAAAATTGGTTGCATAAATTATAATTTTTGAACCACGTTTGTACTTTTATATAAAATTTCTAGAATGTTTACGTGTTGAATGACCCAATTTGTAAACCACAAATCTTGCTAATTTAAAGTCAAACTATAGAAGTGAATAAAGATTAAGTGAAAATTAGAACAATATAGAAAAGAGTGACCAAATTGTCATGAATAAAAATCTCAATTTTCCTAAAATTAAAATTGCCCTCCTTTCGCAAATCGATTTTCAATTACGAGGAGTAACAGTTTAAAAGTGGCGATCTGTCGAGGTTCTCACCCCTGATCCGGGGGCGCTCTCCCCTTACTAGACGGTGCTATGAATGACTGAGTTCACCTTCTCAATCAACTCAGGCCGTTCCAATCAGGACAGCCTCTATCGCGTCTTGTGTTTTATGAAGTTATAAACACTGATTGTGGTTTCCGTTTGAGGGCTGTGCGGTTTGTTAAATGAATTGTAGGGGTGATCTCGGATTTATTAAATTGTCACACGTTTATGGACATGGACGAGAGGGATCACACTGAGAAATCAAGACGGAAGCTGTCCGACAATTGACAGTCAGATGATAGATGATGCGTAACAATTTGTTTTACCGGTAAAGATGAGAAGCCTAAAAGGGAATATTTAATAAAAAAATGAGATAAGAGAGGAGGTGTTTGAAAAGGTTGCATGAACCGCCATCGACACCTGTGAAGCGCTAAAAGCTAGATTCTCATTCAAAAGAATTAAGCTAAATAGGTGATAGTGCGATGGAACAAGGATTCCAGCTCCAACCAACTATAATACATAAAAGCTACTAGAATTAGATGTAGATGTAACGAAACCTTTGGCCGCTTCAACTTGTCGACCGTTAATCGACCTTTAATTACAATAAGATTTTAATAAAAAAATACGGGAGTCATCTTTCAGGATTTAAAAAGTTACTATATTAATGTTTGTTAAACACCTACCAATTTCAACAATGAAGTGGTGGCCAATCAACGTAGTAATAAACTTAGGGGAGCGTTAATGGCTCGTTAACGGTTTAGTTTTATGCAACCGGGCGCCTCCACCACATAAATAAGGTAATAGGTTTGAAATTTAAAATAATTTTTTTCGTAAATAATTAAAGACAATTACAAAAAAAGTGGTCTCATGTGTTTGGGACTGATCCCTCCGCCAGTTAAGCTCGGGTTGCCGGAGCCTCCGGCAATTTATTGGAGTCGAGCAAGTTGCTTGTCAAGTGCTCGGTTCGAGCGAGATAATACATTTAAGAAAATAAAAAGTTACTGCAGCGATAATTCCCACTAAATCCGTATCAAAACATAAACCACCCCTCTCTAGTCCCGCAGCGAAATCGCAGCGCTTTAAAATTGCGTTCGCTTAACCACAATGGCTTAATAATTTGCCTATTTAGGAGTCATCCGGTGCAACCCTAGGAATGTACCAGATACAATGTAACAAATCCCTGTTCCGTTCATCTCCCTCGCTCGAACTGCAGCTTCCTTTCCCGTCCCCGTCGTAATCACTGCAACCCAGAAGTTAATATAAAGCTATTACTATTCTATTGCTCGCTTTGAGTTCGACTAAGCTGCCAGCTTTTTAAATACTTTCCGCCCAAGATAGGGCTCATAATTTCGAAGATTCTCAACCGCAACGACAAGACGAAATTAAAAAGATATTTTGAGAAAGAGCCCTCTCGGATTACGCGCATAATTTGAATGAACCACGGGCGGCTTTCATAAATCGAATTGATGAGGTGGCACTGGTGTATTTTTTTAAATCAATTACCGCCGAAACGGTCTCCCAAAGTGCGGTCGAGCCCCAATATATAAAACTATAAATCGTTTAGCTGCAGTCCGGTGGCGGTCCACAAAAACCGTCCTTGTCCGTTTTACTGGCATATTTATGAAGTATGAGAGGGAAAAAGGGTCGGAATCCGGCTCCAGAAACGGGCAATAGGGATTGACCGACAATATACATATCGAACACATGTCAGAGAAATAAATAATGCCAATATAGCGGATGCTGCAACGCCAGCAACTTAGACAGAAGGCACGTACTACGCACACCTACTACGTGGAGCTATCTACAATTTCATGCTGAAAAAGCCACGGGAATAAAGCTATTTTTATTGGGTGGAAAGGCAGGATATTTCGGTGCGACACCGTGACCTCAGGATGGAGAACCCACAGCACCTTTGCTAGCACTACACTTTTTCACGCCCGAATTAGGGACAATGGGAATAAATTTTGCAGATTTACGTTGTCGGGGAAGCCGAGGATAAGGAATAAATCGGAAAATATCGTCACAGCTCCCGAAAAAATAACAGTATTTACAGTGTCAATATTGGAAATGTAGGGTGAAAAAAGATCATTATTTTTATATTAATTTGTGTGTGCGAAAAAATTAAAAACTCTCTAAAAACATCTTTAGAAGTGATTTGTGAGGGGGCTTCAAGTCGAAATTACTGTTCAGGTAGAGCGATTGACACAACACTTTTACCATAAATTTTAATCGCTTCCACTGTGGTTGTTGCGGTGAGGTGCGGTTGTTAGAAATTTTGTAATGATCTTGGTGTCCACATAAAATTTTGCGAATTCTTTGATGTGCCGCGACCTGTTCTCGAACTTTTCACAAGATACACGTCCAGATTTTCGAACATTCGATAAGTCCTAAACTATGGCCGAACTAAAAGGTTGGTTTACAAACATGTGTATTTGATCAGAAAAGACTTTAATTTATTCGTTTCTGTGCTTTTCTACAGTTTTCCTTATGAATTCAGCGCGAGTTTTCAAAAAAGTGGAGACTCAAAAAATAGCAGAGGTGCCAAATTAAACTTATTAAAGGAACAATCACAAAAAATAAATTAATAAAATCAAATTTAGAAATAATAATTTTCTTTCTAAAAGAGGAGAATGTTGAACTTCACTGCCCAACACAATACACGTATACGTAGTCCTGTTGATTGCCACAATACACGTCCGGTAATAATTCGGACGTTTTCAATCGTGACTACCAATTGACAATAATTATTAACTTTAAGGTGGCCGTTCGAAAGGCTCACAACGAGGCAATTTTGTGGTAATTTTGTTCGCACAAATTCTTTCTCTTAAATGTGGAAAAAATAGATGAAAATAATGTAATGATATTACAAACAAGAGAAAAGATCGAAAGCTTCTTCAGATAGTTTGCTTCAATAGTATTCTTATGGTTACGGCATAATCATGACCAAATTTTTGTGTTACATTTTGCGTCATATTTTTCTCAATTTATTTCTTCACCATTCAAAAACTAACCTAAAGTACTAAACAATCATTTTAAACGTATGTTTAAAATATTTTTCATTTCAAAGTTGTCGTTATTGATATTTGTTCAAAATAACGTTATTGAAGCATTTCTTGATTTAACTATGAAAGCAAATTATCTGAAGTTTTCTTTTACCTTTTCTCTTTCTTTTTATATTTTTATATTGTTTTTATCGCATGCAACTTGTATAAACAAAATTTTTTTTAAAATTGCTTCCTAACTAACTAACACTAAACGGTGAGACGTGCCTTGCTTTTGCATAGGATCGTCTTCCTTAAGTCAACTATTTTTTTTATCGGGAAAGAGACCTTCGATCCCAGACAACTCTATTGCAAACCTCAAGTTAATATCGGTCTCCACCTCAGTAGATCCATCAAGACCCGTGGCAGCTATGCTGCCGCCTCATTTAGAAACTGTCAATAAAACTAGATTCACAAGCATGCGGCTGCGATCCAAACTGAAAGTAATAGTTTCTGTATCTTTTAACAGTTTTTATATAAATTACGCCCCAAGTCTTCGAAAGACAAGAACCTGGATAAATGGTAGAGACGTCAGATAAAATTTATGACAAAAAAAATTATAATAAAGTAACCAATGACATTTGGAAGCTAACCATTATTTTATTAAAAGTGAAGAAGATGCTCTACTACGAGGAATGATATGAAAGATTAACATGTGTTCAAAAAACCAAAGACTTGACAAATGGTGGAGATGTCAGTTCAAACTCAGTAAAATTAAAATTATAAAAAATTAATGAATCATATTGCTTAAAGAGGAAAATGTACCTTACGAGGAATCAATCGTTTCGAAATGACACAGTCAAAGAATTTTGATTTTTGTGTTTCATCTTTAAGTATGAAAATTAACTTCATCAATAAACCTAGGTTTACAAATGGGTAATGACATTAATACGTTAGTTTGCATAACTTTCCATTTTTCCTTAAGAATTGTGTCCAAAGTTTTAGAAAAATAAGAAACTTTACAAATGCCAAAACCGGCAGATCACCTTTATAAAAAGAAAAGTCATAAAAGTTAACAAACGAAATTTAGATTATGGTAGTTTTCTCTTAAAAAGAAAATTTTGCTCTGCGAGCTTTGATATAAAACATTTGAATGTAAGATTTAGTAAAGGATGTATCATTTATTTTGAGTTGTTCTAACTTAATAAATTTAACAATTTTATCAATAAAGTTAGATTCGCAAACCTGAACCGTGTATGATCAGAAATAATATAAGTTTATTAATTTCTGTATGTTTCAATGGTTTTTATTTAGGATTGCGTCTTGCTTTTTCAAAAAACTACAAACTCAACAAATGATGCTGGAGATCATACTCAATAATGGAGTTTTTTGATTGAGTGTAACACTGACTGTTTTTAGGTAAACAGATTACAGTAAAAAGAACAATGATTACAACAGGCTGTTTGAGGTGTCAAAGTTTCTATGTTCTTTAACGAGAAATTTTCTTCACCTGAAACTTTTCCACACTTTATCAGAGACTTGGTTTACATAGTTATTAGGAAAATAGCAATACATTTACTCTTTTGTGTTATGATTATGTACACAGTAGAGATGCAACGAATAATGATTTGGCCGAATACCGAATAACGAATATTCGGCAATGCTTTCGGCCGAAGCACCGAATATTCGGCGAAAATCCCTAGCATTTGGCGCGTGCAAGTTGTGACTTGTTTGAGTCTTGACCCATTTGCGAGCAGATCGTGTCACAACGTGATTGCAGAATTGTGTTTTATTTTGTGAAATACGTGTTTTTTGCAACTACGAACTATTAAAAATGACTCCAGTAATTCACATTCAGATTTATTTAGATTGAAATACGTTTTTACGTCCATTATTAAGTATTCGGTATTCGGCCGAATAGTAGATAGTATTCGGCCGAATACCGAATGTTAAAAAAATAGCCGAATAAGCCGAATAACAAATAGTGACCGAATATTCGTTGCATCTTTAGTAAACAGCTTTCCTGAGTTTCCGTAGAGTCGGTCAGGAAAGGGCAGCAACGGTTCACCAAATTTGATAGGCCAAAGTGCCGGTTGTAAAATAACGCGCAGTAAATTTCAAGATCAATTTCAATAATGGCATATGGAAATGTGCAAATAAAATAGTTAAATTTCTTCGACCGTTTTTCAACAATGAAAAATTATTTTGTAGTTTTTCACGACTAATTTAAAAAATGCATCTATAAGTAGAGCCAATTGTTAGATATCCAGCGATGTGCGTTGTGGTTTATGGTATTTTCCAAAAACCGTTCACAAGTGCTTATCTGTTTGAAAATTTCTTTCTTTCATGTAGCCAACAAATAAAACTTTGCTGTATTAATAGCGGCTGTAAATCTGGCCATCATAAAACCGAGCTGCCGGACAACATCACCCCCGTTGCCTCGCAGCCATCCCAAATCGCTATTTTACCCGAACGGTCGAATGCCGCCGTTATGGGTGAAATCGCCTATTTTTCAGCACTAACTGTCTCTATTTCCTTCGATCGTTTTAACAACGTCGTTAGCGCCCGCATGGCAAATAAGCAAAGTGTGAACATGCCCAACGAAGTCTCCTCGTCTCATGCAGGTCTGAGAAAATTCCACCATTAAAGTCGATCCCACTGGCACGGAAGGGTGCAAATATAGTACAGATCGAATAGTCGATCAGACGATACGGCCTATAAAACCGAGGAAACTTGACAAACAAACAAACAAGATAGCGTAAGGCGTATTGCCGTAACTCACTCGTCTGTCAATGGCGCCGATAAGCCGCAAATTGCTCCAATTGTTTAGTCGAAGATCGACCACACAGAACCGGACACGCAGAGGGTTTCAGGGAATGGTCTAGGATAGGCTTTCCACTGAAACCAAATCTTAATTTTTCGAGCTCAATTTATTAAGTTTACTTCTGGTTACAGCAAAATTAGAGAAAAATGGCGGCTACTAAGAGTTATTCGTTACTTTTTGCAAATTTTTTTTAACAAAGATTTTTACCCGGCGTCTTTGCCAATTGTCGATAATCTGAAACTTAATTTTTGATGTGATCAAGGCACTGAAAAAAATGTAACTTTTAAACTAATAGTCGCACTACAATTTTTTTGGTGTCTCTAGATAGAGCTGATTTCAATCTATTCTAGACAAAAATGACGCCTACTAAAAGTTATTCGTTAATTTTTGAAAAAAATTTTAACAAAGATTTTCACCCGGCGCCTTTGCCAATTGTCAACATTGTCAATATTCTGAAATTTTATTTTTGTGGTTATCAAGACAGTTTAGTCCCTATCCACCAAATTCTAAACAAAATAATAAGTATTAAGATATGTAACCAGAAACAATGCAGTAGTAGGTACGTTTAAATATTATAATAGAGCTTTTGGAATTTTGACCTGAGATGATGAGTTAATGTAGATTAAAGCATGTATTTGTCAAATTTCAAAAATTGTTGCAAGTGAGGTCTTGTCGTTTTGGCGGATGCGCCGGAAAGCGTTACAGCCGCCCCCAACAATAATCATTTAGTTGCGGTGGCGTTGACGTTACAGCTTTCAGTATTCTGGCTCGGGGGCGAGTCCATTACGGCGAAGGAAGGCCCATTATCGCAGCTCTAATCACCGCGGCCTGCGGTTACTAATGACAGTATTGTCGGTCTGATCTCCAGGGCTTTCTCCTTCGCCGTCCAGCAGCAGTGGATGAGCGAAAAACGGAAAACATCCACCCACTGCCCGTCCAGACGTAATTAATACGCGTTGCGATATCGGCGCTGCCATAAATCAGATGCAATTTGCGACCACCAGAGCGGAACTCCACAATTACACCGCCGAGATTTATTAGTAATAACTTATAGGAGCGCGTCGCGGCGCTACTGTGATGCCGGCGCGCACACACCCATCAGTTCTGTGCGGTAATTAAAACTGTAGAGAATAGAGATGCGAACGGTCCGGGGCCGCTGATTAACGAGATCCGGCTTGACGCTTGTCTGATTGTGCTGAGTCAGGTGCAAGCGTCGCGCCGCCACCGCAACCGACGCTTCAACGTCGCTCATTCTTCGGCCGCAAACTTGATGGACTAGCGGCTAAACTCGCAGCAAATTGCAACAACGAAGCAGCGACATTGGACTAACCTCAAATTATACACCTTTTATTCAAATTGTAGAAGTAATTCAGTTAACAAAAAAAACTTATTTTAAACAATTTCTGAAATTTTCAGCGTTAGTTTGTTGGTGTATTGGTAAAAGTTTCGATAAGATACTTCAAGATATATGTACTTACATATTGAGTTGAAATGCCCTTTCTGAAAGCCTGTTATTAATTCTTTTTAACAATTATTGTTAAACCGTGATAATAATAATCTAAAAAGTTTGAACCATGTTTAATAACTCAGAAAACATGAAACTATTCCAGTGGGAAATTTAGTTCAGAACTAAACGATTTTAAGATTTCTATCCAAGGAAATTCTAAAAGATGTCTGTCAAATAATCAAAACCGTTATAAATATCTAAAAACAATGGCTCGACTTAATAGTAAAGATGTGAGGACCACTTGTTCTATCTTTCTAAGTTGTTTCCTTAAGCAAATGGTGGAGGAGCACAGTGTAGATCACAGCAAAAGAAATCACAAAAAATTAGCAACTAAAAATACAAAAATTGACATTTTTTTCTCATCATTAACTTTTTTCAGGCAACTAGAAACAGCTATTTCAATGCGACATCTACTCCAGAACTTATAATCTTTTTAAGTATGGAGTCGTTTATACAGACACATTTTGAAGGAGGTCATCAAACACTAAAAATAGTGAAAAAGTGCGATGTAATGCAACTTACTCTTATACTAAGTTGCACTCTTGAGAAGTTATAGGCCTTCAAAGTGGGGTTTCAAATTTCGAAAAAAATTGATATTACAGTAGTTCTTCAACTTTGAAAAACCAAATTTAGTACGCATTCTGAGTATACCGAGAGCATTAATCGATAGTAAGTAGAGGAGATAAAAATTAAAGTATTTTAAAGGTTTAATTAGGGATGATGCATCCTTAAAATGCGACAGAACTTTTTTACCTGTTGACAGATTCTAAAAACTTTTATTTCATTTTATGGAAAATTTACTTCTAAAACTGTTTTTACTTCTTGTTATTTTTCAAAAAACTTTGTTGTTTTCAAGAAAAACTCGAATAACTAAACGCATGTATGCCTAATCAACCCTTTAAAATGATTCAATTAATCTCTACTTACTATCGATTAATGCTCTTGGTACACTCAGAACGTGTACCAAATTTGATTTTTCTAAGTTGCAGAACTACTGAAATATCAACTTTTTTCGAAATTTTAAATCCCACGTAACCCACGTTGATGACCTATAACTTCTCACGGGTACAACTTAGTATAAGGGTAAGTTGCGGCGTTAATCGGCATATTTTCCTCACGTGTTCCTGTTCTCTGTCGGTTCTTATGCGAATTACCCTGTATATATTTTCTACAGGTATGTGTGTAGTTGAAGTACTTTTTTAGGGTAGAAACTAAATTAAAAGTGTGGAGGACTTTGAATTTGCAGCACTCGGAGAGGCTATCGATAGCTGGCATACTGATTGAAATGGACGGAATAATTTCTGAGACTCTGCAAGCTGGTCAGGACAAACACGGAAATAATTCAGTTTGTCAAAGTGTCCCAGCCGCTTCCATATCGGCCTATTGGTGCTGCACCAGCAGCAATCCAATAATATCTGAAGTCGAAGGGGCCCCGGGCATTATATTTAATTTGTCCTGTTTGAGCGGACGCGCCGGATTATAAATATTCGATTCAAATAATAAATCTAAACGGACGGGGTGGACTGCGAGGCCAACCTTCCGCCACTAAATCTTCCGGAACGCAGTTTCTTGATAGAATATCCCAACCGGATTATGTCTTAACCGATACTTTGTTTAATCTAATCCGGTCGGCGGCCAGAACCGCTCCACTTCAAAGCTTACGAATATGAGCGCAATCAGAATCAAATGTGGGTTCGTTCCGGTAAATAGGCAAGACCGGGGGAAGTCGGCGATACCCCCCAATTCCCAATCGATACGGCTTCTCTCAAACGAGCCCTAACCGTTGCGATTCTTGTCACAAACAACCGGACAGTTCGACGTCGACGACGCCGCTGCATCACCGATGATTGCGGGGCATTATGTCCGAGTGCGTGTCTCGGGACTGAGCCACTCCGGGATGCAATCGCCGACGGTCTGATTGGATTCGGTCCACGGGATCAGATTCGCGGAATTTGACGGAACAACGAGGCGGTTAGGCGGCGTGTCAATATCAAGGTGATCCGGGGGTTGTTTCGGGGCGACTGGAGCGAACGTGACGTATCAAAGATCTGACCTCGTGAACAGCGGAACCCACCACCCTCGTTAGATGCTTGTCCGATAAAAAATATATTCTCCGCAGCGCTGTCCCACCCCATCCGAATAAATTCGCAATTCAAATACAACATGACGCTTTTTAACGGCCTTGACGCCTTGTCACAGCAGCGCCGGGCCGAGGACCACACACCCCCTGCTCGCAGAATTTTTTTCAAAAGCCAAAATTTGCTTTCACAACTCTTGGTCTTTCATCTCTTGTTGCTAATTAAATTGATCGACAATTAAGTTTGTATATTAAAGAAGATATGTGTTCATTCTTTACTCTCAATTGACAAGTGAAAAGTTACATAAGGATAGTAAGGAAAATATGCAGAATTAGTTGCAAAGCTTTTGTGCAATCGAAAACTTAGGTAAGAAGGACTTCGATCGATTATACATAAATCCGCGGTCCTAATTCAATCTTCTGGTTTGGCCCCAAAAGTCAATAATAGGTACCATCCTCTTTTTATCTGTAATATAACGTGTCAGTTTAAATTAAAGTTTTTGTGCGGATAATCTTAAAATATACGAAGCTTTACAACTGAGAGAAGTAGAAAAAGTAACAAACTGTTTAATAACTTTTAAAATGAGAGGAAAAGCTTTAGTAATAGAGCACCGCATGTTCTGTTTTATCCTCCGCGGTGTAGAACAAACAGAAGCTCGTCGATACTTTTAGTGGTGCAGTTTAGAGCTTTTTGGGTCTTCGCTCGTCGATCTGCGCTTATGATTGCAAACGTTCCGGTCGGTTGCGCTTGGGCGTTATTTGCGAGTGCCCCGGGTCATTAGGTGGACGCGTGTCCGGGCCCCGGAGGTGTGTAGACCTCGGCGGCGATATCGTCACATAAAGTCAAGTCGCCGTGATTGGATTACATTTAGAGGGTAATCCCGTTGACGAGCGTCGAGGGAGTCCAGATCTCTCCCGACTTTAATGACCCCTCGCGACAAATCGAGCGCTTAACCTCGCTCCCCCGAGACCCCTTCCCGATCCACCGGAAGCTAGACATATTTTAGCACGTATGATCGGCCCGACTTTGGCTCCGGACCTGATTTACGGCCGCCCCCGCTTTATGGCCCAGTTTGTTCCGGTCGTTATTATATTAGAGCTGGATACCGTAGTTTATCTGACACCCTTTACGAACCCTGACAGTTTTGTGCGGGGAACGCCGAGGGGGTTAGAAGGAGGAATATCGGTGAAGTGGAGCTCGAGGATGCGCCGCGGGCCGAGCGTGGTTAAGTGGCGCGCTCCTTCGCGCTTTGTTTGGGCACGGAGCTCTTTGGTATTCCGCGGATGAGCGACCTGGCCGGGCACCGGACGCCCGGAAATAGCATTACCGGAGCGGAGGCATGACGGGAATACTTCCGACAGGTCAGACGACCCCACTAATTAGCGGGCGCCCCCAAAAACAACCGCAGCCCAGGGAAAAGAGGACCATCCAATCCGTATGCACCATTACGCTCGCACAATTTAAACAAGCAAAGTGCAATGTTTTACTTTATGATGTTTGTTGCCACAAGTCTTTAAAGATTTAAAGGAGTATCGGGACATTCTTTGCCTCATTTACACCGCTGCACCAAAATCTACATGGAAGGAGGAAAGACTGCTATTCGTCAAATGATATTTTCGCTATGCAGAAGTAGTACCAAGTGGTCGAAGGAGGTATAATGCTACATAGCCTTTGCATATAGTACTATAAGATATGGTCAACATTGGCCAAAGAACTGAATAGTGATGCAGGAAAACCTAATAACCTTCTTAGATAGTAGTATTATGTAACTACCCAAAAGAGAATAAGTAGTAGGCGTGGGTAGTAAGTACCTACTCAGCAGGAGAGCTTTAGGTAGGTGGTGTAATATTTTCTTGCTTCTCCTATTATTTCAACGTTTCAAAATGTTGTCAAGATTGGTATTCCCGGTGATTAACTCGGTTCCCCCCATCTTGCGAGGATAGATGGGGTGGCAGATAGCTTCACGTCGCCCCCCCGCGCACATGGCAATAATCAGCTCGTGGACCCCGCTTTGTAATTAGATGCGTGCAAAATCCATAAAACTGACCGTGCGGGGTCGTCATCTGCTTTTTTACTGTTCCCGCATAATAATAAAGGGCTCGCCTTAGACGCCGTTACGGGCAAATGTTACTCGGCATTTGCGTTTTCGGACATTTATTATACGACTGGATGTGATGTCCACGTCCTTACGTCCGTCCCCCTTCTGATACCGTCGCTCTTCTCCCCCGCAGATGGGATTTGTTTTATTGAGTCTCCTACGCTCTATTTGTTCCTTATTGTGCCAGATCCAAATCCTATCGCGTATTGATTATTACAAAAGCTCCAAAGCCGTCTTCATACACCGGATTTGGGATAATTTACCGAATCATTCGTCCACTAAACTCGTAATCATTATAAACAGAGTGAGTCTTTCTGAAAACTTTCCGAGTTATGCTGCTATATTGAACACGAAAATGGAGCCAAGCACAAGAAGAATTGGGAGAACATTCACGTAACTGCTGCGAAATTAAGGCTAAATTGGTTCTAAATGCCATTTTAGCTAAACAATAGTAACAAAAACCTAATGCAGCTGAATGGTTTGAGTTCATTTGTCTAATCACTCGCTTATAATGACTATTATTCAGTTCACTTTTGGCTGGTTTTAAAAAATTTGGATTTTGTAACACGTCGGTATTTAAATAGAATCTAGCTCTGACCATTAACAAAACCGTAAATTTTGTTACTCTAACCATTTACCTAAGAAACTTGGAATAATTTGTACAATTTGGAAAAAGTCAACAATTGCTGGTGAAGTTAAATGAAGACTATAATCTAAAATAAGAAATCAACATTAAAAGTAAAAAATGTTAATTTTTTTATTATGTGATACCAATAACCTATGAACCAGAGAAAAATGTGAATTACCGAGCGGAGTGCAAACCTACAGTCCGTCAGCCCACCGCTCCGAATTCGAGGTGCACTAATCACTGTGCCACGGAACTCAAGTACTTTCTCTCTGTTCAACCCTGCTCTCAACTCTCTCAAGTTTTCAATCGTCTATCCAACGACTATAACAGCTTGGCCTTTCCTGACAACCTCAGCCGTCCTCGGCCGTTCTCCCTGACACACCTAGACGCTGGTTATCAGCCGCAATTACTACCACCAATCGATACTTGCCATTATATGACCCAAGCAGACCAAGCACGTGGTGAATCCCACTTCTAAAATTGATAACAACCTTTGAACCAGAGAAAAATGTGAATCACCGAGTGGGGTGCAAACCTACATCCCGTCAGCCCTCTGCTCCGAATTCGGGGTGCACTAACCACTGTGCCACGGGACTCACGTACTTTCACTCTGTTCAACCCTGCTCTCAATTCTCTCGAGTTCCCAATCGTCCACCAAAGGATTATAACATATATTATAAGTTTTTTCATAGTTCTTGATTTGCTTAGTGTAATTAGCTGTAGCAAATCTCCACGTTCTTCAAAGCAAATAGCACACACTATAAAACCTAGTAACAAAGATAAATCAGTATATATTACTAAATCTAGTTTGTCATGATTAAATTGGATTAGATAAATAAAACCTTGAAAGTATTATTTTTAATGCTATACCTTTTCTTCTTCTCTCTATTTTTGAAGGTCACTGCTTTACTACCGTAACTTTATTCCAATTTTGAACTCATCTGCCTAACCATTATAAAGAGACTTTTAAATACTTTTGCTTAAATTCATTTAAATTCCATTTCGCAATTTCTCCAAAAATACATGATATGTATTCAGAAACCATAAGCGTGTAGAAACAAAAAACTTTAAAATGTCATGTACAGTGTCTATCAATAAATAAGCCACGCTGTTTTTTCCTAGTGTAAACCAATTTTATTCAGTAAAGGAGAAGACCATTAACTGGCCCATTTCCAGTTTATTGGCGACCGCGTGGTCAGTGGTAAGTAACCGTTGGGATAGATATAAATTCCAAATGGAATAAATATTTTATTTGCACTTTTTTTCTCTTGGTTAAAAATGAGCCCATTTTTAACCTCGAAAAATAAAAGATTGCGAATAAAACAGTATACAAACCTCGATGGAAATTTCTTTCTGTCTCGAGCATTAGCTCACCTCGGCCCTACGGGCCTCGGTAAGCTATCTTAGCTCTCGACAGAAAGAAAACATTTTCCACCTAGGTGTGTAATCTACTATATTGCTCACACCTAAAATAAAAAGTTTTAATCATTTATAATATAATTATTTAAAAACAGTTAAGTATTTTCTACTAAAGGTGGGTCAAGCGTGCTCTTTTTAACCTAGCAATTTACATTTACGCATTAGGCAGTTATGCATTGCAACTTTAGATTGAATCCTATAGTCCGTTTTGTGTCAGTGTGACGTCACGTTTAGTAGTCTCTACGGTCTACCCTTTGAACTTTAATATTTGCTTTGATATTTGGAACTGCTGTTTGATGATTTGTTTTTATATTTTTTTTACTCATTTTTATTTTTTTATTTTTCTACATAATGGAGGGTAATAAACCTACTCAAAAATTTGAATTTTAAAATTATAAAAATTAGAAAATACATATTTACATAGAGGTAGGTAAATCTGACTTAACATATTCTATAGTAATTGTTACTATTTGTTTTAGTATTATGTACTTATCTTCAAATTTTTTTATTATGTTTTATCACGTTGTGTTGAAATTAAGTTGTATAATTATTACGCTGACACGACTACACCTACAACCCGTTTTACACAAGTTCAAAATCGTCAATTTTTCTTCACAAGGCGTGTCTTATTTTTTAATAAGTACTGTACTTACTGATAATTTCTTAAATGCTTATGTATTTGCTTCGTTCTTTAATTTTTTTAAGTCACTGCTCCTTTCTATTTGCATAATTTTGAGTTCACCTTACACCAATTCTACCACTCTAAAGAACTTCTAATTATTTGCCTAGACCTCATCGTTTGATTAAATTTGATCACAATTTTGCCATTACATATTAAATTTTTATTTCATTATGTGCTTCAAATTCCGGCTTCTTTCTTTTTCACTTTACATACCTACTTTCAATTTTTTAAATTTTGGAATTACATAATTTTTGGTTAACGAGCTGTCAAACGTTCATCATGTTACGATTTCTGTCTGAACAGAAAAATTGTGTCTCTATACCTTCCGTGATGCGGGGGTGGTTTTGACGTGTGCGAAATCCATATCGACGAGGGCGATTTGGCCTCTAACGACGTTTTGCGGGGTGTTTCATTCTTTTCTCGGCTAATTGAGCCGGTGGCGTGGGGCTGCGAAGTAATGAAGTTACCTTCGGTGACGCTCTAATGGCCGGTCGAGATAAAGCCGTCGGTCGGCGCCGCGACGCTGCCGTAGCGGTGAAATAATGGTGGCGGACCGCAGGGTGCATTTATCACAGGACGGTAAATAACGTGGCGCTTTGTCGCGCTGATTATGTGTCGTTAAGTGTGCGATCATCGGTCTTTATGGCGCGTAAATGCCTCGCAATTCACTGCGCACTGCTCTCTGACCGATTAACACTAATTCGATTAATAGCCACGGGGGTAGACAAGCATTTATATCAACACCTGACATCGCAGGACGACCATTAAATCCCGCAGGACTCCCAACAACTCTTCGCCAGGCCATTCCATTCTCCCGTCTTCAGCATTAGCAAAGACAACTTCCTAGATTTTTTCATTCTTTTTCAAGTTTAGGTCATATTCTTGCGTTTTCGGTTCTTTAACAATTTCATATTCTTCACTTTTTTTTCAATAACGTTACCTGGTTTTTTATGTCCATAAACTCCAATGTGGTTACCCGTATTCGCTCCCTAAAGTGCGATAATGTTTAGGATTAAAAATTTTCAGAGGAGAGATTTGCGTAATGGAAGAATGACAATTCAAGTCGCCATGCTGGAATTTTTAAGTCCCGTCTTTAGGGGAAGTGACGCCATTAAACCACCCTTGAGTCCCGGAACGAAATTAAAATTACGCGTCTCAATTAGGGAATGGGCGTTCTTTGCTGCCATCCTGCTGGCGTTGGCGAGGATCATATTCTTAATTTAGCAAGTGACGGGTAGGCGGGAGAATCGCAGTTTTGCCGCCTGACGTGATTTCAGCTGTGGAAATAAGCGCTACCCCTAAAGAGACACCCCCGGAACCGTATGATAGACTGCCGCTAGGGGACAAAGAACTATATCACGTAAAGCGATTGCTAATACTTTATAAGTGAAGCCGACCATCTCTTATAAATGGATTTTATCAATTTTAAACTGCGCCGCTTGATTTACGCTTATGGGGATAGTTTTGGGGGCTTAATGAAATCGCGTTTTTTCACCCTTCCTTTTCAGTTTTACGTTTAGAACGGTTCGGGAGAAAAAATTAGTGATTAGCCGTTGGATTTTTATGTTTTTCGGGTCGGTTTTTAAAGTTGCCACTTATCGCAGATCTAACAGGCAATTTATGTGAATGTCCCCTTGTCTCCTGCAGCAGTGTCTCTTTTTATTAGAATACGGAAACAGTAAAGGAGCTCTGCAGGGGCGGTTCGGGCATCTAATTACGATAGTTGGCGGCCCATCGGCTGATTATGGACCCGATCGCACTGACTAGCGCCGTATTCCCATATTGTGTATTCCGCCTCCGAGGGTCTAAATGGCCAGAGTCGATCTTCTTTATCGTCCTGTGCTAGGAGGTAGCCCCGCACTATTTATTGACTGCTACTGGACATCGCCCATAAAATATATCGAATCCGGTCCGTCCGGACCAGGGCGGAGGACATTACGTCCGCCGTCGTAAAAAGTTAGCGTCGCACCGAGCCATGCGTCATTATGGCACACACCAGATACAAACAGCTTCTTATCTGGCGAGGAGACACAATAGCAGTTCCCGGAATGTCGACGGCATTATGCCGTTGCGGCCCCTGAACCGTCAACTAGCCCAACTAGTCCCAGATTCCCAGATCTACATATCTCTAAAGACCGTCCAGGTTGCACGTAATATAGCAATAATCAGGCGATTTTTTGAACAAAACATTAGATCCAAAGTTAAGGCGGTTATTCATAAAGTTGGTTACGATGCAATTTTGGAAATAATTTTGTTCATTCAAATTGGATGTGGTGAAGAAAATATTAAAGTAGGTACATCAAGAAAAAGAAAAGATGAAAAAAATGGTTCAGATAATTTGATCATAATTATTTTTACTGGTTCAATAATTTTATTTTGTACAAATCTCATTAGCGACAGCATTAAAATCAAAAATATTTTAGACGTACCAATGTAAGACAAAACTTTGGTTATTTTTAAGAATTTTTAATACAGTAACCATAAAGGTAATATTGATGCAAACAATCTGAACCACATCTTTTCTTTTTCTTTCCATATTTTTACATTTTCTTCATCCAAAAAAATCAAATGATAACTACCATAAGCTTCTTTTCCTCTTTTGCAGTCTTCTTAAACTTAACGCAACATTTGCAAAATAACAAAGCTCGAAAAAGTTAGATAATGTAGTTCTCTTATCCTCTTCAGTAACTCTATTTTAAGTTTTCTCCAATTAAATAATTTACTTCTTTCAATTTATTTTAGATTTGTTTTGTCATTACTGAATATGCACTCCCACATTTTATTTTTTCCTACTACGTCTTTCTAGTATTTGGTGAGGTTGACACGATAACTGACATTTTGTTTCTCACCTGCATCATCGTAAAACAATTAATTAATTAAGAATTAACAGTATGAAAAACAAGTTTGTAAAAAATGCTATGGTGTATAATTCGGGCCAATTCGCGGATCAGGCTGGATGCGGGTGGTCAAGAAGAACTACCTCGGTGGTGGGTACCTTATCGACTGCGTAAATAAATAACACAGTTTCTCCATCTCAGGCATCGTAACTCAGAAGTTGAGAGTGTGATGTAATTATTAAACACCCGAATGCCGGTTGTGTATCTTACGGTCATGCAGCTCTGACTCACTGTTTGTTTAAACAACCCAGAAAGTTAGCGAACTGCTTCGCCCCGAATCGTCCGCATTTCAACAAACACCCGCGTAAATCATCCCCGGAAACTAATGAAGATTTACTGTGGAAATATTGTAAGTTCCTACTGGCTCCAAAAAGTAACATAATATGTTGGTATCGTGTTTGTTTGAAGTAGTTTCCAATAACATGATAAATCCAATAGTCTCTCTCCCTCGTCCGTAACGAACCCAATTCTCGCCCTCGTCCTCTCGTTGACACATATTCGGTCCGTGACGTCACTAATTGTAATCGTGTCGGTCGACATCGACTCCGGATCCCCGGAGCGTCCCCGGAACGCGCAAAAACTACGAACTACCAAAAGAGACGGTCTGCTATATAAAAAAAATTGATTTAACTTCGGGATTAACGCGGGGGAGCAGTGCGGGTCTTCAACTCGCCACTTGGGGCTTCCTCCCTTTCACTGTTTGATACAGTTGACCCTCTTTACATGTGTGATCAATATTTCAATTAAGTAAAATCAATGGCACACTTGCCAAGAGAATTTTTGTAGCTACCGGAATGATGCGTCGTGGTCAGTGACCCGCAAAGTGCAATATAATTGCCTACTTACCCAAACACAGGTTAGCACTTTTTCAAGTGATGACACCAATAGAAAAGTAATAATTTATATCGAGAACTTGCTCGATTTCTGCGTGTGGTTTGTAGCTTGTGATTCATTTGCTGCCGAGAGGTGGATAACCTTCAGGTTGTTGCCAAATTGTTGTTGTTTATAGTTTACGAAGTCGATTGAGAAAACATCGTTGGTGTTAAAGTAATTATTTCAGGGCACAGGTAAAGAGAACTAAGCAATGGCTTACATAAGTAATGAAACTATAAATCGTTGAACTCCAAGCTGTTGATGGTTGCAATTTAAAAATTAGTCATTCGTTGGAAACTGGACAGCAGGACTGCAAACAAACATCAGAACTATAGATAAACTTCTCATTAAAAAATATGTGACGTAAGAATGTTTTTCGATAGATTTCTTTAATTTTAGGAAATTTGATAAAATTTGTTTCATATTTTGTTGGAGAAAATATGAATGAGGAGAGAGTGGTACAGACACTAAGTGGCTGGCTGAAAAAACAGTTAGTTCCCGAGGCTAGGTTTGAATGCTGTATCCATCATCATCCCTTAACTTTTTTAAGACTTCCTAAAATTGTAATTTTTTCACTAAGTTAGCGATAGTGTTTAAAACCAATTGACTAATTATTTTACTATATTTTTATAGTAGACGTTTGTACATCTCTCTAAATGTTATCATCAGTCGTCACGTTTAAGGTCAAGAGACGCCCCCAATAGGGTACTTGCCTAAAAAAAATATTGCACTTTTTATTCTCTAGATGCATGCAAATAACTAAAAAAGGCTTAAATATTTTTCTTCCCATTTTTTTATTTCATATTTTTGTAAATATTTGCAATTTTTGTATTTGATGACGTATTGGATCCCCATATCCAAGACTCACACATATATTGAATAGACTCTTTATTTTTGGCTACTATGCTGCGCTGCTAGCAGAGGGCGCCACATCTGTACAGCGGGTTTGCATTTGATTTATAAGGAATCTGAGTAATGCGCCATCATACGATTTCTTTGAAAACTACGCCGAGCTGGGATCGACTACGTCACAAATTTCCCACTCCAAAAATTAAAAAATTAATTCTGGGCGTAATATTGACTCTAGAACCAAATAAAAAAATACGGGTCTAATGAAATCGCCTACATTTTCTAAATATTATATTTCCCAAACATGAAGTTAAATGTATTAGCCAGGAGCTCGTAAGACTGATCCCTTCCCCTAGATTCTTAGATAAACCAGGAATCGCAATTGAAACCAATAGTTTTTAGCCCGTTGGTAGTAAAATTGGTAATTGTTTACAATGCCCACTTTTCGCTTTCTGCGGTGTTTTCTTTGGAAACTATCGTATAATGCCATTTTAAGCAATAAAATGTTGTGCAAACGATAAATAATTGTATACAAAATTTATAGATGTAGATGTGCTAGGGCAAGGAAAATAAGAGTAAAAATAGAATTGGTTTGCACAAAAAAAGATATTGGTTTTCGTAATGTATACATGGTGAGGAATGTTTTGGTGTAATTAGTTTTTTGAAAATTGAAGAGTGGGTAAAGTAAAGAATGACCGTAAAATTATCTGTTTTGAGGGTAGCACCTGTCCGAGCCAACTTCTTGAACCCTAGACGTCTTGCTCACTTTGGAGTCTTTTGGAAGCGCAACCTTTCGGGTGTGTAAATGCGGCGGAATAAAGGGCGAGAAGTCGACGTGCCTCGTCGCAATTTACGCCGTAGATTACAATAATATTGCTGATGTAATTTCCTTCGACACAGTGGGTGTCGTATTGCGTGCAGGCCATCAGAGCCGTCCGGCCAACCTCAGGAACTGCTGAATGGGCACCTGGCCGATGTCACCTTGTTCACGCCGCTTTCCCAGTACTAAAGCCTTTATCTGGCTCGTTACATTACGATACACAGTGAGGCGTTTGTCAACAATCCGCTACATTGTTGCAGAAAACAAAAACAGAATTCTATCGCCGTCACCCTACACCAGCAACTCTCCGATAAGACCTCCGTCACACAAGTGGGACCCGTCAGTGTAAAATTGATAATTTCCAGAGGAACTTTTTGACGAAATAATGACTATGACGTGGTTGTGAAGAGGAGAAAGCGGGGAGGGTCAGATTTGACTGCTGACCAATAAAGGAAGGGCGTCGCGTCATTGGCGGAGAGCGTCGCGACGGCGCACCTAGTTTCGACGCCCAACACAATTAAACTTACCTGAGATCGAAACGGATCGCAGGCAGGAAAGCATAAATATTCGCCAGTAAAGCTTACGGGTTGTATTTCAGTTTCTTGGACGGTTTTACTGTTTTCCGATGTCGCGAAAATTACAATTGCCAATGTTTCCAATAAATTTGTTCAAGGGACGACGCATTGACCAGGCTTTATGGCAATAATCATGACAATGGCCGAAAGCTTTTAGCGGCATGGCTTTAAATTCTATAGAATTCTTAAAATAAATACAGCAGGCTGCCTCAAAATGATTACGTTGTTGATACGTTTAGATTATTTTCTTAAAATGCCAAATAGATAGTAATTTTACAATTTGATTCATTAACACGCTTCCTGGCAAAGCTGTTCTTCTTAATAGCATAATACACATTATTTAATACGTTTTGAACATGGGACCCAATGTTTACAAACCTGTGTATTTTTAACAAGAAAATTTAATAATATAACAAAATGTTTAGTTAGGCCTGATTGTATAAACATGGATTGGAATATTCCAGGATAAAATACCATAGAAACAATTGTCAACATGGTATTTTACCCCATTTTCGAGTTTAACACAAGATTAAATTTTTATACATCTCGAACTTAGAATGTTAATGAAGTTCAAAATTATACAAGGTGTTTCATAATTAAATGTCAATATTGAAGGGAATTAATCAATGTATAAAAAGTTTCTATAAACATAGACCCGTTTTTGAGTTATTTTTGATAAAAAAAAATTACTTTTTTTGTATTTGTTAAACTCCGAAACACTCTGTAAAGGGTATCTCGCAGGCACTGGGCTATGGCAAATACAATCATAGATAGAAATTTTGTCAATATTATCTTTTTAAACAGTTTTAAAAACCAATTTTTACTATTGAACGAACTTATTAAAGATCATAATGTAGAACCTAAAAAATTAACAAATAAAATTATAAAATTTGATTTTTTTTATAGGAATTTTGATTTGCTTTTTTCAAGCAGCTAAAAATAATTTCTTGATAACATCACCTTCTCCTAGTTCAGAACCTATGATTTTCTAAGTATGTAGCTTCTTATCTACACAAATCTGTAGAGAGTCCATATCAATAAGTCACAAATGTTCATTAAATTACATAAATATCTTGATAAGCAATAGTTCATAGTTCTAATTTTTTAAGAGACGTAAACTTTGCTTTATTTATCAATGTAATCCTAATATGTAGTTTTCTTAAGGTCACTGTTCATCAGCTGATCGGCTCGCGCTTGGCGACCCTTGACGGCCCTCCGCCACTCACATTGTTTTATTCTTTAAAACAATAGACATATTCTATTGCTTATTTTTTACTTTATTCACTAAAATCGAATGAAAACTTTTGGAGTCGGTCTGAAGCTGACTGATAAAGTGAAATATAATAATACGAAGAAGGAATAAATAGAAATATGGGGTAGGATTCATTAATTGGCACCTATTAGCTTAAAATCGTCATGTAAAAGAAAATTTAGAGTAGTAGTTATGGAAGTTATATCAAATGCAAAATTTGACAATTCTTTAATATTAATATATTGTAGAAGTTTGAAGATTTAATATAGAAAATCTTAATTTTTTTCTTCAAGTAACGTTTGTATCTGTTTTTAACTCATTGACTCATGTACAAATAGTTTTTAAGAAGATGTGACCACTCATTTTAAAATTGCTTTAATTGCACAGTATTATTTGAGAAGCAATAATTTGTAAACTTTTGAATCATTAAAAAAATTGATATTCATAATTTAAAATATTAGAAGGTTCTTTGATCAAAGTTTCTATTTTTTTTTAATTCAAACTGAATGTGTAATTTTTTGGACAAATAAAAAAAATTGCTTTCCCGGCGCATCCACCATTTGTGAAAGTAAGTACGCAAGTACTTTCCCTCTAATTTGAGAGGCAAAGATTTTACCACTTTATATGCAAAACAACCAAAATAAACTTTGTTACAATTACTTTTTTTGATCAACCTTCTCTTAAATTTAAGCAAGTACCTATGCAAAATTTCCATAAAGTAGTACATATACCTACTAGTACTAGAATACTTTCTTCAAAATTTATTGTTTAAATTAAAGTTCAATAAAAACTAGAAGAAATACAAAAATTTGCAGAATGAAGAGAACCGATAGGCAAAACTTGTAATATATTTTTTTTAACTCTAGTATAGCAAAATGATAAAAAATGGTTCTTTTTGCAAACTTATTATTGTTTTATAGCTGCTTTTATTGCCAATTCCTTTCAAGCAGATAAGAAATAGAAAATACCTACTCGCAAGAGACTAAGTTTCTGAAAACCACATCATGATAAAGCAGATGCTTCTTTATGAACAAGCACAGCATTCAGAAGCAGTACGTAAAAAACTTTTTTGAGATACTTTGCAATCAAATGGGGTCTAAGTATCTTCGTCTTGGTTATGCAATTTTCTTGCAAATTGCTTTTTTTTTAAAATCACCGTCCACCAACAGTTTGCACAGTGGCAGCATCAGCAACCCTCTCAGGGTTAAAATTATCTCCAAAGATTCCCGACCCGCTTTAAACAGGCTGAGCCACACAATATAATTATTTGATCATTAGAATTCATAATATTAGATACATTATAAAAATAGATAACATAAAACGGATAAAAAATCGTTGATAAAGTTTAATTCTAACAATACGTAGGTATTTCAATATCAATCTGAAGAAGTTATGTTCTGAATTTTTATGTATTTATTAATCTAATTTTTAACCTTTCTTTTTTTCTTGAATCATAAAGAGAAACTTTGATTTAAGAAATGTGTGTTACAAACTTTTCAAGACCTGGATTTGGTTAGTTACTACTTTTAATAGTACATTAGTCCTTGTCTTATGAATAAAATACTTGATGGTTGTCAGGAAGAAAATGCAATTCAACTTTATAGTGTGACAACACTTCCCCAGTTCATTAATTTTTGCTAATTTACTTACCACTTTCGGAATGTTTCCAATACTTTGTTTTTTTTTTTGTGGAGATAATTTTATTTCTTACTTCTCCACCACAACACATAGTAGTCGTAAAATTACCGCAATCCGCGTTATAAATCATCTAAGGACACCAAGCCGCCGAGCAGTTCACATTATCGCCAGATTTACGAGGACATAACTGAAAGGAAAAAATGCATGTTTAAAATCATTACCCATATTTAGCAATTCTTATCAAATATAGAATATAGAAAAAAACGTTGTAGTAGTTTTACATTTATTAGTTTTACAAAATAATTTTAACTTTGTTTTCATCTTGCTCTCAACAAAATTGTTGAAATTCCTCTGCAACTCCAGCAATCTGAGATAAAATGTCTGACAAATAGTGTAGAATAGCAATTAAATTTGGTACTCATATCTATTTCAAACAAATTTTGATTAACACTAAATTCCTTCTAACGGGGTGCAAAATAATTACTTACATTTTAACAATATTTTTTTAATACATAATATAGCTTTACAAGTAAAAAGTGTGCATCTAAAACTCTAGATTATTAATAATTAATGAAGTAATCAAAATGTGCTAAAATTACTTTCCAAGTTATAATTGGTTTTAAAACCTCGATTCCCTAGGGAATAAAGTGCCACTTTATTCCCGGGTGGGAAGAAAATAATAAATTGAGACTTTTTTGTGACATGCTTAGATAATCTTTTTGTAGAACATCGTTGTATTTCTTTTGTAGTACTTCCTGCTAAAGATATTTTAAAGTTACCTACACTAAAAACTGTAATCGCCGCAAAAGCATAATTAACAAAACAATGGTACTAAATTTTTGTCTATATCATTAACAATTTGTAATTTTGCAGATTCTTATTCAAAATTTTCAATCTGCAGTTACTGAGTTGCATGAATTACCTTTTCGGTGATGATCTTCATTGTGCATGTTGTAAACAGACTTGCAATTATGTAACTAGCTCCAAAGATAATTAGCTTCTAATGACCTCAAGTTATTGACAAAACATTAGTGATCCTCGATTAATATTCAACAATTTAAAGCAACAATGTAAATGTTTATGTTATAATAATCTAAATTTTTGCCGCAACAATTTATTGTTTAGCATATCGAAGAAGGAAACGAGTTCCAGTGGGAGCCCAGACGAAACATCAACTTTGTATTTAGGTGCTGGCGTCCCAAATAGAGACGAAAACTGTCGGGGATGATAAGACTGTTTATATTTTTTAAAGAACGCTTATAATTTCCACTTAAAACAAACACGGAGGTAATCTAAACCATAATTTATTGATACTAATGTTATTTACATAAAACGTAACGTATTTTAGATATTATCAAACACAACCGTCAGGTTCGAATTTGGTATTTTACCTGATTCATATAAAAATAGACATTGTAAAACTATAAAAAAAATTAAGAAAGATATGCAGATTGGACCACGCCAAGTGGTCGTTTAACAAAATTCTTATGACGAATCAAAAAAGCAACACTTCTAAGCCTAATTAATAGAACCAGAAAGAAGCTGATGTCCTCCTCACTTTGTACAATTACCACATTTGAGTTTTTTTGACGGTTTGGGCCGAACGCAACTAGATCCTCCGGCCCGGTAAATGATGTCACAGGTAAAACTCCGGGGAGCTTTGTCCGTCGGAATTGAGGTGCTGTATATGCGTAGCTTGCCTCCCCAATTGCAGTCTTTGCCTCAACAAATCTCTCTCCTGACTCACCCTTGCCAGCTCGATTTTCATCCTGTGTATCTCGTTCTGGAGGGTGCGATTGGTTTGTTCGAGGTCGTGCCGTTGTTGTAGTCGTTTCGATCGGCAATTTTGAGCGTAACCGCGATTTTTGAGGGTCCTCCGTTTTTGTTTGAGTCTCACAACTTCTTCGCGCGGACAACCGTGCAGTCTTTTATTTAACTCACGCACTGAAAGCGTCATCAGCATTTCGTCGTTCAACCCCAGGTCGTCGCTGCAGGTCGAGTAACCGCTGGTGGTGTGGTTTAGGCGAGGGGAGAGAGCACTGGAGCCACTGCAAACTGATTGAGGTCTTTGGTGGAGGATATGGTGATTGTTGTTGTCCATGATCATGCCTGATGGGATGTATTCGCGCCTTTCCCAATCGGGTTCGCCGCCCATGCAGTGGAGAGGGCGAAGGTCTAGGGGTTGAGGTTCGCGACTTTGAGGAAACCACATCAGTTCGTTCATGGGTTCAGGTCTGCAGTTGGCGGGTGACTGACTCGGAGGAGTTTCTGGAGGAGTTCCTGGATCGTTCATTAGCGGATGCACCATGACTGCTTGGGGTGGATAGATGGCTTCAGGTGGTGGTGATAGGGGTGGTATTCTTCGATCTTCGGACCATTGACGGTACATTCGACCACCTCCTGGAGTTTCGTCACGTTGCATCCACACGTCCGAAGATTCCGTCATGGCTCTTTTTTCTTCGCTTTTGACGGTAACTCCTTCTAGATGATCGAGAACGAAGTCTTGGACGTATTCTTCTGCTAGATGCTGGTCGTCTTGCTCCATTCTTTCATGTGTACAACTGGTTCGAAAACGCACAGACACTCGAATTCGCGTGGCATCCGACTGACGGCGGCGTAATGCGACTGAAGAGTGAAGCCGGCGGCGGTGTGCAATGCAGGAGTTTGGGGGCGGCGTCACTGAAGCGCCGCCTTCGCCAAAGACGATAGGTGCCGGTGATTTCTGCATGAAAATTTGTTTATACCTCTGTAGCCAGTCATCAAGCGGAATATTCTCACCATATTGTTGTTAGAGCTTTATGACACCCATATTGGAACGGCGAAGTGTGATGTACCTGTGCGAATATGAGCTTTCTGGTCTTTTATTAAAAACGGCGCCGTACACGGGTCTCACGGGTTGGGACACGGTGATGTAGACTCTACAAACTATCGACTTTATCGTCGCTGATTTATTGCCCTCAAAGTTACGATAGGATCGAGCTTTTTCAAAGTTTCACTTTAAATCATTGCGTCGGCCCTCAGATTCCGGCACTTCCGGACTTTTTTCACACCTTCAAGGTTTTACTCCGCGCCAGCTTTTCAACTAAAAATCAAATAATAATAATAATAATAATTGCAATTTAATGAGATTCTCAGCAATTTATTACATTGTGACAACTTTTACTGACAATTCGAAAATCTTCAGTTGCAAATGACCCTAAATATTAATTAACTGTTTCTAAATAATAAAATTTGAATTAAACTAATAACTGCAGCCTCTTTAACAATTTTATGTTAATTTTCTATTCTAGATAGGCTGATAAATTATTGTTATTTCGGACAGTAAAAGTTTGTAAAACGAGAACGTGGTACTTACTGTAAAAAATCACGTTATCATTTAACGTAGATAAATTCTTAGAAAAATTAGCAATATAATTGTCGTCATCCATCCATATGTAAATAACATTGTTTTTTTATTAAAGTGTTGGAATAGCAACCATTTAAAAGATATCGCCTGTAAAATTAGTAGCAGAAATGCCAAACTTCCAAGTATAACACTTCCATTATCTTCTATGAATTTGAGTTTGTTCTTGAACCGTTGTATTTTCTCCAACTATTCGCTTTTAATTTTTTATATTTTTACATTATTTTGGTGTTTTATAAAATCTACTCGTGACTAGAGAAGATGCATCAAAAAGTAACTATGAAAATCGTGAAGCTGTAGTCGCTATTTTCTGTCAAATTTGATCGCAATTTGCAATACTTTAAGAGCTCTCATTTATTTAGATTATTACCATACTTCACATCCCATTCGTATATTATAAAATTGCTCAATGAATAACTTGCGTACAATGGCGGAGGCGCCAGGTGGAAGTAAAATATTTTTCTTCAAATTTTTTTTAGATGGTCGTCTTCATTATTTCAATACAGTCTTAAAACTTGATAATAAATTTTCTTAAAGTACAAAATACATTACATAATCTTTAAATTGCATCACCAATTTGCAGACTATCTTTAAAAAATAAAAATTTTCAAAGACCTGTGCCAAAAAAAAAAATAAAGTTGAGACTTTTCCAAACTCCAAGAAAGATTTTTACTTATAATATTCCTAGTGCATTGATTATTTCCGGAAATTTTTTCGAATGCATTTCCAAAACGTATTAATTAGCCCGAGTGGAACACGAGGGCTAATTACGTTTTGGAAATGCATGAGAATAAAATTTCCGGATATTAATCAATGCACGAGGGCATATTCGGTAAGAAAATCGCAACGACACGGAAATTGGTCCATTATGTCATTATGATGTCATTATTAATAAATAAATAATTTTGATTGGCTGAAATAATTTCCACTTATTAATTTCATGCTAGGTGCAAAAATTTCCAGAAAATTTTTACATTGTCATAGAAACGACGACGAATTCTATTTTTCTATTGGCTACTTTTCAGTGTCGTGCGATTTTCAAACAAAATTTTAAGAATCCTGAGATAATTAATTATCTGTAATTCAAGCGAATTGGTCAATTTCAATGTGGCTGGACAAATTTTTGAGTTCAATTAAGCAGTTGTATAACTTTCTTTTGTCTTTACCTCTAATACAATGAAGAAGCAAACTATAAATTTGATATTTTTTCTATCTTTTCTCTAAGTTAAACATTTAAATAATAATTGAAATGATGCAGAGGGTACTCTTTGATGCCAAAAGATAAAATGTTTAAATTAAGCTAGCTAATGGCTGTTGCGGACTAACAGTGAAGATGTGATAAATACTTCTTTGCAGCTATTCTAATGGTTTTAACAAGTTACGGAAAAGGAAAGTTGTTAATAAAAAAACTTGAAAAAAATAAAAAATTAAAATGTCTTGAACTACAAATTATTGAATCCTCTGATATCTAGTGCATAATATGTGAGCCGGTTTAAATTTTAAATTTTCATCATTGAAATAAAAAAAGATTTAATAACTTATTTGAGCTTAACAATAAATAAATTTTTCTCAAATAGAAAACAATCAGTTTATTTTTTAGAACCTAGAAATATTCTATGATTTTATGATTTTTTATGTAGCTCCGTAGCTTCACAAACTTTGGGAGAGTTCATCAATACTCAAAAATGCTATTTATTTTGCTTCACTAACAGTTGTTCTAAAAAAATTTGGTCGCATCTGCATAAATTTGACAAATGGTGGAGGTGCCAGGTAAAAATCGTAGTATAAAAATTAATAATAAAATCGATACAACAAAATAAATTTTTCTTATAGAGATTACAAATGGCTTATTCCAATCAACTAAAAATTACTTAAGTACGACACTTGGTTCAGAACGTGTAATTTTTTATGCAACTCCTTAGCTTAACAAACTTTGCAAGAGTTCATCACTAAGCCAAAAATTTTTACTACGTAAACATTTAAATAGAAAATAGATTATTAGTAACAAAAACATGTGGTTTGTTTATTTTTCCTGTTATTCTAAGAAATTTTTGACATACCTGCATGAACTTAACAAATGGCGGAGGTACCGAGTAAAAATCGTATAAAAGTATTAAAAAGTTAACAAGTGAAATAAAATAAAAAATCTCAAATAGATTACAGATAACTTATTCCAATCAACTGAAAATAATTTGAGTGCAACGCAACACTTGATTCAGAAATCAAATTTTTTATGTAGATCTTCAACATTCAGTGCTGAATTTTGAGATTTGCATGGTCCGGTAATAAAATTTCTTGTAATACTTAACTTGTACTTACAAATCACGTGATAAGCAAACAATAATCCAAAGTGCGTTCAGCGTTCAGAAGAAATCTCTAATATCTTCTGACATTGACGTTGCAATAATTGGAAAAACTGTTATAAAATTTATCGAAAGCCATCTGGTTCCGTGTCAATTAAAGATCACACGTCACATCACGGATCATTAAATGGTTTTGAAACATCTTAACTTTATCGGATGAATAATAATTAATTAACTCGTCACCACGCAAACATGAAAACAAAACGAGGAAACTTTTAGACCCCTATTGAAGAAGAAGTTGCCGCTAAAACCATTTTCCTACAGCTTCATAAAGTATTTTTGCTATTTTGAAGTTTATTCACGTGCCATTTCCAAAGATACAACAAAGTAGCCTTCCATTAGCGATAATTTACTAAACTTTTCCAACACTATCGCATTTGCTAATCATTGCTAACCCTCTGACCCTCTGCATTTTTTCTTAATTTATTTTCGGTGCACTCCGTTATTGCATTCCCGATAACGTTCGTTCATTTTGTCGATTTCGCAAAATTCTTCGCAATTAATAACGACTTGAGATCGTGCAATGACCATTCATGAATATTGCGACTGGCTGAATGAAATCTTTTTTCTCGAAAACGTATCTCTGGCGGTTGGTAATAATAGTAAGTCGGGAATTCCGCCGTGTTTGCTAAGATTTTTCGATATGTGCAGTCAACAGGTTAATAATTGTTCCGATCCCGCAATAACTGCGCGACGTTAATAGTGTCGTCCAAATGTCATCCGGTCTCTCGAGGGCAACATAAATAATCGTTGTCAAATTTCGGAAAGATTAGCTAACAAGTCAACATGCGCTCTGTCATTTACCCTGACGTAATAGTGGCATTGTTCTCGACAGTGAATAGGGCGATGCGGCGCTCAACCCTCGCTCACCACCTAACAATCCCAACAAATGAGGCTACGGCACGGGTCAATCATCCTGCGCTCTCGGAACCACCCTCGCAAACTGAGCCCATTCCCAACAATGTACTGTACTCAAAATATCTTCATTAGATGCTATTTTTAGATTCAAAATTTCTATTTTCGTATTTATCTCATTTTCCCTATAGGTAACCACATTTTTTTGTAATTAAGATGGCTCTGCCCAATTGTGTAGAAACCCACTTCACCTGATAATACAGTTTTTTCGTAAAATTATCAATCCTATAATCTATAATCCTATGATGTGATGTGTGGCCAAAATGGTGGTTGTAGAGCTGGAGGAGTTTGCCCGCGCCCTTCCCTAAAACGAACTATGTATTACGTAATTAAAGCGTTAACAGCGCCCCGGCCGCTGCGTTGTTCAAATAATAAATTAACAAATGTTGGGTTGAAGGGTTAATATGCTTAAAATTTTAATTGTGAGCAAATAATTCGGTGGTTGTTTGCATAATGGAGTCAATAAAATGGACCGAACTCGGTAAATGAACTGTCTGTGGTTGTTCCGTTTTGCCTGACGTTGCAATAAACTTATGGAACGCCAGGAAATAAGTCGAATCAAGTGCCTGACCATGCATTTTTGTGCAACTAGTGTTTATTTGTTACGGCAAACGCTAACCGCCAATAGCCGTTGGACTGCCTTTGTACCTGTTCGCGGCTATCGCCAATGCATATAGTGAAGTTTTAATAAACACCAGAGGTGAGGATAACTTAACTTTGCAATCATTTCTATGCACTATATGAGTTGATATCTGACACACTTTCCACAATACCTTCTAATAAACATTTTTTTCTTTCTCTTAATTCCATTCTTTCAAGTTGAATATAGAAGCTTTCAAACCTTCGTTAGGATTTAATCACTAAGAAGCTGACTTTTCACATTTTTTCCATTTGGTTCATTGAACTTCATTTGTCGATGACATCATTTTGTGACATCTGCCACTTCTGTTAGGGACTGCAAAAAGATGAAGATAGAAAAAATGTAGGACTAGAAACTAAGGAGGTGAAAAAGAAGAAAACTCAAAATTAATAAATGGCAAAATTTGATACCAAAAATAAACGTTACAAGCTAGAAGAGAAGGCAAATAAGAGAAAAACTCAAAAGGACTTTTAGATAAACGTAGTAGGTAAATAGTGATACGTTACGGGTGATAGAATAGAAGTGAAAGTGTGAGAAGAATAGAATTAATTAAGGGCGGGCTAGGAACGCTGACGAAAAAAAATAAAATAGATAAAATTATTGGGAAAATTTTGAGGGTGTTTACCTAATGTTGGGAGAAGTGCTACACAAGATCTCCCTCAGCAACCATCATTTTAACACAAACACCCTAAGTTCTAAGACGCAAACGAAACACCTGAGTTTGTTCGTTCTTGTTGTAAAAAAAATTGTAACAAGGAATTTACAGAAAACAATTCGTAATTGAAAGTAAACAAAATTTTGAAAGAAATCATCGTTGACCTAATGAATTCCCAGAGATCTGCTTTACATTGTAGCTGTTGTTGATAAAATATGGAGGGAAACACGTTGATAACACCAACACCAAGTCGTTGCATGGGTTTTAAGTTACATAACAAGAAGCTAGTTCATCATGAGAATCTTTTAAAATAAAGTTTACAACCTGCACCACAGCACACTATTGTCGCTGTAGATAACAAACACTACCAATTTTAATTAATTTGTCTATTGCTGTTTAATAATAAAAAAATAATATAAGTTATACCTAAGGATCACGAAATAGAAAAAACATCTCTTATTGTGAAAGAGACAGTCTTTTTAAAATATGTAGATAATATGTTCAAATATTAAATTTATGTGCACAGATTTACCAATGTTTGATTTTACATAAAAGTAAGGTCATTGTTTACTTTACCCACTTCTGGATTTTCATAAAACTAATTACAGCAAAAGCATTCCTTAACATTTATACAGGAAAGTAGAGATCAATTGAAGCATTTTAAAGGGTTGATTAGGGATAATGCATCCTTAAAATGTGGCAGAACTTTTAAAACTGTTGACGGATTTAAAAAATTATTATTTCGTCTTATGGCAAATTTTATTCTAAAACTTTTTCTACTCTTGTTATTTTTCAATAAACTTTGTCGTTTTCAACAAAACCCAGAATAACTAAACACATGTATTTTCTAAAATTATCAAAAATTTAATAGTTGGTTATGAAATTATACGGAATCACATTATGGATAAATGCAACTTTATAATTTGTAACATAAATGTTATAACTATTTGTGATCTTAACATTCAAATTACTTTTGAGACTTCTTATCTAGTTTCTTCCGACTGTCAGCCAATTTAAGATTAATACAGAGTATCCCAGAACTCGCGCCCCAGAAAAAACAAGAGAAATCTCTAAAAAGGACAAACAAATAGCTAATCCGTAAGAAAAAATTTTCTAACTTAAATCGTTATTCAAAAAATAACATCTTAATTCGACCATTCAGAGCATTTTAAGCCATCCAAGCGAGTTTCTCGTAATTGTTGCTCTAATTGGTCGAATTAAGATGCTATTTTTTTTGAATAACGATTCAAGTTAGAAATTATTTTCTTAGGGATTATTTTTTTGCCCTTTTTGGAGATTTATCCTGTTTTCTCTGGGGCGTGAGTTCTGGAACAGCCTGTATAGTTCTTATAATAAGTAATAATGAATAAGTAATATACAAGGTGCATTCAACTGTGTATTTAAAATTTCGTTTAAGATACAATAATAAAATTTTGAACGATTACCAAACCTTTTTGCCCAATAAAACGGATAATGAATAAAATTTTAATCACAGATAAATAAAATTGAGGGTTTATTGGTAAAAATACCCATTAACTTTTTTGTACGTAATTAGGTATTTTTAGTCTTTGACAAGAAATTATAAAATTTTACAAGTTGCTACAGAAAAAAAGGTTTTCTTGTTAAACATCAATAAGATACACCTCTATCGAGTAGAATCTATTTCAAACTTTTTTGCAGTAAAGTATTATTTAAGGGTTAAAGGTTTGTTCTTTGTTTGAATAAACAAAACTCTAGGCGTTATTAAAAAAGGTCTAAATAAATAATAAAGTAAGGTCTAACCACACTGAATAACCATTTTATATCTTCAAGAATTTGGGAGATATTAGATAAAAATTATCTTCAGCGGATCACCTTCAGGGGGCAGTAACTCCCTTAGAAGGCACTTACCTGAAAAACTTTTGAGAATTTTGGTCATTCTTTGATTTGCTCTAGCTTCTCTTCAATTTTGGATACATCTTGTTCAACAGTTTCATTTATGTGTTACGCTCAGTTAGTTTATTTGCTGGAAATCTCAACTTCTATTCAATGTAAGTACCTAACTCTCCCATAAAATTTTGTATGCCAACAGTTGCAAAAAGAGTTACTCATTTCACACCTGTGGATCATAACTTTACTTATGTACGTTGTAATTATTATACAGTTATAAGATCAGCTGTTCCTCAGTAACCAAACAAAATATGTTCGAATGAAGGAAAGTTATATTAATTAATTAATACAAGCCAAAAATCATTGATATAAAATTTACAAAATAAGTTATTTATTATCTAGACTTATGCTGGCAACTAATCCTTAGTTTCGCCTTCTTCATCCTCCTCTTCAGCTCCTCGTATGAACAAAACATTATTACATCGAATCAGCACTTCACCCAAGTTTCCTGTAACAGACACAAGAATGAAAAGAAATCACACAACAACAGATCCTATACCAGTCATATTTCCTTCGATAAACTCTTCCGTATTAGCTAATTGCAGGTTCATATATCCATCTACAGACACAAGATACCCCTTGTATTCATGGCCCCACTTCAACTTCACCATCACCGCCTTTCCCGTGAGACTATTGAGGAAGGGCTTGGGGTTTATTGGCATCGCCGTACTCATTTTGATGGAGGTTTCTTACTTTTACGCCAAAATTAGAAAATAAACTATAAACGCGGAAAAACGTTTCACTGCCGGCCTTTGAGGTTATGTTTTGTTGCAGTTTTGTCGCGTCTTGGGCGCCTCTAATCTCCAATAGAAGTATCGAAAAATAGAAAGTGTTACTTCCAAAATCTTTCTGATTCCATCCAGAGTACAATGCGTTTTGGTGAAACAACTTTTTGGATTATATTGAAGGTGTTTTAACATAATTTTTAAAATTCTACCATAAAAAAACTAAGAACAGTAGTACTAAAAATTTGTTAATTATTAGAACAGCAATCTATTTGGTTTAATATTAGTAGTTGAGACAATTGCTCATAATACCAACATGACAAACGGGAAGGAACCGAAAAAACCAAGAAATCTGACAAGTCAAATAAATTCGTCAGTTTTAAGGTGACATGTGATATATTTTACATAATTTTAATTGATAACAACTAATGACTCTTGCAATTACGTTATAATTCTGCTACATAATGCCTTTACAGTGTTCAAAACTGGATTAAAGTCAATAACAACTCTGTCATTACTGTCAGGTAAGATAATAAAATAAACAATAAATATTTGTCAACAAACAATTGCCTAATAATAATCAGGCACGGGGGCGCAAGCAATCTTGACGAAATCTTCGTACCTAACCATGCTGTTGTTATTGACATTAGCCTCTCTAAAAATCCTGTCAACCTCTTTGGCTGAAAGACATTCACCCCAATTTTGAAGCATATGTCTCAGTTGTTTAGCTGGGATCACGCCTCTGCCACTGGCATCTCCAGCCTTAAAAGCGTCCACCACTTCCTTCGGCAAGTTTTCAACCCGTGAATGAACGTGCATCACCTCCAGGAAGTCGGCAAAAGTCATCTTACCTCCCTAAAAATTTCATGAAAAGTTTGCAAAATCTTAGAAACCTCTTACTTTTAGCTTGAAGTAGCCGGCGAGTTCTGAGATCGTCGGGGACAGGCCGAGACTTCTCATGATAACTGTCAGTTCGTCCAGGGATTTGATGTGGCCGGACCGGGCAAATAGATAGAAACATTCCCTAAATTCTGAAAAATGGTTGCTTAGTGCCAGTTTTTGGGTTGCCGCAAATTACTTACCGTCTATGTCTTGTTCTTTGAAATATCGGGCCTGAAATTTTGGTGGTTGTTATAAATTATTGCGAAATTTGGATAATTACCATTTTGTAGAAGAGAGGCGTTATTTTTGTTCGCAAAACACCGCCACGTCAGGTGCTCACTGATAAACAAAAGCGTAAAAACAGGTAGAGGTACAGTTCAACAAAGAGAAACGCCACTCCACTACACCTTGATTTGAGTAATAGTGGGGGGAAGAGTAGGCTATCAGTTATGAATTTAATTGCTCGTTTAATGTTTATTGCTGTTTTATGATAGCAGGAGAGTCCTATCTTGTTGATTTAGAGTAATTGGCAATCGGAAGTTGGAGGTATTTGTAACTAGGTAACTACAAAATTTTTAAATAATATTTTTTAAATTGTTAAAATGCAGCACTAGTCTTTCTTGAATACTAAGTGTTAGGCTCATTAACATCAAGTTATGCAATAATTGGACGTTTTCTTATCGCCAAATCGTAACTTGTTGGTAAACATTGAATCAAGGTAGCAAACTTTGACCTTTCCTGCTCCACAACCGAATTTTAACCTACTTACGTTGTTTCAGCAGACCACTATGATGCCTTGAAAGTCTTCCAAAATGCCTAAAAAAGAACCTAATTTATACGGTCGCGATTTAAACAACACTCAAATAGTCATCACTAGTCTCTGCGCAGGTGCCATCGCTGGAGCCCTGGGCAAAACAACCATCGCCCCCTTAGATAGAACCAAAATAAATTTCCAAATCAGGTAAGCGGCAACTCCATGCACAGCAGTTGGTTACAACGCATGATTCCAGCTCAAAACCGTACTCTACGAAAAAAGCGCTGAGGTTTCTGGTTGAGACTTACAAGAAACAGGGCTTCCTAACGCTATGGCGAGGTAACAGCGCTACAATGGCTCGAATCGTCCCCTACTCCGCCATTCAATTCACATCCCATGAACAGTGGAAGCGAATTTTAAAAGTTGACAATAATGGAGCGTATGGAAGCTGAACTGGGTTGATTCTTCATTAATTTGTTTTGTCTGACAGGAAGTCGCCACAAAAACTTTTTTTAGCCGGCTCCCTGGCCGGAGTCACTTCCCAGTCCATGACTTACCCTCTCGATGTAGCCAGAGCTCGAATGGCCGTCACGCACAAAGATGAATATTCCACATTAAGGCACGTAAGTATTATGATGCATCTATAGCAAAAGAAAAAGTTGCAACGCCTATAAGTCACATATTTTGAAAACTTTTACAAAAATAACTACATATTTGCACCTGATACAATATTATTTTTAGAAACAAATAGTATTTTAGTAAATTTAAATGTATTTTGTTGCACCAACAATAGCAACTCAATAAATATTAAAATATTATTAAATGGTCAAAGTTGCTGTGTCATTTCTCTTCTCCCATGTTGTGGGAGTGCTTTTGAGTTGGTTCCGAGTCGGTAAAACGCCTTGTTGTAGGTTTTTTGGAAAATGTATCGCAATGAGGGCATTCACACTTTCTACAAGGGCTTTATCCCGACGATCGCTGGAGTTATTCCATATGCAGGCGTCTCTTTCTTTACTTACGATACTCTAAAACGCTTATACAGAGAACACGTGGATAGTAGTCCAATGCCGCATCCTCTAGTAGCTCTGGGTTTTGGTGCTGTGGCCGGATTGCTGGGACAATGCAGCAGCTACCCTTTGGATATTGTTAGAAGAAGAATGCAAACTGATATTAATGGAAAATATAAGACAATAACGGGAACTTTTAGGATAATTTACAGGTTTGTTGGTAACCATCCTCATTTTCTAATAAACCAATTTTTTGTTGCAGTGAAGGGATAGTGGGGGGCTTTTATAAGGGATTGTCGATGAACTGGATTAAGGGTCCTATTGCGGTAGGGATAAGTTATTCTACTTATGACAACATTAGGAACGTGTTACGAAAACTGGCAACCAAGTACAATAGAACATTTCTGTAGGCTTAGTTAGGTTTTTATATTGTAAATTTGTGATCAGATAGTGTAGCCGGATTGTTGCTGCTGCCACCACGTTTTTAACGCTGTTGTTTTTGTTATTAAACCACTGTGAAATTGTATGGAAATGATGTATTCAGCCGTTAATATACTTTTGTTACGATTTGAAGATTTTTATAGTATAGCATTGAAAATAAAAACTGTTAACACTAATAAGACTTTTCATTACACCTAGATTATAATAGTTGTTAACTGCGGTGAGATGTTTGCGAGACGATATAAGAATGTGACTGTTAATTTCAGGGTCAAAGCCAGGATACAATTTAAGAGGAAGCCCACGAAATTTCTGGGGTGGCCTTAAGTAAATAGACAAATTAAGGCGATTAATTATAAAACACGTACAACAAGGGAACAAAATGTGTAGAGGAGACCGAACACAGTAATAACTTTTTTACAATTTATTTTTTCTCTTTTAGAATCGATGATTTTTTACATTTTCTTATCGTTCTAGTAAGTTTGTGGTGTGCTTGAACATTTTTAAATTTTTATTATCGTGTCTTAATAATTTCATAAAAAAAATATATGCTTGGGGATGTGAAACTGTCCACTGTGCCATCACTGTGCCCCATATAACGAAGTACCGTGATCAAGACAGTGGGCTACAGTAGTCACTGGTCCCACACAGCATTCTGCGCACACTATTTTTCAAAAATTTTGTATTTCAGTGAAAGTTTTGTGAAATTATCTGACAATTTTTGACATTATGTTAATTTATGTGAAAAAAATTGTCGATGTGGTAGCTTACGAAGAAATTCGTATCTGGCAGACGGTTCAAAATTTATGAAAGTCAATTTGTAAAGTACCTACTTAGTTTGAAGTCCAGACTAACTTCTAATATTTTAATGATGGTTCCATTTTGTACCATATGGGCGCAGACAATTTTCAAATATCGCAACCAAAAATGGTCAAGAAGTCATTTTTTTCAAATAGCACCTACTGATTTCTTTGGCACCATTCAATAGAAAATTGTATTTTAGGATGAGTTACTTAAGCATTCCCTATACCTAACTTTATCCCCTATCAAATTAAAAATTAAAATCCAAAAATTCTATCAATCTTGCTTATTTATAATAAACTGAAGTTCCAAAAAATGAAAAATTCAGAAAATTCCGTCCGTAAGTAGTTAAATTTTTACTTTAAACTTGGCGCCAATTTTGGTATTTTTGATTGGCTTCTGAAATGTCGTCATATCAGGCTGCTAAAATAGCGTGAAAATAACTACATTCATCATCAGTTATTTTATTTTATTTAGACATGGCGGCCGTAACCACTGGAGAAGGGTACGCCAGATAACGTGTTAGTTTGATTATTTGTTCTTAATTTTGATGTCGATGCGCCTTTCCAACCCCAGGAGTAGCCCCGACCGGTCTTCTAAGTACCAATAACAGGTAAGTGCTTGTCTAACTAATCAACGGAACGTTCCAATTTTGCATTTGTGTAAACAAAACCATCACCCGTAGTGCACCAATCCCGCTTCCCCATGACCTTGATCGTTGATTTTTTCACAATTTTCACTTGAACTTAACCGATTTTCCGGCAATTTTTGCCAATTTTCCAGACGCCGACCCCAAAATGGCGCTGTGGGCGAAAGCTCAGCAACTGTCCCCCCCAGGTCTTGAACAGATTAGGGCTATCTATGGAGAACTTTTTCCCATTGAAGTTCGACATTATTTGGCGGAATATATCGAGGATAAGTTCTGGTAGGTAGATTGTTTATTTCTGCTTTTGGACTGTGAAAAACTGTCGTTTTGCTAGCAGGTCGGATGTGGAGCCTAATCCCGATAACCCCCAACATGAACAATATGTCGCTGGACTAGTAAACGCCCTGATTCTAGAGATCGAAAACAAAGCGGCTGTGGTTACGGACAGCGAATATTTCTTAACTAAATTGAAACTGGCTGAAGCCGCCAAATCTATGAGACAGAGGTTTGGGTACTAAACTTCAGTTTTAAGGTTGAGATTCAAAATAATTTGTTTTTTTTTTTGTTCTAGGTCGAATCCTATGCAACTGTTTTCTTATATTCGACAGTGTTTGGCAACTGAAATGCGTTTGGTACAGGCTTTAAATGGAGGTGAAGCGCTCTCAATTCCAGGTCTCGCGCCTTTGCTCATATCTCATTCTGGTACTGAGGTGCTGCACAAAATTGACGCATTACGAAGGCGCACACAGGTAAATATTTGAGCAGTTGCTGAAACGATAAGCGCTTCATATTCATATGTTGGCAAGGAAAGTTAAATATCTGGGGATTAGTGCAGTCATTCACTATTATCTATTGATAAATATTTATTATCGCAATGCGCGCGTTAGCCTGGCTAACTGCATTATTTGTTCTGGGACCTAGAACCACATTTATGAAAAATCATGTCTTGATTTCACAAACGTGTTACCAAATATTTAGTTCAGTATCAAATCGTTTGATGCGGAATTAAACAGCGAAATCGATTGCAGAAACAAAAAAATCTGACAAGGATTAAAATTTGGTACCGAACTATTTTGATACTGTACCAAACGTCAGAGTTGGCTCATTATGGATTGCACTAAACATTGATGCGGTACTATATTCATTTGATACCACTCTCACCCTGGTATTAAAGTGACAGATCGCTGAAAATTCGCCAATTTTACAGTTAGCTTTGAACGTTTTCATTAAAGTTAAAGCAATCAAATACACTAGCTCACTAGCAGGTAATATATATTCAGAAGTCAATATTTAAACATTCGAATAATTGAATGTCACTATCGTTGTTATCGTCCTTTAAATTAAATTTTTGTCTTGTTCTTAGTCACAGATTTTCTGTCATTTTTTTTTTTAATTTTTAAGCAGCAACTTTAGCTGCTGGATAGTTTGGGCCTCAGAATGGCTTGAAACGTTAAATTCGTGGCTTGTTTGCACCCATGCCTTTGCTTGTTGTTGACAAAACGTGTATATCTGAAATTTTTAGTAAAAGTTTGTAATACAGAGTGATTAACGTAGCCCCTGCATTAGAAAATTTTCAACTTTTAGTTGTATTAGCAATTTGAAACTTGGGAGGCAGCATAATCAGTCATGCTCATTCTATCTAAAATATTTTGAGCTCTCTGGCTATACAGAATGTGCCAAGTGCATTAATTATTAATTATTTCTGCCGAATTTCAAATTTTTAACTCTATTGGAAATACGCAATTTGGCACCGGCGGTTCTCGTTGAAACACTGTAGAACTCAAGCTATCGAATTCGGACGCACTATTGCCCTACCCTGTATATTGCTGATAATTTCAAGTTGATACTCAGTTTAGTTGACACTCTGTGACGCTAATTTCACAATAATCAAGTAAATATAATTTAAATTTTAAAATTAACTTAAAAATAGTTTTTAATTAACATCCTTCATGCTTGTGTTACTTTATTGTGAACTTCTTTATGGGGTTGGACTTATTCATTCATCGTGAACTATTTCTTACGTTAAGCGAAATAATTGTTTAAAGTAGTTGGCACTCAACGTAAATGGATCACTATCATTTCCCATCATGCGTCGTTCTAAATTGAATTGGCCCATTTCTTGGCGACTTTCATTTTCTTTTTCCAAATAATTGTCAACTGTCAAGAAACATGCAACAAACCTTCTGGAAGTGCTTGAACTTCTCTAAAATAACGGCAAAATTTCTTAAAAATTACCTATATTTTTGGAACGGTTGGAGTCGTTTGAGGATATCGAAGTTACAAAATTTGTGACGTTACCAAAATAGCCTTTGAAAAAGGTTCAGAATGGCGCCAGTTTTGTGATAATTTTTGGGTAAAGTTCAAGTGACTGTTTTTTAGAGGTACTAATTAATTTGAAATTTAATTAGGGTTGAAATTAACGCTGATGAGATTCCAAAAAGTGCTTCAGTCTTGGATAATTCTTCTCCAACAAAATAGACTATTGTGCCTATTGCGTTGCGTGTGTGCGAGAGAGGGCGTAGCACTCCATAAATAATGCAATAATTGGGGAGTGAACATTTATAATTTTGAGTAAACTCATATTTTTGCTTCAATATTTCATCCCGAGCCTAGGTTCTTAACTTTTTTAATTTTGGGATAGTGTTCATGACATACGCACTAATTCATCTTGCAAGCAAACCGTACTACGGAGCCACTCACAAAATAATTTTGGCGAACGCTTTTACCCTCCGCTCTGGGCCAAGGCTCGATACTACTGCACAGGTTTTGATTAGCTGCAGTCTCGACGCTTGCTGCGTTCTCTTGTAGTAGCGCAGCGTAATAGTAAAATCACAAAAGGTGCGAGCCTGCTAGTCCCTTTGCTACGTCACCACTACATATTTACGAAAATCTAAAATTAAAATATGCAACGAATTTTTGGCCATTTGTTTATTTGGTTTTAGTTCGGTTAAATGTTATTTCTAACCCAAATTTTATCTATTTATTGTTTGTTGCTCACCTGTACTTTTCGAAAAACACTTCTCATGGTGTAAAACGCGAAAAGAAATCGTTTGCTTTGTAAACTTATCCAGAGCAGCTAGTATGGTGAATCTTGCATTTTAGGAAACTGCCGAAGATTTACGCCGCATGGAGCAAGAACAAGAAGCATTTGCGCTGCAGTATCACGAATGTACAAAAATAAACGGTGAGATAGAAGCGTCGCACCCTTTTCTTTATTAAAATTGTCGACTTTTAGCGCATTTACAACAATTATCCACCAGTCCAACAAACGCACAAATCACCGCCAACGTGCAAAAACTCACACGTCAGAAGGAAATGCTGGAGTCGGTCTTGAACCAAAAGGTAAACATTTCGCATGTTTCGTCACCTCCTCTTCTGTAACAATTGTGGTTGTAGGTGGCCGGCCTAATGCAATTACGTTTAGCCTTAAGTGATCGATTGAAAGAAACCCTTCAGCTTTTGAGTCAATTGCAATCACACATTCTTGATGAAGAAATGATTCGTTGGAAACGCGAACAGCAATTAGCGGGTAATGGCGCCAGTTTCAACAGTAATTTGGACGCGATCCAAGAATGGTGCGAAAGTTTGGCGGAGTTGATTTGGCTGAATCGGCAATACATCAAAGAAGTTGACCGATTGAAGCAGAAACTATCTCTAGATCCTCCCGGTGTTGCCGATATATTACCTCAACTGCTCGCCGACGTCACCCAGCTTTTGTCCACATTAGTAACATCGACGTTTATTATCGAAAAGCAACCGCCTCAAGTTATGAAAACCAACACTAGATTCACGGCGACTGTCAGGTTGTTGGTCGGTAGTAAATTGAACGTTCACATGACGCCGCCTCAGGTTAAAGTTACGATTATTTCCGAAGCACAAGCGAATGTTTTGTTGAAAAACGATAAATTAGCCAAAAACGGGGAAAGTAGCGGAGAGATACTCAATAATACTGGCACGATGGAGTATCAACAGGCCACAAGACAATTATCGGTCAGTTTCCGCAACATGCAGTTAAAGAAGATTAAGAGGGCGGAGAAAAAGGGAACCGAAAGCGTCATGGACGAGAAGTTTTCTTTGTTGTTTCAATCTCAATTCAGCGTCGGAGGAGGTGAATTAATGTTTCAAGTGTGGACTCTGAGCTTGCCGGTTGTGGTAATTGTTCATGGTAATCAGGAGCCTCATGCTTGGGCCACGGTTACTTGGGATAATGCATTTAGTGAACATGGTCGACCACCATTTGCTGTTCCTGATAAGGTATTTTTTCTGGGGAGGTTTGATGAAATTTTTTGTGACTTAAAGTGTTTAATAGGTTGGTTGGAGTAGCGTGGCTGAAACGTTGTCCTTGAAGTTTAGAGCGGCGACCGGGAGGCCGTTGACGGAGGAAAATTTACGTTTCTTGGCCGATAAGGCTTTCCGGGGTAATTTTAATGAAGGCACCAACCCAGCTTTAAGTTGGGCTCAATTCTGCAAGGAGCCGCTGAGTGAGCGGAACTTTACGTTTTGGGAATGGTTTTACGCCATTATGAAGTTGACTAGGGAACATCTCCGAGGGCCATGGGTAGATGGGTAAGTCCGTTAGGGGTGTTTCACACGTAAATTGATGAAATTTTATTAGAAAGAAAAATAATATGTTGTTAGACTGTTTTTTTTTTCTTTGTTATTTCATATGGAACTTAACGTTTGGGTTGTACGGGATCATCCAGAATGGCTGAACGTGCCCCTTACTCGACATCCATACCCAAGTTTTGCTTTGCCAAACTTTACTTATTCTACCACGTATGCTGCGTACCACAAATATAACCTTGAATTTTGAAATAAACTTGACGCTACTTACTCATTGATGTAGGTTTTTAGTCAATAAAACGAGAGCATAAAAGCGGTTAAAACACGATCTGAAGAGCGAACAAAACACCTTTGACATCACAGACAGTTGTCAACTGGCAAATGCGTATTTAAAGGGAAAAATAAAAGTAAGTTTGGTTTAACACGGCGAAACGGTACATTGTCCTCACGTTTAATCATTCTGGATGATCCATACTCTGTTTCTTTAGTAAATTTAGATTAATTTTTGTTGTTCTACTAAATTTTAATTAATTTGCAGTGCCATTATGGGATTCGTTAAGAAAAAGCAAGCGGAGGAAATGTTGGCCACATGTACTTGTGGAACTTTTCTCCTTCGCTTCTCAGATAGCGAATTGGGTGGGATAACAATCGCCTGGATTTCAGGTAATTGGGTTTTTATGAACAAAGAACTCCCACATATAAATTACAAGGGTAGGTATTATTTTCAATGAACAACGGTTGTTAGTGTTGAAGTAGTGTTGTAAGTATGAGTCAGAGTTAATAGTCATGTTGTCGATCAGTCTTAAAAACAGATTGTTACAAAAAAAACTGATCGCGTCTAAAAGTCTATTTCTAATAGAGTTACAAATTTGAAGTTTCACAGAAATAAACTTTAATGAATCCGCTACAATGTGGAGTAATTGTCTGGCTTGCAATTAATTTTATATGCTGTCGGGAGTGCTTTGGGCAGACATTTTTAATATTTTTTTCTTATTACATTCGTAATACTGTCAGGTACGCGTTCCTGATGTTAAAAATTTGAAATTTTTAGTTAAAGTATCATTAATGGTAATTTTAGGGGTCTGGAAATTTTGAGGTATTTATGACAAGACGGCTTTATTGAAGCAGGCAAGTTTAATGACAATAACATCTAAACGCTTTGGTTACTTATGGCTTAATACATGTACTTTTAAGTTGGTATAAACTCCACTAGAGGCAACGGACGCACCATAAACGTAAATGGTTGCTAGCCACAAAGGCACTCGGTAAACGACCCACTGCGAAAACCCGTTGAGCGCTGAAATTTAAAAATTTGTTTAATTTAGTCGGCGGTAAAATGTCTCTAATACTCGTTACCATTTTTGGAGGTTGTGATCATGAGTTTGAAAAAAATCATACAGATGAAGTGAGTATATCGATACAAAGTCTCGCTGAAAAGTCAAAACTCACACGGAAATAAATTCCGAAAAACTGATACTGCCATGTTGTAGTAAATTAATAATTATAGTTTATTTTTGTCGAATTTCAAATTTTTACCTGTCATAGATATACGCTTTTAGGCGTCGGCGATTTTCTTTGCAACACTCTGTATATTATACAGTGTTTCTAGGATAAGAATGGTAAGCACAGAAATGTCACTTGCTTGAATAGTGACGACAATCCCAACAATTTAATGACTAACATGTGATTAATTATTTTAAAGAAGAGAAAAATGCTTCCAGAAGTTTTTAATAAGCTTTTTTCATGATCCATAAGGGAAAACAATGTTTTTATTTTTTGTAAATAGTTGAAAGTGTACAAAAATTTGACTCACTTGTTTGAGTTGCCCTTGAAAGTGTCCTAATAATGTAACTTTTATGACAAAATTTTTCCCGCGAGAAACCAGAAAACCAAAATCCAGGTTTTCAGTTCTATTTTAATATCAAGTAAACCATGGCAAGTATCTATGTCAAATGTTAGTGTTCTATTGAAATCAGTCCTAGCTGAGGTAATTCGACGAAAGCCGCCGCTCTTTAAACAACCCATGGTTTATATTCTTATCCTAGCTAGACACACTGTATTACGGGAGTGCAAGTAGCAGGATGTCATAAAGTAGAGTAGTGACCAGACGGGTGGCGGTTAGAACCGATGCATCGTATTATGATGGTCTGTCCCTTTTAAAAAGAAGAAACAAATTAGTCAGAGTTTTGTTTATTTGATCACTGCTTCAACGTTAGGTACTTACATTGACTAAATTTCTTCATATTTGTAACATTGGCATTTTTTTTTAAATCACTCTATTCGCCTCTACTACAGTTTTTCGGTCTCTTTAGAAACTGGGGAAGTCTTTAGTCTGCAACCCTTCACGTCCAAAGACTTTGCCATTCGTTCATTGGCCGATCGTGTCGCTGACTTGAACCACCTTGTCTTCTTGTTTCCTGATATATCTAAGGACCTGCCTTTCGGCAAATACTACACGCCATTTCAAGGTATTATCAAAAAAACTTGACCAAAAAGAAGAAAGGAAACACTACAGAAAAATATTTACAGAAAATCAACCAACTTCCAACAATGGATATGTCAAGCCGGTGCTTGTCACGCATGTACCGGGGTTGAGCGGACCCAGCTACCCCAACACACCTCAACACGCATTTTTACAATCGCCTGATCCGTCAAGGGATACACCTTCAGTAGCAAGCAGGTAACCTTAGTTATTAGTATTAGCTCCATAGTAATTTTTCGTATATCAGTTTTCAGAGCATGCTAGACCTTTAAGAACAAAAGGACCATTTTGCATTTGTTTTTATTTAACGTGACCATTGTGCTTTATTATGTTAGTGATACTGAGAGTTTAGTGCCTAGAGTAATTTTTTGATACATATATATATATTTCGTTATTTTAACTTTTTTTACAACATTTTAGAGATATCTTTTATACATGATTGTGACGAAAGTCGAAGTTTATAAAATCTTTAATAACCAACCAAACTGACAGGGTAATTTTAATACCAACCATTTTTTATAGGTTTGGTAAATGTGATAATGATCATACAATCAAGTATTACAGCAGCATTTGCGTTATAGATGTAAAAATTATGTTTCACTGATCACTGAATTTTGTTACATCAACACTAGAATGACTTATAAAAGTTCTTCAATTCAAACGAATTTGTTTTATTTAGTCCTTACGCGCCACTATTCTCAGTACAAGAATAACAAATAGAATGATGTCATTACGGCGTAGTACATCTTCGTGTAAATATCATGTTTAAACCAACAATTTCTGTTAGAGTTTCACATTTTTTTTTAGAAAAAGGTCCTTGTAGATTTTTTAGTAGAAGGAATAGTTTCCTTAATATGAGTTCATTAGACGAAAATTTGGTGGAAATGGTCTGTAATTTGAAAGTTGTTAGTTCTAGACATGTTGCATACTTATTTGTGGGTATTGTAGTCCCCTGTAAAACGAATTTTTGGTATAAATCCCGGTAACTCATTGCTCAATTCGTTCAGCTTCAAGATTAACTGATCGAGGTTGTGATTTGAAAAGGCGACTTGGGAACTTGGCCGTATAACCAAAATTGTCATTGTTCTGGATATTCAACACGGTGTACAAGAATAGTTACATTGAGTAGGTTTTTGGGTAGCAAATTGCAAATAATCTTATTTGATCTAGAACTGACTGGAAGTCTTTATTTTCGGTGCCATTTTTACCATGATTTTCTCAGCGCTTCAGGTTCATCGCGCCCATCGTGTCAGTTTGAAAACAATTCGCGTCAAACTGTTGCGCAAGCACACTTAACTGGCCGCGTGACAGGCGTTGAGGGTGCGCGCGCACAGTTGACTGAGCATACTGCAAACAGACATGACCAGACACATTTGCAACAATTCAGTTCCACCTCTAATTCATTTGGCAATGATCCTGGTTGGTCTGTGTTTCAGTAATGTGATGTCTGGTTATGTCTTTGTGCAGTTATGCCGGATCTGTTGCTACCACGGCGACGGCCGGAGCCCCACCCATGGACTACTTGGACCAATTCGACGACTGCAACATCGACCTCAACGGTCTCGTCAACTTTAACGAGCTTATGCAAGGGTACAAACAATAGAGGTATGTTACTGTGAGCAATTTTATTTTCTTTACTTTCTATTCTTTTTTAATATTAAGTTTTTTAAAACACGCAATATTGGAAATTTGGAACTGTACCGTTCGCTATGGTTTGGCTTACTAAAAATTAATTGGAAGTCGAAATTGTTACGTAACACTGTGATCGGTTTGGTTACTATTTCAAAACTAATGACGCGTATTAAAATATTTTTGTAGTTGCTTTGAAGGTTTGGGACAACGATCGCGAATGACGGTTCTGAAGCTTTTTTTTATCATGTTTTTGCTGTTTAGCATAAAGGTTATTTTCTTACATTTCACCTTTATAAGCTTTTTTATTTTTTTTAAACAATAATTATGTTATCGAGTACAAAATTAACTTCATGTGCAATTGAAGCTACGACTTAATTGTACCTAAATAATATTATTTTATAGAGTATATTTGTATATTACTTGTGGTGCTTGTTAATAATTTTAGCCAATATTTTGTGTAATTACTCTTTAGTGTTGTACATTGGTTTCATTTGTAAATTGTTTTGATATTTAAGACCGAGATGATATATTTTTAGATAACTATACTATGTAATCTTGTTGCACTTTGAGAGTTCTCTATAGACAATCCACTGCGTTAATTGAAAATTCAGAGTATTTTAAAACAGTTTTGAACAAATTCTCGTAATGAATTGAAAGACTTTGTAATTTGTGCCATGCAATACATTTGGTGTAGTTCTTTTAACTTAAGTGCACACTCAAACCACGTACGTAATGAAATCAAGTTAGATGTCTTGAATTAGTGTTCACGAGCCAACACTTCAAATGTGCCTCTAGCTGAATGTTGTGATAAATAAAAACACGATTAAACAGTGGCTAACATAACTTCATCAAGTAGAACATTAGCCACTGCCTTAGAATGGCCTTTTAGATAACTTAGAGTACTTCACTATTGAAATTGTTAAAAGTAGTTGCTGTTGTAATAAATGCGTTCTCTATTTCTATGTATGCGCAATATTGTTGGAGCTTAACGCTCTATTTTTAGTATTTGTTTATGGTTTCAAGAAATAAACTTTAGATCAAATATTTTTTGTTTCATTTTTTTCTGTGTCTGACAAATATTGTTATGATCTACGATCTAGGGTAAAGTCGGGTGAGATGGCCACCGTTTTGAATAGTAGGTGCCTGTAATTTTTTTATGAGGGTTAGGATTAAGACATATTTTTTTGTAACAGCCTTAACCATCATCCGAACAGATAGGTAAATAAATAGGGTCAAAATACTTTTAGAATTTTTGTTTTATTATTTATAAAAATAAGTTGCATGTGGCCATCTATCCCTGTTCAGTGGGGTTAGTTGGCCAATACAGTAAGAAAAAGATGGCCACAAAATAAAAATAGAAATGAAATAAAAAACGTCAAAATAACAAACTTTTTATAAGAACAAACGAAAATATTCTTTCTTAATATTAATTTCTCTTCTTTTTAAACGCGGTTCTGCCACAATTTTGACAGGTGTCCGAAAAAGAAGAGCAATTTTCATGAAACCACATCTCGCATATTATGCATTGTAACCAATCTTCTCTTTTTCGGGTGGTGTTGTAGTTTTCTCCACATCCTGTGCATTCGGTTTCATCGATCTCGGAAAGGTTATCACTTTCCTCTTCATATTGGACCTCTATATTCTCCCCCCCCTCATCAGAACTTGACGAAGGTGAGCGTCTTCTTTTTCGAACCATTGTTTTTTCTGGAACTTTCTTTTCTAGGGTCTTCTTTTTTGTTTGTTTGGCTTTCTTTGCGGATCTATCTTTCACAACCGCAATGTGTTCAGGAGAAGTTAATAGGGTAGCAACGGACTTGGCTCGTTTTTTTGCAGAAGCGACTAGTTTGGGTGTGGGATTAATCTGGTTTAAAAGTTTCCCAGGTGTCAAATCTGGGACAGATGTTCTTTCGACTGGAGTTGTACATCGAGGTTCTGGATGTGCATGGCTACAGGATGGCACTGGATCATCCATCATATTGATCGGGCGTCTTACTTCTTGTATTGCTTCAGTGTTATTCACTTGTGTGATCGAATGTTGAATGTTTGTTACATGCGCAGATGTTTCCTGGCCTTCTCTTTCGTTGTTTACGATTCTATCGGAAACAGTGTAGGCATGATCGGGTACGGAATCAGGGTTCCAGGGAAATATTCCGGTGGCCCTGAAGCCGGACATTGCATTTCCAACACTGGCTGACTTTCCCCAGCTCTTCGTCAAAACTTCACCAAATTGAAGTCGCCCTATTTTTCTTCCGGGGTGACTATGCATCCATTCTCTGCAAGCTTGATAGTAAAACGTTTTAAGAGACTTAAAAAAAGCCCTATCAAGGGGTTGCAAATAATGAGTGGTGTGCGGAGGAAGGCACAACAAAACGACATTATTAGCTTCAGCTGTTTCTAGAAGTTCAACGCAAGAACAATGAGATGCATGCCCGTCAAGAATTAGTAAGGTTTTCCCTTCCCCTTTACGTGGTAGAAAGTGGTTTTTAAACCAATTTAGGAAAATTGTTGCAGTAACATAAGCTGATTTTTGAGACATCACAATATATGAACCAGGCGGCATCGAATCAATCCACTCGGCCTTTAAATTCTTTCCCTTAAATATACAGACTGGCGGTAGAAAAAAACCCTCGGCATTACAGCAAGCTATGCACGAGATTGTCTCCCCCTTTTCCCCGGATGTCACTGTAACAACATCTTTTGCTCCTTTTTCGGCTATAACATGCCCAGGTCGATTATTTAATTGAAGGCCTGTTTCATCGACATTATAGATGCTCCCAGGTTTGTCGAAAAGCTCATTGCTTTCCAGTATATCTTGCAGAAGTGTAAAATATTTTCCCACATCTATACGGTTCATGCCTTCACCTCGCCCTAGAGATACACCCTCAGCTTTTCGAATAGACAAGTCAGGATGTCTTCTAAAGAAGGACCTAAACCAATCGGAACCGGCAGTTTCCTTTTCTTTATTGAATTTATGATTGAGTTGTAGACTTTCAGCAAAATTATAGGCAAGCTTTCGAACATCTGGTACCGTCAGAGGAAAACCGTATTTTTGTGCCTTCTTAATATGTAGCACTAATTTATTTTCATTTGCCTCTCCCAACATGCTGTCGGGCCCCATTTTACCAGTCGTGGAAACATTATTCTTTACTTTCCTTTCAAGGGTCTTCCTAGGGATGCCATAAGTTTTTGAGGCTCCGTTTACAGAAGAACCGTTTTTGACAGCTTCAATGGCTAGCCTTAAATTTTCTTGAGTATAGTTTCCACGATTTGAGTTCTTTCTGTTATACCTCGTTGGCATTTTTCCGCAGTAAACTCGAATGGACGCCAAACTGTAAAGAAATAGACGCAAAATATAAATGGCCATCTATCCCCACAATTTGGTGGCCATCTCTCCCGATCGCTAGGGAGAGATGGCCAAGGTGTCCAACAAAATCCACCGCGTGCTTTTAATGGTTTTTATAGGTTAGAATTATCGAATGAACTTTGTACTCACCTAATATGTTGAAATCACCGGTAAATTTACTTCCACACATTCACAGTAGTAGGTAGTAAAAGACTATAATATAATTTTACAAGGACTCGATAGTGTTTTTATTTTTCGAATGATTTAATGTAACTTTGACGTGGACGAAAACTTATTAGCAGTGCTTGCATACTAATGTTTGTCGCCGGGGAGGACCAGCAGCACCATTGAACGACGCATTATTGAGTTTTAGCTCTTGGTCATCTCTCCCGGCTGGCCATCTCACCCGACTTTACCCTACATACATCCTTGGACGTGGGTACAGCTGTGGCGAAAATGGAAAGAACAATATCTTTACCTACTGTAAAACCAACTTGAGGTGGATGGCGTCACGTGCGGCTTGCGGTCAAATTGTAAAATATGCCCCAACAATATTTATTAGACACATGCAGCTGGGCCACGATTCTACAGGTTGCTTCGAATAGGGGGCTATTCCTTACCAGGAGTTTCCACAGTAAGAAGATCAGTAGGAAAATGGATGTACAGCCAGGTATGTCACAATCAAACAATTAATAACATTTTAGGGGTCCTAAAAGTGATTCTAAAACTTATGATTATGACAGGAAGACTGAGACAACTATACAACTATCAAATTATGCCTAGGTTATTATGGCTCCAGGTATTTACGGAAACTGGAAGCAAACAATTTATTACAACTGATTGTAAACTATCAAAAGATCTATTGTTTCAAATATTTGAGGAGCTTGAAAGCTGTAAATTTCTTGTATACGCTATTAATTCGGATTTAGGAGGTGCTAACAGAAGATTATGGAAGGAATTGACCATTATTAAGTATATCTGAAAGCCAAACGTAGTTTTTAAATCTGGTAACACATAAAAGAATTCTTTCGTTTGCAGACGTCCTTTACTTGAGTAAACTTATGAGAAATCATTTTCTTGATTCTGGTTTTATAATAGGAGACAAATTAATTAAGGAACCAGTTGTAGAACTGTTACAAATAACAGAAAAGTCTGATTTAAATATAGCTCATTAAATTAATTGAACACAATTGACAACTTTGGAAAACGCAAAAAAGTTATTTTGCATACAGTTTCAAAGACTTTGTGGCGTATGGGTCAAAACTAAAGGATATGGTCTTTTAGTATTAAACGATCAGAAACAAATTTTGGAGAAGGTGGGAAATTTGATGAGGTCGACGTATGTCGTTAATTATAAACTTTAGCGTACAATATTTTGATCATTTTGTCATACGATTATTAGCTTCAATGTTCTGTCTCGCCCGCATAAAAAATTCAATGTGTTGTCGCCAGCTGTTGCTAAAATTTTAATTTTAAAGGCACATCACGTTCTTGTCAAAATTTGAACTAATAATATTCCTAGTGCATTGATTATTTCTGGAAATTTCTTCGAATGCATTTCCAAAACGTATTATTTAAACACGAGGGCTAATTACGTTTTGGAAATGCATGAGAATAAAATTTCCGGATATTAATCAATGCACGAAGGCATATTCGGTAAGAAAATCGCAACGACACGCAAATTGGTTCACTATGTCATTATTAATAAATAAATGATTTTGAATTGCTGAAATAATTTCCACTTATTAATTTTATGTAGGGTTAGCTAGGTGCAAAACTTTCCAGGCAATTTTTATATTGTCATAGAAACGACACCGAATTCTGTTTTTCTATTGGCTACTTTTCAGTGTCGTGCGATTTTCGTATATAATACCACTAGTGGTAGGAATCTTGCCGGCAATTTTTGTCAGATTATCACGAATAGTTGTGACGAAAATTGCCACGAGTGGCGATTTTCTAAAGACAACAACTATAAGTGGTAACTGACAAAAATTACCAAAAGATGCCTACCACGTGTTGTATTCGGCAAGACAATCCAAAGAAAATGCCAGATGGCCGCTGTAATCACCTACTCCTTAGTATGGAAAGATTGTCAGTGAGATCAGATCCTGATTGGCTCAAATTCAAAAAATAGACTGTTTTTATTGGTCGTCAGAATTTCCGTTGGATTGTCAGAAAAATTTGAATAACTCGAAAAATACTGATTATAGGTATAAATTTTTTTTAACAAAATTATGTTCAAATTTTTCACAGAATCCAGAAAAAAAAATTTAATTCAGGTATTCCATTTAAAATAACCAAGTTGATGTCAACTTCTGGTATATGCGGAAGTGTCTCCATTATGAAAATATTTTCCCTGATTAGATCCTACCTCGCGAAGACTAAGGCTAAATTTTCAGCTTCATAGCTTTTTCCTTTCTCGAGATATGTACTTCTAAAGGGCGGTCACCGTAAATCCTGCCCTTGTATAACTTTTCCAAAAAGTTCATCGTTTTCCTGGACTGACGATCTTTCAGAAGGACAGAAACAAATGATAGTAATGATGGAAATGAATTTTGTTCAACATGCCAATATGGTACTCTGACATCACATACAATGATTTTGGATGACTGTACCTAGCTTTCAGATCACCGAAGTAGACTCTTCTGCAACAGTAGGTATATTATGTAGATTCATGAAATAATTAAAAATGTGGTCCAGTGTTCTTTGGCTTATTTATTCCTGTTTTCTTAAAAAACTGGGGACTCCCTACGTCATTTAAATAAAATTATTCAATATTTTAACATATAACAAATAATTGTACTATACGATAAATATACATATATAAATTAAACACTTTGTGAGGAACAAAAACAAATACCTCTGAAAAAGTGGCAACAACAATAAAATTAATAAGAAAAAGGACAACACTTAACTAATGGTTTTTCAAATCTATCACCATCGAACATACTCCTTATATTCATCATTTACAGATACGCGTTTGATGGTCTCATAACCCAAAATTATACTAAAACTGAACGTCGCCGACTGAATCAATCTAGCACTTAATCCCTTTGAAAACATCTTGAATCGTTCTTCCACCCACAGGTCCCGAAAAGCACTACTCATTGATTCTATTCTCTGAACTTGCAATCTGGCTCTAACGACATCAAGCGGGTTCGTAATTATTGTTGTGGTGAACCCTCCCAAGGTTCCAGCGATGGTTTGTATCAAAAGATGCGAAACCCATACTGGCATGATTGCATGGAGTTCATCTAAAAATTTATTTTTTAAATTGTTGTCAAGGAATCATAAACGTGATCAAATTAATTTATTTCATTAATAAATCATTAGAAATGCTAAAAATTTCTTGCCTTGGTAAAAGTGGTAAAACCCCCACCAGAGGGCGGAATTTGGAACGTAGGCTGCTAAACTCGCCATGTACCCGCGGTAAAACCCAGCAAACCCATCTCTGCGAAATATTTCTCTAGCTACATCCAGGGTGATGTTCAATTTACTGCGGCCATTGGAAACATCGATGCCCAAGGGGTTAAATGCTAACTAAAAATCAATCATTTAGGCAAATTAACGTGTGAATGTACGTTATTACTTTGTCTCCTTTACTGTTGATGCCCATCATCATTAAATGCTGGCTTAGAACATCAAAAGGTACAATTATTGTCTGGCCAACCATTGAGGCGCTTCCTCCAGCTACTAAGGCTCTGATTCGAGAATCTACGTTTCTTTGAGCTAATAAATGTCGAACACCCTCGTACACAGATATGTAGAAGACACCTGCAGAACTTTGGGTAAAATTGCCAGAATTGCATTATTTTACTTGTCATTACCACTAACAATTTGTACAGAAGAGACCCAAAATCCCCGGTACAACCCGGCAAATCCTTCATATCTGTAAATTTTTCCATAAGCATCAAACATACCTTAAATACATTAGGTATTAAATATTTGGAGGATTAATATTACATTACTACCTCTGTACATATCATTATGTTTTTGGACTTGCAGTCTTGTCTTGATGAGAGTCAATGGGTAAAGAGCACAGCGAACCGAGAATGAACTTAGCATTGACAAGGGGAAGAATTTTGACTTGTCCATCATGTCCCATTCGATGGTTTTGATGAATTGTGGGGGTGGTGTCTCCACTATTGTCGACATTTCTTGAGACGACGCAATGTGAATTTCAAACTAAATTTCTGTAATAAGATCTCATATTTAGTTAAGACTACGTGGGTTACGTTACTGAGTCTTCTGTATTCGACATTTTTTAGAGAATTAAGTCGATATTAACACCACATTGCGACTGCCTTATTTATGTAAACATTTGACATGACATTAGTACTTTGACTTTGCCAATGACAGCAAGGCACACCAACCATCAACGTAACTGAAATAATCAAGCCCTAAATCCAGCAACGCGGGAATTCAAACACAGAAACTTCATAATTTATTTGTTTCAATTTCTCAACTTGTTTTAAAAACTGCAGGTCTTTATTTAAAAAACTGAAAATTACACAAATAAAATTATTGTTCCGGAGTCTCTTCCGCCGGTGGAAGCACTTCCTCTTCAGTGTCCGGATTAGGGGTTTGTTCCGCAGGAAGCGCTTCTGCTGATGGAGTCTCAACAATCGGTACTTCTTCTTCAGGAGGAGCAGAATCTTCCATCGCCACAACTTCACCTTCTGCAATTGGCGCCGCCTCTGAAGGCGCATTCTCACTTGAGAGAAGTGATTCTCCGGTATTTGGTACTGATTGCTCAGTGACTTCAGGGAGTTCTGCCGACGCTTCCGCTACAATACTAGATTTTGGTGGAAGCATTTCAACAGTAGGAAGAGCCTCGTTGACAGCGAGGGCAGGAGATGGAGGAGCTCCCGATGGAATTTCTTGTTCTGGCAACTGAATCTTGAGGTCTTGGTCAGAAGTCTTTTTGCCTTTGCCTAAAAATTTCAGTTACGTCGTGCAAAAAGTGTAATTGGTTATTTTTATACTTTTATCTTGAGATGGCTTTTTGGCAATTGGGCCTTTTCCTCGGCCACCGGCTTGAGTTCCGGGGATTGGTAGAAACAGTTTGAACTCGTTGGGCATTTCGTCGTCGGCGTATAATCTGTCAGAAAAGTAGAGCCGACGAATTCTTACATTGGCATGAATTTGGACTCTCGTTGTTTCCAAATAAGTTGAACCTGTTGTAAAGAAAGTGTAAATTGAACGTATTAAAGAGAATTTTTGAAAATTTTACCATAAGCTCGCTTGGTAAAGTCGGCCAAATTAAACTGAACTTGGTTCCACCCAGCACTGAGTCCGATAGGCATGGTCGTGCAAAACGGTCTAACTTTGGTGGTCGATTGAAAATTCGACACTCTAAACCTCCGATGCATGTCTTTATCATCTGAAAATTCTCTTGTTATTGTTTTGCTATTTAAAGTACCTAGCGATTTAGATCCGCTACGATGTGCCATCAATTATCGAGGGTCAGACGTCCTTAATTATCTCTTTCGAGAAGAGAGTAGCGGTTATTATCTTGTTATCCGGCAATTTCAGACGTTGTTGCCTCCTCGTAAATTGCCGACATAATTGACAACACATCGTGAGGAGACGAGAGGGTGAGCTACCCAATATTTGGATCTCGAACGTAAAATACTTCTTCATATTCTTGATGATCATGACGAGAAAGGGTAAAGTGATGCCGAGGGAGGCTCTCGGCTTGATCGGACATGTGATGTAGGTGGTGGCGACGTTGCTTCCTGATACTTCTAATACGAGCGATTTTACTTCATCGTCCACGATTCGGCGAATGTGGCCGTTTTTCACCTGAAAATCGATAGAAATAACCCTCGTCGAATGGGGAGCAAATGCTACATTAAGTGGGAACAGCAGTCGGAAAAATAAAGTGGTGTTTTGTCACTAAACACTGGGCAAGGGAACGAACGGTTGGGCGCCAGAGTCAGAACTTTAGGCGCCTGTTCGATCAAAGTAGAACATGTAAATCAGTTAGTTGCTGTCCATTAAAAATAGCTACTTGTGAATAATTAAATCTGGCGAAAGTTATGTTAAAAAAAGCTAAAATGTGGAATAAAGTGGATAAGTACAAGATATTGCCTATCTAACAGATTTTGGTTCAAATGAGTTAATGCAAAAGCTCAGTAGGTACTTTTAGAAAATTGGAAAAAAATGAAGCTTGAGTCGAAGTTATGGCCTTTGAAGGAAGAAAACCGGGTAATTGTTTACAATGCCCACTTCTCGCTTTTTGCGTTTTTTTTTTTGAAAACCATCGTGAAACATCATTATAATGCCATTTTAAGCAATGAAATGTTGTGCAAATGATAAATAATTTTATGCAAAATTTATAGATAAAGATGTGCTAGGGCAAGGAAAATAAGAGTAAAAATAGAAGTAGTTTGCACAAAAAAATATATTGATTTTCGTAATGTATACATGGTGACAAATGCGTTGGTGTAATTGGTATTTTGAAAATCGAAGAGTAGGTAAAGTAAATAATGACCGAAAACTGCATACCCACTTATTATACTCTTTGCTCACTGATGTTTCTTCATTCTTATTCTCATTAGAGCGACTACTGAAGAAGCATACCTATATTGTCTACCATTCCGACTACAATGCCTTATTGACTGGAGTTTAAATCTTCAGTGATCATTGTAGAAAATCAAATTTTTATATGTTCTACCCATGAAAATCTTCTTAAGCCTAATATTGCCTTTTTCTTTACCAAACATGATAGTATTTAGAAGGCTTAGTTTAGTAACCCAAATCACCTCTTGCCAAATTCTGTTTTTAATATTTCACTAATGATGTAAAACCTTGTTAATCGTCATTAATGATTTATCTCTCTGCCTTTTCTCTTAATTCTAAATTCTGTTTCTGGATGTCCATACTGACTTACTAAAAATATTTAGTTCCATGTTGTGAATTGTACTATGCACCTATCCCTATCCTTGTGCAAGTTTCATTTTTTAAAGCAACGCCTCTAGCCTTCATGCAAACTTGGTTCTAATTAGTTTATTCTGAACTACACTCACACCCACCAAAGCCTATATCATTATAATAGAAAAGAAAGTGTCTATCTGAAATTGTAAAAATATCAAAATATTTATATTCAAAAACGCCGATAACGTCATACCTCAAAAAATATGTTAACTTTTGGAAATCAAAGTGCGTTACTAAATAGAATAAAAATACTACAAAAACTTTTTTTAGAGTATTTTTCAATCTTATAGTTTAGCCTGAAATTAGGTGTTCTGACACATTTGATATAAATTAATAATGCTATAATGATAGCAATAATGCTTTTTATCTACCCTTTAATAACTAATTTGTTGTCATATTAAGATCTTTTCAAACAGTCAGGCTGCCCTACGGGTATTAGGCTCTTTCAGGGCCTCATCAAGGCTTGTCTGGGAATGTCACGTAAAACTCCAGAGACTAGCGGAGAACAACAAGGTTGGTATCTGCTGGATCCCAAGTCATCAGGGGCATGATGAAACGAAAAGGCTGATACTCTGGCCACAAGAAGGGATCAGAAATGGGCCTGATTGGCCCGGAGCCGGCACGGGGCATTCCTCCGAGCCAGCTAAAGCGCGCCCTCAAGAACTGGGTGTTTCAAAGGCATTCTAGGGAATGGGAGGCGAGCGCACCTCGACAGTCGAGGATCTTTATTTCAGGTCCCGAACAGCAAAGAATAGCTGAGTTGCTGAGACTCAACAGGGAAGACCTAAGGAAGGCGGTTGGACTGCTCACGAGACACTGCTTCTTCAGAAGACACCTCTACATCGTGAGCTCTTTTGAGGATCCTATGTGCAGAAGGTGTGAAGAGAAGGAAGAAGAAAACGTCTCTTCATGTTCTGTGTCACTGTCCGGCTCTTGCCGCACATAGATCCAGGTACCTAGACTTTCCCTTCTTAGAGGTGAGTGAAATCAGGAGGGCTCCTATGAGCAGGCTACTGGACTTCATCAGGAGCACAGGCATGCTCTAAAGAAGTCTCTAGAAATCTAACAGGAGTGTACACAATGGGCCTATTTGGCCTCAGTGTGCGACTCGGCGACCAATAATAAAAAAAGACTTTCCTAAGTTTGACTTTATATTATAGATAACCACTTACCCTACGCACTTTTTCACTGATTTGCATTTAAAGCAATCATCAACATCAATAGGCATATCCTACGAAAGAACATTTTTATTCTTGATGATCATCTTGAAAGTGTCATCAAGATTGATGTAAGTCACATTCAAGAAGTCGTATTCAAAAAATTAAATACTACCATACTACCTACTTATGTTCCTTAAGGGCCCCATTCACGTTGAGATCTGTAGCGATACATGTTGCAGTATCAGTATTGCGATACAAATCTCAAAGTGTATTTGGCTGTCTCAGTATCGCCGTATCATAGTTGTATCAGTATCAGCTAGTATCGTCGTCTGCATCACGATAGTGAAACGCCAATACATGAAGCATGCAACTGATGCAAATTTCAATGTGTTTCAACGTGTATGTCACAGTCTCTTGGTAGCGCGCTACAAAAATTGGTAAAATGTCTGAAAATCGTAAATTTTGAAACGAGTTTTTGAACATGAACCAGTTATATTTGTGTTTGTGGGATTTGCGGTCGAAGGAGTACTCAAATAAACAACGTAGTATACTTGTTTCTCTGAAGTAACCATTGTTTTGTCCATACTCTTTTTGGGCGCCTTTTATTCTTCAGACATTCCCTCGCTGCAATGGCAACTGCTACGAAGACATTTTTGTATCGCGTTTGGAACTAGACCAGACTGAATCTGATGTATGGTGTGCAGTGTGCACTGATACTTGATACAAAAAATCTCGGAAACATGTATCGCAATTTGTATCAATACACCTAGCGAGACATATCTCAACGTGAATGGGGCTCTTTACGATAGTATATTTATAATTTTTTTAATGGAACATTTTAATTAGTTGTTGAGCTGTCATAATCTTATATTTCTTAGTTACATCCCGTATGTTTAGTTTCAAATTGTTTATGGATCTGTAGTTATCGTCGTAAGATCATTTATGAATCACACTTTATCATGTTGATAAATTAAAAATCCTTTACCATTAAGATTCAATAATTGATTGTCTTGAATAATAAAAGTCTTTACGTCTCTATTACAAAATATAGAGTGTTTCTAAAAAACTCTATTTTATCTCTTTTCCGAGTTTGACCGGAAAAAATCCGGATTAGAACTTTTTTGAAACTTTTGCTGGAAAAGCTTTTAGAACTTCTTTGAACATATCTAATGATAAAATCTAATTTGTCCGGGAAGTGAATAAGAAGATTACTGATTTCCTCGTACCGTTGGACTACATTGGATGTAGCACCTCAACATTGGCAGTAATCTTAATTGCAGCGGGATGGTCCTAGCACCCGTGGCTGGATTTCCCTAAACAGGTGCGTTCTAAAGAAAAATTCCGTCAACGTGAGATAATCCCACACACGACACATCGTGCACCCTAAGTATCAGGTTACCTACGTGATTTCTCTAAACATCTCTACCATCAGAGACTTAACCGCTTGAATATGGTAATGTACCTAGATATGATGCGATAAATTTCGTTTTAATGCCACAATAATATTATGTAAATGACGTTATTTCAGAGAAACTCCCGGTTATGATGGTGGTTCTCAATTTTGTAACGTCGAGTCATCGCTGGGCGTGAAGCACCTAATCGAAGTGTCATTTGGATAAAAACTCACTTGTTTGTCCCACAAAGCCAGAGGGTTGCTGCCCACACTGTAGAAAATCGAAACGAAACCACTTTGAAACGTGTTGCTGAACATTTTTTGCTAAAGTATAATGTCTATTTTGACTGATTAAAAAACAAAGATAACTTGGCATTGACGTTTATTTTCACCCCCTCAAAATTTCCTCTAATTTAAACTGTTGCTTGCGGTTGAGCTTGATGATTTCGCAAGGCTCGGCTTTTCGCAGCACCGGATTTATGAATTCCCGGTAAATCCTGACGCCATCCAGAGCTTTTAATTGCGACATTTCGTGTAATCGCACTTCCTTCAGGAACTGTTTGCGTTGGTCTTTCGCCGCTTTTTGGTAGCGTTGTCTGCAAATCACCCTGCTGAAAGCAGGGCGATGCCGATAAAAAAAATCGCAAATATACTTACTCACTAAGGCAAACTCAATTCCGAATAACTCGGGTCGTTAGAGTCGTTGCTCGACAAAACCTCGTAGTTATTCTTCTTTCTCGGCTTTAACGCATCCATTTTCGGGGTTTTCACGAATTTTGCTGCCGGTTATTTCGGTTGCTAGGGTTGCGTGTTTGGTGACTTTTCCGAGAATTCTCAATCGATTTCCACCCTCAAAGTCACAACTCTCCATACAAATGGCGTATAGCATGAATTCCTCATCGCTCAATCAGTCGACTAGTGGCAGGTGATACTGTAGCAGTTTGAGATGTTATCCTAAAATGAATCCATGAATAATTGAACAAGTTTGTAGCGAATACAGGACGGAACTTTGGCGCAGAACCGCAATTTACCCTGTTTTGTCTTCGATTACAAAATTGTTAGCGGGTTATAAGCGGCTTTAAACTGGAAGCCCCGGCACTGAGAACTAAAAAACCCTTAAGGTACTGAATCCATTCAGAAAATCGCGCATCGATGAGCTAACATCTTTATTGTCGATTCAGGGAAACGAGGCTTTTATTTTCAAACATCCCGGTCTCTATGTCAAAGAGGTTTATTTCCAGGCAATCAAAGCAATTTGTAAAAAGTATTCTAAACGGAGCTGTTGACGAGATAAAAGCTTGTTCTGCTCGCCTGGTGTTATCTAAGCTTTCGCCCCATCGTCCCAAGAGATGTGTCATGATTATGGATCAGACAATATATGTAGTTGCTTCCTTGCAGTTCATGGTGCGACTCTATTGCAAAACTATTATGCTGCACCCTAACAAAGCAACCAACAAGTTATTAGAATTTTTGATCAAAAATTATGCATTGTGATTATTCAAAATTTCCACCTAGTCATCAACTGTATTCAAACGTTATAGAAATAGTTTCTAGAGCTCTACTCTGAGTTTTAGAATTTATGCAGACGCAAAACTATTTCACAAAATTAGCTGATGCTGCACCAATTAATTCTGAAATCCTGCGAGATGCCCCTTTTTGCCACATTGGCATTAATAGGGTAATTGGGAATTTTCAGAGTCCCTGAAGACTCTTAAGCTTGCTTTATAACCGGCGCCCTCTCTTTGAGAGCAACAATAAACCTAAACATGACTGTTTAAACAGTTATAAAAATTGGTAGTCATTAGGTCCTAATGTATAAGTTTATAATTTCTTAGCTCATCATAAATAGCCCTTCATGTTAATTTATGGCATCATCGTGCTCGGGACACTTGAGCGACAATTTTAATAAAAGTTGAAACTTGGAACTGCTTTCGTGTCTTTGGAAGCCAACCCTCCTGCGCATTTCGAAATTCGCATGTGCCGCTTCTGACATTTGAAAGATCAAATGTCGTTTTGCCACCGGCAACGACGCAAACACTTGATTACTCCTAGCCAAAATTTTATTAAAGTTGTAAGTGTGGGAAACTTAAAGACATCTATCAAGTTCCGGTTCTCCAATCGATCAGGCAAAACTGTCATCGTAATTAAATTACAGAATGATCAGCGCCATAGGGGCCGAGCTTGTTTTGGAACTTTCATTACGTGATTTATCAAAAAGTTTACTATCCCTCTCAAGGGGAGATTGCTGGCCCAAATTTCATTCAGCACATTCAAAATTTCTATCAAATGTCTTTTTTCCAGTTTAGCCTTTGCGTGAAGCCTTTGAGTGTTGTACACGTGTTTGTTATTGGTATTTGTAGGTTTTATACGGTGTGGACATAGAATAAAAATAAAGACCTTTAGGTCAAAATAAGATGATTCGAAGCATCTTGCTACTTCTAAAAATCCTTCGTTGAGGCAGCATGGAGCTTCAAAGTTAAAAAAATATTTTAATTTTATTTTAAAACCCATGAATTGATTTGACTGATTTGTTACATAAATCTAAGCGTACAAGGGTGATTCTTTGATGCTATTTTGATAACCGTGATTATTGCGTATAAGTCACCTAACAAGTTCTAATCTTGAAATCAAACTTCTTTTCTATTGAAAGTTTTTAAATTTGTCAAATAATTTACAAATATGTAAGCTGCAAGACATTAAACTACTTTATTTTTTCTTCTTTTCGAAACCACGATTGTGATGAAAGTCAATCCGATTGCTTGACGATTCTTATATTAAGTAAGTAAAATGTTTTTTCGTCTCTGGACTGTAGTAAATATTTACAAACTTTGCAACTAGGTCACTAGAATCAACTAATAATGAATTTAGTTTTCCTTTACATGATGATTCTTTCAGGTTTTGCCAAATTCTGCACCCCATTAAGGTTTTTATTTGTAAGTGTTTTTTTATTACTTTAATCTTTAATAAAATTACTAGCAAAATTAAATCATTAAAAAGAACATTCTTTATAATTTTATGCAAATGGTTATTTGCAAACTGTAGCTTTGGAACTGTCAAATAAAAGTAATTGACAGTAGAACTGTAAAAAATAATATAATTATATGGCAAAAACCATATAAGCGAAATGAAAATATCTTTGAGAGAAAAAATATCCCGAGTCATCAAAAAAATGGGTGGGTCAATGTTGTCCAAGACGGTATTTCGTGTTTATTAGACCATTTTTGACGTTATACTTAGTGGCTCAATAATCAATGGCTTAATAATAATGCCCCATAATAATTTTACTACGTATATTGGGTCAAAATAGGTCAATATGTAGTAAAAATGGTTATTCAAAGCCTCATTGACAGAGCCGGACGAGCAAACGATTTTTCCGTGAAATTCGAACAGGCACCTGCCAGTTCAAGCAATTCTATTAGTCAAAACAATTTTAGTAAGGAATAAAAGCAAATTTAGATATGGAGAGGATAAAAATCATTTTTATTAAAAAAAAAATAAAAGATGAAGCTTCATAGTTTGCTTTATCTTTATGATTATGTACGTACTGCATAAAAACCTTCTAAAAAATAGTCAAATTTTGTGTTACTTATTTACGCCAACTTATTTTTTTGCATCTAAAAACTAGCTTAAGCACTCAAAAATAGTGTTCAAAATATTTTAATTTAATGTTGTCGTGATTGAAATCATAAAAGTATTGCTTAATTTAACAGTAAAAATAATATTGCAGCAAATTATCTGAAGCATTTTCTCTATCTTTTCTCTTTTCTGATGTATTTTTATATATATGTATTCTCAATCACAGTCAATTTGCACGACCAAAATTTTTGCGTAACGAACTTGAACGGCCACCTTAAATACGTCGATGGATTCAAAAAGTTAAAAAAAAACTTTTTTATCCAAGATCACAATTCTACAGATTCAATGGGGCGTCCAATAGTGTATAAGGAGATGGTAGAATGCTTATTTTGATTTTTCTAGCAGTGATTAATATCAGGTCCACTGCGACAATTCCTTCAAATTAACAGCCAATTAATTCAAGACACAACCAAACCCGGCACGACCGTAGGTAGTACATGTAATATTTGGAAGTTATTTGGAAAATCTGCAGTCAGCATTGTTACATCTAAATTGTCTAAATGTACAAGCGTGAATATTAACTGATAATAATAATTATATTGCCCAAAATTATTTCTTGTGGAATTATGCGGCGCTAAAGGGTTGATTCTTGATAGAGCAAGACAATCCCATTGTTCCCTTTCTTTGTTTCTCATACCGTTAAACGGGACCATCAGTAGCAATTTTAGTACATTTTGTAAAACAATGGCAGGAGTTATTTCAAATTCAAAGTTTCGGCAGTGTCAGTGATAAGTGACTGTAATTTTCTGCAATCGATCATTGAAACATTTCTTTCGTAGTGTATTTTAAAAATAATAAGGTTTTTTTAATTTGGGGTTGTGCACCGACCGTGTCTCAGATCTATAAGCGCGATTTCCAACATGAAACGCTGAAGACGGAATTTTTCAGCTTTGTACGGCACTGGATACTACTAGCGTATTAATAATATTACCGCTAACCCGGCACCGTCACCAAAATTTTTTGTTTGCGCAAATTTGCGACTTCATTATTCATAAAGCTGTAAAAAGAGAGTTTCGCACAACTTTATCATTAAAACATCATTTTAGTGAGTGGAAACTAAGTTAGAAGATGTTAGAATAAGTCTTTCATGAATAATGCAACACACCTAATTAATGCATTTTGGTTATGTCAAGTAAAAAATAAAAAAAATAGGTAAGTATAGAAAGACCATTCAGAAAAAATAATTAAAAAAATCTTACAATGTGTTTTTTGTTTAAAAATTAAAAAAATAATGTTTGTGCCATTAATTGCATTCTAGACAATAAAATAGACTATAATTCGAACATTAAAAAAAATTTATAGGTATACCGGATGTTCATTTTGAGAGAAAACGGGCATTTTCTGCTAATCTATACACTTTATGTAAAAAAAATTTAATGGAAGCTATTGCACAAAATACAGTCTTCTCAAATATGCTTTTCAACATTTTTATTTACTTTTTATTTAATCAGAAATGATATCAACTTTATTATTTCAAATGACAACACATAATTTTTTTACCAATTTCTGGTAGATATTTTAATTCTGAGTGCAACAATGTATTACAAAGGGGTTGTTGTATAAGAAAAATTTGGAAAAAAAATGACTGAATGTGAAATTACAATTTGCGGCAATAAAATTTATTGAAGCCTATGTCGTCAGGTTCTGTATCAGAGAATATTTCTTCTTCTTGTTTAAGCTTTTTGGATTTCGGTCTTTTCCCCGTTTTCTTGGGTTGGATTTTGCATGCCGCTTGTTTTGTTCGCTACCAATATTTTGAAAAAACACTTTTTCTTTACCATTCTAACCTTCTTTATGTCACGTTGAATTACAATTTCTTTAATCTTTTTCCAATTCCGGGGTATCGGTTAAAATCGTAGTAATTAATTTATATTAATGACAATCTTGACATTTTTAAACATCTGAGAAAATTAGTATTATGGTTTTTTGTATATGCGTTTAATAAATAGATAGGTATTTTAATTTTTTTCCATTTGGAGAATAAAGAATTAGCAAAAACATATTTTGGAAATTTGGTAGGCTCTGCTGTTTTTACGGGAGGCTGAGCCTCCCCTGGCCACCTCCTGGCTACGGCCCTGCTAGAGGTGCAGGTAAGGTATGTGCCACCACCCCCTGTGATGCGCTTTCGGGGCTTGTTAAATTTCTTAGGGATTTCAAGCGCACCAGCCAAAACAAAAAACGTAATTTCGGCGACCCTTGATAATTTCCAGTTAATTTATGTTGATTGTTCGGTGTCCCGCGGACCAGGCGCTCCTCTCCACGCTCCCCCTTTCCGGGGACCGGGGGAGCTTTCCCGTCAGCCATTTTTAGCGCCTCTCGCTCGTCTCCGCGCTTTTTCGTGCTTTCTCGCCGAAGCGGCGTCCCATCTGCGCCAACATAGTGAGCTGGGGACAGTATCGACACGGGTTTTGTTTTGAGGAAGATGCTGCAGTAGTTGGCTGATGACTAGTGTTTTGACAGTTCGTTCTTGGTGAATTCGGTGTGTGTTTCGCCGGTTGTTTTGGTGTGCAGTTATGACAGTGAGCGACTTGACTTAAATCAGCACAGTCCGAGGTTAGGGCGCCTTCGCATTTTTGCAACCCCCTCGACGACGCCGAAACCGCCCCTAAGACCGTGTAGGCCGCTGTAAGTGATGGCAGCGACGAGCCGGGGGCCGAGGGCCCCGAAACGTCAGAATTCTGTCGGGAAATCGCGACAGCGCCGTGGAAATTGTGTTATTGATTTTACGGCGCTTAGGGGTTAAACATGTAGTGCGTGTTTCTGTCTAGCCCTTCCCCTTTCGAGCTTCTCCCGAAATGCCCCCGAATAAACGCACGCACATGCTCTTTTCGAATTCGTTGTTGACGTCGCGGTGCTTTTTCTATTACTTATAGATGTAAATAAAAGCGCGCTATTTGCATCGACCCCCCACGAGACGGGGGCGCCGGGGCCGACCCGGAGCTTTCGGGATAATATTGATTTTTTACCGAGATTTACACCAATCGAAGCACTGGCCGTGGGAGCCGCGGCAAAAAGTGAATCTGGACCATGCCTCATGTGGACCGTAAATTACTTAAGCATTGGCTTAAATTAACATAAACGACTTTTTTTAGGAATATTGAACAAAATTGAATTACAACATGAATACTAAACACCCTAAGCAAGAAAAAGAACAGAATTCTTGAGCAAGGCCAGAAAATTCCCTAATCCTGACAGAAACTTCTTATATAGTAATTATGGTGGTCGTTGAAACACAGCTAACCCGTTAACCTCTAAATACAACGCCCTTTGAGGAATCATAGCAGCAGAATGATGGAAAGAGTTAAACTAGGGTTGAATATTAGCAGGAAACACTAGAGAATGTTATTCGATTGAGGTGATTTTGGGGACAATTTCCAAATTGTGGAAATATTTAACTTTACAAAAAATGTTACATTAGCAGAAGAAAAAATATATTTTGGCGGTTCAAGATCTGACTAATGATCAAGATTTGGGTGTACTTGTGACGTTAGTGCAGAAGCTACAAAATTGATTATGAACAATTTGTAAAAAGTAACACCAAAATAAAAGATTGGGCAAAATTAACCACGTGTGCATGTCTCATGTCTTGTTTTGATCAATGTTTACAATAATTAACATATCTTTCCATCAGACCGCAACCATCAGTCGATACGCTCGTTTACAGGTATCTTGAGAATTTATGGGCGACGCCCGCTCCTGAAAAACAAAAGTGTAGTCAGTTTTTGGCTCTCCTTTCTTGCTTCTCTCGAAAAGAAAATTGATCGTATTATTAAATTTTACGCCGCTTACCCACAGGTGAGAGGGGGTTGCGGTTTTGATTTGAAGCTCTCTTTGAAGCTCTGCAGTTGGTATTGATTTTTACGGAAATTTTCAGGAAACGCTGCTTGCGGGGCTTCGGCAAAAAGCGAATCTGCATACTTGGCCGATTTGATTGTCACGGTTGCCTAAGGACCCATAAAACATTTATACGGGCTGTCGAGATTTCGTGTCAATCTGGCAGGTTTGCTACAACACTTTCAATGTTTATTGGGAGTCAATTACGCTGAGCTTTTTAGTATTTAGACAGTTGTTGGAAAAAGCACAACTGCCATTGCAAAAATGGTATACCTACCGACATCGTTATTAATGAATTAATACCGACACTTATCGGTGGCAGTTGTTAATATTTTCAATTGTCAGGGTCAAGGTGCTCTACCACCCTACCCTAAAGGGCGATGATGAAAAAAAAGCCCATTGCGATAACAAAAGACATCTCGACTACTATTCATGCTGGCGGAGCCGCCTGTGCCACCTTTTCTGTTACTGCTTCTAAAACTGCTTAGGGCCTACATAACAAATCGCATTTATCCGAAAAAATGTTATTCAATATTTTAGTTAATTTATTAATATTAGTAATTATAGAACTAATTGTTGTTCAATATTTTTTTTAAATTTTGTTTGTGAAAGTTTACAGATAAAAACTGAATAAGTAACGGTGGTAATAGGTTTATCTTTTTTTTTGGTTGTAGATGTTTCCTGTCTACACTCACAGTAAACGCCGCCAAATAATCCCTGAATGTCAATTACGCTTTTTGGTGTTCTACTTTCTACACCTTTTGCTGGTGGTAATATGATGCTAAATTTGGATTCGGAGCATACATAAATTCGATATATCCATTTCAATTTCAAAGTCTTCTCGCCTAAACGGTGCAATTTTGTACGTATGTACCTACGTAATATCTGTATTGTCTAATTAATAGAAATATGGGAATGCTCTGTGGCGCCATGATTTTGGAACAGGTTCTATACAGGATTAGCTAAAAGTGTAAAACCCAGCTTTTCTGCTTAAATTATCAGGCTAAGGGCCGGTTTTACGAAAGGAGAATAAGCCAGGTATAACGATATTCCGGAATAACTCGGGATAAATGGGCTTTTACGAAAATCGAATCGGATAAATCCTAGTATAAACTGTGGACCGTTGCTATGTAAACCGGCCCTTATTCCGGAATAGTTATTCCAATGCTTATCCGACTTTCGTAAAACCGGCCCTTAGAGATAAAAAGAAAACTATTTGTTTAATGACTAACTTAAGGGCATATTAGAACATATTTTTTCACAAAATGGCGCCGGCCATTTTCCCCCTGCGTCAATTTTCCTTTCTTCTTTTTAGGCCTAATTGTATAAACGTGGATTGAAATATTCCAGGATAAAATACCATAGAAGAATTGTCCGCAACAATCATTTCCATGGTATTTCATCCCATTTTGGAGTTCAACACAGGATTAAATTTTTGTACAACTCGACGTTACTAATATTTCTATTTGGCCCGACGAAGGAAATTATTCTGCATACAAGCGCAATATTTCTTTTTTCTACGTCAAGCCGTTTATTTTAAAATAAATAAAGAATATTTGCGTTTTAGCTAAGCAAAGGTGACACTGCTGCTAAGCTCCGCCCACCCCGAGTTACCTGCAGAAAGGAGCTGGATTAAAACTCAATACACAATACAACGCGATTGTTTTTTATTTTTTTAAATAGGCTATTTTATGTAGAAAAAAATAATTACACGCTTGTATGGAGGATAATTTTTACACTAGGCTAAATTAATACGTTGCCATTTACAAAAAAAGTTATCTCAGGAAAAAATGGTCTGATCATTAAAAAAATTGATCTAAAATGCTCTCAAATTAGAGCATTAAGTCTAATAGTCTAATAGGAGAAGCTGGGTTCCACCACTTATATACAGAGTGATTCATATTGGTTGGACGTGACGTCAATGTACCGTCTCGTCATCTGATGAAAACTTACTTTTATTTGTTTCTTCTGGACATGCATTTGACGGTTGACAAATGTCAGTAGGATCGAAGATGTTTTGCTCGCACATTAGTTTCCATGTATTTAATCGCTTTTACACTAAATAACGATCAGTTAAATTTGAAAGAGGTAAGTTCAATAAATGTTAATACGAAATCAAAACTAGTTTTTAAATTTGAGGTTAAATTTGTGGAATGTTGGCCTAATACTGGCATTAGTATGTGTCAGAATAGGTAAAGTTTGACGAAGCAAAAGGGGTATAACCACATCGGGTAAGCGACACGTTATAATTCTGAATTTAATTTTTGTGAAAAGGGGTGCTGAACTTTCGCTATTGTCGATTTGTAGTTTAGAAATAAAAACTTTATTGATACCTGAAAAGAAAATCTTTTTTAAATTGTAATGGATACCATACATATTCACGGTGATTTATTTTGACCGTTCATCATGAGAAGTATATCTCGAGAAAGGGAAATGCTACTGACATGAAATTTTTTTGGTATATAGAAATATCATGCATCAAGAAGTATTTACTTCTACCAATTGGTAGATGTAATTAGGTGTCATGTCATTAAAAAGATTTTTTGCTGTTTCCGTCGAGGTCGAGGTATGTCGTTAATTATAAACTTTACCGTACAATACTTTGGTAATTTTTTTATACGATTATGCGCTCTAACTATATGTCTCATCCGCATAAAAAAATTCAACGTGGGTTGTCAAATATTGCTGAGATTTTTGAAAGCTTAAATTTTATTTTAGGTACCTATAGGGAATTTCTAACAAAGTAACTTTCAAATTTTCTACTGCATCCAAAAAGAAAATTAAAACTTGGGGTATTGTGTTTAATATAACAAATTCGGTGTAAACTTTTGGTATATGCGGAAGTGCCACCAATTTGAAAGTATTTTCACTGATCAGCAGGTTAGTAGCTTTTTTCTTTTTCTAGATACTTCTAATGAACTGTCAAAATTACAAACGGTCACTCTTTATACATATCTGATTTTTCAACAAAGTGAACAAAGGATATCTTATTTTTCCATTAAAAGACGCTACTTGCTATACATTTTGGTTTGTCTACTCAGAATTTATTTGATTTGCTAAAATTAAATCTAGTGGTTACTGTCCTAATATCGTTACCTGCGTCCAGCCTATAACTGAACCATTTAGCTAGCAGTATCTTCATCTAAGAATTTTCGTCGATGTAAAGGTCAAAGCGATAAAGCGTAGCTGTTGCCACTTATAGGTGGAAGTATTAGATATGGTAATCAACACGCCCTCGAAAACGCCCAAAACACTTTTTCCTCGCTTTAAACAACGCGAGAATGGAGACATCAAACAAGCAATTTCGAAGAAAATTGATACTTTATCACAGATATCGACGCCTCTCTCGATGTCATCCGTCTAGTTAATTTTAGTGGTATAGAGACGAGTGTTTTTAATTTCCATTCTACAAGACAATAATTGGGAAATTTGAAACAAACTCCAGTGGCGCCTGATGGGGTCAGTATTTTTCACTGCAGTAATAAAGACGCTCATTACTTCTAAATTCAAGGCATCTTGTTTTTAGTTCAGCCCCATAACGCCGGAAAAATGAATGTACAACAAAACAACTTAATTAAGAAGGCTGCATTGTTGCCATTAAGTCAGTCATAAAAATGAGTTGAAGTGTACCTACCCTCCAGCAGCTTCACTAATTTAAAACAAAAACTACAAATTAATACATTACGCCGTCTCTCTGGGACTGAACGGGCCAATAATAATTAAACGAAACGAAACCGTTTGAATTAATTGCTGGGGTGATTACGGTAATGAATTGAAAAATGGGTGAAGTCGTCCCAAGACTAATTATGTTGAAAGGTGAATTATCCGGTGTCCCTCAAGGCGGTTTATGGAGGTCATTACGGCGGCGGCCCAATTGGGCCCGGTTTTCCGCTTCAATTATATCGGTGGGCGGGTTCATCTCTGGGCTGTAAAACCAAAAGCAAACACATCATAAATCTGGCGACGATGTCCAAACAAGGCGGACGAGCAGTTTACTACTTGCATAATCTCCGGCGAAAACAAACGTTTCCCCATTTTTTTTTCACGGTTTATGTTTGACTCTGACCGCTACGTGATTGCCCCTTTTTATGTGCTCCACGACCATCCGCCAACAGTGTAAATGGCTAATAGATAGTAAAGACCCAAACAATACTTTCTCGAAATTGTTTCATATTCAGCATTGACAACAAGGGTGTGTTTCAATTGATACCTCGATTGATACCATCACTTTGATGCAACTTCATGCGGAAACCAAATTGATGTAAATCAAAATGTGCGCGTACGCTTCACGCGCGTACCAAACGCGTTTATCTGAAACAGTTAGAGACGGTTAAGTAGAAATAATTTCTCTATGATTAGACCTTAATTGTTCATAATTATCGTAACAGTTCATCCCTCTAAAACAGCTGCAAAGTTTTCTGCATGACCAAACTCAAACCGAATGTCAGTTTAGGGAAATCATACGTGGAACGTGGCGAAATTTAAAATTTTCAGATTACTGCAACAGTCGATCTCTAACTAAATTGTAAATCGAAAGAAATAATTAAAAGATAGTTAGTTGTGTGACAAGTAAAGAATTTCCGTTTATTTTTAATAAGGAGGCAAAATAGAATATGCCTCGGCTCGCTCCCGAAAATTCCAGGTGAAACCTTACGCAAATAAAGTGATGGAAAGCTGTAATCTATCCTGAAAGTTTCGCAAAATGTCTAAACCCGCACCTGTTCCTTGATCCGTTCTGTGGAAACGCAGTGGTGGACGAAATTGATATGGAGATTACATATGTACTAACTTGATATCCACTCGGAAACTGAAAATTCTGAATTTGAACAATGCCCTTGGATCTAGATACTGTTGCATGAAGGTATTCGATGACATATTGTTCACCTACTGTATAAACAAATACAAAACTTTGGTGTTGTGTGCTTATACGCGAGCTAGAGACAGGGTTTTGCCCGAGGAGCCAACTATAGCTTGATGTTTGTCGGATAGATTGCCAGATTTAATTACGATAATCACTCGCTAATGGGTCGCGGAATTTCTGATTGCAGGTAGCGTCTTCCTGACCCAAAGACGGTAAAGTTCAAGGTAAACTAGAGGACGTTGGATAATTATTTCTGCAAGGTACACCCACGCTAATCGATAATTGTGCAGTGTAGTTGAGGGTTCTTTTCAACGCAAGGCGAAGCTACAAAATAACTTTCAACCATTCCTCAATTAATTTTTATTGTGCAAACTATAATTTTAGTCAATTCTTTTGTCCCAAGTTGTCAGGTAATAAAATAGAGCCCGAAATTCTTAAAAGTGGAGTTTAATATTTAAAGTACCTATTAAAATTGGCCGCTAGCAAGATATGACGTCATTTTCTACTATCTTTTTTGTATCATCATATTATTTATCATTTCCTTATTGACAAAATCAAGTTTTTAGTCTGTGGGAAGTGCAAGGCAGTCTCGTAATGTAAGGAATTTAGAGAATTCCCCACTGACTAATAATATAAAATAAGGTAATTGTCCTTTAAAGAATACGAAATTAATATAAATTTTTTCTAGACACCATTATGTAGGTATACCACACACGTTGAGGCTTTAAGTCGACAACTTCATAGACCAAAACCCAAAACAATTTTTGCGTTCTTTTTTCTTTGCAACTGAACCCAGGGACGGTGCCTGGGAATCGAACCCAGTACTTGCTGTTCCGATTCCGGCGACATAATCCTCAGTGCCACAGAGTTCACCTAATCTCTTTCTGTTAAATCTTTCTATAATCTCTCTCGAGTTGCTAATTGTATATTACCCAACGATTATAACAACCAATTGATATACCCACGTTGCCCGGGTATTCGATTTAGAAATTTTTAAGAGAATCCAGAATTTTTCAGAACGTTTCAAAAATCTCTGTAAAACTTTACATTACATTTTGACATTTTTTGATAATTACAATATTCAAAAACTTTACCAGAAGTTTCTGGTTTCAAAATATTCTGAACTTCTGAACGCTCTTGAATATTTTGAATAATGTAGAACTTTGTAAACCATCTAATCATCCCGAATTTATTGACGTCTATTAACTTTTGATAGCGTTACACTATTATTATTGTACGTTTTATACTTACAACTATAATAACTTACAAGAATTTTTTTTAGTGGCATCTAGGTCAATCAGATCGTTAACCTCGTGACTTATTCGAAATTTTGGTTTGCAATTGGTTTGCAATTTATTAAATTTAATTCTTTTTATTTGTCTTGGTAATCCTAGCTATTTTCGAGACATGCAAAAGCTATTTTTTTCTATAGAAATATTGGTTGTTCAAAGTTGACTTTTTGCACATCTTTATAAAAGTTGTGTTCATCTCAAACATAAAGAAATCAACAGACAACCGCCATTATGTAACTTTTTTTATGCATTCTAAAGCATTTTGTTTTAATAATGACCTCTTACGAAGAGATGACTAAGGTTGAAATGCACAGACGATAGGTACACCCGGCCAATTGAGTAATGCACAGGGGGTGCGCAAATAATTTACTTTTCTCACGTTATCATCAAGTGTACATAGAAAAAATTTTGTAGGAGACATTAGAAAAGCACCGGGGATCACAAATTGTCAACTTTTTCTACTTTATACTGGATGATAATGTGGTAAACGTAGATTATTTGTGCATCCCTTGTGCATTACTTAATTGGCCGGGTGTACAGCTTGGAGAATATGTTTTGTCGTATCGGGCGTCATTGCGGGCCGCACAACTAGATTGGGCGACTGTCCGGATTGTCCTGTTCGCTTATTTTGAAACCTCGGAGAGAGGCTAGCCCGAAATTATTTGCTTGAGTCTGCACAAGGAGATTCCCGGCTAGCCTCTCTCCAAGGGTTCAATATAAACAACACGACAGTCGCCCAGTCTAGCCCTGCGGCCCGCAATGACGCCCGATACGACAAAACATACTCTACAAGCTGTACATACGTACTAAGATGTTCTTTATTTTAACCGGAATGTTTTCTAATAAGATGAAAGAGTTTTAATGTAAAATAAGTTTTAACTGAACCATTGATGCAATCGTTCTTTGAATTTCAAATGAATCCTTATGAGTTGGGAAGTCAAGACCGGCTCACCGATTCGTCGAGCTGGAGGAACTAGGATTGGCTGAATGCTCATTGTCGCAATTGATAACTTAAAATCAGGCGCTAAGTCACAATTTCTTTAAATCTTTATTTTGTGATTATAGAAAGGTAACGTTAGTTGTCGTTAGGAAGTTTTTTAGAGAACAACAAATGGTTGCCCATTGTTCTTATGGTTGTAAAGCTAATTATTGTGAATTAAAGATTTGAAATTTGACGGAAGCCAAGAAGGGTTCGACTGACTGTTTAGTAATATTTTTGTATCAAGAAATTAACTCGCAAAAACATGTACAGTGAAGAATTAGCTTTGGGGTCATAATTTTTTAATTACTTTGGTGGCTAAAAGCGGAACACTCAGCCCCTTACAGCGGCGGATGTTGAACAATATATTAAAAAGACGGCTAGCCGCCAGGCGCGTACCGGCTCATTTAAGTTGAAATATCCCCAAAACTTAGCTCGTCCCTCCTACGGCAATACTCCGGAGCCCTTTGTACTTTAACAATCCGGAAATGTTGATTTATTTCAATTTCCAGGGGTCCTAAATGTGGCGGTGAGATGCGACTTAGTAAGATGGGAGCCATCTCTGTGGCGTTGGTCTCGATATGGCTCGCCTCGGCGAAAGCGGTGTCCGTCATCCCTCACGACGCCCATCCCGGCTACAACGTGAAGAAGTTCAACCCCGACAGCGACTATCGATTGCTCGACTCCGACTTTTCTCAGTTTTTCACGATGCTCCAGGACGGTTCCATAATGACCGTCTCCGATGTCAGCCCTTTAGTGAACCGACCCATCGATTTGATGGTGATGGAAAATAAAGGCAACGCGACCACCACTCACATGTTACAGTTGTATGTGTTGGACCGAAGGAACATGTTGGGTTTTAAAACGGACAATGGTGAGGAAGTGTTGGGGAGAGTTCCCGAGAACTCCCCTGCCGGTACTAGGGTTAGTGGGGTTCCCCTTCTGCAAGCTGCGAGTGGTTTAATTACAGTGCCCATCACGTACAGCGTCATCGGGGGAAACACCGGACAAGCCTTCGAGTTAAGACATAGCATTACCGGGGATGTTCTTCCAAATGTTACCGTTAGCAACAACGAAGCTGGGGTCGATGTCGTCACGGCGCAAATTCTAGACAGAGAAGAAACTAGCAGATACGTGTTGACAATACAAGCGAGCGACCCCAGTGGCGTCAATAAGGCCATTATTAACGTCGTAATAGAGGTCGAAGATGAAAACGATAATAGTCCGGTTTTTAGTCAAAAAGTCTACAGGTTCGTGGTAGGAGACGAAACTCTCGATGGTGACAACGTTACCACTACCTGGAAGCGCTTCTCTTCGATCGGTAAAGTCGAAGCTACCGACGCCGATGGCGACAAAGTTGCTTATAAATTGGCCACCCCTACTAACATTCTAGTCATTGTACCTCAAACTGGCGATTTGTTGTTAACTGAAGAACCCGCAGAAGAGGTCGAGTTGGAATTGGTAGTTGAAGCCCATGATTTGCGGGTACCTAGTCGAACGTCGCCGAGACCAGCTCAAGTTTTGTTTCATTTCAAACCTCCGGAAAGTTCGAAAGTTGAATTGGACCTCGATCTGCAAGAGTTGGAAGAGAAAGAGCTGCATAGAGGCAAACGTAGAGTTACTAGGGCTGTTCGTCCGACCAAAAGGATTGAGTTTACTGAATCAGACGGCGACACTGAAGGCAGGAACGTTTTTCAACTGGAAAAGGAGACTGATCGGGAAACTTTTAAGATTCGGGACGAGAACCCTTGGGTCACCGTCGATCCCAACGGTGCTGTTAGAGTGAAGAAGAAGTGGGACTATGAAGAATTGGGGCCGGAAAAAACTATCGATTTCTGGGTGACCATCACTAATGCGGAAAAGGGCGGTAAGTGTTTTAATAGTTTTTATTAGTACGCCCGGTTGATAACTGAAACCGGCCTTAATATGGTCACTAGTCTATTATTAAATGTTGTCGCCTCCCTAATTAAAACATCCGACGTCCAAGAGAATTTTGTCCAGTAAAACAATTTAAATATTCATCGGGAGAAGCGGTTATGGCGTCTGAACTTTTATTGTCTTCACGTTCGCATTACACGCATTTTCTCTTGTTTGTTTTCATCCAGCAGCGTGATTCTTCGTTTCAGCAACCGTAACCGGACACCTCGATTCTCCCATTAAAAAACGGCCTCTTCCCTTTTTATTACAAGAGTTTTTGTATTGGGGCTACTGGTTCCCAACGCTCTTCTGCTAACGATGGGACCGTGTACCGACCACAATGATAATAAATTTAAATTTAAGAAAATTCCGGCAATTTCAATTATTGCCCCACGTTTCATTGTGCGGCGTAATTGAAAAATTCTCAAAGTGTAAATTGAAAAGTGACGTTTACAAAAACGGAAATGACAATCAAAGGTTGCCGCCGTTTTGGGACCCTTTCGGGGGGCGATTTCTATTGGATTTTTATTTTATACGGTCGTCCGAATTTCTTTCGCTCCTGAAATTAATTAAATCGCCATGATACGGAAACGAATCAAACAATAAACATGAAGTTTATAACGCAGTAACTTTTGCTGATGTAATACGGCTTTTAATTGGGTAGCACCTAAGGTCCTGGAACAAATTACGGCTGAGTTGGATAGCGCAGGGTGGTTTGTTTTTTACAACTACGACAGTTTTTTTTTTTTATTCCGGCAGCACACTCACTGGGTATCTCTTTGCTTATCATTGACTCATATGGAGCGACAATTTTGCACTCTTATTTGGTCTCTTGTGCAAAACTGGCTTTTACTAAATTATTTTAGAGATGCATATTAGTTGTTCTGCTGGTAAATAAGTAGATAGGTTTAAAAAATCGGAAAATTCTAAATTCGCCGCGTTAGCCTTGAACTTGTTTACTTATGAGTTCAAAATCAAAGTGATTCGTTTGGGGAAAATGGGCGATACCGGTGTCGAGGTCAACTTTGATAATGCGGCGGTACACTGGGGCACCCGGCTGACATGCTCATGATCTATGTACTAAGAGGGTGCATTTTGGTATTCAGTTTTGTTTAAATGTGTGAAAATTTCAAGAAGCAAAGTTATTTTTTTTTTAATATATTTCTCATTGCTACAACGTTCTTGAAGTGCTTCTAGACCTTTAAAAAATTGTTCTTTATGGTCTGCGGAGCACTTCGACGTTAATAACTGTCTTATTTCATCAAGATCTTTGACCTCGTCTTTGACCTTTCAAGATTTTTTCCAACTGAGTGAACGCATGATAGCCCGAGAGGGTGAGACTTGGCGAATAGAGTAAACGGGCAAGTAAGTCCATGAATGAATTCTTTTCATTACGTACCATGCTACATTTTTGTGAAGATACAAGAAGTTCAAAAATAAATATTTTTTAAAGAAAATTTTACTTCAAGTTTCAACATAATTACCAGCTCGCGTAAGCCACATAGGTCGGCCCTCAAAATAATTATTTGCCGCTGTGATTAGATATCTGCTAGTTGGACGAAAATCTCTTGCTGCCCAGCCATGTTTTAGATTTGAAAATGAGATGAGCACTAGGAGACAAAGTTTTATTTCTGGTCTTAATGCAAATTTTAACAGAGTTGTCGCTGGGATTCTGTCCTGGTGTTACTGCAGTTAACAAATCCGGGTAAAAGTCAGGGTAATGACTCACAAAATTCCGGGTAACGACTCCGGGTAAAACTCCAGATAGCGACTTTGTTTGAAATTTTAGGTAGCGACTTAGGTAAAAGTCCGGGTAACAGTCCGGTTAAAACTGAGGGTGACAATTCCGGGTAACAACTGAGGGTAAAACGCTGGGTAGCGACTCTGGGTACGACTACGGGTAATGATTCCCATTAACACTCCGGGTAGCAAATTTGTTTAAAACTCCGGGTAATAATTTGAGTAGCGGTTTTGTTTAAAACTTTGGGTAACAACTCCGAGGAATCTTTGGGTTGCCACTTTGTTTAAAACTTTGATGGACAGCAACTCCGGTAAAACGCCGTGTAAACTCCGGGTGACAATTTTGGTTAATATTTCGGATAACGACTCCGGGTAGCGACTTTGTTTAAAATTTTGGGGACGACTCCAGTAAAACTCCGGGCAACGATTCCGGGTAATAAGTTCTGGTAAAACATTTGTTTTTGTTCAAAATTCTACATATACCTACCTACTTACGTTACAAACTGTCGCCTTTATACAAAAGAGGGACAAACTCCTTTTATATTTAAAAAAACGTCTATCTTTAGTGCAATTACGACTTGCATCTCTCCATTTATCTTGCTCGAGTGAGAGCCGAAAAACTTTTTGCCATCTGCGAATTGCCATCATATTCACACATAAAACCAAAATTAATTGCGTTTTCGTTCGTGAGCCCGTCATTATTTCCTCGTAAACATCAGGCGTCTCTATTAAAACGCGCTTACATCTTGTGAATCGTCTCTCTAATTGTCTATTACTACCGAATCGAGCGTGTTAAATTTTTAATTTGATTTACTACCATGTGTGGGTTTTTTCAACATACAACTCAATTTAATCGGACGTCAGATAATTCAGGTGGAAAGTTCGAAATTCGTCACAGCGACTGCAGCATAAATCGATTGGTTAATATCTGACTGGTTCCGTCGAGCATTTTCAATATTCCATAATTAATTCAGCTTTTCGAGAACGTCGGCGTTCGACGATGATGAGGGCGCGATCAGTGGGTGAAAAGCGTTTCAATTCATCGGTATGGATAGTGGATGGCGATGTTGTTTTTGAACCGGCAGCATATTAGCTTTTCGGTCGACCGCAATTTATTATAGAAAAATCTTATTTGGCTGGCGGGGCAAGCGCAGTAAACGGATTTATTGTCGGAAAGCTCGTGGCGAAGCTCTCTTTCTTTTCGAAAGCTCGCGGCGTCGCCGACGCTCTCTTTCTTTGCCACAATGCATCCTAGACGGCGCACCGTAATGCGGATAATTCAATTCGGAACTTTACGTTTCTACGGAACCGACGGGTTGGCATCTTGGAAATTTTGACATTTATTTTGCCAAAATATTTCGATTTAGACGCAAATTTCTATGGCTACTTCCCCCCCTCGATGGATGAGCCAACAATCTGCATTTTAAACGGGCGGATGATGGGTGATGGACGCAAAAATTTATAACTACACGATGAAGGTTAACGTAAAGGCTTGTGAATATTTAATTTCAATTTGCAAGTCTCGTGTAAGGACGTTTAACTATACGCCGGTTTACTGAGTTGACTTCGGGCGATTCGGTTGAAGGGATCTTCCATAATGTATCTGGAAATTTTCAGTTTCGGAATTTAATCGTGCGGACGATGTTTATTGAAGCGTAATGTTTATTCTTGCAATTACAGCGACCGTTACTTGGTTAATTGTATTTGGAAAAATTGGATCCGCCTAAGAACCGTCAAAAATTCGTTGAAGGTCAAGGTGCCATAAAAAACAATCATATTGTGGCTGGAGGCTACTTGATGTAAATTGGTAGTGGCATCGTTAGGTGGGTCTGTTCATCTGATAATTGCACGTCTTGACTTCTCTTTTCTCTTCAGTCGTAAAGTCACGAAAAAACTAAAGTAATGGTGTTGTTGCTCTTGGCTCAATCATTTTGCATATTTCGTATAGTATGTATAAGTATTATATAGTAGGCTTACTATAGTTACGGCGACCCTGAAACAAGAATTTTTTTGTTAATCCAAATTATGATTTTTTTAATTTGAATGAATAATTATTGCAAAATTAAATTTGATACAATTTTCCTATCTTCTTCGCCGTAATAATCTTGACATTTTGTAATTTTGAAGACATGTTGGTACTTACTGAATACCGAATAGATCATATTTATTTAAAGTAGATATTGTTCAGTGTTATTTAGAATGGGCTATTGTTGTGCTAAATGGTGATAAGAATTAGGTAATTGTTTACAATGTCCACTTTTCGCTTTTTGTGTGTTTTTTTTTGGAAACCATCGTAAAACATCATTAGAATGCCATTTGGAGCAATGAAATGTTGTGCAAATGATAAATAATTTTATGCAAAATTTATAGGAAAAAAAAGATGTGCTAGGGCAAGGAAAATGAGTAATTTGCACAAGAAAAGATATTGATTTTCGTAATGTATACATGGTGACGAATGCGTTGGTGTAATTAGTTTTTTGAAAATCGAAGAGTGGATAAAGTAAACAATGACTAAGAAGGTATTATTTTGAGAAAAATCACTGGATCAGAAATTTGCTTCAGTAGACCCAAAATGCTATTAATTTCGTTAACGTCAGAGCTTTCTTACAGCTCTCCAAGAGTTTTCGTGTTCTTTTTCTTTCATATATTTAAGATTAATAATTAAAACTTACATCTCTATACACGAGCAGTTGTGTAAAGGGTTGACATTATTTGAACTACGTGCTAGTCTTTCCACGTCAGCAGGTAATTTCAAAATCTTTTATACATTGTCTCTCAAAACACTCAACGTCATTCCTTGTGATCTCAAGCATATTATAATGTCTTAATAAAATATTTGGATTAACAAAAAGTGTAAATGGCACAAAATGTCCGGTGTGTCCTATCGGAAGATCACTTGCTCAGAAACTTTTCCTCAGCAGACCACAAATACGTGGTATCGACTATACCAGGTGTCCCAGCAGTACTGAAAGATAGGGAAATAGCATAGGAAGTTATAATTTTCTTAAATTATATTTTTACTTATAATATTCCTAGTGCATTGATTATTTTTGGAAATTTTTTCGAATGCATTTTCAAAACGTATTAATTAGCCCGAGTGGAACACGAGGGCTAATGACGTTTTGGAAATGCATGCAAATAAAATTTTCGGATATTAATCAATGCACGAGGGCATTTTCGGTAAGAAAATCGCAACGACACGGACATTGGTCCATTATGTCATTATGATGTCATTATTAATAAATAAATGAATTTGATTGGCGGAAATAATTTTTACTTATTCATTTTATGCAAGGTGCAAAACTTTCCAGGAAATTTTTACATTGTCATAGAAATGACACCGAATTCTATTTTTCTATTGGCTACTTTTCAGTGTCGTGCGATTTTCCCAAATAAAATTTGGTAATGACGAAAACTCCACGTGAGTTTTTAAAAGGAGGGGCACGGTTTTATGTAAATTGATGGTTAGGAAGGCTAAAAAAGATAAAAAAAATGTTGCCTTGATCGGGATTTGAACCTCTGATCTCATGTTCGGAAGAAACGTTCTGACCCGATCACTTCTTATTTCTTAGATTCTGACCCTTGATTAAGGCTTTTCTAATCATGAAAGCGTGCCTCTCTTTTTCAGAATCCGTGTGGAGGTTTTCGTTTTTACCGAATTTTATCAGACTAGATTCTCGTATAATTGATAAAAATAGGACCTATAATTTCCCATGCTATTGGGACACTCGGTATGTTTCATTTGGATGTCGTTATGCAAAATCCAGGAAGCCGTCTTTCGCAGGCAAAACCTGGACTCATCCGTATAGAGAACTCGATTCCAATCAGCTTGAAACTCAATCAGTTATCAGTAATTTGCAGCAAAATTTAAACGAGCTCTGCTCTACGGTCAAGGTTTGGAGCTCGGACAGGATACGAGGGGCTAATTTTGCTTTGTTCAGAAATTGTTTCAGTGCTAATTCGAAAATTCGAACACTTTTAAATCTTTCAAGCTGGGATTTGAAGCTTCTGGTAGTTGTCTCAAAGCAGCTAAAGTGTTAAAACGATTTGACATTATTATCGTTTTTCCCAAATATCTGCAAAGTTTGAGAGGTTGATATATGGCCGCACCAAATCGATCTCTTGTTATGCAATATCTTCCAAATTTCTTGATGCAATCTCACTATTTGAGCACATTCTTCTGCAGTCAAATTCTTAAATTTACGCTACATCTTGATTAAATATCTCTCTCATTCCACAGCAAAGTGTTAACAAAAAATTGTTGACAAGCTAACTTCGTATCCGATGTTTTATCACAATAAAATTAAGAACTAGAAATTATGCGATTTTTTATATGTAATAAAAAGGTAATTGTTTGTTAATAAACGTTAATTACAGCATCAGTAGTCTTCTTCAAATTATTTTCAATTGCAATCTCCTGTCGATTTTCAATTAATATCATTCATTAATGTTGTTGAGTTTCCAAATTGGGAAAATTTTATAACAGCTTTTCATCATAATATAATTGAGGACTAAAGCAAAAAGTTATGAAAATATGGAAAAAGCCGTGCGGAATGTCCCAAATAACATTTTGTTTCCATTAATGAGATATCGTTGAATGTCTGGAACACAATTAATGAATAGTTAAAATAATTCAAATCAGGTTGACAACTGAACATGCCAGAGAGGAAATCAAACTTTGTATGATAATTGCTAATAATGACAAACGTAGTGCTACTGTTAGCAAACAATATGTTGATTTTAATTTTTTTTTACACAGTTTTGAGCACTCCAGAGTTTGTTTATTTAGAAACCCAAATTACTGTTGGCCGTGCTTTAAGGTAAACTTTACTGTTTATTTATGTAGTAGAAATCAATAAATTTGAATTGATGAACAAGGAATTATTGTTTTGCCGAATTTAGCTCAGAGGAGTAAAAACAATATTGATAGGAATGATAATAGTTAGAGAAAATGATGAAATGGAATGCTGTGATTTTTGAGAATGTGAATAACGCATTGTCTTAGCTTCACTTAATTCGTAACTTCGCTGTACTTATAACTTTAAATTTGCTATTGTGTCATTGTGCCGAAATTAAAATGAGAAGTTTCCAAAAAGTACCTAACCATGTTTGGGTTCTAATAGCAAACGCCTGTATTATGTCCGATGAATGATGGATGTATTTAATGAGCTATGAATGTCTTATTAAGACCCACATGCGTCTCTAAATCAAAGTGTTGGTTTCATTCAACTCGACTCGAAAATATATGTATCACGTCTCATCTCGTCCGAGCTAATTCTTTGATATAAACACCCGTTACGTTTCCAATTGAGCAATTGCGGCGGCTCCCCAAGACATTTACGATCCGTTCTTCCCACTATTATTATTAATTCAAATAAAGGTCGCGCCCTCTAACGTGAGGGTGTACCATTATTGGCCGCAAGGTGGGCAAAATGCAAATAGTACCGTAGAAAATGCGTGTAATCATTACCCATTTTCTGCTAGGCCTCGCACGTACTCTTCCATGTAACCACACTGACAAAGCACTTTCAATTTATCACCTTCAAGCGTAAAGAACCGACGATAGATATAAAGCAATGTCGGTGCCTTTTCTTTACCCGGCGCCGCCGCCAATTGCGATGAGGCTTCAAAGCCGAATTCGCCACAAAAAGTCAAAAATAAAGCGCCGCCGGGCAATTTTTGAGCGAGGCGACCACCACGTGCTGCCAATTTCTAAAATTTTCGACAACAGTTCCAGTTCTCTTCTGCTTACTTTGCTACAATGTGTCTTAATTTAATAACGATAATGTTCTCGTCCTTTGTTTTTACCAAATTATAGTTGCGGTATCAAGTTCTAATTTAAAGCTATTATTGATGCAATGTCTACAAAGGAAGCAAGGGTTGGAAATAAATTTTTAAACTGTCGCAATTTCTATGTAGTGGCTGGCTAGTCACCGTTCAAATTTAGGTGCTGCGTCGACTACAAGTAATTATTAAGGACGCAGAAAGCTCCATAACTCGTTGCAGGCTTTTACTAGTTTCATTTGTGCTTTTACGTCTAAATTATGCAAGATTCGGGGCAATCAATGCCGGCAGAGGGTTTCGACACTTTTGATGGGGGTTGTGAGTTTGGATCAGTTGCAACGGGGAGGGCGTTTTCTCATTTAGATATACCTGAAAATTTCTTTTTAAAGGATTTTTGTTGTTGCCAAGATATCAAGTGGAAGTTTGTTGGTAGTTCAGTTCTCAATTACTCCCGGCGAACCAGCAGAAGGATCGATCGAAATTCTTTCATTTTTAAATTGGATTTATGTGTACAGATAACAATTCCAGGAGACGCAACTTCAGAACTCGCAAATAAGGTATTAGCTGGTCGGAAACTTCCGACTCGTCCTATGAATAAGAAAGTTTATCCTCCACCGAAACGTACGTCGGATTTTTTGCTCGTACAGCCGACGCTCATATCTTCTTCCCCTCGGACGAATTTTCACGATGGTAATTGTTATGTGGCCGAATGTCCCGGAGAAGATCATAACCCAACTCTTGTTCTCTCACCGTTCGTGGTTTTCCTTCCGCGTGTAGCGCCGACTGCTATCTGCGTGCTATATTGATTTTCGCCACGCCCGGCCACCGCGTGCCGTAATACCAAAAGAACACGTCACTTGCAAGGAAACGCCATAGACCTAGCGCTCGACATAGATTCATCCCCTAATTTTCGCAATTACTCGCCCGACAGTCGGTAACGCGATATTTTCGTGCCATTAGCGGCCCGACGCCGACTTTTCTTCTAGATAGGAAAACTCGATACTTCCTTCGGTTGCTAGAAGAAAGGGCGGCGGTCTATACACGTGCTAAGTCGTTGGGAGAAAGTTGCACTCCCTCTGTTGCGACGCCGAGGACGCCAACCCCGATAAGGTCTCGCCAATTTCGAAGTGGCGGCTTAGGCGGCTTCCTCTCAGCCTAAATTAGCCGACACGAACGGCTGGGGTAGCCGAATTGCAGGCAGATGGCGCAATGACGACATATACACTTGTTTATGCCGGTTTCTTGATGAGGAGCAAGAAGTAAACAACGACATCCGAATGGGGTTTGGGCGATTCCGAAACCATCGCACTTCCCGTAGATAAACCTTGCACTTCCCGAGATCTAACTCGAGCTCGCAGTCAAGCGTTGGGCAGGTTAGCTGAATACGACGCCCGAACGGATTCAGTGGTGCTCAAGATCTTAAGATCTAAAGGCAATCAAATTTCATAAGCCGGTTTTGGGGTTTTCAACGGTTTGTATGTACAGCTACAGCTATTGAGCTATTAGCTATTGAGGTTATTAATGACCAGACAACAATACAGAGAAAAACTTTCACAGCAAATAAATGGTTGCACCAATTATCTCCATTCTCCATTACCTAAAGCCTCGAAATAAAATATTTAAAAAATATAAAATAAGCTGGGAAAAAATGCAACACCTTTAATAGTTATAGCTACCGGAATAATTTAAGGGTCGATATTTTTACACAATGTAAACGGACTGCCTTAATTAAAAGATTGACTTCGAAAATGTTTTATGACGCCTATGCCGCCAATAGGCGAGCGCCTATGAATAAGTATTTTGAAGAACGTGCCAAGAAATTGCATGAAAGTAATAAAATATCTAGTAATTTTTTTTGAAGTCAGGAGAGTTGAGTTCGGGCGTGGGAGGTGGGTGCCCTTTGGAGTAGCCATAAACTCCAAACAGAATAAATATTTATTACCCGTAGCACCATTGGGCGATAAGAATTTTTTGGAGTCCAATATGGCAGACTGGCAAGTCTCGCTGCACAGTCACTTCTACAGCCCGATTTACACAACTTCAAAATCGCCGATTTCGCTTCACGAGTCGTGCCTAATTTTTTTGCTCGCTACTGTACCTATATTAGAAGAACGTAGAGATACCGAAAGAAATTGCAAATTTTTTCCTTGGTATGCACCAATGCACAGAAGTTCTTATTGATCTGATATGTATGTGATATGTATTACATTTTCTGGATCTACATAGCCTAGTAGGTACACGATGTATAAGATGTTTAATTGAATTTGTCATCTAGTGGGTTTTGGAAAAAAAGAGTTATTTCCGAGCGTTTGCCTGGCGGTTTCCTTCTTTTCCCCTCGATGTCAACAATTGGCAATTTTTGCGTTAATTTAATTTTAACAAATCTCTGTTTGTTTTTTACTGCGTTCTCCATATTAGTTCGTCATTTACAGTAACAAAAATTTGCAAGGATTGTGTTTAATTAACAAAAAGCTTTTATGATTCTAATCTCAAAATGTCAGTTGTGAATGATGACATTTGCCGGGCTGCGATAATTGAGTTAACGACACGTTCGTGGTTACGACGTATCTACTTTTATGAAAACAAAACGCGTCTATGCCAACTTCAATGAGAAATTCAATTAGACATACTGTAGTTCAATTTATGGCGATTGGCGTTTCCTTCCTTGGCGTTGCCGGTCCCTTTGATTTGCTCGTGATTCCTGCGAGGGACAGTCACTTTCGAGCTGTCCGGACCAGCTGGAGGTAAACCGGTGCTTCATTGACAATTCGATTTTTTTTGTTCCACTCACCTACACAAAGGGTCTCGACCACCGCAAAGCGGTGATGTATGGGCAATGGGCATCGCTAATACCCGCTATTGTGCCCGGACCTTACACCGATTAGCGAAGCTGAGGTCAGTAAAATTGGACGTCGAGGATGATGCCGCATGCCGGTCTGATTTTCTCGTCGCCGTAATTTCTGGGGGAAGGACGATGTCTCATGTTGGTCCGATTTTCTCGGATGGTGCAAGTACACGCCATCATTCCATCAGACAATTGCTTGCGGTGCACGTTTGGTTTCCCATGCTATCGCTTGAATGGTGGAGCAGGCTCAGATTCCTTACAAGCAGGCAGTCTAAAAAGAGTTTGATCGATAACCTGGCTGCGAACGAAGAGATCGCGATGCGGATAGGTTTCTGTTTTTGCGGGGTTTCAATGGGCATTCATGTATGGAGAATGAAATCGGGGACTGACTGTGCGAACCTTCATAAGTCCCCGACCAGGAAAGGTACAATAGGCGGCGGCGACGTGTCGGGTGGATTTATGAAAATTGCTGGGTAACTACTCTCTATCGATTTCCAGCGGGTTAATGTTTGCTCTTCGCAGATTTATTGGCGTTAATATTTCAGTTTTTATCGCCCTCTTAAAATCGCCGAATTTATTAGTTCAAACGTAACTGCACGTAACAACACAGTTTGCTCACATAAACAACGATTAAACAATCTGGGTTGGGGGAAGGAAATCCGTTAGTCCGGTCGGTCATTCTTCCCCTCAGCCGACGAAACCGACAGGCCGACGGTGATCAAACTAATCCAGTCGCACATGATTAATTTTAACAACGTTAGTTTCGTGAAGCCAAACAAAATTCACTGGTGATCAGACAGAGGTTAATTAGAGTTAGTTAAGCCAATTGCATACGGCACGACCGAGATCGTTGTCAAAGGAACCAAAGAGCAAGATGAGAGACCCCGGAGGTTGTCGGTTTGTCGTGACTGCAGGCAAGGCATTGTTGATGAAACAAAACTTGTATCAACGTCATAATCACCAGCGACATGACACAATTTCTAAGTGCCGAAACTTCACTGCGACAGCAATTCGGATCCGACCGCCATACCACAACTAATTAAGCGCCCGACTGAAACTATGAGTCAAAAATTGAAAGTCAACACTTGACTCGAGGTTCTGCAAATCATCGTCACCCAAGTGACTTATGGACATAATTGAGTAACAAAGGATGGGAAACGCTTTGGATCAAGTGCTTTTGCTTGCTGGAACTTACTGATTCGTTGATCATTTCTCAGAAATAATTGCGCTGTTATTTTAATGTCTCACAAGTGAGAGAAGATGGTAGGTATTTACGTTTATAACTTCTGGGACAGGGTTTATTTTCAGTTTTATTTTATGACGATCTTGCAAAGCCAGAAGTATCAATTTCTTAAGCTCCATTTTTTTGTTGATGCTAACAATGGTTTGGCTTCTGGCGGTTCTCGTTGAAATATCCGGTATAAGAGCTTTATGAAATAAAGATTAAATTAAATCAGCCCCAGAATTGATGGACATAGGTGTACTTATTTATCTGAATTGTTGAGGAGTTGCAAATCCCAGTCTTCGAGTTCCCTACCTGTTAGTTTTTGGATCCTTAAACATTTGAGAAGGTGGGGACATCCAGGCCATTGCGAGTCGATTGAAAATCTTTATCTTATGCAGGTGATTCATTCTTTTGGGCAAATATTTTTTGCCAATTGCTCTAGAACCTTTTTTCCTAAATTATTACTATCATTTGTTACAACATTTGCGGAAAGTCATTTTTGCAATGGCAACATATATTTATATTTCTACAAAGTCCACAAATAAGAGCAAATTTACCCTTCCGACGTTTGAGTACCACCTACGTCCATAACATTTATGACTTTTTTATTTCCAGATTTATTTTACGAAGATTCTGCAAATCAAGAAGGCAAATAATTATTGTTAGCATAAATTTCTTAACCTCTATTTTCGTTAAAGCGAACAATGGTGTGCCATCTGGGTTTGCAAAATAAATCTGAAGATAACTCTGTCACAGTTGCTATGGACGTAGGTGTATGTAGCTACAATCTCTTGTGGATTTCTTAAATATAGCTTTTTCTTCAGATTTATAAAAAGATAATTAGTTATTGCTTGAGTCTACTTAAACAGATAATTTGCCATTTTTTGTATTGCAGATTTGTATCCATCCAACCAAAAAGTTTCGTATTTATTTAATATCATTAAGTAAACCGTGGCAAGAAGTATAGTATGTCAAATATTATTGTTCTTTAGCTTCAGCTGAGGTAACTTTGTTGTAATAATTTGTATAGATTCTTATTCACTTTTGTGATGAAGATAAAAGATGCATTTTTTAAAAGTACCTATTAAATATTATACCTGACGCATTAATTATCATTAAATACCTACGAGGTGAGAAAGTTTGAACAAATCTTGAAAAATTTTATAGGAACTCAACAAATAGGGGCGAAAACCATAGTGGAAATTATAATATAAAAATTTAACAATGTAGCATCAGAGATAAAAAAAAATTCTTTATGATACGATGGTTATAGAGCGTATTTCAGTTAAGTTGAAATTATTTCAGTTTGATACGTAGCAGAAAATTAATGATTTTCTTCTTTAGTCAGTTAGTCAGCTTGAATTTTGAAACTAATTTGTTGAAAATTTTGGAACTAATTTTCGAGACGTGGGTACCTACAAATGGTGGTAAAACCTCTTACAGATGATTGTATGAAAATTCATAAAAAGTGAATAAAAATTTAGTGGTAGGTACAGCTAGTTTAGCACTTATAATTTTGTGTTGACAACTCCTTATTCACACAAACTTGGGTGAGTTTATTAAACAGTAAGAAAAAATTTCATTATACATGGAAACACATAAAAATAGTGAAAACAGTGGTCTAGGGACATTGATCGGCGTCCCTAGTGTCTTTCACAAAAGTAACAATTTGTTTTTCTTGTCTATCTTTATTCTTTATTGAGACGACAAAATTGATTCTTTCTTTTCGCCATAAATGTCGAATGATTTTCTATGGGGTCGGCGGGCTCGCACGTCAACCGGCAGCTTTTGCCGCCCGTCACATTATTATTGGACTTGGAATTAGCTTATTGGTTCCGGGGTCCGGGAAAACTTTGACGTATTAGCCTGGCCAAGTGGATTTGCCAGGGACGAAGAGAATAAAATCCGGGATCTGAGCGGTTGCTTCCGGAAAAAGCTTGTCATATTTGACGAGGAATGGCCGGTGAATACGCCGCGCCGGGAAAGAAATAAACGAGATCTCTCTCTCACACCGTCCCTAATAATTTGAAACCCACCGGATTTCGCCACGTAGAACAGTGAAATGCAAACGGGAACCCGACAAACTTTGTTTCGCCATCGTTATCATCAACGACTCGTAACTGTCGGAAATTAAAGTTGCGATTTATTGGCATTTACTTGCGCAGGGTTGTCTGCCTTAGCGCCCGCCCGTCTGAGATCTTTTCATGAAACTGGGTAAAAAGATCTCCAATGATCAAAACAGCACGCAGGGACTCTACGGCTTGTTGCAGGGTACCTAAAGCTATCGAATTACGAAGGTGGTTGTTTGCCATCTAAGGTGGTTGAGAACTAATGAGGACTATAACAAAGGTTAGTGAGGCTTTTTCGAATTGAGATGTATGAAACATATTGGCTATCAGGATCAGGGCGAGTGAAGGGGCAGAAATTTATTCTGGGAAAAGATAAACCGAGTCGTCAATCTGCTATTTGGCGCTTTAGTTGGAGTTTTGAGTGGCAGTGGTGCCTCTCAAGATGAAATATTGGTGGTCGGCTGTTTGACGTAATTGCCCCCGTCTAATTCGTTTCATTGATCATTTATCAGCGTATACCTGGATCTAATAGGTCTGATAATGAAACATCTTTAGTCCGTAGGATGCCGGTTCATTTGTTAACCGATGCCAACTCGTTCATTTATCACTTCTGCTAAAGATGCCATCCATTGTGCAAAAACCGAACTCCACCGACGGCATTACTCATTTCCTTGCCATATGCAACTAACTCCCTATTGACAACCATCATTTTGCGGTTATCGGCTTTAACACGATTTGGGAGACTAAATTAAAGGGACCTCCGGTACTGCGTCATGGCCCCTTCTAATCCAACAACCATGACCGTCACAATAAAGCGCACATGATGCGTGAGGACGTGGGTAATGGAAACTGCAACACGCTGCAACGTAGGGATATTTCTGTATTGTGTAAAAAGGGGGAGATTCGAACACAATACTTTACCCCTTATAGCGGCCGAGGAAACAAACAAGCACGCGTCCGGTTGTTAGAGAAAGACGAAAAACTCTTCAAACCCCAGACGCCAGGGAGAGGAGAGATAGTTGCTTGATCGATCAGGGGTTATCAAGGAAAGATTCGCAATTACATTCGGCGAGGACATGCACGACATCTTCTGAAGGGTCGTCACTTTGCCTTGACAGTTAGTTCTTGGGCGTGAGTGTGCTTTGAAAGCGTTCCTTTTGATTATCCCTTATAAATGGATAATAAGACGGCGTATTTATCCATTGCTGAATTGGATGTCTTAATTACTTCCCCTCTGAATTGATGCCGTTGAACAAACGGCGTTTGTTTAAGGATTGCCGTTTTCATAGGGCGGATTTTTACCAAACTCCACCTGCCTCCAACAAATACGTCGCATGAATCATTCCGCTAATCGTACAGGAAAACAATTAAACCAGCAACAAGAGCTCTAATTAAATTTTACGAGTACAATTTGTTACTTGGGTGCGTTACCCGGGATTTTTCGGTATAAGCCCGGAAATTAATCTCGCCCCCGAAGAACTCCATTAACCCAAAGGTTGGCGGTAGTTAAGACAACGGAAAAGTCGTCCCAACTATCCCCCAAAAATTATTGTCTTGTAAATCTCTAAATTAGTTTTTGGAGTTGCATCAACTTCTCGGCGAAGTTCTCGATATACGTCGTTCGCACTTTTCGGGCGAATCCTTAAACCGACAGGCATCTCCAGAACGCGGGGAGATTAGGAAGATCCTCTCATCCTCCATAAAGTTGCTTCCATTATATTCGCGTGAATCTTTGACAAACTCGGCCCGCTTTGTTATTCAAATGTTCGGCAACGTATTTAGGCGTTGAAAAGTTTTTGTTTGGTGATGTTGTCGCTGAAAAAACGCGAAGGTTTGTAAACCAACAAATCAGGGATCAATCACACAGAACGGCGGTCGATTCGTTCCAGCATCACAATAACGCTCTGTTTCCTTACTTAGTCAACAGTGACCGGAAGTTGGAAGAAGTGACGGTTTTAATTTATACCTTTGAGTAACGGCGGCGGGATCGAGAATTCACCAATAACACTGAATTGTTGCTGGTCAGGGACCAAATATTGATTGATAGTATCGTATGAATCACCCCGTCCCCTCGACGCTCCGGTCCTAGGGGAAAAGCGAAATTCCATTTATTAGGATAGTCGCCGCCGCCATATTTCAACATTACCATCGGTGAAGTTCTCAGTTAACCTGTGGCGGCAGCGCTATCGCAGCTTCAACCATTCAGATATGCCCAACTCGAAGGATTGTCTTCTACAATGTCAGTTTGAAACGATTAGGAACGGCGGCGACCACGGATTTATCGGAAAGACTAGGCGATGGCGACAATTGGCGGTCCGAGATGGAGAGACAAAGACGCAATTGCATGGGAGAACACGTCCCGGTTGATGCAGTTGCCGCCGTCGGGTTTGGTAATGCGCCAATGTTCAATTCCAGATGTCGATGCACTAACACTTAATTGAGAGGATGGAGACAAGAGCCTCATGTTTGAAGGAGAAGTTGCCGCAGAAGTTCCAACTAATCGGAAGCTTTGATCCGATTTTCATGTGCGACAAGATAGAGGCCCCAAATATACACTATTGGACAAAAGTTAAAGATGCTAATTTTGAAGATTCACATTTTCATAATATTTTTTATTACGTTCCTGAATTTTCGTGCCAGAGGAAAAGTGTTGAAAATGATGAATAACTGTCATCATAGACCCGCTCCGCATTAGGTAATGTTGAAGAAGGCTCATCTCTTGGTATTCCAAATTGGCCGAGTTAACGACATCTAAATTATACTCCATCCGAAGCTCATTAGGGAAAATTATCACTTTTAATTGAGACAAAGAGATCCGGTGGCACCTGTGCCTGTTGGCAGCGTGTCATTATCCCCCGACCACTTGACCATACATCTCCGGCCTCCCGATGGGCATAATTGCGGTCTTTCCAGAACACCGACGAGGCTCTTTGTGCGGGCACGATGGAGCTATTTGGTGGTTACAAAATCGAGAATGATGGGGAATTAATAACGCCACCTTCTTCGTGGAACAGGTTTCGATATAAGTACGCGGCGAAGAAAGGGCCACGAACAACGTTCTCTCGAACACAAACCGAGATGCTTACTGTCAGATAATGGGGCGCAATTAAGCTTGACAACGCTTGATTGCAGCCTCTATCTACATGTGAGCCCCTGATACCGGCGGACAAATTACTTGATACCGAACACGTTCTGGGCTATTGCATTGTTCAATTTAAGCCCAGAAACCCGAAACGATCTTCCATTACTGAGAGCGTGTTGACTCTAATTTTTCGCCTTTATCTCGCTGCTCCGCAGATTCGATGCATCATATAAATTTACTTGGTACATCTACTTCATAGTATCAAACCAATTTAAATTTATAATTACTGGAGTTCTTCTAGATTTCTGCGGACATCATTTAGAGTAATTGAACTTCTGTAATTGGAAAGTTTGTGCAACTTTGGCTATGAATCGGCTTCTTCTTTTTTCTAAATTTGGTTGGCGTTAATTGGGATTGCGGTTGTCTTGGAGTTATATTTCTGGAGTGGTGCTTAACCAGTTACGCAAAATAGTTGCAAAGCCTTGTGTGTGGTAATTCGGCGCTCATCCATTCGTATTCTGGGAGCGTCGTCCGAGTCGCGTGCGAATACCCAATGAAGTCGCGACTGGGCTTTTATTTTTGTCTTTGGGAATTTTATTTGACGTTTCGGGACTTTTATGTTAATATGAATTACGGTCTGGACGAGATCAAGATGGGATTCTGTTGCGACAATAGCGCGACTCTTCCGCAGTCGATTCGATGTTATTTTTCTTTTTGAAAAAGCGAGCTAATTCCGATTTGGATGAACTATCTCTGGCTAGGTCCACCACAAAGATTCACGACGGCTGAAAATAGGTTTGTGTATTGTTAATAGACACGCATTAGAGATTACCGCGATCCCATTGTAAACAGCGAATCACTTTTTGGACGGCTCAATTAACTAAAAAGTTCTTTTCCCATGACTAACTCTCCGGCTAATTCCGCTGCTTCCGTAGTTGTAAGACAAAATGATTCTCACACTGGAGAGGTAATTTAAAAAAGCGCGGCCTTGTAAGTGGCTAGCGGTGTTTACTTTGTGAAATTTTGTTTCAAATCTGGACAAAAACAGACCACCAGAAGTCGGTAATCCCTACCGGCAATTACTGGGTGTTTAAACTGTAACGTGAAATTTTATGAACTGGTAAGCGATGTTTGGAAACGGCGGAACTGATTCATTTTTATTATCAACAAATGTTCTCGTATTATTCGGATAGTCCACTTTTGGATAGTAAGGATATTTAAGAAATCGAACTGTAGCCACGACAATTCTAAAAATACAGCCGTTGCATATTTTGGGATTTTTCAGAAGTATGAATAAAATGTAAAACGGTTGCCAATGTAAAGTTTTGACAAATCTTACCGATATTCTACATAGTTATTTCTTCAACTCTTTTATACAGTTGTATTTGGTTCTTGTAAAATATATGTAGGTACATACATACCAGTTCTTCATTTTTCCTTCCTTCTCCTTTATTAATACTTTTCCACTCTTATCATTTTTATAACGCATTTATATTTTTTACATCATGCTGCACTACGTTATTCTTGACTCCTTCAAATCTGCTTGACCCACTTGCAATTACGTACAGCATCCGATGATCTTTGACGATACCAAAATCTATATTAATGACCATGCTTTTTTGTGCATTCTTTCAGTTCTAACTACACATTAGCTTTAGTATTAGATTCGCGGCCGTTTTGAAATCAGCGCAAAGTTGAGCTTCGTCGTCTTTTTTATATAGGGACCATAAAATAAGGAGGTGATCCACTGTATAGTTTGAAGTTACTAAAATTGATAAGTATCGTTTTGTCCCATATCTTCAGAGCTGTTATGCAGCCTAGTCAAAAACTCTTCTTTGGCTTTGCTGTAAATGAGTACTTACGTCCTCAGTGAAGCACGTTACAGCTTTAATGACGCAAGAGATTTTTAGCTTGGCTTATCTATTCCTTTTAGTGGCCACAGCAAAGTGAGGCCTCGTTCTCATCTTTTCAGCTCTTCCATGCAGTCTAGTTATGAAATTTTTTTCGCGTATATGTTTTTTCTTTATTTCTAATGCTGGCAAAACCATCTTGCATTACTGGCAACAGGCATTTGTTGATTTGGAGTGCTGGGTTAGCTGGCGTTTTGATATCAGCGTAAGGTCTAACTTTGTCATTTTTGTTAGGTGTCATAATTGACGAGGTAGTTTGATTCTATTTTTTTCTTTTGTTTCATATTTTTCTTTACATTATAAGGCGGCCCAATTTTATACCTCTTTTCAATCTCTTCAACCGGTCTAACATTTTTTACGTTGTATAATAAGGCTCATGCCTTTCTGTAGATATGACCTGGTAATAAAATCGCTGCGGCAATGCAAAGCTTCTTGAAGGAACATTCACGAAATTTTTCGACAGTTCTTGAGATAACCGTATAAATAGGTTTACGGGAATTTGTTACGAATCAGGACACTTTCTGCAATCAAAATTGTCCATTTTACTCTGGGACGAATAATCCGGGATGCACATGAATCGATTTCAGACAAGGAAGGCTGCGTAACTTGGCCGATCCTGGGCGCTATAAGCATCAAGTAAAAGCTATAATAATGCAACCTATAAATTTATACCGGCTACTGTTTGTATCCGTTTCCGGTTTGAAGAGGGGTATTCCGGCGAGACTGCGAAATTAACGATCCTCCGATCTCTTGCATTATTAAGAAAACTGCAGCCTGGCGGTCCATATTTATTGGACCGAGTCCCGAATCGAGAACGATTGCTTTATCGTTGAATTCTAGAAATTCGAGAGACGTTCCCGAAGAGTAGTTTAATAACAAATGCATTACATCGCGTCGTGGCGTGGTGTTTATAAATAAAAGATGATGAAGAAGGGGGGGGCGTTGGATGCACACAATGGGGTGCAGAGCGTTCTGTATGAGCACAATAAACACATTCCTCCTGATTTGCGCCAGTAGTACAGCTTTTTCATGAATCTCTTTTTGAAAATTTTACGTGGGTACCATAGAACGATTTCGTAACGTCTCGGAGATAATAATTGTGCGTTCTGTCGGATCGTTTAGGAGCGTTCGTAAAGACAGTTTAGTAGTTTCATAAATATCACGAACTCGCCGCATACCGCACGACCGTCGGTCGTTTTATTTTACATTTCAAATCCGGAGGTCAGATCATGAAGCTGATATTACGTCCGCCTTATTTCCGCTTTGTCCCTAAAAAGGACAGGGTCGGGACGGTTTGTTTAATTAAGAAAATTTCCTTAATTTCTATTTAACGTTGATCTTCGATGCGGGTCGTGTAGCGGCTTGGACACTACGAACGAAGTTTTGATAGGGGAAGTTTTGTGGAAAAAGTTTTGAGCCGCTGGTCGGCTCTTGACGAGAATAATTCGTTGGGAAGAGTAGTTGCAATATGGAATATAGGGGAGCTAGTGGTCTCGAGGGTCACGACGCTTGCGCTTTCTGTTCGTTGGGAGCGGGACAGCGCCCGTTTCGTCTAATCTGGATAGTTTTCTAATATTAGATTAGATAGCTTTATTGAATTGCACTGTGAGCAATTCGTTGGCGAGGACCGTCACGAAAATAATTCATAGACTCCGTCAGGTGTATATGTGTGGGTAAACGATATCGACGTGTTTGCGGTCATTGAAACGGAAGTGTCGTCCCGGTTCAATTTCCAGACTTCTGTATCATTTTCAAATATGTAGGTATCTCACTTACTAAAGAGAGGATTATAATCGAATGCCAACTATGCCAGTTACAGTTGTCTTTCACGAACATTTTAAACCGCAAGTTATGTATTGTCGTTCCAGTCAGTAAGTACAGTCAGTCGTTTGTATACAACTATAGTATGCAAAAGTTAAAGTTGCAGTTTACTCGCAACGTGAAGCATCAGAAATTTATATTAATACCAAATTTACCAATAAGGTGGGGTTGTAGATCGAGTGTAGATTTTTGTTCAATAATTTTCCTAAATTATGACGAGAGTTATAAATTGAAATTCTAACATCGGTTCTAAAGAGTTTCAAGTTGACTGGAAAAAGCTAATTATGGTTCCCATGAGAAAAAAAATACTATTATACCTTTATTTGTTAATTTTTAATGAATAATTATATTATGTTATTT